>JARJEI010000003.1:8162120-9412120 GCA_029955415.1 Lottia scabra | reverse complement strand
ATGATGTACGTCGTATAAGGTTTAGCAGACATAAAATGAAACTTCTTTTCTTTGGTACGGATGAAAAAAAAACATGTGCTTTTGCGCAACATCAAACCGCGATTGGAAACCTTAAGTGTTAGCAAACTGCCATTGCAAAATGCCCCTTAATGTGAGGTACAATCTCAATTAGGTCTGTACAGCAGGGAGTAATTCCAGTTGATTTGTTGTAAGTATAAGATTGCTTTAAGGTAAATGGTATATTGGTATGGTGATTAAGATTTATATTATGATATGACTAATGGTCTTCACCAGTTCTATCTATTAACATCTACATAAATTGTTATTGTTTTTCTCTTGTTTACTGACAATTATGATCAACATACAGTACATCTACAGCTTATATCTATTATATAAAAGATGTCTACATGTAGTATGAATAGATACAAGACATTTATATTACTCATTCAAAAATTAATTCAGGGTATATTATGTTAAGACAAGCGTGTAGATTTGATCAGAACTTAATAAACATTGACAATTTGACTACTGTTTAAATTAATATGTTCCCTAATCACCAATCAAACCATTTTTTTTACCTAAGCTATTATCAGTTATAATGTTCACAACTTTCCCTCGAAATTTCAAATCCCTATGTAGCCATGATTATTAGCGTTTAAAAGTCAAAAATGCGCCTCGCATTTTAGTTATACTATGGATTATATAGAAAATACATAATATGCAGAAGATGAAAGATAAATGTTTGGATAGGGATTAATTACTTTGGGGGCTATTTACATATATTTAGGCAAAACTCTACACTCGAAAATGATGAACATTTCCCTTTAAAAGGCAGTGGGAAGTGATAATTCTTTTCAATATACCAAATTTACACAACCGCATAACAGTAAATGTCAAAATCTGAAACCAAGTCGAACGACACCAGCTGTAAAGAACATAATTTTCTTCCGAATTCCAGGAACATTTGTATGGAATGCTCCAAGTGAAAGATAATAATGTAATTATAAATCAACGCCAGATCACCTGGTAGTAGGTTATGTTATCAATCTATTTGCCATCGTTGCTCCCTCAAGTATATCATATTGTTCAAACATCAGATATATGGTTACAATGTTAGACTTCACGCAAAATGAACCACGTTTTCAGTACAGACCGACCTTGCTACTGGCATAATTTTCAATTTGTAACGACTGCTAGCTCCAGTGGCATCTAGGAGAATTGAAAGGATATATTCCAATTCCAATGCTGGATTGGAAAAACGGTGCCGCCAAAGTCAGTTACTTAGTACTTACTCGTGTTTTTTTTTCAGTCGAAAATGGATTTAGTCGTCAACCAGTTGGTCGCAGTGACTTGTAGTAAGACCTAAACACGCTTTAAAATGCAGGCTGTCACTACCAAAGTTTCTTTTGACCAAGGTTTCTGATCTTCAACTGGAGATACCAAGACTGAAGGTATAAATTAACGCTGCAAATAATATATAAGACTATAGTTCAACTCAAACTCAAGGAAAACTTATAGTGATATATTCTTTCAAAACATGTTCTATAACGAAGTCTAATACAGCAATTATTTTAATGCTTTATGAACGTATATAGCAAAATATAGGTCCAGTATAGAATATGTTCATAACCTAAAGAAATACTTACAGTTGCAGTCGCGTGTAGTCCATAATACCCAATGCTATAATAGAACTGTAACAGAACTGTTATATCATGAACTTTCCAAATGTCCCACACTGATATTTAATTCTTAAAAAATCAAACATTTCTCCACCCAATATAAACTTTCAATTCACTTTTTGTTTTCAATTTAAAGTCCATGTTATTAATGTTCAGTCGCCATGACAACGTTAAATTTAAGTATCAACAGTTTTGATGAAAAAGTTCTTATCTTACTGTGGTAGAATAAAGAACGTTTCTTGATGCCACAACATGATTCATTTTCAAAAGTTATTTCACTGATAAGCCGCCTGTTGTGTTTTTACGCGGGAAATTATCTCGTCTGACCACGATGTATAATGTCGTCTGTGAGAATATATTTCATTCTTTATTACCATTCTGCTTATAAACATCCTGCTAGCACGCGCTTAATGTTCTCATACACACGTTGTGGGGCTATTTATCTTATATATCTGCACGTGCACTGATACTAATTCCCTCTATACCGAAAACTAAGCTAAAAAGTTTGAAAGTTTATATTTTAATTAACGTAGAGCAAGATTAATTATTAACTTTAAGAACAACATGTTTATGTTTATTTTAGTCTTTCGTCTAGTCAAATAGGAATTCCATTGAAAATAAAAAAAAACCCAACAAATTCTTAAAGTACATGTACAGTGAAAGTTTGAGTCGGTTGTATTCTACCCAATTCGCATTTTAATTGCATGCTACACTATTTTCTTTTAATTACTGGTGAGGATACACCTACTCATTTCTCAATCAAATATGCCCATCCTTCAGTCCACTTGAAATATTAAATTCAAAGGGATATATTCACTAACTATTCGACCAATAAAATTTTTGTCCCAGAACCTGAAATTTTTAGCTATTCAAATCCATAATAATGTTCACAACTCTCTCTTGATATATACGAATAAACAAACCCTGTTTAGCCATAACTATGAGCATTTGAAAGTCAAAAATACGATATTTTGAAAGGGATATTATTGAAGGGATTATGCGATGTTTTTTCAGTTCTGATACTTCTGGAGGCTATTTACATCTTTATATTCAAATAGACCCTCGAAAATGCTGAACATTCCCCTGTAAGCTTGTAATTTAATACTGCATTTCACAAAAAAACAAAAAAAATCGTTTAATTGGCCTGAAATTGGAACAGAATCTAGCATGGGTCTAGTGGTGTTTGATTCAGAGCCTACAAATCGCACTGGTCTGGAAACTAGTTGGTTTGATCACCGACATTGATATGGTCACAGTAAAACATACCAAAGGTAATAAAGTCATAGTAATACGGGCAGGAGGTAATATGTTCACAATAATACGGGCACGAGATAATGGTAATATGGTCACAGTAATACGGTCATGAGGTAATGGTAATATGGTCACAGTAATACGGTCATGAGGTAATGGTAATATGTTTACAGTAATACGGTTATGAGGTAATGGTAATATGGTCACAGTAATACGGTCATGAGGTAATGGTAATATGTTAACAGTAATACGGTCATGAGGTAATGGTAATATGTTTACAGTAATACGGTCATGAGGTAATGGTTATATGGTCACAGTAATGCGGTCATGAGGTAATGGTAATATGGTCACAGTAATACGGTCATGAGGTAATGGTAATATGGTCACAGTAATACGGTCATGAGGTAATGGTAATATGGTCACAGTAATACGGTCATGAGGTAATGGTAATATGGTCACAGTAATACGTTTATGAGGTAATGGTAATATGTTTACAGTAATGCGGTCATGAGGTAATGGTAATATGTTTACAGTAATACGGTCATGAGGTAATGGTAATATGGTCAAAGTAATACGGTCATGAGGTAATGGTAATATGGTTACAGTAATACAGGCATGAGATAACAGGTCATAGTAATACGGGCACAAGGTAACATGGTCACAGTAATTCGGACAATGCTCCCCTATTGTCTCTCATTTTTGCAAATATGTTGGTTTATCTTTTTCTGATATTATCATTTGATAAAGTTTTTAAAAAAAATATAAAAAGATTATGCGCCCATCAAACGTTGCTGTAAAACCAACCTAAAACTCATTACAGTCCTGAATGCCTTTAACCAGATTTAAACCCCTTCGGATCCATTCAAAAAGATGAACAAGGTCGAAGAGCCTTTTAGGATCCTCTAACACACTATTGAGACCTTGCAAGCAAACACAATATCGACATGTGATTTGTCGTCACAATTGAAAGTTCACAACTCAAGGGAGGTAACTTGTGCTGAATAACTTGTATAATAATGTAGTCCGTCGTATTTTTTTAGAACTGAAATTTTTCATGGTCATCATAATATTGATTTTTTGAAGATCCAACATGACAACCAAATAATACCATTCGTAGTTACGTTTAATCAGACAGCAGTACAGGCATCGTTAACTGTCAAGAAATATTACAAATCTCTACAGGAAAAATATCCGAATGTATATACAGAATCGTTACAGCCTATAGACGAAATAGGAACTTAAGCAATCATCTAGTCCATGGCAAACTTGACCCTCCCCTTACCCCTACCCCCATTTCTATTCAAAGTAACAATGAGAACAATTAGTTAATGTGTTCTTTTCCTTCGCTCCCTGTTAGTTTTATTGTATACATGTATTAATAATTTTCAAGTACTTTCTGTTTTAGGTGACGGACTCGAGTGAAATAATGTTTAAGATATATTTAATGAACTTTTCTTATATAATTTATCTTTTTATTTATTTTTTTCATATAGATTCGATAAAATGAATGTTTTCATAAATAAGCTCTTTCTTGTTTAATTTCATAGGACAAGGTGGTATATATTTCCAGATAATCTATTTGATGTATTCTTAAGCTAAAACTAACTAATCTAACAAGCACCTTGAAGTAAATAGTTCTTGTTTCTGACCTAGGCCCGTGCTTTCTATGAGATCTATCTCATTTCACTTTAACACTAAGTATTGGATAAGATTTCATGTGAAAATATAGGAAAGTATCTTAGAACATTCTGGAAAAAGTTATAGAAGATTGAATTTCTTGATTTAATATGGAAAGGCGTGGCAATAAAGTTGGTAGACTGAATCCATATGTATTTTTAATGAAGGAAGATTCAGATATAGGTTAGTGGTGACAAAATTATTGTTTATAAACTTAAAATACGGAATTCCCAATTCTTCACAGATTCAAGTTTAATGAAAGAAATAAAATCACTATAAGCTGTGTACAGCATCGAGCGTGGCAGCGACCATAATGCCTTGGCTTCTGCCTTTTTGGGACTTGGCATTAAATGTTTTCTTAACCACGGCACTTAATTGCCTAACAGAAATCAATTCAACTGGCTATCGACTGCACCAATCCATTGAAACAAAAGACAGTGGAAAGTAATCACGTTTACACAGTTCAAATGTAGGGGAAGGGGGTATTTTGTAAAAGTCCCAAAGGACAGAAGCCAAAGCATTATAGTCACTGACACGCTCGATGCTGTACACAGCTTCTAGTTTTTATCTTAAATCATTAACGTATACAGTGGAGTCATATTTATTCGATTTTGCCGATTAACCTCGCTATTAGAACACTTTTATTGGGAAATAGTATACAAAAATATACGAACGGATAAAGAGCAGTAAGAACGTTTATTTCCTTGAACCACAGACGAAAATTGAAATGGTGCGAATTGATATAGTACCCTATACACATACAAAAAAATTAGAAAACCTCTAGACAATTATTTAAAATATATAAAAAAGATAAAAAAAGGGACTATCACAAAATCATTTGGACACTGTGTATTCCTAGACCAAATCGTTGATCATTTTTATCATGCTGTACGATTTTATACCTAAAACTTCTGTTTACGAGAATAAGCCAAAGCAGAATTACAAAACATGTATTATGATGGTGTTGTATTTTCTAATAAAAGATCATCATGAAAACTGTAATTACAACAACACCAGTCACTGAAAAATATAATTCAAAGTTAAACATAATCGTATAAGAATAATGTTTACAATGGCGTAGCTAGAGGGGGGCCGATTTACGTCTAATTGGGCAGCACCTTATGGAAAATTGTATTTAGAAATTGAATACCAATTGAAATGTTCCATGAAACTATAACCAGGCGCGCCGGAAGCATGAGGACGAAGGGGAGCGAATATGTGCCCTTTTCATACGTTCTAGTATACCTCAGAAGTGATCCAAGAAATAAAAAAGATTCTAGGGGGTCATGGCGCCCCAAAACTTCCATACCGCCGGTCACATAGTGCCAAACAGCTTCGACCCGCCTCACACATTTGCCTTTGGCGCCTCTGACTATAACATACAGCATACGACATGTCTTAAGAACTAGAAGAATTTCCAAATTCGGTGAAAGATACCCACCTCTGATTGCACGACCAGCACCAGCTGTTGTTGGTTGGTAACCTATAAAGATATGATACTACTAATAATAATTAAGCCTTGATATCCCTTTTTTTGTTCTTATAAACTACTCATTTCTTCTTGGTCATTTTTGGTCATTTGAAATATTCGATAAATGTTTTGATGAAATGTTTAGTATTTTTTTGCATGAACAAACAGGAAATAATGTCAAAAAAGAATTAAGGATTCAACATTAAAGGAACAAGGAATCTTAATATTGGAACTGTTTTGACCTTTGCTATTCGATGACTACGTCATAAAACCTGTTAAAAATCTCCTAGAAGTTGAATCACAATTTCTTTTTTTATATGAATTTTATTTGCTTGTATTTTTTTTTTAAATGATTCAAATACTTCAAAATATGCAATGTAAATCGATACACATTGCCATTTGTTTAAGCTTGTTGGTAAAAGAAAATACATACCTGGCATGGGACCAGCTGTTGTTGGTTGGTAACCTATAAAGATATGATACTACTAATAATAATTAAGCCTTGATATCCCTTTTTTTGTTCTTATAAACTACTCATTTCTTCTTGGTCATTTTTGGTCATTTGAAATATTCGATAAATGTTTTGATGAAATGTTTAGTATTTTTTTGCATGAACAAACAGGAAATAATGTCAAAAAAGAATTAAGGATTCAACATTAAAGGAACAAGGAATCTTAATATTGGAACTGTTTTGACCTTTGCTATTCGATGACTACGTCATAAAACCTGTTAAAAATCTCCTAGAAGTTGAATCACAATTTCTTTTTTTATATGAATTTTATTTGCTTGTATTTTTTTTTAAATGATTCAAATACTTCAAAATATGCAATGTAAATCGATACACATTGCCATTTGTTTAAACTTGTTGGTAAAAGAAAATACATACCTGGCATGGGACAGAGCTTGTTGACTTTACTGTACAGCACCGTAAACTTTTCATGAACAGTCTTTGGTTGTTGACATGCTGTAGATACATCAGCTGTACATTTCAACATTCGGTTTAATTTCCTATTAAAAAGATTCAAAATTCAACATGTCACCACGTTGTACAAACATTGCATTTATCTGATATAGTCTATGTACGTAGTGGTTATCAGTTTAACGTCGCCATCAAGATTTTCAAAGTACCGACGAAAATGAAATTATCCGATTTGAAAGCGTCAGTGACATTGCATGGCAGAATGTTTATGCTTTGGAATATATATGTAGATTCTCGCCACTAACTCCCATATCTGTTTGCCTACTAACCTGGCATTTTTAGCAATCATTTAGTAAAGAAAATATTACAGAACAGGACATTGCAATAGGTTCATCAATGTTGACAAAACTTACTGACACCACGAGGTTTGATCAGAAAATTCGTCGATCATGTCTCCAATGATTGATGGTAACTGTAAGTCTAGACAATTATTCATTAAATCACATTGGTACAGTCCAACAGTCATAGCTGGAAAAAGAAATATTTGAGTACACGTACTTGAAAATGGTATCAGGACAATTCCCCCCCCCCCAGACAGTTGCCCCCCGGACAATTGACCCCTGCAAATCCCCCCCTGGACAATTGCCCCCCAAGGCAATAGCCCCCCACTCCAATTCCCCCCTGGACAATCACCCCCCGCGGACAATTGCCCCCCAAGCCAAATGCCCCTCAGGACGATACCCCCCTGGACAATTACCCCCCAGACAATTGCCCCCCGGATAATTGCCCCCTGCAAATCCCCCCCTGGACAATTGCCCCCCAGGGTTAGGGTTTTTGATGGAATCAAATGGATGCTAATGGACCGAAACTGAAAGGTTTGAGAAAGTTTGGTTTATTCCTGATTAAATTTAAGGCTTTTTCGTTGGGCGTATATGGACGTGGTCCACTATCTTTAGTAAATGTTCTTGTGCACTCCTCCTCAATGCTAAAATATTCAAACCATTCCGTATGGTTTTTAAGTTTGTTATACTTATTGGACGGTGTACGGATATGTGTAAAATAAAGCGCCTTATTAGATCGAAATATTTCTTCTATGCAGGTCATATAAATTATGATAAACTTATATAATATGCACATATAAAATATTTTCAGGTAACATTTAAGACCTTTTTAAGGTTTTGCCAAACTATTTAACAACATTGTTACAGTGTACGGTCAATCACAATGAGTATTACAGTATTACAATATTACAGACCCAACTACAAAAGTTCTTTGGGGGGGGGGGGAGGGGTCATAGGCACCCTTCTGAGTCATAAAAGGGGACGTTCCTTACTTTGTTCGGGAGATCTTAATTCAATGGAGTAAAATCAGGCAACTTCGATGATCTGGTGGGTAATTTTACATAGGAAGGACGAGGGAATTCAGTTCAATTGGCCTGGGGTCAATTTTACATGGGGGCATTAACCGGGGGTAGTAGTCCAGGGGGATATTGACATGGGGGGCAATTGTCCAGGGGGGTATTGTCCTGGGGGGCAATTTTACATGGGGGGCAATTGTCTTGGGGGCAATCGTCCAGGGGGTAGATGTCCAGGGGGGGATTTTCTGGGGGGCAGTGGTCCAGGGGGTGATTGTCCAGGGGAGAATTGTCTTGGGGGGCTATTGCCTTGGGGGGCAATTGTCTAGGGGGGGATTTGCAGGGGGCAATTGTCCGGGGGCAACTGTCTGGGGGGGAATTGTCCTAGACTCCTTGAAAATAGAGTAACCCTTAATGTACATACTGTAGAATATGCCCACAAATTGTTCGACGCGCAATGTTCCCATCCCAATTTTTTTTACAGTTGTGTTGTAGAATATAAAGATGTATATTGTCAAATAGATTTCTTGCAAAGTCAGTATCTTAAAGATGTGAAAAAATTAACCATGCTACCAGTTTTTGATAATATATACTAATAAAGACATCCAACTGACAATTGTTTTGAAATGCGTATGGTATGATACGTTTTTGACTGGTGTATTTTGTTAGCATGTTAATTCCATTTCGTAGTCCGTGTAAGCGATTCTATTTGTAAGGGATCGAAGGATACGAGCCATGGTTCTGCCGAGATAGTGTTTATGTCAGGAATAAATACCTCAGCGGAAGCATTGCGACATCAGATTTATTGATTTGCAATATTCTTTATACAAATAAGAAACAGGAATGGTTCAAAGACCGAACCCTGTAGAACCCCAGCAGGGACTATTTACGTTCATATGAGACCCAACTAACAATTTCTTTATGTTATAATTTCCATTTCAGAAAGTCCCTTCTCCACAGCAAAAGTTCCAATTTAATACATATTTACCGTGACAGGTTTCAACATAAAGATCTTTAACTTCAACTAGACTGTAATCAGCTTTAACACGACTTTCATCCCCACAAGTCGTCAAAGCCTTGTCTGTACATGTAACGAAAATTGGTATATTTCTGCAAGTAAAGGCATCATTATAATAGGCCATGGTTTTCCACAGATCATTTTAACTGCAGACGACACTGCCCTATGTTAAGTTCATACCTAACAGTTTTATAGTGGTTGCTTAAAGGGATATGTTCACTAACTGTTCGACCAAAAAATAATTAGTCTGAGAACCTGGAATTTTTTTTTATCTAATCTAATCCGTAACATTGTTCACAACTTTAAGCCTTCAAACACATGTGTACTCATAATTACCAGCGTTTGAAAGTCAAAAATACGACTCGTCGTTTAGTAAGACTGCGTTATATAGAAAACAAATATACAGAACAAAGGATAAATATTAAAGCGATACAACCTTTTAGAATGAACAAAAATATTAAGTTCTCAAACTGGGTCAATCGAAGTATATATTCATCAACGATGTCCAAAGTATACAAACAGAATTAAAAAAACCATAAAACTATGTAAATTTCCATATAATAACAGGTTAAAATTGATAAACGCCTTAAATTTGATTAAGGGTTTATCAATTATTGAATATAAACATAGTTTTCTGGATTTATCAGATTATTTAGGTAATCTGTTGTATAGTTATGCAACCAGATAAGTCCCTCGATGAATATAATATAATAGTATAATATTATACTCCTATTCACCAAATTTGAAAATGTAGATTTTTTGTTCATTCTAAGAGGTTGTATTCCTTTAAGGGAAGGATTAATTGAACGAATTTTATGATTTTCGTGCAGTTCTACTACTCTTGGGGTCTATTTAGAAATGTTCAAGTCCTAAATCGACATCGCAAATGCTGAACATTCCCCTTTAATGAATACCAACATCAAAAGGTGACCAACATCAAAACTATGATATACATATACTTACGGACATGTATCCTTTAATGTCATTCTATTTCCTAAATAAGTCAAACAATTTGAGACTTGAAGACAGGGTTCACGAACTGAAACAAAATTTTAATAGCTGGTTATTCTAGCTCAGTGGTTCCCAACCTGGGGGCCATGACCCCTAAGGAACCATGTGGTGTTTGTCAGTGGGCCATGGCGCATGAGGATGTATATCATTTTTTCTCTAGCTCAACTTTCATTTAACTATATTTTGCTGTGTAAGGTTTGTGGTTGCTTGTGGTCAAATGCATCTGACCTCCTGGAGGCACAAGACAACAACCCTTGCGCTATATCTGTATTTTGCCCTATTTTGGAATAGAACAGGGGACCATGGCTCTGGGAGTTTCATGAATTTGGACCACAGCTTGAAAAAGGATGGGAACCAATGATCTTGCTGCTTAATGATTTCCCTCATACAGAGTATAGTGTGCTCCACCAGCCAGCAGATGTTATATCATTATGACGATCTGGTTGTGAATGGTTGATATTCTCGTCTCAAAAGTACTGATGGCATTATATTGACGAAGCAGTTTTCATAAGGTGTGCTGTCCAAATAATCAAAATATGAGGTTTTTGAATGTGTTTTCAGAAGCCAAATATCCAAGAACACGTTAAATTCATGTGAGCTATATGGTGTATGGGTTCGTTTGTACATAAGTGTATAATGAATGAACTAAATACAATCATACAATCAATAGTTCTGATGTGATCATTAATCTACGTGTATTAACTTCCTAAAGCACTGGTTCCTTATTTTGGCATAGTTTGGAATTGAACAGGGGGACATGGCTCTGGGAGCTTCGTAAATTTGGGACACAGATTGAAAAAGGTTGGGAACCACTGCCTTAACGGATCTCCAAATGGCATTCAAGATTTATTACTTTGATTTGATTTAATTTGATGGTTAGGACTTCTTATTGGTTTCATAGTTCTACACAAAAGTATGTTTGTAATTGTAATGTGGCCACAGATAGCAAAGACTAAGAAATTGGATTTGGGAAAATCGATCCCAGAAGCGATGTCTAACCTCCAGTACAAGCTTGGTCAGTTGTCTTCTTTACGATTGAAACATCAGTAGTGAATTTGGAACCTTGGTTACAAGAATTGTCTTCAGCTGCTTTCGCTCCACAAGCTACATAAGATTTGGCGATCCTGAAATATATTCGTGCGGATTGAATTATTTTTAGTCCCAAGTTGATTAAATCCGAGCATTAGTCTTACAACATCAACCAAAAATTGTAAAAAATCTTCTATGGTCAAAACGCGAATGTCCACAAAAGCTAATGTGAAATATAAAGAGGAGAATAACATAATCTTAGTTTTCATTGAAACCTCTACGGATCACTTAGTCATTCCGCCGGATAAAATCGCTTCATGTGCACCAGATTAGAATATCGTACATAATACACTTACTGACACCATCTATCTGAGTTCCCAGCAGACAGAAATGATGGTAGTCTTCCAACAACTGTTCCTGGTAGAGATGGTGTTTTTTCAATACATGATGTGAAGGTTTGACATGAAGCGACCTCATGGTATTTACCAACAACTAAAATTAAATCAAAGTTAATATAGAACCCTCTTCATGTCTTGGTGATTGAGACTCTATGACTTTATGGATTTTTTAAATTGTAGATTAATTGTAATCAACCCCTTTCTTTATATCGTCCCTTTTCAAAACTTTGATCAATTTAATAACCAATGTATAACTATAAATTTAAGTCTTAGCTTCTTAGCTACTATACAGCCAAACTTCAAAAACGAATTATAATGTCGTCCTAAAATTTCATGATAGACTTCAACCGCCCCATTAACCACTTAAACCAACCTAGAACCAACCCTAAATTCCCAAGGCACAAATCACCTGCTGTAGAGTTAAAAACGAATAGCTAAAATTATTGTATTAAATCACCTACCTCCACAGATTTCGTTAAACACTTCTTTTATCTTGGATAAATTTTGTAGATCTAATTGTGATTTATTCGCACACTTTCCTTCAATACATGTTATGAAGCTACCAACATTTCTGAGATAAAAAATATAATTTTTAAGAACAAATGGGTTTTACTTCCATAAAAATTAATTTCACAGAACCATATCGGATCCAATGCAGTCCAGATATTCAGATATCCCAAGTCGTACAAAGTACAGTAATCATTCAATAAAATATCAAAAACAACTATAATATGTAGCCACTTCGATCACAAAGATATACTTTAAAAGCGATCCAGAATACGGATTTTACTGTAATGCTGTAATCGGAGCCGGAAGAAATTTTGAAAAGCGTTGTTTATGGATTATTTCATTGTGGCACATGAGAAAGAGGGGGGGGGGGTGGTTCATCCGGACCTCTCGGACATTCCCTGGACACGTTCTGACTCGTGAATGTTTAGGCATATCACTGCTTTGAACACAGTTATTCCGACAGACATTAATTTGCCAAATTTCTCTCTCCGGTTACATTCACCAACTTTGTGTATTGTACATTTCGACGGTTGTGCTCTCTGTGATTTTTTATATTTATACAATTATCTCCCTTGAAAAGTTAATTTCAAAAATTGACTATTTTATTTAAGATTTTATTTACCTGCACACTGCTTCAGCACCGACGAAACCACCATTTAGAGTAGGCTCAAAACAATCATACATTCCTGGGCAGTAATCTGAAATTAGCATAACAGTAAGGTTAAACAATGCTGAACAATGAAAGAGTACTGAATGTAACATGAAGTGAGGCAAATTGTGTTCCCAATCTACTGTTAACATTTCAGCAGTTTTTTGATGTGTATCCATAAAAATCTCGTCTCTTCTAGAGACTTACTATGTTGAAAAGCAGTTAGTTTTAAACACATTATTGCTGTCGTTTAAATAGAGATTAGCTATTTAAAACAGCAGCTCATAATTGAATTTGCATTACAGCTGTCAAGGCACTAAAGCTCTGTAGATAGCCCATTGTAGATAGACATTTCAAGGTTTTATTTGGATGGATTTGCAATTATCCTACAATTCCGGTACTTTTGAAGATCATTTAAGCTACTTATTGAAGGCCCAAAATCAACCCCGAAAATTTCGATTGTGGCTCTTTTCATTTTGAAGCCCAATATTTTGATGAGTACTTGTATTACATGAATTGTGACGACCGTAAAACAAAAATCATGGTATACCTTTGTAAGCACTACATAATACATCTGATCGTTGAAGAACTGGATCACTACTAACTAAGTTATTATCATTACAATCATCTCTTAAGCATTGTATAATATCTGCTGCAGTTCTGAAATGAATGGGCTATGTGATACGAATTGGTGATTTACACCCGACGTTTATGCACAATTTTGGTCTTATAACGGGCAAACTTCATGCAATGTGGAGCCTGATGGAAGAAATTTCAGAACGGCGGCATTAGATTCCACTCTAAGGGGATATTAAACGAGTGTACTCTGTAGCGCTAGGTTCCTCGTTTAATTGTGCGATATTTTCATGTCAGCACTTAGAACTGAATCACATACAGGGGGAAACAGAAGCATTAACTACAACATAGTCTTATACAATTTTACCTTAACCATATCCCCTGCATTTATTTATCAACCCACAATATGACTTTAACAACAGATAATAAGTAAAACGTGTCTTACGTGCAACAGGCCACACCTTCAGCAAGCGTTAATTTGTTCAGATTTTTCAGATCTGTACATTTAACCAATGGTGAGGTACATTTATTTGAACAGGTAACTGAGAAAAAAAAAGAGCTAAAGCTAAAATTCTTGTGGATCCAGTCTACCAGCTTGACCAAACCCATTGATCTTACCTGTATTATTGAATTGAGTCTCTACTGTACTATTTAGGAAATTCAATCAACTTAAGCACGGTTATTTGGCACACAGACTTCAAATTGTACATTCATTATAACGAATTTCTAGAAAAACATAACAAATCTGTTCCATGCTTTTTGACTGATTTGTTTATTTAGGCATAGATTGTATCCCATGGTGTTATACTATATAGTAGCATGTTTCTTTAGCAACGGCTATCATTTCATTACATTACATTAATCCGTTGCTGTCATGATAAGGTTTTCTCGTCATTAACTTTGATTGGTCGAACGATTATTGTCGACCAGTTATATTCATTGTAACAAATTATTGCGGGAAAACTTTCGAATGACCAGACGTCAAATTTCTTGTAGCAAATTTACCTTGTGATAATCGAGTCTCAACGGTCATAAATTGAATGTGACGTATAGTGTTTTTGAAACGAGGTTATTAGTTGATAATGACGAGAAAACCCCGTCAATCCAGCAACGGTAGATAATGCAAATGTCTAACGTTGCTGAAGGACGTTGCTGAAGGAACATGATATAGTAGTGGCTATTTTGCTATGTTTTTGGATGCGATTTTGATTAACGGAATTGTTTTGCTTGTACGGAACTTTATTGCTTACTCAAATACACAAAACAGAAAATATTTTCTTACCAACGTTACAAGATTTCTTACTATCTGCAGCAATATTAACGTAGTTCGCGTATGATAGTGGTTCAGCAATATTGGGTCCACAGGAAGTGACGTCATTTTTTAAACAAGTATCAAACGTATCTGTTGCGCTGAAAACAAAACGATGACAGATTTAATATGATTTTTGACCTTGTATATCATTCTTGGAGCTATATAGCCCATTAGGTGCTGATGCTCCTGAATACATTTCTTTTCGTTTTTGTATATCATGTTTTGATTTAAAATTATTTACATAATAGACTCGTGACGTTCACTTTCATTGAACATGATTTGAATATCGCATTTCATATTATCCATCATTTGCTTGGTACAATTTTTCCCTTTTTTGCAGTTAGACCAGCAACCAGTTTACTAAAATTTCTTGCAAATTTCTAAATTTGACGATGAACTTTGTAAATACTATCTAAATAAATCTTACTTCCAAAAACTAGTCCAGTCTTCTAAATAAGACCGAGGTCTTGAAACCCGTCTATAGGTGTAATAACACTGTTCGTAATTACTATAACAACCAGCAATGCCACCGCATTCAATCCCATCAAAGCGTAATAAAATTCCTGGAGAAATCAAGCATTGACAATAAATGTTTTACTGGAAATGTTGAATGCATATGCAATATGAGATTTCCTAATCGACATTCCCTAACATGTTATTTATGCTAGAGGCAGACGAGCGTATTTTTTCGCCCGATCGCAGCGATTTTTATAATCACCCAAAGAAATACTCTCGTGTGCCTGAGTTTTTACGGCCGTACACAAGCGTATTTTTTTAGGTTATTAATATTCGCTGCGATCGGGCGAAAAAATACGCTCGTCTCACCTAGCATTAACAAACATTTTTTTTGACAAGATCATTAACATATTTCATTAAAGGAAGGGTGGTGCTGAATACAGGTGACCGTTGGACCAAGTTTTACTGTACTTGATTATTTGAATACGTCTAATGTATTGATGCATACCATGCGATTTACCTTGAAGTCATTTTGATTTTAGGCTGGGCATGTAATGACAGGTAGAAAACCTAAGTGCTGATCAATCAAATTCAATGTTCAACATGTCTATCTATGTATTTTGTTGGCATATAAAATGTAATATACTGGTATGTAACAAAACACAAAACTACTTCACGACCACACCATAATCTGGATATGATCAACAATAAAAAAAAGGTATCGCATTTCTTAAATAACAAAGAATTGAGGATTATAATTCAGAACAAAAACCTGTTAAAGAGAAATGTTCACCATTTGTTCGATCAATAAAATTTAATTTAAAAGTTTATCCAATCCGTTATAATGTTCCAGACTCTCCATCGAAATTAAAGCCTTCAAATCTCCGTGCATCCATAATTATCGGGGTTCGAAAGTCAAAAATAAGAAAAAAATACGTTCTTATTAGAAAATACGTAATTATAGCATACAGAAAGACAAATGTTAACGAGTTTAAATGAAGGGGTTGTGAGATTTCTGTGCAGTTCAAGTACTTCTGAAGGTTATTTACATAAATTCAATATCCAAATCTATCCCCGAAAATGCTGAACACTCCCCCTTAAATCAAAACATTACAAAATACTCTGTGAATCTATTAATACATTTTAATTTATGTAGAGACACAGAGATAGCTCATATTAAGAAAAGAGACTTAATATTCTAATATTCTACTTAAACCGCATCATCTGAAATATTTTAAGTACAGTGTACTGAGAAACACCATAAACCCTATCATCTGAGGTACTTGGAGACATCATGAACCTTATCATCCGAGGTACTGAGATACACCATGAACCTTATATTCTGCAGTACTTGGAGACACCATAAACTTTATCTAAGGTACTGAGAAACACCATAAACCTTATCATCTGAGGTAACTGGGAGAAACCTTATAATCTGAGGAACTATGACACATCATAAGTTTGATCATCTTGGGCACTGGGAGACAATATAAATCTTATAATTTTGAGGTATACCGTAAACCTTATCATCTGAGGTACTGGGAGACACCGTAAACCTTTTCATCTTGGGTACCGGGAGATACAATAAAACTTGCATTCTTGGGCACTAAGAGACACCATAGACCTTATCATCTGAGGTACTGGGAGATACCATAAACCTCCTCCGTTTGGGCCATGGGAGATACCACAAAACTTATAATCAGTGGAAGACGCGATAAACCTTTCCATCTGGTGTACCGGGAGACAGCATAAAACTTGTAAAATGAAGTACTGAGAGACACCGCAAACGTTATCATCTGGGGTTATTGGAAACACGTAAACGTTATCATCTGGGGTTATTGCAGACACGTAAACGTTATCATTTGGAGTTATTGGAGACACGTAAACGTTATCATCTGGGGTTATAGGAGACACGTAAACGTTATCATCTCGGGTTATTGGAGACACGTAAACGTTATCATCTGGGGTTATTGGAGATACGTAAACGTTATCATCTGGGGTTATTGGAGACACGTAAACATTATCATCTGGGGTTATAGGAGACACGTAAACGTTATCATCTGGGGTTATTGGAGACACGTAAACGTTATCATCTGGGTTATTGGAGAGACGTAAACGTTATCATCTGAGGTTATTGGAGACACGTAAACGTTATCATCTGGGGTTATAGGAGACACGTAAACGTTATCATCTGAGGTACTAGGAGACACCGTAACCGGTAACCCTAATCTAAGGTTCTAAGAGGTAATTTAAGGTTCACAGAAAACCTTTTTAATCTCAACTTTTACTGGCATCCGCAACGAATTAGACGTTTGCTAACTTACCTAAAGGTCAAAGGATTCAATCCCGTCAAGATCAATATAATAAGTTCGGACTTTTCAACGCGGTTGGCACTTGTCAGTATTATTTTGGATGGGCAAAAAAACAAGGCCTACAAATTGTGCTCCTGGGTCCCGTGTTCTCTCAAAAGTTAGATATTGAAAAGGAGTTGGATTACTTCGCTTTCCTGGCACGTTGAGCGAATGGATGTATGACAAAATAACCGACTTGGTTCAGGGTATGTACAACCGATTTTTTTAAAGAGAGGCTCCAAGGCAGGCGTGTGTATCAGAAAAGGGAATATATATAAGATAATAACCTACACTTATATTATTGGGAAAATTGAAAAGTAAAAAATATACACAACCAATAAAACTTGGATAAACATCAAATAACTATCCTTCCAAAATAAGAGAGTCCTGTGGTTTACACGAAAACAATTTTGGAATAATATAACCAGAATTCGAAAGCTTTCAATTTTGCTAATTGTCGAATGGCGTTTTTCACTAATTTGAGAATTCATTCATAGATTCAATTGAAGCTATTGCTTGTCGTTTTGACAAATTGCTATTGGTGATAACTATTAAATTACATACCTAAAAATGTTACACTGATGACAATGAGTACGTCCATCTTGAAGCTTGAATAACGTTTTCGTCAATGTGTAATGTAGCACTAATTGCAACGCCGTTTTATACGCAGGTATATGGTTCACTACTCAAATACAATACATGTATTTAGAACTGGATACTTATTCAATGAAATACAATATTAAGATTAATAGAATATTGAGTCAATTTGAGATATCTATTGTAATGGTTGTCTCAGTTTTAGATCATCTGTGTATAATGTAAAATACGAAGGGGGGAAAGAGTCGCCTTGCACTCTACCAATATCGCTTTAAAATTACTGGATTGTGACGAAGTCATGTTTTTATTCTCAGATATATTAAATCAATGGCTGCATTTTACCGCTTAAAAAGTGAATTATGTCCCTTGTATCATGACAAAAGCCATGGCGATATATGAGGAATAATGTTTTGTTTCAGTGAAGGGCGTAAATTAGTTTAAAATATTAGAGAGGAGGACGTTCCAGAATGGTTTGTAGAAAAAAAGAACCTAAGAACAGCAGAAAATTTGAGACAGGACAGCTATTTTTGTCACTACCTTTTGAGGCAGAAATAACTGAGTTGTCGATCTCTCGAGACGGGCAACTTCGCTATTCCTTTCGTCTGTTGATGTGAACACTGATTGACTTAACTATATTAAATAATTGGTCGAACAGATGAACGCACACCTTTGAGAAACTCAAACAGGAGCCTTTTTTTCACTAATGTATCAAGTGTATCTTACAAGAATAAAATTGAGAAATGAGAAATATAACAGTTTTGATATGTCATTACTGAACAAAGTTTACATTCCAAGGGAAGTAACCTTACTAATAATTTGTACAAATATTAGGCCATACTAAATTTAAAGAAATCCGAAACTAGTTTGGTACATTTGGTACAGATTAGTTTTGGAAACACCTATACAGTGACGTAGCCAGGTTTTCGAAACTGGGAGAGCAATGGTAAAGATGAACCGACAGAATACATTAACATTTCGAGAAGAGCGAATAACGTGTGGGGAGCTGGAAGCCCACTTGATGTTGGTGGGGTCCATGGGGCGAAGCCTCTGGAAGCTCTGGAGTTTTAGCTATTTGACACATTGCAAGAAGGCTAATTGAAGATATTCTTGGATTTTTTTATGTTTATGTTAGCTCAATTTTACCGACTGCACTTTTTCAACCGACAGATATCGATAATGAGAAGGCATCAGATTCGTTGTAAACGAGTAGGGCCTTAAATGTATTTTGAATGAAGGTCAATATGCAAAATCCGAACATAAATAATTGTTTATGAACTTAACAGGAGATGTAATGTCACGGACGTCCAGTAAAAAGGTCGACATTGAAGAAAAGATTCAAGGTGGAATACCACGTATTTCTTGTCTATCTGATTGAGTTTGTGGGTTTTGACTGGCAGCTTGTCGCTCAATAAAGATATATCTTTATACCAATTTTTCAGGTAGTTTAAAAAAGGAATCAAATTATGTCAAATAAAATTTATTTATTACAAATAATCTAAAACATTAATAAATCTTCAATCAATAAAAAGAAATCAAATAAAAATCAAAAGTTTCTTCTCTTAACATTTGTTTCTATCAAATTTTGTTGTAAGTTTTCCTTGCCAAATACACGTTTAAAAAAAACAGCAAAATTTTGATGCCAAATTTGACCGTGTGTAGATTGTTTTGATGTCCAAAAACAATTTGATTCCAAACCCACTTTGATATTTTTTGACGAGTCATCAAAATTTTGATATGTTTGTGGGCATCTGTCAAAATTTTGATCAAATTTTTCTTTCGTTTGCGGCCAAACAAAAATACAAGAGCTATGGCCACTGATGCTTCCATGTCCAAAATTTTGAAAGTACTGAAATTTGATGGAAAAATATTGAAACGTGTGTGGGCAATTGTGCATCAAAATTTGTATCAAAGTTTTGATGCGAAATTTTGATACAAAATTTTGACGTTTTCAGTATGGGCCCCTTTACAATTTTTTTTTTATAATATCTGAAATAATGAGATTTCATGAGACACGAGATCTAGATAAACCCAAACCCAAACCGTTCAGTAGTTTCCTATCAGCGTCCAAAAAACATAACACACTTAAAAACCTTACGTAAGGTTTTAAAAATTTTTAGCATGTTTTTAGCGTTTAAAAATTAACAGCTGGATTTTTTTAGTTAAAACTTTCAAATACATTAAAGAGCACATAGTTACAGATTTTGGTGTAAAGTTTCCACAAATTTGAGCAAACAAAATTTTTGACCTAAAAAAAATTCAGACTGTCCCTTTAAGTAGGATACGGCATGAATATGTAACGATAGATATAGACGTCGTGATTAACATAATTATAAAACTGGATTAAACAAAAAAAAAATATTAATGATTCACAAAATAAAAGCTAGCAAAATATAATAAATGGGGCTTTATCACAAATTAAAATTATTTTGGACGAAATATATCTACATGTATCTCTACTTCCAAGTAATTATTTTGATCATTCACCCTCATTTTATATTATAATATTAAAAGTTTGAATAAGTTAAAAAGCAAAAGCAGAATAATAAAAATAAGTTGTTGTATTTTCTAATAAAAGATCATCATTAAAACTGTAATTACGACAACACCAGTCACTGAAAAACAAATTAAAAACATAATCATAAGTATGGAATGCCAAAACGAAAAAAATCCAAGATTAGAAAATTACATACCAAAAAGTTGAAATTATAGACCAAGAAATTCCTCTTAAATACCAAGATATTTAATTATATACCAAGAAATAACATTATATACCAAGAAATTAACATTATATACCAAGAAATATTTCTTGGTCTATAATTTCAACTTTTTAGTATATAATTTTCTTATCTTGGATTTTTTTCGTTTTTGCATTCCATACTTAAGTATAATAATAACACAGGACTTTCCCCAAGTAGCGGATCACGTCTTATTTTTAAGGTATGATTTTATAGCATGAGGTCAGCCTTTTAAGTCTGCCTTAACACTATCAGTATAATGCTTCAGAATACAAATGAAACAGAGTTTTAAGTTCTAGTTATCGGCTGGGCCAACACCAAGCAGTGTGCAATCAGGGTATTGACTTGCTCTTTTTCGCTTTCCATCTATCTATGAATCTTAAACTTGCATAATGCCACATCCATTTGAAGACTACATTATGCAATAATAAAAGAACCATTTCTAGGGAAGCGATATCCATTTCAACAATATACCCACCTCTCATTGAAGCGGCTCCATTTCCATCTGGCCTTTCCCCTGAAAAATAAATAAAAACCCATAATATTGTATCCGGTTTATACCGACATAATCTTTACGCCATGTTTCAATTTGAACATGAAACTTAATTAATTTTTTTTTGTATTTCGGCCATATTATTCTTACTGTACGTTTGCTATTTTCGTTTTTATAATTTCGAATTCGTTATTACGGCTAATAAAGTTACAACTATAATATCGCCACTAAAGTGTTACTGGTACACATTGTAAGTGACAAAACCTGAATAGTCGACATGGTTCTTGGTAATTCATGTAATCTTCTTGGGTTTTCTTGAAAACAATACGTCGGCTTTTGGCACCTAAATATCTTTTTTGAACATTCCCTAGTGCTTGAATTTGTGCAAACTGCCACTTTTAATACTTATTTAAGTTCGTTATTAAAAGACTAATCTAGAAGAAAAAAATACCTGGCAATGGACAGAGCTTGTTGACTTTATTGTACAGCGTCATAAACTTGTCATGGACAGACTTTGGTTGCTGGCAGGCTGTTGATAAATCAGCTGTACATTTCAACATTATGTTTAATTTTCTATGGAAAAGAAATCGAAAATAAAAAATTTCGTCTATAAAAAAATTATGTTATATACAAGAAAACCATTAAAACTCAAAGCGTTATAGTTTACTAGCTAGCTAGTTTGAGCACTCTGGCAGGCCCCCGATGGTATCACATATAATAGGATCATATTCTGAGGTAGCTATATAGCCAAATAAACTTTCAAAGGGCCGAAACAGAAGTGTTTGCAGTTAAATTTGACATTACATGTATTTAAATAGGGATAAACTGCAGCTATAC
This sequence comes from Lottia scabra, assembly GCA_029955415.1. Classification (NCBI taxonomy): domain Eukaryota; kingdom Metazoa; phylum Mollusca; class Gastropoda; family Lottiidae; genus Lottia; species Lottia scabra. Next base: position 9,389,797 of record JARJEI010000003.1, on the reverse strand, counting down.
ATAGTGATCAAAATAGATCCAAAATCAAACTGTGTCAGAAGTCGGCTTTAAATGGAAGCTGAAACTACCTTCCGTATCTGTTTCGATAGCAAACACACCTACTGTTGGTTTCACTGTAAGTTGTATCAGTAAGTAAAGAAATAAATAAAGAATATGACAATACCAAATGGTCATCTGGCATGCTCCGATGTTTAAATGGTGATCAACGAACCCGAAGTTATATTTCAAATATTTGAGTGACAATTGGACCACTTCTGAACTAAACGTTGTGTGATACTGACTTACCGACACCAAAAGGTTTGATCAGAAAACTCGACAATCTTGTCTCCAGTGGTTGTTGGTAACTGTAGATCAAGACAAGTATCCATCAAATTACATTTGTAAAGCTCGTCATTCAAAGCTGGAAATTGAAATATTTAAGCTCTTGAAAAATTGACTCTGTATATTTCCTAATTCAATCATGATTATTCAATATCTTGACATGGAAAAGTGCTTCACGTTGAAGATATTTCAGCAGATTGAACTTTCAAAAAAGTAAGCTAAAGCCAACACAATATCTCTCAAACACACTATATTATGATGGTATTGTATGTCAGATAAGGAGGCGTTTAAGTATTATCATTTATCAACATTTTTATATTACGCCCACAAGAAAATGTGGAGCGTATATCTTCGTCAACCATGTCCGTCCGGCAGACGTCAACAATTGCTCTTTAACAATCCAATCGTTAATATGCCGGCCATTCTCTCTACGCCTGACAATAACCTCTACCCGCTCAACGGCAGGTTTTATCTGACTAAATAACCTCGTATGCAGCTGGCGGATAAAGCGCACTACTTTCAAGTTGACTTCTGACTAGTCTCTGACAACCAGACATCTTCTGTCTACGAAAGATAATGTACAAGGGAGGTAACTAGCATGAGCTGAGGAACTATTTTTTTATCGCGTATTCTTCTGCGGCCTAATAATCTTGGAAGGTTTTCTTCTATCTGCATACGAGGTTATTGTTAGACAATGGCCGACGTATATACGTTTAACAATCGAGAAAGCACAATCCTTCACCGATTTCAACGGCTAAAGCTTATTGGAAATAAGAAGATTCGAACAATATATTCATTTGATTGACTAGGTTACAAGGTCGAAGGATATCATATTTGTCAAAGTTTACCGTTATCACAGGTATCAACAAATATATTCTTCACATCATCTAGACTGTATTCAGCTTTAACACGACTTCCATCTCCACACGTCGTCAATTTCTCGTCAATACATTTAACAAATTCCGGTATATTACTGAAAGTATACACACCATAATATATTATAATAATGTAGTTTCTCGTCGAGGATTAACTGTATTTTACTAAAGCAGGGTTACTTAGTACATAGATTGCAAACTTCATTTAGGAAATTTAAAATTTAACAAATCTGTTTATAACATATTGGCTGATTTATTGATCTGGTTTTACCTCTATAGGGTAGTAATGGCGTAGCTCTTTTCGAAACACCTGATAGTACGGTACCTCTCTCTTGAGAATCTACTATTAAACAACTATTACTCTCAAATTTGGGATGCTATTTTGATTAACGGAATTGTTCTTCTTATACGGATTTTAATTCCTATTTTCCATCATAGGTCGAGCATACTAACTGTTCAATAAAACTACTAATTATTAGTAGCATGTTTAGTCTAAATCTAAAAGTTAGAAGGAAAGTGTGGCGCAGTTGCTCACTCTTCGAAACACCTGATACCACTTTTCATTATGAAATATTTACTCTATTATTGATAAAAATGAAAATTTCATTAGCAGTTACATGTACTGCCACTGCCCATGTGTTTACATGGATTTAGAAAGGGTTTTATGATTGGGATTTGGGATTGGGTTATATTATTCATACCATAAAAGGTGATAGTTGAGAAACATTTGAACATCAACATTATGATATAAGTATAGTATCAGTATATATTTGATATAACTCACACTGCAACAAGACTACAAAGTAACAGAATACTTACGGACACGTGTCTTTTAACAACACAGCATTTCCCAATTTTACCAGACAACTTTCGACTTGCAAACAGGGTTCACGAACTAAAAGAAAATAAAATCTTTAACCCAGTTCGGGAATTAAAATGCAGCCTTCAAATTACTCTGAATCATAATAATAATAAACTCTATATTTTACATGGGTCAGAATTAGGCCCAATATCACGAGTGATACGGTCCTGTCTCACACTCAGCCCATGGGGACAAACATAGATACAATATACAACATATAGACACAAAAAAAAACCGAATATGATTTATTGATCAAGTACATGACCACAAGATGATGTACAGTCTACTGTAAGTCTTTTTTTAAAGTTAAAAATATGACTCGTATCAGAGTCAGACTATGCATTATATAATAGAAAACACATGTACAGAAAATGAAAGATTAATTTTTGGTTCGGATATATTTGAAGGGATTGTGTAAGTTGTTGACATTTCTAGTAAATCTGAAAGCCATTTACAAGGGTTCAAGGCCTAAATCGACCCTCGAAAATGATGAACATTCCCCTTTAAACTTACCTCCAGTACAAGCTTGATCAGTAGCAGTCTTTACTGTTAAAACATCAGTAGTGAAGCTGGAAACTTGGTTACATGAATTTCCTTCAGCTGCTGACGATCCACAGGCTACGTATGATTTTGCGATCCTAAAATATATCCATTCATATCTAAATTATTGGTATAATGTGGCAAATTATTAATGTTTTGATATATCGGGTGTTACAAAAAACCTTCGATAGGTAAACAGATCTGTTGCAAGATTTTTATAAATTTACTTCAATATATCAGTGTCACATCCGGAAAATATTAGATTCATCGAATAAAAATTGTTTAGGTACTACTTGGACAAAATAACAAGTTTCAAAAACTTTCAAAAACAACAATTCAGTATCAGAACAAATTACTTATTTCAACCTGCTCACAACAACTTCAACCAATTATCGCGATCGTTTTTTTACATCCTGTCATGGATCTGATGATACGGTCTCCGTGAAAGTTACGCTAGCGCTCAATCAGCAATCCTCGGCAGTTTCCGTAAACCATAATCTGTCTGGGTAATGAATTGTGTTTTTCGTTGTGTTTTCATGCGCGAGACTCTTTACTTTGACGCTTTACCACTTGCTTGTAACGTCTCGACATAGATATAGTTCATAGCAATAGAATCTGTGGAGGAATTTTCTGACACCTGCTCGTGCATTTAATGATACGTAGTGACTATCTGTTCACCATTTACGCATTTTATCATCATTTTAAATACATATCTGTTTGTTTTCGTGTTATTTGTTTACAAATACTTGTAGCCTCGAATGACCCGTCTCTGATGTTTGAACTACCAGAATCACGAGATTACGTGATAACATTGATATAGTCCGGTCAAATGGCCGCTGTTCATTACCGTGATATGTTGCAGAGCGCCAGCGTAACTTTCACGGAGACCGTTTGGCTAGCGCTCTGCAACAAATCACAGTAATGAACGGCGGCCATTTAACCGGACTACATCAATGTTGTCACGTAATCTCGGGATTCTGTTTAGTTCAAACATCAGAGACTGGTCATTCGAGGCTTACAATATTTGTCAACGAAGAAAATGAAAACAGATATGTATTGAAAATGATAATAAAATACGTAATTAATGAACATACAGTCACGATGTAGCATCCAGGGGCGGATACAGGATTTATTGAAATATTCTTCTAGAGGTGGTGGAATGTAGATAGATATCTTGCTAAGCGAAGTGTGGCGAGCCACGCCACCCCCTAAATCCGCCCCTGGCATCAAATGCACGAGTAGGTGTCAGAATATTCCCCAAAATATTCTGTAGCTATGAACTATATCTATGTCGCGACGTTACAAGTAAATAGTAAAGCATCAAAGTAATGGGTCTCACCCATGAAGATACGACGGGGGGGCTGAAAAGTTCATAGCCTAACTTGGAAGGAGTTATGCCACAGTAATGAAACTTGGCATGCATTATATTCAACATTTACTGATACTAACGACATGGTTTATTTTTCAACATAGTCTCCCCTGCGGTCCACACACTTCTTCCATTGGTGTTGGGGTGCTTGGATCCCGGTGGTATAGAAGCTCTCATCCTGATCACCAAAAAGTCCTCAACAGCGGATTTGGCACCATCTGACTATTTTCTGTTTCCGAACATGAAAAACACTTGGCTAGGAAGCGGTACCGGACTGATGATGAGGTCATATCTGCTGTTGAGGACTTTTATGTGATCAGGATGAGAGCTCCTATACGAAGTTAGGCTATGAACTTTTCAGCCCCCCTCGTTTATGGTTTACGGAAACTGCCGAAGATTGTCGATTGAGATCTGATCAAGAAGCGACTGGTAATGACGGGTCATATATAATTATCTTATTATTTGAGAGAAGGAAAAAAAAAAGAACATGACAATTATAAAGTGAAACCAAAAGTGGCGACCTGCCCTAAAATATCTAGGAATCTATTGAAGGTTAAATTAGACTACTTCACTTACTGACACCATCTATCTGAGTCCCGAGCAGCAGTAAATCCTTGTATCCTTCCAAAAACTGTTCCTGGTAGAGATGGTGTTTTCTCAATACATGATGTGAAGGTTTGACATGAAGCGATCGAGGGGTATTTACCAACAACTACAATTAGAATGGTGAATCAATTATATTTCAGGGAAGAAAGTTGTAGAATCTCCAAAATCTACCGGCGTAGAATCGAACCAAGACTTCTTCAGAGGCAGTGGGCGGTGACCGACTTGCTCGAATTGTTATGATGGTCCCCTGTCTCCTACGGATATGTTAGAAATCAAGGTTCGTTAGTTTCAAAGTTGGTGAGTGTTGACGGTCCGAGGTCTAATCGATGGATGTGCAACCTGTATTTTATAGTGGGCGACTGCTAGAAGTAAATATGGAGAAACATGGCGGATGGTTTGACTCATTTTGTTAAAAAAATAATTCATGCTAACACAATTAGAGAATGTAAGCTTTAATGTCAAGATTAAGACTACCTGATTCAGGATGCGGATTAAAATAATTAATTCAACAATGACACGGACATTACAACAATGCAACAAAGAAATGTGCTAAAATTTTAAAACTTGCTTATGTCCCTTACCTCCGCAAATGCTGTTGAAAACTTCTCTGATCTTGGCTAAAGATTGTTGACCTATTTGTGGTTTATTAGCACATTTTCCTTCAATACATGTTAAGAAGGTACCAACATTTCTGAGAAAAAAATATTGTAATAAGGCGGAGAGCAAATATATAAGAATAAAAGTATTGTAAAAACAAGAAGCATTGCCGAGAATTATCATTAATGATATTGCTGTGACTATGTTTAGTATCATTTACTTAAAGAATCGTACGTGTATGAACTATCCTGTTATAAGCACAGGGGCTCGTAGTTATATAATTTTTTAAATATTGTTATACGGTAATATGAGAAATGAGAAGAGAGGACACTAATTTTGGGGTCAAAATTGAAATAGAAATTCGGCGCCTTTCTTCGCCTCGAAAATGGCAAAGTCTTTGGTCTAGTCGATATATTTATGAACATTTTGTATTAGGAGAGGGGTTCTATAGGCGAAAACCTGTTCCCCAATCCTTTTCGTATTTATATGAATAAAATATTGTTTTAAAAAAAATATATATTTAGGTAAATAAAGCAGAATTTGAATGACCCTAATTATATCGGTTAGACCAAAGACTTTGCTGTGTTCGAGGCGAAGAAGGATGCCGAATTTCCTTTTTAATTTTGACCCCAAAATTAGTGTCGTCCCTTCTCATTTCTCTTTGTGCATTTTATTAGTTAGTAATTTGATCAATAAGATACAATTCATGTATTTTTATCTAAGGGTTTATTTACTTGCACATATTTGCAGGACCGTTGAAACCACCACTTAAAACTGGTGCAAAACAATCAAACATATTTGGGCAGAAATCTAAAACAGAATGAAAGTAAGGTTAATGATACTGAAGGCAATCTGTTCAAATATTAAAAATATTGGTAGATCAATTTGATCAATCGCACGTTGGTTTTAAAACGAAAATTATTTGGCCATGTCTATCAATAATGGTTAATTACCATCGAAATTTGAGCATTCTTAACCATTTGCACACATAATTTTTCGTATTTGAAAGAAACATTGGTGACATGTCTTTTGATTTTAAAGAGCAATTAAGTTCATAAATTAATAAAAATAGGTCTGTTTCAGTTAAACACATACCGTTGTAACCATGACATAATACATATGATCGTTGAAGAACTGGATGACTACTAACTAAGTTATTATCACCACAATCTTCTAAACATTGTTTTATACTAGCTCCAGTTCTGAAATACATGGAAGTCTGGATATACAGAGAACATAATAAAAAAGTATACTTCAATAGCATGTAAGGTACCCCTCCGTCATCTTCCCGTGGTCAAGTCAGGCCCGTAGCCTGCCAAGTACTTTTAGGGGGGCAAACGTCCAATCAAGGGGGGCAGTTTAGGTAGCCACCCCAAAACCTCTACCCCCCTTTTATGGAAAACTTTGTATTATTGCAATGCAATGTTACGCCATTACAGTGTCTGTAGAATTATTTCTATATTTATTAGTGCAATCGGAAGACTATTGCAATGCAATGTTACGCCATTACAGTGTCTGTAGAATTATTTCTATATTTATTAGTGCAATCGGAAGACTGGAAATGAGATTTTCTGAAATTTTGGGATCTCTAGAAAATTTAGATAATTTGACTCCTTGAAACGCGATTTTCTGACATTTCCTGATATTTTCTAGCGAATTGAAGGTTCAAAATTATTTTAATAGGGTCAAAGGGTTCTTGTCTGAAAAATAAATCGAGATTTAGACGTCATTTCCAGGGTTTAAGGTATTTTGAATAGTGTCTGAGGTATGTCACTAAGAAAATTTTGAGAATTACACATCTTTTGTGCGGCCGAGAACACCAATTGAAACGCGATTTCCTGACATTTCCTAGAATTTAAGGTTTACTTGCAAAGGGACTGTGGGACTAACACATAGCAAAATCGAGAAAAAGATGTTAAAATTCCTGATATTTCCCAGCGAATTTAAGATTCAAGATCATTTCTTTAGGGTCAGGGGGTGACAAATGAAATTTAGACGCGAATTCCAGATATTTTTAAGTGAATTTAGAATTTAAGGTTATTTGAATATGGTCTGAGGTATGTCATTAAGAAAATTTTGAGAATTGCACACCCATTTTTGCTGCCGAGAACTGCAATTGGAAGCCTGGAAACACGATTTCCTGAAGTCTGGGGATCTCTTTTAGAAATTTTAGAGAATTGGACTGCGATTTTCTGATAAATTTAAGGTTTAAGAGACTGCGGGACGATCACTGGAAAATTTTGAGAATAAGATACCTGAGAACGCAAATTCTTAACATTTCCTGCTATAAAGACACCCCTTGACTCAGTAAAGTGAATTAATGTATCTTTTTAAAAATAACACTTGAGATTTTTTTTAGGGGGGCAAGATTTTAATTAGGGGGGGCAAAGCCCCCCCAAGCCCCCCTTGGCTACGGGCCTGGGTCAAGTTATTCTCTTTAACTACCGTTCATCTAATACCTTGACAGATAACCCCGAGTGAATCTCGGACAGTTGTCGATCCATTACAGTGTAACTAATAATAGCAACCTAGCAACCAATCAAATGTACTGTAGTATCAAGTTATGGCCATATGCTCTGCTATTATAACGTAGTCTTGGTTAACCAATGAAAAATATCCAATTCATTAGACGGCTGGATGATAAGAAATAAATAGCTTGCATGCGTAAAGGTCGGTTATTTGTGACAGAGGTTTTCATTGGAACGTGTAGGATTATGTCGCCAATCAAATTTTTCCGTATTTCTAGTATTATCGGTCATGGCTTTTGACGTACATAGTAAAGGAGAAGGGTATGACATTGGGACGATGCCCCTCCGTATATTCTATCATACCCACAATATGATAAAAGATGATAGTAAAACATGTCTCACTTGCAACAGTTTACACCATCAGCAGGTGGTAACGTCTTTAAGTTTTCTAGGTTGGTACATTTTTCATTTGGCACAGTGCATTTGTTTCTTGCACAAGTATCAACTGAAAAACAAATAATAGCATAAATCATTTTCTCACTACATGGTTTTAAACAATTATTTTTACAATGGATTTGTCAGTGATGCAGAGGGGCTGACATGCAAAAGGCGTCTAATGGTTCGGATGGGACAATAAACCGAGGCTTTGCACGATAAAGATCACTAGACAGCTAGAAATAGAAAAAAGAAGTAGATTAATGACGCTGCCCTGGCAAAATTTCCATCGTTGTACACTGCACGGCGTGTGAAAAGTGAGACGTATATCATCATTTCATTCTATTTCCACGGCGTGAAGCAGAACTTGAGAATTACTTCTGAGAAAGTACAATAGAGAAAATATCTACTAACCTACGCTACAAGATTTCTTACTATCCGCAGCAATGTTAACGTATTTAGTGTATGCTTCTGGTTCGGTATTAGATCCACAGGAAGTGACGTCATTTTTTAAACAAGTATCAAACGTATTTACTGCACTGAAAACAAAACAATTCAATAATATATATTAGATTTTAACAGTAAAAATATTTTGTTATTATTGTAATGTTCAGATTCCGTATATATCAGCTTTGATTTATTTATGTATCTGAAAAATACGCCTAGATCTACACAAAATTTACTTACACTAGCGTTCTGCAACACGACGGCAATATATGTCCGTACTACATCTGGGGCCGATTCTATTTTGAAATCCGGACCGTCCGGGTTTTCTCTCCCAATAATCCGGATAAAAACGTAAATAGATCACAAATGGAGAATCAAGCTGGCCGATATGAAGTAGAAGAGCGGTAACCGACTGCTACGGTAATAAAGCAGCCAGTTGGTGACGTCAATGTCGTCATCTCTCCGCGATCGCACCGGTCGACAGGATGGAGAGACTGGACTCTCCGAACTCTCCTAAAACAGTCACGTGATGGATAATGGAATAGAAATGGAGAAGCCGGACGATCCGGATTTCATAATAGAATTGGCCCCTGGTAGCACAAAAACCAGACACTGGTCTTTCGAGATAACAAGTATTTGTAAACCAGGGGAATACAAACAAACAAACTGTTCGTTAGATATGCATTAAATGTGTTATTGGTGAACAGACGGTCACGATGTAGCATGGAAATGTATCGGAAAGTGTCTGAATATTCCCCCCAAAAAACATAACAAAACTAGTGGTCAAGAGTCAAAATAAACACACCATTCATAACCGAGACTAGTACTGCGTTCACACGACTAAAGTTAAGCCAGCTTAACTTCTAACCGTTCTTTGAGCCTGTTTTTTTTTTGTCGTCTGAACGTGACCGGTTGAACTAAAGCTGCCTTAACTTGCACCTACTTCGGAGGTGGCTTGAAACCTGGCTTGGAAACTTTAGCTGGCTTGGTTATTGCCGTCTGAACGCTCCTGGCTAACAAAGCCGGATATAACATTTTCCTGACCGGATACCCGCCATTACCTATTCATTTGTAAACAACTTTAGCCATGGAGCAAGAAAATGAAATGAAAATGACCGGCGTAAAAATGAAAGTTGAAGAAGTTTATAAATTGAAATAATCGGTATCGTCACCAATTTGTAGGAAAAGTAAACAATACACGTGCACATGCGTCATGGTATCTTGACCTCTGAACTGATAAATTCCGAGGTCATGTCCAAGCTGGCTTAAAGGGGACCAGTCTTCATTTTTATTGGTGGATTTGGGTCTTGAATGTACTTAAGTATCCGTTAGAAGCACTAGAAATGTACGAAAATTACATATTTCCTTCAAATATATCTTAAATTAGACATTTCTCCTTCTACTTCTATAGATGACTTTTCTATATATTGCATAGTATCGATAATGTGTAGTAGGGCATTATAACTTTCAAATGCTAATAATTAAGGATGCACATGGATTTGAAGACTCAAATTTCAATTGTGAGTTGTGATAACCAGTACTAAAGTGCTGAGCTAAAAAAGTCCCTGTTTCTGAGACTTGGAAAAATCGACCCACGAAAATGAAGCCTGTGCCTCTTTAACTTTTATGTCCGTCTGAACGCGCATGGAAAAAAACGTAAACCAGGCTTGAAGAACGGTTAGAAGTTAAGCTGGCTTAACTTTAGTCGTGTGAACGCAGTATAGATTATGGTATACGGAAACTACCCAGGACTACCAATGGTCTACTTTCACCCAAAACGACATGTTGAAGAAAAGTCTGAGTATAAATACTGAGTAGATTGGTATTTTTCTGTAGTTAATTAAACAGCCATTCTACTATGATAAACCTGATTATTTGTCTGGGGATCTGTGGAATGAAATCTAAAAAAACTTACTTGCAAAAACTAGTCCAGACTTCTACACCTAAATAAGACTGAGGTCTTGAAACCTGCTGATAGGTGTTATAACACTGTTGGTAATCACTATAGCAACTGCTTTCAACTCCAATAAAGCATAACAAAATTCCTGAAGAAGAGACGAAACATTAGTAATTAATGTTTCATTTGCAGTGATAAATGTTTTATGTTTTTGTACACGTTATTTTTCTCTGATCACTAAAACACGTAAGGTTTGCTAAAATTTGTTCGATTCAGCACAGAGTTAATTAAGCTTAACAGCTCAAATCGACGTATTTCGAACGTGAGACCGTTTACCTAAACCGATAAGGCTAATCGACCTAACCGTCCCAAGAGGTGGTTAGGCGATTTGATTAGGTGTTATAAGATGCCGGAATGTGCCAGTTCGTAATACTATTGGCTGATATATCAATGACGTCATATATAACATACACATGACCTTCTTTTGTTGACAGTCAAGGCTGCCTAATCGCTGGTACATTTGTGGACTACAGCAAATTACACCAAATCGTACTAGCAAATCGAAACCATATCGAATCGTCCCACAAAAAAGCCTGGTGGATATGCGATTCGATTAGGCTTTTCCAAGATAGCGGCACTTGGAAGTTGCTAATGTAATCAAAATAGCGGTTTTTTAGTAGTTGTCAGCAGAGGCAGCCATATTGCCAAATCGCCGATTTACATTTCGCATCTGTGGACCACTGCTTATCCAAACCAAATTGCACCAAATCGTATTACCTAATCGAATTGACCCACAAAAACGCCTTTCAGTCCTGTACACACTGACAACATGTTGCTGAATAAATGCAACTTTATGTTTGTTGTCAAAATGCAAATGACGTTGCCAAGTTTTATCCAATAAGAAATTGACTAAAAATCCCATGAAATGCACCGATTCTGAAGTCATGTGATGTAAATAAATACGGAGATATCACCAATGAATGACACCGTTGTCGTGTGTATACAGGAACCAATATTTTGTCGACCAGATTTGTTGGCCAACATATTGTCGAAAATGTTGTCACTAGCGTGCTGGATAACCTCGTACATTATACAGAGATCGTCATATTGAATCCATTATAGTTCAGTCAATCATAGTCATTCTTCAGAGAATGTTATCTTCTCATACGTTAATATCATCCAATCAAAATCGATCAACATGAGTTGCCTATCATAGCCGAGTCATAATGTAAGTCTTCAACAACTGTAGTTTGTTACGTGACAATACTCAATCCAATATTTCATTCGACTCAACCTTCGTCATTGTTCGAGACTATGTTCGAGACTATATAAGGACTCAGCCATGATAAGCGGCCATCTTTCCCGATATTTGGGCAGGAAAGGACAACTCTTGTTTCAAGGTTGATTTTGATTGGCTGTTTTTTCCGCGAAAGATGACGATACAATATAGCAACTATATTACAGTATACGAGGTTATCTAGCATGTCTAGTTCCGAAGTTGATACGAGTGTCCAATATTTGCCGAGTTATCCAGATTTCTATACTTTGAGCATTTAATGTATGCACGGGATTTAACAGTTTGTAGTAATTTAATAAGTATTTTGATATCTACATTTATGTGTAAGAGCTACACATATAAGTCTATACAGTATACTTATTCCCGTTATTTCAGTATGAATACTGATGAATTAAGTATACACAACTTTAAAGCGATACCTATGGAGCCCCTAACACGCAGTGGAAATACTTTTTTAAAAAGTTATTTCGTTTAAACGAAATAATTAATTCGTTTAAACGGACTATTTCGTTTAAACGATTTAAATTATTTCGTTTAAACGAATTAATTTGACTATTTCGTTTAAACGACTAAGATTGACAATTTAATCGCATTATTGCGGTTAATCGAAACAATTATTTCGTTTAAACGAAATAAATTAATTCGTTTAAACGAAATAATAAAATAAATGTATACTCAACAGAAAAAATATAAGTAAAGATTTATTTCGATTAAACGAAATAATTTTATTTCGATTAGACGAAATAATCATTCCGTTTATTAAACGAAATATTAAAAAACATATTTACAGTGCGTGTAAGGGGCTCCGTAGATGCCACCTCTTAAAATGAACAGTAAATTCAAGTTCTCAAACTTGGCCAATAAGAATATGAATTCATTAATGGGTGTCTATGGTATACAAACAGAATCAAATAAACCATAAATCCAAATAATTTTCCATAAAATTATTGAAAAACGCTCAGTAAAACGCTGAATATTTTGTATATCTTGTAGTAATTATAATATATATGGTAGTTTTCTAGATTTATCAGATTATACAGTATATTTATAAAACAAGACAGGTTGGCTAATGAATTTTGCTTTTTTGATCATTCTAAGATCTAACTAAGAGTTACTATTCCTTTAAATATTATTATGCAATTGAGTCTGCCATGACAGATACAGACTTTTTGATTGAAATGTAAGATGTTATTAATTTGTGATAAAGGGCGCTTAAGAATGTTGTAGCTTGAAAATTTTTAAAAAAGAATTATGCAATGTAAATGTTTTAAAATAACAACGAAAACTTTATTTTGGCAACCCATTTTGACAAGTTGACTAAATAAAAGGTTTGATTTGTCGAACGTATAGTGAACATAATATATCGGGTGGGCCTAAAGTAATGTCCCAACTTTTGACCTCCACTATTTTCCAAAGCATTTACTCGAATGGACTGAAATTTTGCATATGATTAGTTTATTATATTATCTACCTTTGGGGCGAGTTTGAGTGATATAGCATCATTAACCTTTAAAGGGCATACAAAACTAAATCAGAGGTCGAAAAAAACAATGCCGGACCGAGTCTTCTGAAATCATCCTTGCATGTGCATGGTGCCATGGTGTCACCTGACAATCAAGTGTCATATGGGATGTTCAAACTTGCACCAGAGGTAGATAATATCATAAACTAATCATATGCAAAATTTCAGTCCATTTGAGTAAATGCTTTGGAAAATACTGAAGGTCAAAAGTTGGGACATTACTTTTGGCCCACCCGATATATATCCTCCATTACTATACAATTATTGCGCCCAATTTTGTCATTTACGGACATTTTTTGCTTGTACGGAGTTAAAAAGTTTAAAATTTAAATCTCAGACCCTTGGTAATCTAATTCGTAATAATGTTCACGCTTCTCCCTCGAAATTTAAGAATTCAAATCCCCGTGTATCCATAATTTTCAGCGTTTGAAAAAAATACGAGTCGTATTTCATTGAGACTATGAAATATATAGAAAACACATGATTTTATACAGAAAATGCAAGATATATGATTAGGTAAGGGGATTGTGTGATTTTTATGCAATTCTAGTATTTTTGGAGGCTATTTATATATATTCATGGCCCAAATCGACCCTCGAAAATGCTGAACATTCCCCTTCAATTTGTAGTTTGTCCCATTTTCTCCTGGGCGTGTTTGCAACTGATTTACTCCCTTTCTGTCTGAGTAAGCAGTACACCCAACACTAACTCCCGTTTCTACATCAACTGCTGTGGTGTTCGTGTTAACACCTGGGTGTTGGTGTAACTTTATTTCAGAGTTGGTGTTGACACCGACAGCGACACCAAGACTAACACCCATTTCCAAACCAACTTTGTAACTGAGGTATTGGTGTTAACACCTGTGTTGGTGTAACCCCATTTTATTTTTTGGTTTTATAAACATATAAACATGCTACCAGCTTAACACGGGGTGTTAACACCGGTACTGGCCTGGACTTGTGTTTTTGCCTTTAGTTCAACACCACTCATAAACACCTGTTGTTGAATAATAATATACACCAGTGTTGTCAACCGGCGTTAACACTTAACATGGTGTTTGGACTCTGGATAGACACCAACACCAACACTGACATCTAACACTAACAAAAACACCAACTTTGAAATCACCCAATGATTATTTGACTGAGGAGAGACCTACCCGGTATGCTATTTTTGCTGTTAAAACGTAGACCGGAACATCCTGTCCCTCAATAACTGAATTTGAGAGACAGGAAACCATCAATGGGTATGGTTATAAGTTAAAATCGCGCAGGCAATTTGGTTGCGTTGAAATATTCTTCTTCCTGAGGTTTTTCCTCTAAAAACTGACAAATTTCTTGTTCAGTTCAGCTTCATAACAACCATTATTTTAACAAAATAAACCAATAATTATTTTCTCTAATCTCAGTTAAAATAGAGACCTCTGTCCCTCAAATGTAAGACTTGTATCTATCTAAACCCTACACTTCAGAATAAAGAACCTCTCACATGTTCAGAGGTTATTACGTGATTTAAAGCAGCCTGAAACATCAAAGAAATAGGCCGCCATAGGTTTATAAAATTCAGTAATAACTCGTCCTCGGTCATTATCCTATACGTAAAAAAGGTTTTTAGGAAGTGTTTTAGAAATACAGCGGAAAACAACATAATACAAGCCTTCTCAATTAATTTTTTGAAATGGCCAAATGCATATTATGAAAAAAATATAAGGGCCAAATAGACAATCATAAAACTCAAACAACAATTACTTTCCTTTCAATAATATGACGGTACAGTTATTACTCAGCATTTAGTGCACAGAAAAGAACAATTTTATTGGAAGGATATCATCAATCATTTTATTTCAAACTTCTCAATATGTGCAAAATTTCCAAAATACAGATATGACGAAGTGAATTTAAACATACATTGATCCGTTTTTAAATATTGCTTGTATTGTGAACAATATACTGATAACTATTAAAACATGAAAATACGTACCTAGGAGTATTACACTGGACACACCCATCTTTGGTATTTTAAAACTTGAATGACTTGAATCAATATCTAATGTATCAAAACGGCGTTTTATGTGCAGATTTATAAAGTGATGTCAACACTCGTACACCTTAGCTCAAACTGAATACTGATTGTATAAAATATATTGTAACATAGAAGAATAGATATTAATGTGTTTCACAGAAATCTATTGAGTTTCTCAGAAATCTATTGAGTTTCTCAGAAATCTATTGACAAAGCCGACACAATTTATGCGCATTCAGCGTTTTTTTTATTGATCTGCAGGTAAATGAATGATTGGAATTGAATGCATGATTGACCTATATATTGCACAGTCAGTGTCATAAATAATAAACATTTGACTTAAGAGTAGGCTATACTTGTTGAAACAAAATATCGTTGTGTCATTCATGTGCGAAATTTTAGAAGTTTTGAAATTAAAGATTAGAGAAATGTAGGCCCGGAGAGTGAGTACGATAAATGAGTAGGAAAATGTAAATGAAAATCAGCTCGTTTTGCCGGGATACTCGGGTCTGACGTCACTCTAGTTCATTTCTACGAATTTCCTCAAATACAGTACATTTATTTGGAAGATAGAACAGCTCGAGCAATCGGGTTTTCGATTTGTAGACCAGGAAGCCCGCATATCATGGCCAACTTGGTTTTCATGAAATGATATGCCTCAGAGGGACTGGCCGGGGTGTTTCTAACGCACTTCAGATTGTATTAGTGCGTGTTATTATACTCGTATACATGCATCCCTCATCGGTGGTAAACTTTGCTGTAGACCGTGGATGGTCCGCTCCTCACCGCTCGCAATATTTTATGCAGCTTAAACTTTCGGAGCGGTAGGAAGGACCATCAGCGGTGGCCCAGTGTATACGGCGTTGCCTTAACAGGGGGCAACTTCTGTTAAACGATGGTGAACGGTAACGAGTGGTGATGACCGGGCCTTTAAACATTGTCCAATGTCGTGGACGAGCACGACTCCATCTTGCTAGACCCAAATAAGGAGCGTGAAAATATGTGGGTATAAATAGATTCTTCTAAGAATATGATAATTATCATGGTAACTTGTCATCTACCAACCAACCAATATAATAATTGTAATAATCTGGGGTTTACATGAATATTATAACGGACAACACAATTAATATTCAAGCGATAGCGCAAAAGATATCTTAAAGGCACGCGTTCACTATTTGTACTTTGGTCTCAGAAACGAGGATGTTTTGCTAAGCTAATCAGTAATATTGTTCACATATCAATCAAATTTTAGCCTTCAAATCCATGTGTGTCCATAATTATCAATGTTCAAAATTAGAAATGGGACTTGTATTTTAGTCAGACTATGCCTTATATAGAAATTACAAAAAAATCAAAGACAAATGTTTAGTAAGATGTATGTCATCATGCGATTTTCGTATCGTGTCTAGTGATCAAGACCTTAATTGACCCTCGATAATGCCAAATAATCTTATTTAATCGTGATTATTACAAAAATTTCATTCATTACGCAAAAATTAGTTTATCCATTATTCAATTGGCAAAAGTCGTTTTTTCCCGAATCCGTAAATTTATACGCGCAAGATTCGTTTTAGTTTATTTGCCTGTATTTTGATTACTGTATATGCAAAGGGGAATGTTTAACATTTTTAAAGGGGAATGTTCAGCATTTTCGAGGATCGATTTGGGTCTTGAATTTATGTAAATAGCCTTCAGATTTACCGGAACTGCCCCAAAATTCCTTCAGTTATACCTGTACCTTAACAATTATCTTTCATTTTGGGTACATATGTTTTCTAAATAAGTCATAGTCATACTAAACGACGGGTCGTTTTTTGACTTTCAAACGCTGATATTTATGGATACACGGGGATTTGAAAGCATACATTGTGAGGAAGAGTTTGGAACAATATTAAGGATTAGTTTAGCTAAAAAAAAATCCAGGTTCTGAGACTAAAAGTTTTTTTGGGCAAACAGTTAAATGATTTATGATAACTATTGAAAATACATACCTAAAAAAGTTACACTGAAGCCATTGAATACGTCCATCTTGGTTTATTTTTTAAACTTGAATGACTTGAATCAATTATCAAAAGGACGCTGTGTGTGCATAAACTTAAAGGGAAAGTCTGAATTTTCACGGATTTGAGTGAAATAAAAGCCTAATTGAAGAGAAATGTCCCTCTTGTGAATTTAAAAGGTTTCAGCTAGAAATATTGAGCCATTTAAAGGGCAAACACCAAAACTAGGTCAAATTACTTAATTAACCTTAAGTACTCCCTGTTTGTAATTAACCCTTTAGAACCAAATTCAGTTTGATCAAGAAGATATAGAGATGCAATAAGTATACTTTAAAAATACTCTCAGGTAGCATTTGCGATTTTTTTGGATAATGGAAACTTTTTTCAAAAAAGCAGAATGGTCCTTTAAACTGGATACTTATTCTAAGAAATATAATAATAAAAATATTAGAATAGTGTGTCAGCTTGTTTCCAGGAAATCTATTGTAATGTTTATTGGAAAAGACATTAAGTATTTTATTCAAAACACAAGAGGATTGTTCCTAATTACTGTTGTAATAAATATCACATTAGATTACTAGGAAATTGACTAGCTAGTTGTAATTTGATCCATTTCATAGAAGGAAGGTGTTATGTCCTGAGTTAGATGACCATTTGGGAAGTCGATGATAAAGGATAATAAAGTAATTAATCAGAACATGTTTATTCCAAAATGGTGGCAAAGCACAACCACAACCAAAACACGGGAGATAACTCATATCAATTATCAAGTACATCAGACTACAGTTAAGCAATATCACATTTCCCCCTCTCAAAAAAAATTATACATACATTTCTTGTAATAGTAATGTAAAAAAAATGAACAAAACTTGAAACTTTTAGTTGAAAGATATAACATGAATGTAATAAACAAAAATACATTAATCAAGAACACAATATACATTAAATATTCACATTTTATAACTTTTATGCCATACAGGAGTTTTCCTAATTCGTTCACTTCTGCGCAAAACAACTTCAGGAGAATTAACATGACTAGTTTTATTATGAACATTAGTTCTAACAGGCATATTTGTATTCTTGGATTGATTAATATTACTATTAAAATTACTAACAATTTTAGTAGAATTACATTTAGATAATTTAGATTGATTCCATGTACGACCATCAGATGTTTTGTAAGTAGATGGACCGACAGATTTTGTTATTTTAACAGGATTTGAAAATTTGTTTTCACCCTTATTTACATGACCGGGTTTTCTAACTCTTACTAAATCGCCAACATTTAAATCTACATTAGTTGCAACTCGTCTATTATCAGTATAAACTTTACTAGCAATTTGTGAATTCATAACTTTTTCAAAAACCTCTTCAGCAGACCAATTAACTACAGATTTATGAATGCCTGCAATATCTAAACCTGTTCTTAATCTGCGACCATGTAATAAAATAGAAGGAGCATACCCAGTAGTAGGATGTGACGTAGCTCTATAAATACATAAAAATTCTTGAATAGACTTTTGCAAAGGTTTATGAGACATAATAGCAGTTTTAATTGAATTACCAAGAGCTCGGTTAAATCTCTCAATTAACCCATTAGCTTGAGGATAGTAAACTGATGAAAAATAATGTTTAATATTTCTACTTTTTAAGTATTGCTCAAATTCATGAGATGTAAATTGAACACCATGATCACTAACTAATTCTGAAGGAAAACCTTCACGACTAAAAATAGAAGTAAGAAATTTAATCACATTTGTGGAAGTAACACGACTAGTAAAAGCAACTTCAGGCCACTTACTATAGTAATCAATTAAAGTAATAGCAAAACGACAGTCAGGTGGAGCATTTTCAATAGGACCAACAATATCAATACCTAACTTTTCCCAAGGTTCTTTTGGTAATGGAACTGGTTGTAATGGAGCATATCTTGTACTAGCAGTTTTATCATGTGCACTACAAATAACACAATTCTTAATCATTTCTTCTACTTGAGAATCCATTCTTGACCACCAATAAAGTTCACGTAATCTTTGTTTAGTACGTACAATACCTTGATGTGATTGATGTGCAAGAGTAATTAACTTATTAGTTAAAGAATCAGGTACTAAAATACGTTCACCTCGCAATATAACACCTTTATAAACAGTTAACTCATCTTTAATATTAAACAAAAACACTAGTTCTGGAATACACTTATTCCTCTCAGGCCAACCTTCTAAAATATACTGAATTAACGTTTGAAATGCAGCAACTTGATTTGTAGCAGTTTGTAATTCCGCAAGCGAAACACTAATAGAATTATCTTCATCTATATTATCTAGCATATTCACACTTTCAGTAAGTAAACATATAGTTTCATCGTCTGTATCACAGGGATCAGTATCAGTCAATGGCAATCTCGACAAAGCATCAGCAACTTTGTTTTCTTGTCCAGGTTTGTATTGAACATTGTAATTATACCGTAACAGTCTTGCATTCCATCTCGCAATACGCATTGGTTGTCTTCCTGTACCAGTACTTGTTAAAAGTGTAGTCAAAGCTTGGTGATCTGTACGTAAGATAAAATTTCTACCCCACAGGTAAGTATGCCATTTTTCGCAAGCCCATACACAAGCAAGAGCTTCACGTTCGCCAACAGAATATTTACGTTCACTCTCTGTTAGAGTTTTAGATGCACATGCAATAATTTCTTCTTTACCATTTCGTAATTGTCCCAAAACTGCACCAAGACCATATCCTGAGGCATCTGTAGTAACTATTGTAGGTATATTAGGATCAAAATAAGCAAGTGTTAAATGTTCAGCAATTAATTTCTTCACAGTTGTAAAACTATTTTGTACCTCAGCAGACCAAACAAAAGCAATTTCTCTGCGTAATAATCTTCTCATAGGTTCAATTAATGTAGCATTATCAGGACAAAATTTAGAATAATATCCTACTAGACCTAAAAATGATCTCAAGGATGTAACATCATGAGGAGCAGGAGCATCTATAATAGCCTTAGTTAAACTAGGGTGTGGTTTTAATCCATCTTCACACAAAACATGACCAAAAAATTGTATTGATTTCAAATTGAATTGACACTTATGATTTAACTTTAACCCAACAGATTGAAACTTTAGTAAAACCGCGCGCAAATTCTCATCATGTTCCTCTTGTGTCTTACCCCAAATAATAACATCATCCAAAATACACTTAGCACCTTTAATACCATACAAAATTGAGGACATCATTTTCTGAAAAGCACTAGGGGCAGACGCTAAACCAAAACAAGTACGTTTAAATCTGAATAAACCATCATGTGTTATGAATGCAGTTAAATCACGACTATTTTCATGCAATTCTAACTGGTGATAAGCACTTAATAAATCTAATTTTGAGAAAAATTGAGCACCATTTAAGTCACTAAACAACTCATCAACCGTAGGCAAAGGAAATTTATCTACAATGATAGCTTCATTGACCTTCCGCATATCCACGCACAATCTTATAGAATTTGCATTTGTACTATTCTTTTTGGAAACAACTACAATGGGAGATACCCATTCAGAAGAATCAATTTTCTCAATAATACCAGTAGACTCCAGTCGCTCAAGTTCTTTTGAAACAGCATCCCTAACTGCAAAAGGTAATCTACGTAATTTTTGTTGCACAGGCTTAACATCTTTCTTAACCTTAACTTCATGAACAAAGCCTTTTATAGTACCTGTAACTTCACCAAAGCAATCATTAAAATTAGCAAATTTATCATCTAAAATAAAAGAATTCTTAGAAACTTTAGACTCAACACCATTTGTATCAGTAAATCTAACTTCCATTTGACCTCCATCAAAAATTAAATTTAAAGCATTAATAAGATCTAATCCTAATAAAGAAACACCTTGTTCTGTAACATGTATGATAGAATTAATAAAACGATCTTTAAATTGTACATAAGCATTAAAACATCCTAAAACATTAATTTTATCTTTAGAATAAGAAGTTAATCTAACACAAGAAGGTTGTAAAATATCATTTGTAAAATATTGTTCAAAGTCTGTTTTAGATAACAGAGTAACCGGACTACCAGTATCACACAACAATGTAAAGTCATAATTGTTTATCTTAATATCAGCATATAAACCCTTCTTCTTATTATTAGAAATAGTTAATATCTGTATATCATCAGAAACACATTGTAATACATTGTAATCATAATCTACTTCATGTATTGAACGACTCATACACATACTTTCATAATGACCTGTCTTTTTACAGTTATGACACTTCGCAATTCTTGCTCTACAATTCTTAGAATTAGCAAGATGACTTTTAGATCCACATCGAAAACATTTTAAATTATTTGAATTACTAGTTGTACTAGATTTCCTAAAGTTCATATTTCCTGCAGATTTCACATGCGTTTTATTCGTAAATTTATGAGCACTAGCATTTGAAGATTTAGAAACATATTTCACTGAATTTTCACTCTGTGTCGCAGTAGCCATTGATTTAGCTTCACGTATAGCCTTTTCAACTTGCCTTGCAATTTCTAACGTTTTGGAAAGAGTAAGTTTACTATTGGATTCCATCAAAAGTCTTTCACGGACTTTAGGTACAGCAGTTTTTTCAACAATTTGATCACGAATTCTATCGTCAAAATCTGGGAATTCACAGAAAGTAGCGAGTTCTCTCAGTGCTGCCAGATATTCATCAATGGTTTCCCCTGGTGTTTGAGCACGTCTTTTAAATCTGTATCTTTCAGCCACGACATTTACATCGGGTTGGAAGTGGTTTTCTAGGATTTTCACCGAGAAAGAATAATCATCATCTTCTTCTTCGTCCCGTTCTACAGAATCTTCTGATAATGTATAAAATATCCTTTGGCCTTCGGCCCCCAAGGAATGTAATAAAATAGCCTTCTTCCTGGCTTCTGCAAAATTTGTATAATCTGAAGCATCCATGTAATTAGTAAATAATTGAATCCATTGATTCCAGGCAATTGGAGCTTTTCCAGGGCAACTTAGGTATGGTGGTGGAGGAGCTATGCCATTCGTATTCATCTTCAATGAAAATTGTAGAGAAGTTGGAACTTCATAAAATGTAAAATATTTCACCCACCAAAGCAAAATTATCAGCTTAAAGCACGTAGACATCCAGATCAAGCATCCTCGTCGCCAAATATGTTATGTCCTGAGTTAGATGACCATTTGGGAAGTCGATGATAAAGGATAATAAAGTAATTAATCAGAACATGTTTATTCCAAAATGGTGGCAAAGCACAACCACAACCAAAACACGGGAGATAACTCATATCAATTATCAAGTACATCAGACTACAGTTAAGCAATATCACAGAAGGTAAACCTGTTTCATCAATAGTAGGCGGTCTATAGCCAGATGGGTGTGGCATTGACATGCTCAAAAACCATTGATACAACATTTTAAAAACCAGTTTTTGTTTGTTAATGATATCTGATTACATTATTATGTGAAATCTTAAGGGCCATTCTGCTTTTTTGAAAAAAGTTTCTATTGTCAAAAAATTTGCAAATGCTACCTGAGAATAGTTTTAAAGTATGCTTATTGTATCTCTATACCTTCTTGATCAAACTGAATTTGGTTTTATAGGGTTAATTACAAACAGGGAGTACTTATCGTTAATTGAGCAATTTTTTTTTTTTTTTTTTTTTTTTTTAAATAATAACATTTTATTACTTCATAAAGTTTACATTGTACAGCACATGCATCAAAAGAAAAATTCAAAAGTAATGATTGAAACATAAGGTAATGATTAAAACATAAGGGAGGTAATTTTTTATTAAGCAATTTGACCTAGTTTTAATGTTTGCCCTTTAAATGGCTCAATATTTCTAGCTGAAACCGTTTAAATACACAAGAGGGACATTTCTCTACAATTAGGCGCTTATTTTACTCAAATCCGTTCAGTAGTTTTTTATCAGCGGCCAAAAAACATAACACGTATATACGTAAGGTTTTTAAAAATGTTAGCATGTTTTTAGCGTTTAAAAATTAAAGGGATTGTAAAGAGGTTTTCTAGCCTTTTTATGTGGACGAAGGACACCTCCAACATCTATTTCGTACATACAAAATATTCATTGGGTGCCCGTGGTTCCTGTTATTCCAGAAAGAAAAACAGGAAGTGACGTCACAATCTTGGAAAAAATCGGACTGGATGATCAGGTACAGGGCATTATAAATACATGTTGTTACAGCGATATCATATAAGTCATAGCGTTGTGACAACATGTATTTACATGTACATCTACGAAATAGATGTTGGAAGTGTCCTTCGTCCACATAAAAAGGCTAGAAAACCTCTTTACAATCCCTTTAACGGCTGGATTTTTTTAGTTAAAACTTTCAGATACATTAAAGGGCACATAGTTACAAGTTTTCACAATTTTGAGCAAAATATTTTTTGACTTAAAAAAAAATTCAGACTGTCCCTTTAAGTATTCTATTCAAAAAATAAGAGGATTGGTCCTCATTACCTTTGTCACACTAGATTACTAGGAAATTGACTAGCTAGTTGTAATTTGATCTATTTCATAGAAGGAAAGTAAACCTGGTCCCTGGTTTTCGAAAGTATCGTAAGATATGTCTTAAGATATATCCTGGGACACATTTTATGACTATATCTTATGACCATCTTACGATATGAAATAAGGTATAAATCAAAGCTGTCTTACGATAGTCATAACTAAGATGATCTTAAGACTGTCATAAGTGAAGATATTTGTATTAATTTTAAATAATAATTAAATAAGGGCAATATTTAATATAAAAATATAACAATTGAAAATAATATCGTAGTGGATCAATTCTTTGAATTTAGTTTGTTTATTTATAATATAATATGAATGTGTGTATGGTCACTGTATATTTTCATGTTGGCATCTTAATATAGATATTACAAAACCACTTTAAACATGCAGTTACAGCATGTGTTATTTTAGATACACTTGATCTGGATATGATATGAACATCAACATTGACTATCTAAAATTACCAGTGGCATAAAATCTGAATGCAACCATGACTTGGATATACATGTATAGGTCTGTTTGGAACATTCTACTTAAATCTAGTATCAATGGACGTGAAAGTCTATATTAACATACTAATTTTTCATCATACATAATATAATCTAGTGGGTTATTTCTGCCTCGAAATACTTAGTTTCAGCTCGTTGTCGAATATGCATGTAAAAGTAGTGATATCGAAAGATATCAATGATAAACGCTATAAGTTTAGCTAAAAAAAATTCCAGGTTCTGAGACTAAAAGTTTTTTTGGGCAAACAGTTAAATGATTTATGATAACTATTGAAAATACATACCTAAAAAAGTTACACTGAAGATATTGAATACGTCCATCTTGGTTTATTTTTTAAACTTGAATGACTTCAAAGGGCACAAGGAAGTTAAAAAAGAATTATGCAAAGTACATGTTGTGAAATAGCAACTCATTTTGACAAAAGTCTGAATTTGAATAGTTCACACTAAATTACGCATTTGTACGGTGGCTCACATACGACAAAATTATTGTTTTTAATTTTTAATTATAAACCTGATTTTGTATTTATAAACTTGAATTTTTAATTAAAAACTTCAATTTTCACCATGGTGAATATTATTTTCACCATGGTGGAAATTAGGTGATAATTCGGTAATAAATAATTAAAAACTTCAATTTCCACCATGGTGAAAATAGTTTTCACCATGGTGGAAATTAGGTGATAATTCGGCAATAAATAATTAAAAACTTCAATTTTCACCTTGGTGGAAATTAATTTTCACCATGGTGGAAATTAATTTTCACCATGGTGGATATTAATTTTCACCTTGGTGGATATTATTTTTCACCATGGTGGATATTATTTTTCACCATGGTGGATATTAATTTTCACCTTGGTGGATATTATTTTTCACCATGGTGGAAATTATTTTTCACCTCGGTGGGAATTAGGTGATAATTCGACAATAAATAATTAAAAACTTCAATTTCCACCATGGTGAAAATTAATATCCACCATGGTGAAAATTAATATCCACCATGGTGAAAATTAATATCCACCATGGTGAAAATTAATATCCACCATGGTGAAAATTAATATTCACCAAGGTAGAAATAATTTCCACCATGGTGAAAAATAATATCCACCAAGGTGAAAATTAATATCCACCATGGTGAAAATTAATTTCCACCAAGGTGAAAAATAATTTCCACCATGGTGAAAAATAATATCCACCAAGGTGAAAAATAATTTCCACCATGGTGAAAAATAATATCCACCAAGGTGAAAATTAATATCCACCATGGTGAAAATTAATATCCACCATGGTGAAAATTAATTTCCACCAAGGTGAAAATAATTTCCACCATGGTGAAAATTGAAGTTTTTAATTATTTATTGCCGAATTATCACCTAATTTCCACCATGGTGAAAACTATTTTCACCATGGTGGAAATTGAAGTTTTTAATTATTTATTACCGAATTATCACCTATTTTCCACCATGGTGAAAATAATTTTCACCATGGTGAAAATTGAAGTTTTTAATTAAAAATTCAAGTTTATAAATACAAAATCAGGTTTATAATTAAAAATTAAAAATAATAATTTTGTCGTATGTGAGCCACCGTACATTTGTAACAAAGAATGAAATCTATTTATAGAAGTCATTGATTATGTTAGAAATATAAATATGTGTGAACTTTACGACTTAAATTATATACAGATTAGATTTATTTTTAAATAGAGCTAGGGTACTATTGAGAGTATGACAAATGGAAGTACAATGTATGACTAATAGGAGCATTGTCCAATATAATAATAATAAATACTTTATTCGCACAAGTGCTTACTTACTCTACTCGTTGAACTTCTTACCATAGCTGTTGATTTTGTATACACTCTAAAGACTTGAAGCTTAAATTCATATAAATAAATGTTTTTTTTGCACAGTGTACAGTACATACATGAAAAAAAAAGTAAAGAACAAGAATAGTTTTAGATTACTGTTTTATCTAGTACTTTCGTCCATCTTGGGACTTTTCAAGATTGCAACGTTACCATGGGTGAAGTTGGAAAATCTACATTATGATGTTTCGTCATAATTCAAATAATTTATTAGGTATTCTCCGTTTGCGGTAACTAGAGTTATGGAGTTGATGGAGTTATCTTTCCTTGCTATCAGTTGTCAAGGATCCACTAGTTTTTTTTCAGAAAAGGTGTCAATACAAGAATACATTTACAATTCAGGTCAGCCTTAGCCACAAATTTCAGCTTTTTCAGTAGTTGTTATTGAGCAAATTCATTCGTATAAGTGTTGTTGATAATATAATCTCATAGTAAAAGGGGATAGAATTGCCCCCACCCTTTTGCAAGATTGATTTGGCATGGATTTGTCTAAAATATTGTGGGGACAAACCAGAATAGTTAAGAAGATTTCAAGTAAGTCGGGAAGCACCGCAGGCGCTAGCCTCAACAGGAGGTCCTTTGCTCAACCCCTTCTGAGTTCAAGGAAGGACGCATCCCCAAGTCACCAAGTCATACCTTTTTGAAAAACCTTTTTTTTTGGTCCAAACATAACTAATTGCAGTTTTTTATACAATGTTATGGTTTATGACATCACAAATGCATCCTCCATCCACTAAATTCTCATATTTCTGAAGGAAAATTCCATTTTTCTTAACACCCAAAATAATTCACCTAATTGCTTTTGCATGGAGGTAGAAAAAAATGAAATACCGGGCTATAAACTTTGAACATTAATGATTTTTATCTGATTTCGTTGCTTAGTATCATACTATCATAAAGTCATACCTAAGTGATTTATAATGGTTTTGTCAGCTTTCTGTAAGACTTTAAAAATCTAACCCATTTCATCTCAAAATTAAGAAAAGATTCCCTCTACTTCACAAATTTGAGCAAACAAAAATTTTGACCTAAAAAGCATTCAGACTGAAATTCACCAGTTTACGAGCCTATACCTGAAGCTTGTAGGTCTTTAAGGATAGGAGCCTATACCTCAAGCTTGTAGGTCTTTAAGGATAGGTGATCACACTTGACTGCAGTTTGAAAATAATTGATATAAGGAAAATCATTATTAGTATGTCAATACTTAGGGTCAATAAGCCTTTTTTATTTAAAAAATATTTTCCTTATAAACACGTTTTTTAAAATTTGAAACAAATTCCTATGAAAACATATAGTCCAGTATGTTAGCAAAATTTGGGGGACATGCCGGACAAAAGCACCAAAATTTTTTTGAGGCTACCTGTGGTGGTACTTTTGAAAATCAGAAGGGGTGCCCAAATTTTTTTTAATTGCGTCACCTTATTTTTGCTAATTATGCTAATTAACACTTAAAACCACTAAAAAACGGTTATCTGGTAAATCAATTAGTCTATAAACAAGGAAACGCTGCCAATATTCGCAAAGTCTGCAAAAGGAGAACCAATGAGCATGAACACATTTGTTTTCCTACAGAAAAATAATGCTAATTAGCCTAATTATGCTAATTAGTGTATGGAATCTCTTAAATTGGCAGTAGGAGATCAGCCCGTAGGTCCCGTGACCAAAGTCTGGGAACAAAGGTTTGAAAGTGTTTTTGTGTTCCCTGATGAATACCGAACAATTTTGACATAGGCTGCCCCCTTGAAAATGTCAGGCATTTCCGGTAGGGGTCAACAAAGGTCAAATAGGGATCAAAATTCAAATATAGTCTTAGGGTGTAGATATGCACATCAAATTACTCGTAAAGTCATGAGGATTCAAAAAATATATAGTTTGTTATACCTCCGACCTTAAATGAGGGCGCTACGGTCAAAAACGTCTCAAGGTCAACGAACATTTGATAGAGGTCAAATTCTCAAACACAGTTAACATTGTCCGATTTGAATGATTTTAGTGTCTAATTATATGTTTTCTGACATGACAAATTCAACTATCACACTCTTGGATGGTTCTGGGTAAACTGTACACTTATACAGACCCGTTCTCAGATGGTTCTGGGTAAACTGTACACTAATACAAACCCACTCTAGGATGGTTCTTGGTAAACATTGTAATAATACAAACCCACTCTCTTTGAGTTTTTTCCATTTACAGGATATGGCATAGAACATCAAATTCTTGCCACTGAAGGGAGATTTCAGGGATTCTTCTACTAAGAAAAGTTTGAAAATCTAGATTAATTTACATGCATCTGATGCTTTTCCGAACAAAATTCTCGTTTAAAA
Source organism: Lottia scabra (assembly GCA_029955415.1). Taxonomy (NCBI): domain Eukaryota; kingdom Metazoa; phylum Mollusca; class Gastropoda; family Lottiidae; genus Lottia; species Lottia scabra. The sequence goes on along the minus strand of JARJEI010000003.1, from coordinate 9,361,285 downwards.
CCCCAACTGCTTGAAGAGGGTTTGGAAGCACTGTATACCCAAAGACAATTTTGAAAATTCATGCTCGTTTCCTTGCATCTAATGCCTTTTCGACAGAATTCATTTAAAAATTACCACCTCCTTCTTTCTTGTTAACGACCACCCCGTGAAGAAAGACATTGTATTTATACCAAGAAAATTTTGAAAATTAGGGATGATTTCCTAGTAGCCTATATGATGCCTTTTTGAACAAACAGAATTTAGTTGAGAACATCCACCTCTTGAATAGGGTTTGGGGCATTATACAGCAAGAAAATAAAATTTGATTTCTTTGCATATCAGTCCTTTTTGAACAGCAGGTGATTTTGACAAGTTGCACCCTAAGAAAATTTTAAGAGAGATAACCCCCCTCGCAACCATCCCAAATCCAAGCAGGTTTGTAAGTTTGCCGAGAACTGTCCAAAAGTGTGTTTCGTGTCATTAATACACAATTTACTGAGAACTATCCAAGAATGGGTTTGTACTTGTAGTAATACACAGTTGACTTCAAACTACCCAAGAGAGGGATTTTATTAATAAACAAAAAACTGAGAACCATCCAAGAGTGGGTTTTGGGTTTTTAATAATTCACAGTTAACTGAGAACTAGCCGAAAGCGGACTTTTATTAGTATACAGTTCACCAAACAACAACTGAGAGCGGGTTTGTTAAGTGGGTTTTCCTTGTACGCAATTTACTAAGAACCATCCGAGAATGGGTTTGTATTAGTGTACAGTTTACTCAGGATCATCCGAGCCGGTTTGTATTAGTGTAGGCCTACAGTTTACCGAACCCCATCCGAAAAGGGTCTGTATAAGTGTACAGTTTGCCCAGAACCATCCAAAAATGGGATAGTTGAATTTGCCATGTCAGAAAACATATAATTAGACACTAAAATCATTCAAATCGGACAATGTTCACTGTATTAGTAAATTTGACCTCTGTCAAAAGTTCGTTGACCTTGGGACGTTTTTGACCATAGCGCCCTTATTTAAGGTCGGAGGTATAACAAACTATATATTTTCTGAATCCTCATGACCATACGAGTAATTTGATATGCATATCGACACCCTAAGACTTTATTTGAATTTTGATCTCTGTTTGACCTTTGTTGACCCCTACCGGAAATGCCTGAAATATTTAAGGGGGCAGCCCAAGTCAAAATTGTTCGGTATTCATAATGGAACACAAAAACACTTTCAAACCTTTGTTCCCAGACTTTGGTCACGGGACCTATAGGCTACACTAAAATTATCATCCCTCGCTACAACCTGTTCTTTTAACCCCCGTTTAATTGCCTAATGATGCCAGATTTATGATTTTTGAATTAAATGTTTCATCATTTAATGATTCTATTGTGAACATTTTTGACTCTTCCAATTTATTTTTCTTGCCTCATGATGAGGAAATAGAACAATTATGAAAAAACTAATTTTTAGCTATTTTTTAAGCTTTTTTAGCCTGAGAACCAAATAAAGAAACCCAATTTACAAAATAACGTAATGCACTATCATTAAAATTTTCGAACCAAAAACTTCCACTACAAATCAGCTCCACATGGGTGTAAAATATTTTGTTCTACTATAAAGGGTATGGTTACAATGCCTATTCTATTATATGAATACAAAGATTTACACTTAAAAATAGTTTTCATGACCTTTTGACCTTTGGTGACGTCATCAATGAGGTCATCAAGTTTTGAATGGCTGTGAATTAAGTGGGTACTTATTACCTTTCGAACGATACCAAACATGATTATCTAGACCTTTTCTAAATGCATGCAAATAGCGTTTATGTTTCCCCTACCCCTAATATTTGCGCTGAATTCGTAGTATGGAGTTTTACGCTCATATGGTGATAGTAGCCATATGGGACGAGTTAGGTGATGGCACCCCTTCTGGATTTGTAGCCTATCATCATATAGATACACATGAAAAATATTTTGCTTTTGTCCGCTGTGTCCCCTTCGGGTGAAAATTGGCTGCTAACATACTGGACTAATAAGGATAGTCTTAATCACATGCAAACAGGAAAGAAGGAATTTTTTCACCCAGATGAAAATCACCTTTTTTTATTCAAAATAGAGTTTGATAATTATATTCCACTTTTTTAATTCAAAATTAAAAAAAAAAAAATGATGAAAGTAATTTTTACTCGGGTGGAACTTTTTTAATTCAAAATTGAGTTTGATGATTATATTCCACTTTATAATTCAAAATTAAAAAAAATTAATGATGTCGTATACGGACCACCGTAGACACTGGAAATTTTTCAATCATTAAAAAAAATCTAAAATTATAATATCATTAATTTTAACATACTACGTCGAAATTAATCCAATTGCTCATTTAATTTCGACACAATTTCTCGAAATAAGCACGTGGTCAACACGTCAGGTGATACTGCGAGACTCTAAACACCTCTTTAGTGTCGACTTACGTTGAAAAATTTATAACTTATGTATATACTGTTAGGATTCGGTGGTTAATTCAAAAGGGGAAACAAAACGTTGTTCTGTTGTAATCTGTTAGTGTATCTTCATGCTGCTAGTATAAAATATGATGATAGTGATGAATTTTTATTTCGAGCTTTAACAAAATGTAAATCTTGTTATGTTTCTATGAATGTAGATTAACATTTTTCTTATACACAGGTTCGAGAACAGTTTGAATCAGCAAGTATAGTTTTATCTTTATGCTTAAGATCAAATCATGATAATAAAAATGTTTTGTTTATTCAAAATATATTTTATTTATACATAGTTATACATGAACATGATCTGCTATGAAACAGGACAAAAGTCGGTCTATAATAATATTACAGAAAAAGGAAACATATGGCACGCCATGCACTTGTTAAATATAATAAACATCGCGATTACAAAAAGATTTTTTTTAAAGAAAATAATCTAACAAAATAAAATACCAGGCATTGCTAGGCAAGGTTACATACGCCCACTGGCAGCTGTTGAAATGATAATGTTTTAATTAGAGATGCAAATTTTAAAAGAATAAAAAGTCAAAGGCAAAAGCTCAAAAACCGTTCATCGAATCCCAATGATCTCACATCAAATTTCATCAAAATCGGTTGAAAACTGTTGTATTTTGATTCGTTTTTACAAAGACAAGGGAAATAACTTAAAAAAAACGGTTAATCCGAATATTGCATAAATTCGAACTTTACTTAGATATCATCATTGTTTACATGCTCACAAAGTTTCTTTAAGATCGGATTATAATTTCAACCTCTATTGTGGATACAACAAATGTGAAAGAGTGGACGGACGGATTGACGGTTGGACAGGGGCGACTGCAAATATACGTCATATTTGCCTGTGCGTGTGGAAAGAGATTTATCACCAAAAAATATTGACGAATTGTGTACTATATCACTCCATCCAAGCTGTAATTATTTTGTTCATGGTCAAGAGGAGTATATATTCATCAGGGGACAAACCTAGTGGCATAACTATAAAACAGATTACCTAAATAATCTGATAAATCCAGAAAACTATGTTTTAAAACAATAATTGATAAATGTCTTAATCCAATTTAAGACATTTATCAATAATAATCTGTAATTGTATGGAAAATTACATAGTTTTATGGGTTTATTTGATTATGTTTGTATACTGTTTGACACTGTTGATGGATATAAACTCTTATTGACCAACTTAATTTTTTTGTTCATTCTAAGACGTAGTATCGTACGAAAGCCTTTTAGACACACCTAAAAAAAAAATATTTATAATTTTATTTTTCGGAATATATTTTTGCACAACTCGAAATTTCGGATTCCACAACTCGAAATTTCGGACTCCACAAGTCGAAATTTCGGATTCCACAACTCGAAATTTCGGACTCCACAACTCGAAATTTCGGACTCCACAACTCGAAATTTCGGATTCCACAACTCGAAATTTCGGGTTTTGCTATTCTGATATCAGAGCTGTTTTTCAGTATAAAAAGCTGTTCTAAACCCACCCACACCCATGAAGGTTATAGGACACCATGTAGGCCTTAAGGTGAAAACACATACATGCGGTTCGTGGTCCGATGCGGCATGCGATGCGTTAATTTCACCACAACGATTTTCCGGATCGTAACTAAAGGTGAAAACACATACATGCAGTTCATGGTCCGGTGCGGCGATGCGATGCGTTCATTTCACCGCAGCTTTTTACCGGATCGAAACTAACAAGGGTATGCATTTGATATGACACATACATGCTGTTGCAGTGCGTTGTTATATTTCTCCGCTGAGTTTCTCCGCAGCATTTCTGTTGGTGATTTCCATCAAGGTGAAAACGCATACATGCGGGTGCGATGCCTACGTTGCGGTACAGTTGCGGCAGGTATGACACATACGCGCGGTTAAATTTGACGGAACGTCGACGTTCGTCCAACCTCAGACTTCATGGATACCTCGGAGGAGGACGTTTCCCCACAATGACGTGTGATAATAATGGATAACACCTGCGGCACCAAACTCCTTTCCTAAAGAAATGAAAGGCAGAAAATATTCTAGATTTCCACATCCGATTTTTACAAGTTTGCCGCATGAATCGCTACATGGAGCGATTCAGTTTACCGCATCGCAGCCATTCGCAACCGCGTGAAAAATTGCATGTCGTATCCGGACATATGGAACCACCCTCGTTCGTTTACATGCTTTTCCATTTTTGCCGGATAGGCTAACGCACAACTCATGCCGCTGCCTTTAAAGCGAAACACATACATGCGGGTGCGTTGCCTACGTTGTGGTAATACGGTGGGATTTTGTGGTACAGTTGCGGCAGGTATGACACATATGCGCTGTTAAATTTGACTGAACGTCGAAGTTCGTTCAACCTCAGGCATCGTGGATGTCTCGGGGGAGGAATAAAGAAACCAAGTACTGACGATCCGAACCGCAAAACGAAACTCTAAATCCATTTTGACGAAACATAGGTAACCAAGAACTTTTCACATGAGGAATTATATCAATCATACATGAGTAAGTATATCATAATGTAAAGTGGTATCAGGTGTCTGATCGTAAGTTTCCCCACAATGACGTGTGAAAATAATGGAATCCGAAATTTCGACTTGTGGAATCCGAAATTTCGAGTTGTGGAGTCCGAAATTTCGAGTTGTGGAATCCGAAATTTCGAGTTGTGGAGTCCGAAATTTCGAGTTGTGGAGTCCGAAATTTCGAGTTGTGGAATCCGAAATTTCGACTTGTGGAATCCGAAATTTCGAGTTGTGGAATCCGAAATTTCGAGTTGTGCAAAATAAATTCCGAAAAATAAAATTATAAATATTTTTTTTTAGGTGTGTCTAAAAGGCTTTCGTAGTATCGCTTTAAAAATATAATATAAAAAAAACTTTTGATTATGATTAAAAGCAAAAACAGAATTACAAAACAAGTATAATGATGTTGTTGTATTTTCTAATAAAATATCGTCATTAAAACTGTAATTAGGACAACACCAGTCACTGAAAAATAAAATTAAAAATCCCCTGTAGTAATGTATCACGACTTATAATCAGATTATTTTTAATTATAAAGTCTTTAACTGTTTGATAGGCATTTAGTGATCGACATGAGTCTTTAACTGTTTTTTTTTTACAGCTTATAGAAGTTAATTTCAGCTAGCTATAAGTTTCAAAAAGATAAGAAAAATGCGTTTAAGCTGAGCTTGCCATGTAGACGAATAATGTTCACATCGTCATTCTTGTTGCATACTTTAACAGTCAGTGTCCAGTGGGTTGCTTCTATCGTTCCGTGGAACAATATCATCTTTGAACTACCAGAAGACTTTCAAATTGGCAAATTGGTAAAATATACATACCCCTGGTTGTACCGGCTCCGTTACCATCATCCACTGTGGGTTGAGTTGTTTCTTCCATTAGTACACCTATAAAGATAGATATATCAATGTTGATAATTTGTTTACTATAAACGCGTAATAAAACTCTGATTAATTTTCACGTTTCCAAATGAAAATAAAACAAAATGCCATAATTATGTTGGTATTCCAGTTGGTAAATTGGTTAATTATACACACCTCTTGTTGTATCGGTTGTATTATTCATTGTGGTTGGAGTTGTTGCTTCCATTGGTGGACCTATAAAGATAGATATATCAATGTTGATAATTAAACGGCCTCCGTGAAAGTTACACTATGCTATGAAAGCTTAGATGGTCCTTGGTCATGTTTTACATTTGTTTCACAAAGATAGCTGCAAGGCAACGTAACATACGCCTATAGACTAATTTTCAACCCACCACCAGCAAGAATTGTGCCTTCTAAAGTGCTTACGTGCTAACAATTGAACTTGTTTTCAAGAACAATAATTCACATTACACATTTTTCGTAAAAGTCCATCATGAATTGTCCCTTCTAGAGTGTTTATAGCTAAAAATTTAACGGTTTTTTTTTTCAAGAACAAGGGCAATAGTAAAATTTAGATTTTGTCGATTTTCATAAGCGTTCATCCTTGGGTGATTATGAACTCTCACACCATGTTTCATAAAAAAAATCCATCACGAATTTAGCTTTCTAGAGTGTTTACGAGCTAAAAATGAACGCGTTTTCCAGAACAAGGGACATTACTCAAAGTAAATATTTTTCGATTTTGCGATTTTTTTTGTTCATCCTTGGGCGATTACGAACACTCACACACAGTTTCATTAAAATCTGTCAAGAATTGCATCTTCTACATGTAGAGTGTTTACAAGCTGAAAATTTGACGTGTTTTCAAGAACAAGGGCAATAAATCATAGTAAATATGTTTTGATTTTATTGAATCTAAATTGGGTTTATCCTTGGGTGATTACAAACACTTACACCAAGTTTCGTCAAAATATGTCAAGAATTGTGCCCTTGTAGAGTTTTTACGAGCAATTGTGGAAGTACGAACGGACCGAAGGTCATGTGTGACGACAATTTAGGCCCTCATTTCATTTGGGGAATGGAAAGAACTTTTGTTACGTATAAATCGCCATTTGAAAGTTTTATTATGTTCTTTGGTACAATAGAAACAAATACCTTTTGAGTGACAGAGCTTGTTAACTTTATTGAACAGCATCATAAACTTGTCATGGACAGCTTTTGGTTGCTGGCAGGCTGTCGATAAATCAGCTGTACATTTCAACATTCGGTTTAATTTTCTATAAAACAAAATGGTACAGACAATTTAATAGTTGTCATAATAGTGATGATGGTATTTATCATATAACCTTTGAATAATATAGATACAGCAGTCTAACAAATACAAATAAATTTACCGATATAGATACATTTCAGCAATACATACTACATCAAATTTGTCCGCAATGAAGATCGGCCATATTAATATTCACTATAACGACATTATCAATTCAATGACAGTGTCTGACCATCTAATCAAGCAGCAAATACAAAAACCCTATCAATGTTGATAAAACTTACCGACACCATGAGGTTTGATCAGAAAACTCGACAATCATGTCTCCAATGTATGTTGGTAACTGTAGATCAAGACAAGTCTCCATCAAATTACATTGATACAGCTCATCATTCATAGCTGGAATATAAAATATAAGCATGGAAAAAGCGTCTTTGTGAAACTAAATTGCGATTTTGTGTCTTGTATGTGATGAAATTGAAGATACCTCGACAGCAGATTGCAGAAAAAGTAGAATATTACTGAACACATTTCACTAAACGATGCTGTATGATATTAGTATATCAGATTGCCCAGAAAAATCCGTAGTTAGACAAGACTAGATAACTGATCGTAGATCGTATCAAGAGAAAATGTAGATCACCGAAAAAACAGAAATATAATAGTATTATAAAATTATTTACTGTTTCTTTGGGTATTTCTTGTTGACATTCTTTTTATAAGGATACTAGCCATATTTTGCCAGGGTTTTGAAAGTGTTAAAGTCATAGTGACATACCTAAGAAGAATCTTTCAGTTCATCAATTTTGCTTCCTTACACTTTACTTAATGCGGTAGTCTGCCTTTTCTTTCAAAGTAATAGAAGGAAATCCATTAGGTGGTAGTTGATATTTTATAGTAGTAAAATAATACTTAAGTATATTTACCGTTACAGGTTTCAACATAAAGATCTTTAACATCAACTAGACTGTATTCAGCTTTAACACGACTTCCATCTCCACATGTCGTCAAAGCGTTGTCGGTACATGTAACGAAATTCGGTATATTTCTGTAAATATAGACAAAATTACAAATTAACATCACAAAAGATGGTACATTTGGATTTGATGTTTGTATATTGGATACATTATTTATATTATGGTATATTTTATTATTACAGTAAACAAAAATAATTTTTGACAGAGTTCTCTCTCTTAATGTTAAATTTTATTATATTAACTGCCTTGAAAGTAACTTGATTTTATGACAGAAATCAGAAACCAGTTATTTATGTAATATCATTGGGAAGCAGTAGCGGGTGTGGCCCTAAGCAGGGTATGCTAACTCTTCTAGACACCTGATACCACCTTTCATTATGAAATATTTACTCATTTATTGATATACTTCCTCAAATGAAAAGTTCATTAGCTGCTATCAATATATTGCCAATGTGTTTACATGGATTTCGAGATTTGTTTTACGGTTGGGATCGTTCGTACTTGGGTTTTATTATTATAATTTCACTTCAAGCTATCACAGTTTCAAGATAGACTGTCTGGATTTAGGACTTCATACAGAAAAGTAACATTATACTTACGGGCAAGTGTCCTTTAATGTTGTTTTACTTCCGAACCATACCAAACAATTTGAGACTTCAAGACAGGGTTCACGAACTGAAATTTAAATGGGAATGTTCAGCATTTCCGATGATCGATTTAGGACTTGGATATTTCTAAATAGCCTCCAGGAGTATTAATGCAAGAAAATAATACAATTCCTTCAATTATATCCCTACCTTAACATTTATCGTTCATTTTCTGTATATTGTGTTTTTTATATAACGCATAGTCTTACTAAACGGCAGGTCGTAATTTTGACTTTCAAAATATTTCTGAATTTTTGGGGTACACATGTGTTTGAACGCTTAAATTTCGTAGTAGAGTTGAGAACAATACTACGGATTAGATAAGCTAAAAACAAATCCAGATTCTGAAACTAAATTTGTTTGGTCGAACAGTGTTAATGAACATATCCCTTAAAAAAATATTAGCTGTTAATTCAAGCGAGTTCGAATGGGACAATAAACCGATGCCCCATGTGCACAGTAAGGATCCGTCCGTAAGGAAGTCTGAGGAATTAGAGTCAAACTGAACCCTGAAGTAAATTCTGCTTAACTAACCTCCAGTACAAGCTTGATCAGTGGCTGTCTTTACTGTTGAAACATCAGTAGTGAAACTGGTACCTTGGTTACAAGAATTGCCTTCGGCTGCTTCTTCCCCACAAATTACATAAGATTTAGCGATTCTAAAATAGTAATGCGCATCTGATTATTGTTTTATGAACATTTTTAACAAATTTTTAATCCTCTCAAGTTATAATAAGTGTTCTTAATAAATAAAAGTTCAAAATGCCTAGGAGACATATTTCTGAACAATTTGGCGTTGACTGTGTATTAGTCATTTATGTTTTAAATCACCAACCAAAAACTGAGGTTAGGGGCTTTTAAAGGTTTAGGCCTACGAAAACATTCATGAATTCAAATCTGCAGCATAGCAAAAGTTGTCTTATAATTGTTAAGATTTGGAAATAGGCTTAGAGTCAAATCGAGCATGTGGCAGAAAAATTAGCGCAGTAGCTGTCAGCAGCAGTTAACAAGAAAAAAAAACAACAGAATTTACATTTGGTTTTCATTGAAAATTCTACATAAGGCGATCGGGTCAGGTACATTTTGACCTCAAGATTAAAATATCGTACATATACTTACTGACACCATCTATCTGAGTTCCTAGCAGACAGAAATGATGGTAGTCTTCCAACAACTGTTCCTGGTAGAGATGGTGTTTTCTCAATACATGATGTGAAGGTTTGACATGAAGCGACCGAGGGGTATTTACTAACAACTACAATTAGAATGGCGAATTAATTTAGTTTTTTTAAATCTAAAATGACTAAGTCTACGCTAACGTACAAGGTTGAATTCCTTGAACATTGGGAATAACTCGGCAAAAAAATAATGTTTTGCTAAAAAACAACATGCCCAATACTACCCAGTGGTTTTCGACCTTTTTCTTTACATCAACCCTTTTTGAAACAATACTCAATTGAATTGAAAATAAAAACCAGATATTGCAGAGAGATACTTTCAAACGTATTTTGTTAATGAAATGGTTGGTTGATAAAACCAATTTATAGAATTTCAATTTAGTTAAAAAAAATTACAAACCACCGCATTCATCAGTCTCTCGTCTCATAGAAGAAATTTAAAATGAACCTTCTTGTGATAATTACCCGGAGGTTGAAACCCCTTTTATGGATGGTCTTAAAAACAAGTAGCTAAAATTCTTATATACGATAATGTATTTTAATCAAACCTGTGCAGATTCTGTTATAAACTTCTTTGATCTTAGCTAAAGATTGTTGACCTATTTGTGGTTTATTTGCACATTTTTCTTCAATACATGTTATGAAGGTACCAACATTTCTGAGATAAAAAAAATAATTTCAGTAAGGCAGAGAACAAACATGTGTTAAATGCAAAGATCAGTTAAAGGAAAAGTCTGAGCTTTTCATAAGCAAAAAAGGTCTGCAAGAATTTGGTGTTCATTACGCTTAAATACGTATATTAATAATTGTCCATCACAAAACAGAGCAAATTTTAATTAGTTTTGATTCTGAGTCTTCACAAGCAATAAAATTGTATCTATATACACATACAAAGCCTTCTTTTGGACAATATCCGAACAAAAACATATTCATAAATATCTTAAAGCCATAAATTCGTTACCATTTTGATCACTTAACATTAATTTTCAAACATATAAACTAAATTTATTTTTATTAAGGCGTTTATTTACCTGCACACTGCTTCAGCACCGACGAAACCACCATTTAGAGTGGGTCCAAAACATTCATACATTCCTGGGCAGTGATCTGGAATTAGTATAAGAGTAAGATTAATCGGCAATAATACAATTGGTACTGGAAGCAATCTGAAGAGGGGCAACTAACTAGTGTCAAATAAAATAAAACAATCAAGTTTACCATCCATTCGATCATCGGACCTCAGTTTCAGAAAAGGGAATTGTTCAACTAAGTATTTCAGTTATTACCGTCGAAATTTGATCATTTTGTCCATATTATGTGTATCTATAGTAAAGTCATCTGCATTAAAAAAGGGACATTGAAGATTCTACTCGGCATGTGTGTACTAAATGATTTAGGACGATTTTGCTATCGTTTGTTCGAGATTTACTTAGATGTGTAGTCATTTCTGATAGATATATAAATTTGAAAAAAAAAAACAGTTTAGTTTGACATTCCGTGTCCGAGTTATATTTGAAGATATTATGCTCGTGATATTCGAATATATCTGAAGACTATTTATCTGTATCTAAGGACCAAATCAACCTCAGGAAGTACATTGTTCTGTTTTTGCGTTACACTAATTGCAAAATGGGTGTATCTCGGGGATTGAGTATAATATGTTAAGATTTAGGACAGTGTAATATATTGTTCCCATACCGTTGTAACCACGACATAATACATCCGATCGTTGAAGAACTGGATCACTACTAACTAAGTCATTATCACCACAATCTCGTAAACATTGTATAATGTCTAATCCAGTTCTAAAATGAATTTGAAAAGAAAAAAAGAACAAATTGATTAGTTCAAATGATACCAGTAATTAAACTAAACAATATACTCCTACGCAACATTAATGTACCTCACATTTGATCAGAACCACAATCGTGTTCGTTTATCAAGGGTGTAGGATCTTAATGATCTAACCGTTGCTTGCATGATACACCTTTTTTGTCAAAAATAAATAGCAAACCCTTCGCGGTAAAGGAATTGTAAGCCGTATTTCTAAACTTTGTATGTGTATCGGGGACGCTGATAGCATCAATTTGCACCATTCCAATTTCCATTCCGATGTCTGTGGATCTGCTTAGATATCAATAGTACCGGAAGGTAGATCACTGTCAGTGACGTCATAAAACGCGTTAGTTTTGGTGGAACTGCAAGCACCATAGACGTCGGAATGGAAATTGGAATGGCGCAAATTGATGCTATCAGTGTCCCCGATACACATACAAAGTTTAGAAATACACTTCACAGTCCCTTTAAGCTATCGATTTGAAACTTGACAGAAAGATACATACTATGTGTGCTCGATATCCATTTTAAATTTCAACTTATTCAATAGCTCCTTAAATCTTTCGACCAATGACAATTGTAATGAAGGAAAGGGCATCTCATCTGTAAGATCGTTTAAACCGTTGCTAAAGTAACTTGGTTCACTAAATGATTTTTATAACAGATAATAAAATATGTCTTACTTGCAACATTCCACACCTTCAACAAGTGTAAGCTTGTCGTAATTGTTAAGGTCGGTACATTTAGCCGATAGTGAAGCACAATTTGATGCACACGAAACTGTAAAACAACAGAAATCAGTCATATAATTGTATAAATACTATTTTTATAAACAAAATGAAAAAGAAAATATCATTTTACAGGCATAAAACTTTTGTTACGTATAAATCGCCACACACTGCCATTTGAAAGTTTTATTATGTTCTTTGGTACAATAGAAATAAATACCCTTTGAGGGACAGAGCTTGTTAACTTTATTGTACAGCATCATAAACTTGTCATGGACAGCTTTTGGTTGCTGGCAGGCTGTCGATAAATCAGCTGTACATTTCAACATTCGGTTTAGTTTTCTATTAAAAAAATGGTACAGACAATTTAATAGTTGCCATAATAGTGATGATGGTATTTATCATATAACCTTTGAATAATATAGATACAGCAGTTGAAAAAATAAAAATAAATTTACCGATATAGATACATTTCAGCAATACTTATACATACTACATCAAATTTGTCCGCAATGGAGATCAGCCATATTATTAATATTCACTATAACGACATTGTCAATTCAATGACAGCGTCTGACCATCTAATCAAGCAGCAAATACCAAAAAAACTAATCAATGTTGATAAAACTTACCGACACCATGAGATTTGATCAGAAAATTCGACCATCATGTCTCCAGTGGTTGTTGGTAACTGTAGATCAAGACAAGTCTCCATCAAATTACATTGATAAAGCTCCTCATTCATAGCTGGAATATAATTTTTTTTTTAATAATTTAGAATCATAATTATTATATTTTGAGCATGGAAAAAGCGTATTTGTAAAACTAAATTTCGACTTTGTGTCTTTCATGTGATGAAATTGAAGATACCTCGACAGCAGATTGCTGAAAAAGTAGAATACAGTAGAATATTACTGAACACATTTCACTAAACGATGCTGTATGATAATAGTAAATCGGATAGCCCTGTAAAATCCGTAGATAGAAAAGACTAGAAAACTGATCCTAGATCGTATCAAGAGAAAATGTAGATCACCGAAAAAACAGAAATATAATATTATTATAAAAAATATTTACTGTTTCTTTGGGTATTTCTTGTTGACATTCTTTTTATAAGGATACCAGCCATCTTTTGCCAAGGTTTTGAAAGAGTTAAAGTCATGGTGACATATCTCAGTAGAATCTTTCTGTTCATCAATTTTGCTTCCTTACACTTTACTTAATGCGGTAGTCTGCCTTTTCTTTCAAAGTAATAGAAATCCATTAGGTGGTAGTTGATATTTTATAGTTGTAAAATAATACTTAAGAATATTTACCGTTACAGGTTTCAACATAAAGATCTTTAACATCAACTAAACTGTAATCAGCTTTAACACGACTTCCATCTCCACATGAAATCAAAGCGTTGTCGGTACATGTAACGAAATCCGGTATATTTCTGCAAGTATAGGCAATATTACAAATTAACATCACAAAATCTGGTACATTTGGATTTGATATTTGTATATTGGATACATTATTTATATTATGGTATATTTTATTATTACAGTAAACAAAAATAATTTTTGAAAGAGTTCTCTCTCTTAATGTTTAATTTTATTATATTAAATGTCTTGAAAGTAAACTTAAAATTGATTTTATGACAGAAATCAGTGGCGCCAAGCAGGATATGCTAACTCTTCTAGACCTAACCTGATACCTGATACCACTTTTCATTATAATATTTACTCATTTATTGATATACCTCCTCAAATGAAAAGTTCATTAGCTGCTACCAATATATTGCCAATGTGTTTACATGGATTTCGAGATTTGTTTTACGGTTGGGATCGTTCGTACTTGGGGTTTTATTATTATAATTTCACTTCAAGCTATCACAGTTTAGAGATAGACTGTCTCGATCTAGAATTTGTTAATTTAATAGGGCTACAAACAGAAAAGTAACATTATACTTACGGGCAAGTGTCCTTTAATGTTGTTTTACTTCCCAACAATTCCAAACAGTTTAAGACATTAAAACAGGGTTCACGAACTGAAATTTAAAGGGTAATGTTCAGCATTTCCGATGGTCGATTTAAAACTTGAATATTTTTAAATAGCCCCAAGGAGTACTACTAATGCACGAAAATACTACAATTCCTTCAATTATATCCCTACCTTAACATTTATCGTTCATTTTCTGTATATTGTGTTTTATTTATTGTGCATAGTCTTACTAAACGGCGAGTCATAATTTTATATTTCTGATATTTATGGGTACACATGTGTTTGAAGTAGTTGAGTTGAGAACAATATTACGGATTAGATAAGCTAAAATAATTCCAGATTCTGAAACTAAATTTTTTGGTCGAACAGTTAATGAACATATCCCTTAAAAACAAATATTAGCTGGTTATTCAAGGAAGTTCGGGTGGGACAATAAACCGATGCCCCATGTGTATCGTAAAGATCCGTCGACAGTTAAACTGAACCATGAAGTAAATTCTGCTAAACTAACCTCCAGTACAAGCTTGATCAGTGGCCGTCTTTACTGTTGAAACATCAGTAGTGAAACTGGTACCTTGGTTACACGAATCTCCTTCGGTTACATCTTCACCACAAAATACATAAGATTTAGCGATTCTAAAAAAGTAATGGGCACCTGATTATTGTTTTATGAACATTTTTAACAAATTATTTATCCTCTCAAGTTATAATAAGTGTTCTTAATAAATAAAAGTTCAAAATACCTAGGAGACATATTTCTGAACAATTTGGCGTGGACTAGTCATTCATGTTTTAAATCACGAACCAAAAACTTAGGTTAGGGGCTTTAAAAGGTTAAGGCCCGCGAAAACATTCATGAATACAATTATGCACCATAGCAAAGTTTTCTTATAACTGTTAAGATTTGGAAATAGGCTTAGAGACAAAACGCGCATGTGGCAGAAAAATTAGCGCAGTAGCTGTCAGCAGCAGTTAACAAGAAAAACAACAGAATTTACATTTTATTTTTTATTAAAACAGGCCCGTAACTAAGGGAGGGGGGGATGGGTTGGCTGAAATTATATTGGCTAGGGAATGTCCCACAAACCAAACTTCCCGAGACAAAAACTCTTTTCAAAATGACAAGAAATTGCATTGCAATCGTCTTAATCTCAAAATTGCAAATTGCATTTCCGAGAGTACAAATTTCAAAATTTTTCATTAATCAATTCATCGGAAAACGACAGAAAACCGCGTTTTCAGGAGTATCGTCATTAACTGCCCCCCTGTTTAGATTTTCGCACCCCTAGAAGCACTGGGCTGGTTACGGGCCTGCATTGAAACTTCTATATATGGCGATCAGGTCAGCTGCATTTTGACCTCAAGATTAAAATATCGTACATATACTTACTGACACCATCTATCTGAGTTCCTAGCAGACAGAAATGATGGTAGTCTTCCAACAACTGTTCCTGGTAGAGATGGTGTTTTCTCAATACATGATGTGAAGGTTTCACATGAAGCTACTTCAGGGTATTTACCAACAACTAAAATTAGAATGGCGAATTAATTTAGTTTTTTTAAATCTAAAATGAGTAAGTCTACGCTAACGTACAAGGTTGAATTCCTCAGTCTAATTAAAATCATACCCTAATTTCGTTCCTTGGTCAGAGATCTGATTGTTTAAAACAAAGGTCATTAAGGTTAGGTCAAAGTTAACGTGAACGTTTGTTATCGCGCCTGGTTCTCAGACCCTAATGTAAACCGGATTTAAAAAGATAGTGGACCACGGCCATATACGCCTAATGAAAAAGTCGAAAAAGGAAAAAATTTAATCAGGAGAAAACTAAACTTTCTCAAACCTTTCGATTTAGGTCCAATAACATCCATTTTAAGTTTCATCAAAATCGGTTGAAAACTAAGAGAGTAATAGCATATTTAAGATTTGGGGCAAGGGCAATAACTCTGCTTGTAACGATCGAAAATAGCTCAAATTCGAACTTGATCTTCGTTTTCTGAATATATATACACATATCAAATTTCATTTGATTCCGTCAAAAACTCTAGTTTTTAGAGCGTTTACAAGGAAATGTTGATGGACGGACCGACGGATTTGGGGCAAGGGCAATAACTCTGCTTCTAACGATCGAAAATAGCTCAAATTCGAACTTGATCTTCGTTTTATGAATATGTATACACATATCAAATTTCATTTGATTCCGTCAAAAACTCTAGTTTTTAGAGCGTTTACAAGCAAATGTTGATGGACGCACTGACGGATTTGGGGCAAGGGCAATAACTCTGCTTCTAACGATCGAAAATAGCTCAAATTCGAACTTGATCTTCGTTTTATGAATATGTATACACATATCAAATTTCATTTGATTCCGTCAAAAACTCTAGTTTTTAGAGCGTTTACAAGCAAATGTTGATGGACACACCGACGGATTTGGGGCAAGGGCAATAACTCTGCTTCTAACGATCGAAAATAGCTCAAATTCGAACTTGATCTTCGTTTTATGAATATGTATACACATATCAAATCTCATTTGATTCCGTCAAAAACTCTAGTTTTTAGAGCGTTTACAAGCAAATGTTGATGGACGCACCGACGGATTTGGGGCAAGGGCAATAACTCTGCTTCTAACGATCGAAAATAGCTCAAATTCGAACTTGATCTTCGTTTTATGAATATGTATACACATATCAAATTTCATTTGATTCCGTCAAAAACTCTAGTTTTTAGAGCGTTTACGAGCAAATGTTGACGGACGGACGGACCGACGGACGGACCGACGGACGGACCGACGGACGGACGGACGGACAGGGGTGACTACAATATACGTCCTCATAGAGAGATGAGGGCGTATAAAAACGAACTAACGAAATTAGGGTCTGATTTTAATTAGACTGTTGAATTCCTTAAACATTGTGAATAACTCGGCAAAAAAATAATGTTTAGCTAAAAAACAACCTGCCCAATACTACCCATTGATTTTCGACCTTTTTCTTAACATCACCCTTTTTTGAAACCTTAATCAATTGAATTGAAAATAAAAACCAGGTGCTGCAGAGAGATACTTTCAGACGTATTTTGTTAATGAAATGGTTGGCTGATAAAACCAATTTATAGAATTTCAATATAGTTAAAAAAAATTACAAACCACCGCATTCATCAGTCTCTCGTCTCATAGAAGAAAGTCAAAATGAACCTTCTTGTGATAATTACCCAGAGGTTGAAACCACTTTTAATGGATGGTCTTAAAAACAAGTAGCTAAAATTCTTATATATGATAATATATTTTAATCAAACCTGTGCAGATATTTTTATAAACTTCTTTTATCTTGGCTAAAGATTGTTGACCTATTTGTGGTTTATTTGCACATTTTTCTTCAATACATGTTATGAAGGTACCAACATTACTGAGATAAAAAAAATAATTTCAGTAAGGCAGAGAACAAACATGTGTTAAATGCAAAGATCAGTTAAAGGAAAAATCTGAGCTTTTCATAAGCAAAAAAGGTCTGCAATAATAAGTGAACAAATTTCTAAAATTGAAATATTTTAACTTTTCACAAAGACTGGTAACACATTTCTCAAGAATTTGGTGTTCATTACGCTTAAATATGTATATTAATAATTGTCCATCACAAAACATAGCAGATTTTCAATTAGTTTTGTTTCTGAGTCTTCACCAGCAATAAAATTATATCTATATACACATACAAAGCCTTCTTTTGGACAATATCCGAACAAAACCTTATTTATAAATATCAAAAAGTCATAAATTCGTTACCATTTTGATCACTTAACATTAATTTTCAAACATATAAACTAAATTTATTTTTATTAAGGCGTTTATTTACCTGCACACTGCTTCAGCACCGACGAAACCACCATTTAGAGTGGGTCCAAAACATTCATACATTCCTGGGCAGTGATCTGGAATTAGTATAAGAGTAAGATTAATCGGCAATAATACAATTGGTACTGGAAGCAATCTGAAGAGGGGCAACTAACTAGTGTCAATAAAATAAAACAATCAAGTTCACCATCCATTCGATCATCGGACCTCAGTTTCAGAAAAGGGAATTGTTCAACTAAGTATTTCAGTTATTACCGTCGTCCGTCGAAATTTGATCATTTTGACCATATTATGTGTATCCATAGTAAAGTCATCTGCATTTAAAAGGAACATTGAGATTCTACTCGGCATTACTGTGATGAGTACTAAATGTTTTAGGACGATTTTGCTATCGTTTGTTCGAAAAATACATAATATATAAATGTAGTCATTTCTGATAGATATCCCCCACCAACAACTGAACCTCAGGAAGTACATTGTTCTGAATTTGCGCTACACTAATTAATTGCAAAATGAGTGTAATGACACGAGGGATTGAGTATAATATTTTAAGATTTAGTATATATTGTTCCCATACCTTTGTAACCACGACATAAAACATCTGATCGTTGAAGAACTGGATCACTACTAACTAAGTTATTATCACCACAATCTCGTAAACATTGTATAATGTCTAATCCAGTTCTAAAATGAATTTGAAAAGAAAAAAAGAACAAATTGATTAGTTCAAATGATACCAGTAATTAAACTAAACAATATACTCCTACGCAACTTTAATGTACCTCACATTTGATCAGAACCACAATCGTGTTCATTTAGTAAGGATGTAGGATCTTAATGATCTAACCGTTGCTTGCATGATACACCTTTTTCGTCAAAAATAAATAGCAAACCCTTCGCGGTAAAGGAATTGTAAGGCGTATTTCTAAACTTTGTATGTGTATCGGGGACACTGATAGCATCAATTTGCGCCATTCCAATTTCCATTCCGATGTCTGTGGATCTGCATAGATATCAATAGTACCGGAAGGTAGATCACTGTCAGTGACGTCATAAAACGCGTTAGTTTTGGTGGAATTGCAAGCACCATAGATGTCGGAATGGAAATTGGAATGGCGCAAATTGATGCCATCAGTGTCCCCGATACACATACAAAGTTTAGAAATACACTTCACAGACCCTTTAAGCTATCGATTTGAAACTTGACAGAAAGATACCAATGTGTGCTCGATATCCATTTTAAATTTCAACTTATTCAATAGCTCCCTAAAACTTTCGACCAATGACAATTGTAATGACGGAAAGGGCATCTCATCTGTAAGATCGTTTATATTATTGCTAAAGTAACTTGGTTCACTATATGATTTTTATAACAGATAATAAAATATGTCTTACTTGCAACATTCCACACCTTCAGCAAGCGTAAGCTTGTCGTAATTGTTAAGGTCGGTACATTTAGCCGATAGTGAAGCACACTTTGATGCACATGAAACTGTAACAGAGAACAACAGAAATCAGTCAAATAATTGTATAGATACTATTTTTATAAACAAAATGAAAAAGAAAATATAAGTATTAAACAGAAAATAGTTGCTTACCGACGTTACAAGATTTCTTACTATCTGCAGCAATATTAACGTAGTTCGTGTATGCTGGTGGTTCAGTATCAGAGGAGCCACATGAGTTGATGTCATTTTTTAGACAAGTATCAAACGTATCCGCTGCACTGAAAAATAAAACGATAGATATTACAAAGGATCAAAACAATACATGTAAAACATCCTTACAGTCACTTTCAATCTTTCAATGATTAAAGGGGTTGTAAAAAGATTTTCTAAACTTTGTATGTGTATCGGAGACACTGGTAACATCAATTTGCGCCATTCAGACGTCTGTAGTTCTTGCAATTCCACTAATTGATCTACCGGAAGCTACTATATATATCTATGCAGATCATTATTAGTGACGTCATAAAACGAGTTAGAAGTTTTAGTTGAATTGCAAGAACCACAGACGTCGGAATGGAAATTGGAATCGCCCAAATTGGTGCTACTTTTTACAATCCCTTTAACATCCTTTTGGGCCTCGTGTAAACCAAGTTAGATATTATGATTTTAAATATATACACATAATCTACTATGAATATTACTTGCCAGGCAAGGTAACTACAAGGGAGAAGGTCATGGCATGAAAATGCTCAAATTTTGTAATTTTTAAAAGAAAATTTAGCAAAATTTTTGATCAACATCCCATAATACGCCACTGGACAATCTGCTAGCTAATTTGGCGAGTATGTGTGCAATGACCTCTCAGTGGAACTTACTTGCAAAAATTAGTCCAGTTTTCGGAATAAGACAGAGGTCTTAAAACCTGCTGATAGGTGGAATAACACTGTTCGTAATTACTATAGCAACTGCTTTCAACTCCAATAAAGCATAAGAAAATTCCTGAAGAAGAAAAAATTTTTGATCATAAAGTTTCAATTTGATTAAAAAGATGAATTCTTAACTTCATGGCTACAATTCAGGGATAAGTTGTTATATTATATAGAATAATGACCAAGGACGAGTTTTTACTGAGTTTAGAAAACCCGAGAAAGAAAAAATGAAAAAGCAAGCCTTAGAATACCCGAAGGCGAAGCCTGTGGATATTTGGCTTCGCCTTTCGATTTCGAGGGTTTTAAAAACTGGGAGTATATCGACTTGTTACCTACTCTTTGCACGTTATCGTGTGATTTATTTTTCTCCATATCAAATACAGGGTCGATTTTGGCCTTGTATATATTTAAATAGCCTCCAGAAGCACAAGAACTGCACATAAATCGAAAAATCCGTTCAATTATGTCTGTAACTATACTTTTATCTTTTATTTTCTGTATATGTTTTTCTATAAGGCATAGTCTCAATGAAATACGAGTCGTATTTTTTGCTTTCAAATGCAGATGGATACATTGGGATTTGAAGGCTTCGAGGGAGAGTTGTGAACGCTTTTACCGATTACATTTATAGCAAAAGAAATTCCAGGTTCTGAGTCGAATGGATGGTGAGAGATGAACATATAACTTAAAACCGGAAAAGCCAAAAAAAAAAAAACGAAACAAAATTTTAAAATCCACGTCTAGCGTCTGTAATGACACGTAATTTCAAGGACAACAGGGTACATATATTTAAATTGGGTTATTTTACTTGGAATATAAAATGTAATATACTAGTATGTAACAAAACACCAACAAAACTAGACTAGAGCTGTGAACAGCACTGAGCGTGGCCCGTGATGCTTTGCCAGATACCTGTAAGGCTTTTTGAACTTCAAACCCCTAAAGTCTGGTGTTCACTCCCTCATTTTTAGTAAAAAGTTTTGTGAAAGGGTAGATTGAATCAAATATCAATCTTGTAATTCAACTAGTAATCTTTCAAACATTGGAAGAATTAATTCTAATCGATAAACAGTTGGTCTATAGATAACAATTACGTTAATATTCTTATCCAGAATATTCAAAGCAATGTGCTATATTTTTAAAACTCCCAAATTTATTTTTTTCTTCTTTAAAATATATTCCTAATCCTCAATGCCTCTTTTCTTTTAAAAATTTAATGCTTTAACTCTGCTTAACGCAACATAGGCCTGACCAGCTTGAACTATTTTACGAAGAGATATTACGCCTCTATCGAGACTAAGACCTTGTACTTTGGTAATAGTGACTGCATAGACGATACATTACATTTACATTCAACAATTACGAACAAATAAAACGGGGCCTCTGTACACTCACAAATACATTCAACAATAACGAACAAATAAAACGAGACCTCGGTACTTAGTAACTTCAAATTAATATTGTAAGTCTTAGAATGTCTTTGCTTTGATAAAAATATAAATAGGAACACAATTTATGTCTTCAAAATTTGTTGTTACAGAGTACACTTTTCAGTCGAAATTAGTGAAATTTTTAGGGTTAAAATAGCTTCCAATTATTACAATTTAACAAACATAAAGCGCTACATGATATATTTTTTGTATAATCTTTTTGAGAACTGGAATAGTAACTTTAAATTAATATTGTAAGTCTTAGAATGTCTTAGCTTTGATGAAAATATAAATAGGAACACAATTTATGTCTCCAAAATTTGATGTTACAGAGTACAATTTTCAGTAAAAATTAGTGACCTTTTTAGGGTTAAAATAGCTTCCAATTATTCCTTTGATTATCATCATATAAGCTACAATTTATAAAAAAAAAAAATCAGGGACCATTTTGACTTATTTCTTTGGCCATTTTGACCAATGAATTGGTTGAAATCAAAGAGGAAATTCAGAGGCCATTTTGACCAAAATAGGGGCCATGGTGACTGGCCATTTTGACCAAATTTAACTTTTATGGCCATTTTGACTAGGAGCCAATTTGGATAGGGGCCCAATTGACTATGGCAAGATTAAACACTTATGCATCAAATTATTCCTTTGATAATCATGATATATGCTACAATTAATATAAAAAAAAATAATCAGGGACCATTTTAACTTTTAAAAACTCAGAGTAAATTAAGAGGCCATTTTGACCAAAATAGGGGCCATGGTGACTAGCCGTTCTAACCAAATTTCGATTTCATGGCCATTTTGACTATAACCCTTGAGGGGTAACCCGTCGTTTGCTTTCATCCCCTCAGCCTAACACCAATAACCAAAACTGTTGTGTGTATATTGCAGATATAGTTAAAATAATGGTAGAGAGAAAATTCGAACTGGTAATTGTATCAAAAATTCACTGCTTTAAATAAGCACCTGTTTAAATAATAAAGAAGCAAAATTGAAAAAAAATTATAGATTAAAAATTAAAAGAAGAAGAAGATTACATAATCAGATTAATCTGTTTATGGCCTGCGGTGAAAAGTTCAGGTCAACAGTGTTGATGTTCAATGTTGCATAACTTGTCTTAACACCTGTCAACAACTTTAAATCTGCAGTCTTTATGACAAAGATGAGGCATTCGTAGTTTGAGGTCTAATTAAGATATCAAAAAAATTCCAACTGTAAATTAAATCGCAAAATCACTTCTTTAATTCTAGGTATGTTAAAAATTAGTTCGTAAATATTTTGCAAAATAAATAATTAAATTTTTTGAGGGTTAAAAAATTGCATAATCAGATTAATGTCTTCTCTGGTACAATGCCAAGGTTAATAGTTCATAGTATAACACCTGTCAATCATTTTAATCCTCTCTATATCCTTTTTTTCTCAGTTTGGCCATTTTGACAAATGAATTAGTTGGCCATTTTGACTAGGGACCAATTTAGATAGGGGTCCAATTGACTATGGCAAGATTAAACATTTACTTTTTATTGCAACCGTTTAGCGCAGACGCGTTGCCAGTTAAATAATTTATTGCTGTCTGCTAGATTTTCCATTTTGACCAAAATATGGGCCATGGTGACCAAAATATGGGCCATGGTGACCTGTCCATTTTGACTAAAATAGGGGCCATGGTGAACGGCCATTTTGACCAAATTTAACTGTTATGGCCATTTTGACTAGGGGTCATTTTGTATAGGGGATATACCCCCTTCCCCAACATTCGAACTGTGTAAACGTCAATATTTTCCTTTAATGCTGAGTTGAAATACTGTCTTTTGTTTCAATGGATTGGATCAGTCAGTAGCCAGTTGAATTGATGTATGTTAGTCAATTAAGTGCCTTGGGCAAGAATCACCCTCAAAATAAGAAAAAATCTGATATTATATCAAATATAGCAAACACTCGAAAAAACATGTTAATTTTTATAAAGTTATAACAATTTGTAATGAGATTAATTTATTTTTGACCTATAATAATCTTGGTTACATCCCATTACTCATAATTCCATTACTCATAATAATTTTTTAATGGTTCAGTGCATCTTTAATCCCTAGCTATACCCCCATATACACATGGACTTAACCGATTAGGGACACTCAACACAATTATACAGATAATAATACTTTAATCTCAATAACATCATTTAATAAAATCACCAATAATTCAGCACTTTAAAGACATGGAAAATAACTGAAATTAAGCAAATTTCATACTGAATCCAAATATTCAAAAATATTCGATAAAATAAAGTTGATTCCACAATCCCGGGCAAGCTGAAAAAGTACCATCCATAAAATGGATTCACTGGTTTGAAGGGCTGTAAGTTGAAAGTGGCAAAGGCTATGATCTTGTCATCAGTACCATCATCAATGAGAAGGAATCTATCTCCATCTTAAATCTTATTTGGTTGGTGTCTGGTTTAACATGGTCAATATGGGCAGTCGAATGTCGATAGTTTTAGTTGTCTGTGATTTCCAGTATGTAGTTGTTTCACGACTTCCGTTCTTCCCATATATATAACCATCAATATACATTGAAGTATAATGTGTGAATATTATTTCATATTAAGAAAATTTCATAAGTATGACAACAGATTGGTTCAATGAAGTATATTTACATTTGTATTCAAAAGCGGTAGTATTAGTATATTATATTACTATTAGGATATCAGAATAAACTGTTTTAACTTACTTGCACTTTGCCTCTTTGAGATGTTATGAATTCTACAGTCCTGCCATTTCTATAACTGATATCATTTTGGTGAAGTTTCATGTATTTAACCAAAAATGATTGCAAAGCCATGAGTCAGCTTATTAAAAGTTAATCCATCTGTAGTTAAATGATTGGACTGTCCCATATATACTATAGGTATGTACTAATTTCAGAAATTAAAACTTTTAATGAGTACTGACATTATGAGTAATGGAATTATGAGTAATGGGAACACACCATAATCTTGGCAGACGATAAAAAACAGTTTGAGCACTTACTTTTTATTGCAACGAATTAGCGCAGACGCGTAAACAGTTTTAATTGCTGTCTGCTAGAGTCCAGCCCTAGAGTTAAAAGATTATGTAGTCTGACTAATTTGTTTATGACCTTTAATAACCTTAGCAGACGACAAAAAGAAAATTGGTGTGTATCTTGTACAAAGAGTTCTGTCAATGGTAGAGAAAAAATTCGAACAGGTTAATGTATCAAAAATTCACTGCTCTAAATGATTGTATGTAAAATTAATATCAGTGAAAATTTTGCAAAAAAAATGAATAAATTTTATATACTTTTTAGAGTGTTAAAAGATTACATAATCAGATTAATCTGTTTATGACCTAAAATACTTCACACCTCCATGTGAAAAGTTCATGTCAGTGATTTTATTACTATATTATATAACCAGCTATAACCCTTGTCAATCATTTTAATCCTCTCTATTGCTATTTTTTCTCAGAAAAGGGGTACTCTATGCCTATTTTCACTTTAATGGATTTTGTATTAAACTGCTCGTGTCATATGTCATTGAAAAGAGAAAATTTAGAACATACTGACTATACACACCATATTGCTATTAGATAATTACATTGTAAGTTAGAACTCTCAGTCGAAAAAAAACTTAATATTTTGAAAACATATTCTAAGGTATTATCGTCATATATCGTTAAAAAGATAATTAAATCAGCATTACAAAATTGAAATGATTAATTCTTTGTGTTAATTAGAGAAGGTGATACAGCCGTCCAAAGTTGTCAAAAATGTCAATTTTTGAATGTCTATAAAACCGGAAGTTAATATTTTTCAACTAAAATCAAATCACCTATGGATAGCTCAGGTCAAGGACATTCTACATTGAAAATTTCAGGGTCATTGAAGGTCAAGGTCACATGGCATGGCCTTTTGAATTTTCAAAAAATTCAAACCAAAATAAAAACACTTCAAATTCGAAATTCAAAATTCTGTGCCTACAAGTTTTAGATAAAGTTACAATGTTTTGATAGACATCAAAATCATAAAAATCGGATAAAAAATGGAGGACTAATTAATTTTTTGCTGAAATGTGTCAGTCTGTGACGACAGCTTATGTATCACTTACGGTTTGGATTTTTTCTGCTAAGTACCTTCTAATTATGCCTGACATACAATATATATGGTTTTAGCCAACATCTGAAATTTACACCGGAAGCGGGATCGCCAAACGTAATTTTGAAAAACCGGAAGTCTTCACGCCAAAACCGGAAGTGAAAGAAATATTTTAATTATCTTGTATTATTTGTACCGACATTCTGTTTATGTCCTGTGAATTTCAGATCAATCGGATAATTAGCGGCTGAGAAAAAAATTTTGATTTTTTTTGAAAATTTTGGTTTCAAATTTTTTTTACAAAAATATTTAAAAATTGAAAATTTTGAAAATGCACCAGATATCTCTTTTAACAATTAACGTAATAAAGAAAATTTCAGGTAAATCGGTCCATAAATAAGACCTACAGACTCGATGAAAAAATATTGCACATTATGTAATAGCCCACTTCTGGCTCCGCAAAAATGTGCCGTTTTATATTTAAGGGAAAATTTCCCTCAAGTGAAACTAGCTGATGAAACCAGAATTTCTATAGCATTTTCATTGAAAAAAAAAAAAAAAAAAAAAAAAAAAAAAAAATAATCATAACGAAAACAAAGCGTGACAAATCGATAGATTTGCCACGCAATAACGACCTCACCTCATAAAGTATTCGATATACTCCGTGATTAATGATTAAAGGAGGCACATGTCGTATTACTTAACAAAGAGATTGAAATTCGAGAACGGTGATGAAGACTCATGACTGACGTGAAAAGGGCGTTTAGCTCAATAAGGTCCAGAAAAATAAACATAAGAAAATGACTAGAATCGTAAGACGATACTGGGCAGTGCGCATCCGGTTTCGTCTATGGGTGAAAAGTGTCATATTCAATCCATACATATACGTAAATTGTTTATATTCGGGAGTGAAAAGTAGAATAACCAGTTCACGTTCGGTGAAAAATGGAATAACTAGCGTATGATCGGTAGTGAAAAGTCATCTGATTAAAAAGTCGAAATGAAGTGAAATGAATGGAGTTTACGTCCTATTTTTTCTGCACCTATATGGGCTAACTGAGGACGGGCAAATGATGGGAAATTTTGCCAGGACAGCGGCATTAGCCTGCTCTTTTTTTCGATTTCCAACTGTCGAGGGGTCTTTAACGTGCACAGCCAATAGCACACGGAACCATGGCTTATTGTCCCACCCGAACGACTATGCGCTTTTTCCATGTCAGCCCCTCCGACCTGCATCACTGACGGAATTCAATCCTGGGCGTTCAGGTTGGCGAGCAAGGGTCTTACTCACTGAGTTACTGCGGCCCCCTTCATATCATAACACCATTACTTGATAATGATGTTTAAATAGCATCAGAATTCTGAGTGCTGACAAGAAAGTTCGCAGTTCAACTCGAAGTTTATCATATTAATATTAAAATTTGTATTATTATTTTTTTAAAAAACATTTTAATGGTCAACGTTTTTAGACATGAAGTTTTAAAACTTTTTTTTAATAAATGACAGAACCAGATTTTTAGAACGAATTTTCTTCTTTTGGCATCGGATCGTTATCTTCTATATTTAGATTTTATTTTTTCATTTTTACTACATAATTTAAAACGTTAAAAGCGCAAGTGACAATGTAAGAAAGTAAGCACTTGCAATTGTCAGTTGAGGGGATAGAACTGCATTTGAACATATAGACAACAAACATTTGTCAGTTGAAGGGAGAGAACTGCATTTTAACATACAGACAACAAACATGTAAGTTTTAATCTTATATTTTGCAAGCAAGTGTTTTTTCAGATCATTTGAAAAATTCTTAATATAGTTTAGTAGGATACAATTCTCCCCAAAAAATGTCATTGTTGTATTTAAGTTTTATGATATTATAAAAAGAAACATTTGTTGTACATTATATCAAAACATTGACCAGTGAGAAGCGTTAAATGAAACAATACACTGTACACAGTACACTACTCATGAATTGATTGACGTGTTGAGGGGGTGATACATTGTAACACAACAACGTGGACTCTCACAATTCCCCCTGATGAACCTGATGCAGGATTAAAGATATGAAGGGGGTTGGCTTAGTGAGTCAGACGCATGCTCGCCAACCTGAACGATACAGGTCGGAGGGGGCGTTCAATCGTGGCTGTAAATAAACCGATGTGCTAATTGGCTGTGCATGTTGAAGATAATATCAGGCTAATGCAAAATTTTCCTCATTGCGCACTGCATGGTGTTTGCCCGTTCTCAATATAGGTGCAGAAAAGCAGGACGTAAAACTCTATTCATTTCATTTCATTTTTCAAAAATTGGAAATTTTATAATACTTCCACTGTAATATATTTTTTCCGGGTCGCATTACATTATTTATTTATTTTATGACGACCATTTTTAACATAATGCAAACAAATATTTTCAAATATCTCCAAAACTGAGGAAGTTAAAATTTCAAGTTTACAAGCAAATGACGTCAAAACCGGAAGTGATATAAAGATTCTAGACATATTTTTTTGTTCAAAATCAAATTGTCTATCTACCTGTAAGTTTTTAGATCAATGGAAAAATTTAAAAAAAACACGCACAGTTTCAATGGAATTTGACACAAAATTTGCAAGTTTTAAAAAGCGCAATTTTGATTCAAATATATGGTGTTATATATCATTTGAAAGAGCAGATTTAGCATAGTAAAAATGAAATAGAATTTGTGACGTATGCAAATTAGGTCACGTGACAGAGCTCTTTAAAGTTAAAAATTGCAATTTTCAAATGGCGATAAAACCGGAAGTAAACATCAGAAATCGGAAATGAATATATCATCTGAGAGATCTCGTCAAGGGCAATAATTTTTGTACAGGTCAAGAGGTCATCAAATGTCAAGGTCACTAGATATGAGCCTTTAAAGTTTCGGTCATTACTGAAATTCTTGTTCCGGAAATGTAAAGAAATTGAAATCGAAATTCAAAAATCGACAACCTACATTTTTTTTGCAATCCATTGCAGAAGTCGTTGATTTCAAAATTAAAAAAATCCGATTAACCCTCGGTTCTGAATTAAAATTTTAAGAAACATAGGTCAGTTCAAGATGGTGGCTGATCCCTTACACCTGGATAAAATTTCATCATTTTATTTTTTATGTATGATCAAATCTATGATAACAAAAAACATTTTTTTCAAATATCTTCAATATTCCGGAAGTTGAAATTGAAAGTTTAGAAGCAAATGACGTCAAAACCGGAAGTGATATCGAAACTTTGAAAATTGATTTTCTTTTGAAATTCATATGTCTATGTTATTGAAAGGTTTCAGATCGATAGAAATAAAATTGCAAAAGTTAAAAAAATCCTTTAAAAAGTGCTCCAAAAGTCAGCTACAAAAGTCAAAATATGAATTTTTAAAAAATTGCAATTTATAGCTATTGGGTTAAACAAATGAAACAAAAAAAGACCGATCACAATCTGTTGGAAAAATGAGTTGAAAATGAAAAAACCCTAAAATACGACTTTTTAATATACGTCATTTCCGGTTAGGCAAAAATGCGCCATTTTACATTTAAGCAACACCGAGCAGTTAATCATCGCAGGAAATGATGTCAAGTTATGTGTGGTATGTGCAGTTTTGGCTGGGGAGCGTGACCAGAAATAGACAAAAAAAAAAAAATAGTCAATTGCAAACCAAAGCAGTGCGTTCGACAAATCGAACGCACTGCAAAAAAATATATGTTTCCTAGTGTTAAGAACATGTTTTAACAAAAGAATAGACAGTGAACATTTAAATACAATTCTCCAATAAATGCCTTTGGATTTATCAAGAAAACTATTTTAAAGAGACTAAACTAAGTATAGGTTAGTTGTGACTTAACCCTTTGTTCTTCGAGTTCTAATATCCAACTTATTGGTACTGGCAAAGTGCCCAGAGTATGGATAAGTGAACCAATATTGCGGAATTATTGGACTGTTTATTAGGTTCAACGTTTATTGAATCGGGACAACAAATAGATACGATTAACCAAAGTGCACTTTATTAATCAACACGACACAATTTCAATATACAAGGAAACAATTTGTACATGTAGGTCCTACATAATTTTGTAACCAAAGCCTCGTACATGCGACCTTGTTTGCATACATATGCTAAAATACATGCATTTTTACATAGGTGTGTAAAATGGTCGCATGTACGCAATTGCACATGTTATGTGTATAATTGCATGCTGTGCAAATTTGCACCAAGTCCGGCGAGGCAAGGCAAGGCTTGGGAGTATTATTTACACTTCAGTATCAGAAACAGGAATATTTAAGCGAAGCTTATCAATAATAATGTGCATAGCTATCCCTCAAAATGTAAGCTTTAAATGCTGGTGTATCAATAATTATAAGCTTTTTAAAAGGGGATAATTACGACTCGTATTTTAGTCAGATTATGCCTTTGGCTATATAGAAAACACCTGAACAGAAATTGAACGACAAATAAGTAAGTATTTATTCTTAATTTCGTCGCGGGCCGTCATTTGAGAAGGCCTGCCCAATGGTGTCGAGGGTTGAATAGGTAGGGCTATGCTAGCTTAGCTCTATTTGGCCCTTATATGTTTTCATATAATGCAATAATTGGCCCTTCACAAAAATAATTGAGAAGGCCTGCTATAGTGACAAAATATGCTATTAACGTAATGTCATGGGATTTTGGAGATAATATAAACCTAATCGTCTCAGGTAATGATAATGATATGACAAGTTTACAGGAAAACAACACAACAAATATTTAAAAAATAGCGCAAATCTAAATTGATAAAATTGACAAAAAGGTTTTTTTTTCATAAATTTGCAAATTTATACACTATTTTAAAGCGATACTACGTCTTAGAATGAACAAAAAAACTAAGTTCGCAAACTTAGTCAATAAGAGTATATATTCATCAACAGAGTCCAAAGTTAACAAACGGAATCAAATCAACCCATAAAACTATGAAATTTTCCATACAATTACAGATTGGATTAAGACATTTATCAATTATTGTATAGCAACATAATTTACTGGATTTATCAGATTATTTAGGTAATATGTTTTATAGTTATGCCACTAGGTTTGTCCCCTGATGAATATATACTTCTATTGACCAAGTTTGAAAATTTATTTTTTTTTGTTCGTTCTAAGACGTAGTATCGCTTTAACATACAATGATGATTGTTTTATTAAAATATATGATTTTTGATAGCTTTTTAAATTACATACCTAAAAATGTTACACTGAATACTTTGAATACGTCCATCTTTTTCCACCTTTAACAACCTTCGCGTCAATGTGTAAAGTCGCATGAATTGCAACTATTATATTCACAGGTAAAAGATATGGTTCAACGCTCCATTTCATAAACTTAAACTGGATACTTATTCTTAGAAATAGACTATTTAAAATATTAGAATAGAGTGAACTCGTTTCCAAGAAATTAATTGTAATGTTTTTTTCAAAAATCATGTATGTGGCATACGAACCACCGTAGGCGGTTGTTTAATATCAGTTTCCTTATTCTCGTTTATGAAAATGAAAATGCTAATACTTATAAGAAAGAAGAGTTGTTCTGATGATTTGGAAAAATACCAGTTTGGCAACATAATATACACCCACTGACAGCTTTGATTTTAAACAAAAATATTTGACAGATACAGAAAAAAAATTCGGTCAGACACCTCTTTTGGGGAATATATTGAGCAATTTTACCATGAATCGTGTCATCGAGAGTGTTTACAGGGGAAAATTGTAATTTGTTCTCAACAACAAGGCCAAAAACCAATCAAATATTTTCGATTTTGCTGATTTTCAGAAAGTTTCATCTTTAAGTGGTTATGAATACTCACACCTAGTTTCGTCAAAATCAATTGTATCTCATACATGGTTTACGAGCTAAAAATTGAACACGTTTTCAAGAACAAGCACAATACATGTAATTAATAATAAATATTTTTTGATTTTTCTGATTTTCAATTACATCCTTGGGTGACTATGAACAATCACTCCAAGTTTTTATTTTACATCAATCAAGAATTGTGCTTTATAGAATTTTTACAAGCTAAAAATTGAGAGCGTTTTGAACAACAAGGGCAATATTTCATAGTCAATATTTTTTGATTTTGCCGATTTTCAAAAGGGTTCACACCAAATTTCATCAAAGAATTGTACCTTGTAGATTGTTTACGACTAATTGTAGACTGACCGACAGACCGACGTACAAATTGTGGGTGACGACAAAATACGTTTTAAATTTCATTTGGGCGTATACAAAACGTGATACCCATATTTAATGATATTGTAAAGGTATTCTTTGAAACAAGTTTTCTATTCTAATATTTGTAATACATGTATTTATAGAATGAAAGTAAACCTGTTTTATCATCTATTATAGCCAAATTGTATAAACATGCTTAAAGCTTTGGCATTTGAACCATTTCAACTTCTCTATAAAAAAGTTTCCCAACTAGTTGAGGGTATAAGATTATAAGTCTATTGGATGGTTATTACGTGTTTGAAGCGTAGCCTTGTTCTTTTTTGACACGATTTTTTAACTGCCCAAATACATCCAAGTTTATGTTGAGTGTACGCTCGCTGTTTATAGCAAATACTAGAGCTTGCTGCCGAGAATGGTGGCAAACCCCTGCAAGTAGAAGATCTTTTAATTACAACGTTCATATTCTATTGTTCGCTCAATATAATCATGCACACATTCTGTTCGGAAACATCCGGCAACAAGTTTTCTTAAATAAATACAATTTTTTTTTTCGAGTTGGAAATGATGTTACCTTGTCTTAATCTATCCGAAGACTATCTAGATATTGATTTTGGTGTGCGAAATTTTCATTTCATTCGGTTTGTGAAAAATAGATTTAATTTGATGCATAAGAATAAGTGTTAAAATAGTGTTTTCAGTACTATGGTGTTTATTTCTA
Organism: Lottia scabra; assembly: GCA_029955415.1. Lineage (NCBI taxonomy): Eukaryota > Metazoa > Mollusca > Gastropoda > Lottiidae > Lottia > Lottia scabra. The sequence continues at coordinate 9,328,062 of JARJEI010000003.1, read as the reverse complement.
CTTTTGTGTGACCTACTTTCGATTTGTAGCCTTTTCCAAGGTCAGCATAGCCAAATTGCATAATGTGTTTTATATTTAGGAAGATGTGGTTAAAAAAAAGGAGAAAAGTTATATCAAATTGTGAAACTGAAGAAGGCTTGTGAAAATGAGATGATAGACAATCTTTTAACATAAGAAGCCACTGACGTCGAACATATATACCATCACTACTTGTTACGCGGTAAAAGATTATATTTTTAAGGTAGTAGGGTGGTATTTGGTTACTGTTATTCACGGTAAGCCTCACCAGTTACACGTCCAAGTTTCCCCTCACAATGTGGGCCGAATCTATTATGCAATTCGGATCGTCCAGAAGCTCCATTTCTATTTTATTATTCATCACCTGACTGTTATGGAAGAGTATAATCCAGTCTCTCCATTCTGTCGACTGGTGCGATCAAAGAGAGATGACGTCACAAAATGACTGCATCCACACCGTAGTAAGAAGTTTTATCCGGATTATTGGAAGAATACATAATAGATTTGGCCAATGACAATAACTCATGCCCGCTATTTTGATTTTCCATTTATGATTTATTTACGTTTACGATTTACGATCTGGATTGCATAATAGAATCGGCCAAGTTTCAGTTTCAAAATAGTATACATAAGGGGAGGTAACACATAATGTTGTGCAATGGTTTACAGACACTAGATTTCTCTGACTGGTTTCAGATTAAGTTTAGTGAATTGAGTGCACTAAACCTCACTAACTGTGAATTTTTGATTGATTGTTGGACATGAAAATAGCAAGGTTGCAATTGAAATAAAACTCATCCACAAAGCCAATGAGGCATGTATGAAAAATGAAAAATGAAAAAAAAAATGTTAGAGACATTGATCAGCACGTGTATTAAAAATACCCATGTCCAAAGAGGCTAGATTTTGACCAAGAGACTAACATAGAGGATGCCATTTTCCCAAAATGCAACTCGAATGCTGTGTGAAATGGCCTCAGAGGCATGGAAATCAACCCCAATTTTTAATATTTTCTTAAAATGTCCTCTGTAAGCCAAAGGCAAACGAGCAAACACGAGGCGAGGGTCGACAAAAAAAGGTCAAAGTTTTCCTAGGATGTAATCCTTCGAAACACCCTGTTGTTCGGAGAGGTCTCAGATGCAAGTAAATCAATTCTAATTTTCAAAATTTCATCGGGGTAAAATCGCTACTCAAAAGACATGAGCTGACAACGAGAATGCTGTCCGAAAGGCCTCAGATGCAATATTATCAATCAAAAGTTTTTGGGTTGCAACATCCACAAACCATTTTTTCGGGTGGTAAGCGTTAACATCTTACACATAAACGCAAAAGGCTGTCTGGAAAGGCCTCAGATGCAATGACATCAATTGGTGAGAGAGAAGCACATATCTAAATGAGAGTAATATGCCTATTTTCTCAATAATTCGTGATATTGAGAATTGGACATTCCCATTAAAGCATTTAAACCACTGTTCGCAAACAATATTTGTTAATAATTAGGAACCAAACAATATGCAAACAGTATACAGATCTGAAACTTTCAGCTCGTTCATTGAAGAAAGTCGCAATTCTGCTACACAGTGCAAAGAAACCCAAAGCAAACCCAAATGCAAAAGTGACTTTGGCAATAGGGACATGTGGGAGGCACAATGGGAAAGAAAGAAAACTATTAACGTGTTTATGTTGGTCCTGATTAGTTAAAGTACAAGTGAATTTTAGGTTTGAAAGTCCCGATAATGATCGGGAAAATAAAATCCTCAGGTGTATTTCTTGAACTAATCTTTTCTATCCTTGGTAAAACTTGTTTCTCTTCTTCTTCAACTTTCTTCTCATGTTAAAGTTTCTCTTTTTAATCTTCTTTAGGAGTTTTTTTGGTTTGGTCAAAACAGAGCGGATCTTTTTCTTGATCGTCCTGGTAAATTTCTTCAGAGCTTTCTTTTCCTTGTGTAATTTTTTCACAAGTTTCTTGAAAAGCCGTCGATGAGGACGACGTCCGCGAGGAGAGTGACTATGATGACGAGGACGAGGACGAGGACGGGGTGTTGGACGAGGCTCATCATCGTCATCGGGACATTCCACTGAAATAAAGAGTAACAGTATATTATTATTTTATATGTTGAATTATATGTAAATTAAAAACAGAAGTATTCAGGAGAAAACTGGACAAATATGAAAAATCTACCATTGCATCTTGGCTGATCCGAGTGGTCATGCAAGCGCTAAGCGCCTGATAGTTCTTCTAAAATATCTGTTACTCCCAATACTGGCCGTCTTTGGACCAGGTCTAGAGATCATCAGCCCTTTATTAACAACATTTTTTTTGTTTTCAGAGCATATAATATACCAAAGCAGTACTTTGTCAGGTTTACCATGTTTCTTATTATGTAGATAATTATACTCATTTATATAAATATGTGAATTTGTTTCTCATTTCCACAAAGAATTTCGAAATTATTGCCCTAGAACACTTTAGCGTCAAAAATCTATTCGCTTGACACTATCTGAAATTTTACGAAAACTTGGTATTTATAAATTCCATAAAAAAATTAAAAAAATATATATATATTCCATAACAATGTCTTGATAATTATCTAGTACTTGAATTATCTATTAACATAATATACATCCATATTTCACAAGTGCTAACACTTATAAGAAATTTATGCGCAGAATACTGAGTGTTCCGAATTCCACACAAATCATTTTTTTATTGAGTGAACTTGGGCGATACCCACTTTACGTTGTGCATTTGTACAGAATTAATAAATTTTGGATCCGAATTGTTTCAAGTAAAACTGGATTAGTGTATGAAATATATATTCATTTAATGAAAAAAGCAAATACATGTACAGTTGTAAAAAATTGGGCATTCAACATAAAAAAAAATTAGGGGAGGTTCCTTAAAATTAAATATAGAAACTGGGCGTTATCATAAAATTCCAAAAGAAAAAAGAATATGCAATTTTTGTAATACAGGTCAAATTGAAAATGAATTCTATTTTCTTTTGTGTTGTCCACAGTTTTCTATGCAATTTTAATTCGTTGTAAATCCATCTTTTCAAACATATCGAAGTTTTGTGGATTCTAGGTAAATAAATGCGTTTAGTTTTTTCCCGGCCATATATGTATGAGGCTGGCAAAATAGTCAGCACCTTTTGGACTAAATTACACTTAATCATCTTAATGAGGACAGCTCTAATTAAAGATGCTCTTTTCAGCTATGCAATATTCACCAACATGAAAACGATTGCGAGGAAAATGCCAGAGAAAATAGTATGAATTTAAAAAGGAAATGGCGAAATGCAATTGGTCTTGGATCCTAAAATGGGTAACTGAATGAAAAATGTTTAAATACCTTGAAATTGTATTTTAATATGAAGATTAATATACATAATATACATACCTGTAGCACAAGTTTCCCCAATATAACCGTCCTTACATGCACACGTGAAGTTATTCATCACCCCAGCAGTACACATTCCCTCATTTTCGCATGGGTTTGGATCACAAGGGTTGACATCTAAAACAGACAAAGAACATTTTTAGAATCATGCAACTCAATTATCTAGTACACTCATAGTTATTCAATATTAAAGAGCAAATTCCGATGGGTCGCGATCACAATCGGCAGTTTCGCTAGCGTAATGCTAGGGGCAGACGAGCGTATTTTTTCGCCCGATCGCAACGAATTTTATAATCGCCCCAAAAAATACGTTCGTCTGCCTGACTTTTTACGGCCGTACACGAGCGTATTTTTGGGGGTGATTATAAAATTCGCTGCGATCGGTCGAAAAAATACGCTCTTGTGCCCCTAGCATTACTTTCACGGAGACCGTTTGGTATGATCATTTTAAATATTTATAATATAATATTATTTACTGATGATATTCAATAATCATAGATTTTAGAAATGCTTAAAATTTTCATTTTCAATTGAACCCTGTCCGTCTAGAAATTTAAATTGATCTCTGTGAACCTACCTGGTAGTGGTGGTTGTAGAAATACAACAACCAATTGACTAAACAACACTGCGTAAAATAACAACATATTCAGAAAATGTTAAAATAACAATGAGATTAGTCAGAAAGAATGATATTATAAAGTATTTTTTAGTCGTATATTATCTTTTGAATTTGTGATTTACTTGTTTTCTAAATCATTTTATCTCATATTGATTTCATCAGTGTTAAAGGGATATGGTCAATTAATTTTCATTTAAAGCATCACCCTGACTTGTTCTATGTTTTGTTTTTATTTGTTTAGAAACTTATCAAAATTTTCCATTTTTAAAGTTTGGTTAAAGATTTGACAGCAAATTGCGCGAATACAAATCAGGTATGCATGAAAATAGCTTCTAGTTGACCTAGATTACTAAACTTATGAAATGCACAAAACTAAATTAGAAATGGCGCATGAAGTTGACAATTTTATTTTTCACCAGTTTCTTACATCAAGTTTTTCTATTATCTGATGTCCGAAAAAATATTTCATTATTCATTTCAAAGATTTCAAAAATGTTTTCATTAGTACGGTTTGTTTTACTTTAACAAACTTATCTTAAAATTCAAGAATCCAAAATTATGGAAACAATGCAGTTTTAATTGCAAATCACTTGATTAGTTACCTCAAACAAATGGTTGTCGTAGTTTTTCAAATTTGTTGGCATGTGAAATTGCAGCTGTACAAGGGCACGAATTAAAAGGACCCTTGTGAACTGTGACCTTTTTTATATTTGTAAAATATACTTTTTCTTTCTTTTCAATAGTCTTTGGGATCACTGGTCGTTATTTGAAGTCTTCTGACTAATTTGATAATGAAATTTAAATTTGCTTAGACTAATAATAATAACTCCAAGAAAAGAACAATAGAATAATATAATAATAATAAGCATAATATATCAAAATAATGGACTAATAATAATAATTACAAGAACAGAACAATAGAATAATATAATAATAATAAGCATAATATGTGTACTTAAAATAATAATTATAAGAAAAGAACAATAGAATAATATAATAATAATAAGCAAAATATATCAAAATGATTGACTAATAATAATAATTACAAGAAAGAAACAATAAATAAATGAAAATAATATAATAATAACAAGCATAATATATCAAATTAATTGATCAGTAAAAATAAAAATGAGACATATGGTAAACCTATTTTTCAGCTCATAAATTTTGTTTACCATATGGTGACTTTGTTTTCGTCAGTCAAGCCATAATTTTTGAATTTCTGACATTACTAGATTGTTTATGTACAATTTAAGAAAAAAAAAACGTGAAAACTATTTCAATATGATAAACAAGTTGTTCAAAATCACTGGTAACTATCGTTACATGTACTGTTATCATTAACATCATAGTTACCGTAACAATAAATTGTTACTTGTATAGTTGTTACCATAACCATTGTTACTTGAATCATTATTACCATAAACATTGTTACTTGAATCTTTATTACCATAACTATTGTTACTTGAATCAGTGTTACCAAAACTATTGTTACCACAACTATTGTCACAGAAATAGACAGAAGAGATGTTAAACGGTCTGGCTGCTGGAGCACTTTTAGTTTCGGGAACTTTAAGTTTTCCTCTTCAAAAAATGGCTTAACTTTAAAATCGATTTTCCCGGAAATTTAAAAATTGGTCCGAATTCTGTTTTCCACTGAAATAGACAGACGATGTTAACCCAATACAAAAATCAAAGCTCTAGGATCAAAATTTTAGTTTTGGGGTAAATTTTTCACTTTTTCAATAAGATATCAAATGTTTGACAGGCTGTAACTCAGAAACTATTGGAGCTGGAGAGTTGCAATTTGCAATGCGTTTGTGCATTATCTGCAGTTATTATGTTTCAAATTTCAAGTTCGTGCCGTTGGCTACTCTTTGAAACTGAAATTTGAGGAATTTGTCTTTTCGAAAATTGGGTACAAATTTTCAAACTCATTTTTCTCGAAATTTTGAAAAATTTGAATTTTTTTTTCTGCTTGAAACAGATAGCAGATATATTCAATTTTCACCCAGTACCAAAATTATACCTCTAGGATCAAAATTGGCCAAGTTATAGCCATTTAAGTTTTGGGGTAAATTTTTCACTTGTTCAATAAAAGACAAAATCTTTGACAGGCTGTAACTCAGAAACTATTAGTGCTGGAGAGTTGCAATTTGCACTGCGTTTATGCCTTGATCTGAAGTTAGTATGTGTCAAATTTCAAGTTCGTGCCGTTAATAATTTGGATGCTACGAATTTTTTAGGAATTTGTCATCTCGAAAATTGGGTACAAATTTTCAAACTCATTTATCTCGAAATTTTAAAAAATATAAAATTTTTGTTTCTGCATCAAACAGATAGCAGAGATGTTCAATTTTCACCCAGTACCAAAATTATAACTCTAGGATCAAAATTGGCCAAGTTATAGCCATTTAAGTTTTGGGGTCAATTTTTCACTTTTTCAATAAAAGACAAAATCTTTGACAGGCTGTAACTCAGAAACTATTAGTGCTGGAGAGTTGCAATTTGCACTGCGTTTATGCCTTGATCTGAAGTTAGTATGTGTCAAATGTCAAGTTCGTGCCGTTAATAATCTGGATGCTACGAATTTTTTAGTGTTGGCAACTATCTGAAACTGAAATTTGAGGAATTTGTCATCTCGAAAATTGGGTACGAATTTTCAAACTCATTTATCTCGAAATTTTGAAAAATATTAAATTTTTGTTTCTGCATCAAACAGATAGCAGAGTTGTTCAATTTTCACCCAGAACAAAAATTATACCTCTAGGATCAAAATTGGCCATGTTATGGCCATTTTAGTTTTGGGGTCAATTTTTCACTTTTTCAATAAAAGACCAAATCTTTGACAGGCTGTAACTCAGAAACTATTGGAGCTGGAGAGTTGCTATTTGCAATGCGTTTGTGCATAGTTCGTGCCGTTAATAATCTGGATGCTACGAATTTTTTTAGTGTTGGCAACTCTCTGGAACTGAAATTTGAGGAATTTGACAGGCTGTAACTCAGAAACTATTAGTGCTGGAGAGTTGCAATTTGAAATGCGTTTGTGCCTTGATCTGAAGTTAGTAGGTGTCAAATTTCAAGTTCGTGCCGTTAATAATCTGGATGCTACGAATTTTTTAGTGTTGGCAACTATCTGAAACTGAAATTTTAGGAATTTGTCATCTCGAAAGTTGGGTACAAATTTTCAAACTCATTTATCTCGAAATTTTAAAAAACATTAAATTTTTGTTTCTGCATCAAACAGATAGCAGAGTTGTTCAATTTTCACCCAGTACAAAAATTATACCTCTAGGATCAAAATTGGCCATGTTATGGCCATTTTAGTTTTGGGGTCAATTTTTCACTTGTTCAATAAAAGACCAAATCTTTGACAGGCTGTAACTCAGAAACTATTAGTGCTGGAGAGTTGCAATTTGAAATGCGTTTGTGCCTTGATCTGAAGTTAGTATGTGTCAAATTTCAAGTTCGTGCCGTTAATAATCTGGATGCTACGAATTTTTTAGTGTTGGCAACTATCTGAAACTGAAATTTGAGGAATTTGTCATCTCGAAAGTTGGGTACAAATTTTCAAACTCATTTATCTCGAAATTTTGAAAAACATTAAATTTTTGTTTCTGCATCAAACAGATAGCAGAGTTGTTCAATTTTCACCCAGTACAACAATTATACCTCTAGGATCAAAATTGGCCATGTTATGGCCATTTTAGTTTTGGGGTCAATTTTTCACTTTTTCAATAAAAGACCAAATCTTTGACAGGCTGTAACTCAGAAACTATTGGAGCTGGAGAGTTGCTATTTGCAATGCGTTTGTGCATAGTTCGTGCCGTTAATAATCTGGATGCTACGAATTTGTTTAGTGTTGGCAACTCTCTGGAACTGAAATTTGAGGAATTTGACTTTTCACTTTTTCAATAAAAGACCAAATCTTTGACAGGCTGTAACTCAGAAACTATCGGAGCTGGAGAGTTGCAATTTGCACTGCGTTTATGACTTGATCTGAAGTTAGTATGTGTCAAATTTCAAGTTCGTGCCGTTAATAATCTGGATGCTACGAATTTTTTAGTGTTGGCAACTCTCTGAAACTGGAATTTGAGGAATTTGTCATTTCGAAAATTGGGTACAAATTTTCAAACTCATTTATCTCGAAATTTTGAAAAATATTAAATTTTTCTTTCTGCATCAAACAGATAGCAGAAATGTTCAATTTTCACCCAGTACAAAAATTATACCTCTAGGATCAAAATTGGCCAAGTTATAGCCATTTAAGTTTTGGGATCAATTTTTCACTTGTTCAATAAAAGACCAAATCTTTGACAGGCTGTAACTCAAAAACTATTAGTGCTGGAGAGTTGCAATTTGAACTGCGTTTGAGCCTTGATCTGAAGTTAGTATGTGTCAAATTTCAAGTTCGTGCCGTTAATAATCTGGATGCTACGAATTTTTTAGTGTTGGCAACTATCTGAAACTGAAATTTGAGGAATTTGTCATCTCGAAAGTTGGGTACAAATTTTCAAACTCATTTATCTCGAAATTTTGAAAAACATTAAATTTTTGTTTCTGCATCAAACAGATAGCAGAGTTGTTCAATTTTCACCCAGTACAAAAATTATACCTCTAGGATCAAAATTGGCCATGTTATGGCCATTTTAGTTTTGGGGTCAATTTTTCACTTTTTCAATAAAAGACCAAATTTTTGACAGGCTGTATTTCAGAAACTATTGGAGCTGCAGAGTTGCTATTTGCAATGCGTTTGTGCATACTTCGTGCTGTTTATAATCTGGATGCTACGAATTTTTTTAGTGTTGGCAACTCTCTGAAACTGAAATTTGAGGAATTTGACTTTTCATTTTTTCAATAAAAGACAAAATCTTTGACAGGCTGTAACTCAGAAACTATTAGTGCTGGAGAGTTGCAATTTGCACTGCGTTTGTGCCTTGATCTGAAGTTAGTATATGTCAAATTTCAAGTTCGTGCCGTTAATAATCTGGATGCTACGAATTTTTTAGTGTTGGCAATTCTCTGAAACTGAAATTTGAGGAATTTGTCATCTCGAAAATTGGGTACAAATTTTCAAACTCATTTATCTCGAAATTTTGAAAAATATTAAATTTTTGTTTCTGCATCAAACAGATAGCAGAGTTGTTCAATTTTCACCCAGTACAAAAATTATACCTCTAGGATCAAAATTGGCCATGTTATGGCCATTTTAGTTTTGGGGTCAATTTTTCACTTTTTCAATAAAAGACCAAATCTTTGACAGGCTGTAACTCAGAAACTATTAGTGCTGGAGAGTTGCAATTTGAAATGCGTTTGTGCCTTGATCTGAAGTTAGTATGTGTCAAATTTCACGTTCGTGCCGTTAATAATCTGGATGCTACGAATTTTTTAGTGTTGGCAACTATCTGAAACTGAAATTTGAGGAATTTGTCATCTCGAAAGTTGGGTACAAATTTTCAAACTCATTTATCTCGAAATTTTGAAAAACATTAAATTTTTGTTTCTGCATCAAACAGATAGCAGAGTTGTTCAATTTTCACCCAGTACAAAAATTATACCTCTAGGATCAAAATTGGCCATGTTATGGCCATTTAAGTTTTGGGGTCAATTTTTCACTTTTTCAATAAAAGACCAAATCTTTGACAGGCTGTAACTCAGAAACTATTGGAGCTGGAGAGTTGCTATTTGCAATGCGTTTGTGCATAGTTCGTGCCGTTAATAATCTGGATGCTACGAATTTGTTTAGTGTTGGCAACTCTCTGGAACTGAAATTTGAGGAATTTGACTTTTCACTTTTTCAATAAAAGACCAAATCTTTGACAGGCTGTAACTCAGAAACTATCGGAGCTGGAGAGTTGCAATTTGCACTGCGTTTATGACTTGATCTGAAGTTAGTATGTGTCAAATTTCAAGTTCGTGCCGTTAATAATCTGGATGCTACGAATTTTTTAGTGTTGGCAACTCTCTGAAACTGGAATTTGAGGAATTTGTCATTTCGAAAATTGGGTACAAATTTTCAAACTCATTTATCTCGAAATTTTGAAAAATATTAAATTTTTCTTTCTGCATCAAACAGATAGCAGAAATGTTCAATTTTCACCCAGTACAAAAATTATACCTCTAGGATCAAAATTGGCCAAGTTATAGCCATTTAAGTTTTGGGATCAATTTTTCACTTGTTCAATAAAAGACCAAATCTTTGACAGGCTGTAACTCAAAAACTATTAGTGCTGGAGAGTTGCAATTTGAACTGCGTTTGAACCTTGATCTGAAGTTAGTATGTGTCAAATTTCAAGTTCGTGCCGTTAATAATCTGGATGCTACGAATTTTTTAGTGTTGGCAACTATCTGAAACTGAAATTTGAGGAATTTGTCATCTCGAAAGTTGGGTACAAATTTTCAAACTCATTTATCTCGAAATTTTGAAAAACATTAAATTTTTGTTTCTGCATCAAACAGATAGCAGAGTTGTTCAATTTTCACCCAGTACAAAAATTATACCTCTAGGATCAAAATTGGCCATGTTATGGCCATTTTAGTTTTGGGGTCAATTTTTCACTTTTTCAATAAAAGACCAAATGTTTGACAGGCTGTATTTCAGAAACTATTGGAGCTGCAGAGTTGCTATTTGCAATGCGTTTGTGCATACTTCGTGCTGTTTATAATCTGGATGCTACGAATTTTTTTAGTGTTGGCAACTCTCTGAAACTGAAATTTGAGGAATTTGACTTTTCATTTTTTCAATAAAAGACAAAATCTTTGACAGGCTGTAACTCAGAAACTATTAGTGCTGGAGAGTTGCAATTTGCACTGCGTTTGTGCCTTGATCTGAAGTTAGTATATGTCAAATTTCAAGTTCGTGCCGTTAATAATCTGGATGCTACGAATTTTTTAGTGTTGGCAACTCTCTGAAACTGAAATTTGAGGAATTTGTCATCTCGAAAATTGGGTACAAATTTTCAAACTCATTTATCTCGAAATTTTGAAAAACATTAAATTTTTGTTTCTGCATCAAACAGATAGCAGAGTTGTTCAATTTTCACCCAGTACAAAAATTATACCTCTAGGATCAAAATTGGCCATGTTATGGCCATTTTAGTTTTGGGGTCAATTTTACACTTTTTCAATAAAAGACCAAATCTTTGACAGGCTGTAACTCAGAAACTATTGGAGCTGGAGAGTTTCAATTTGCACTGCGTTTATGCCTTGATCTGAAGTTAGTATGTGTCAAATTTCAAGTTCGTGCCGTTAATAATCTGGATGCTACGAATTTTTTAGTGTTGGCAACTCTCTGAAACTGGAATTTGAGGAATTTGTCATTTCGAAAATTGGGTACAAATTTTCAAACTCATTTATCTCGAAATTTTGAAAAATATTAAATTTTTCTTTCTGCATCAAACAGATAGCAGAGTTGTTCAATTTTCACCCAGTACAAAAATTATACCTCTAGGATCAAAATTGGCCATGTTATGGTCATTTTAGTTTTGGGGTCAATGTTTCACTTTTTCAATAAAAGACCAAATCTTTGACAGGCTGTAACTCAGAAACTATTGGAGCTGGAGAGTTGCAATTTGCACTGCGTTTATGCCTTGATCTGCAGGTAGTATCTGTCAAATTTCAAGTTCGTGCCGTTAATAATCTGGATGCTACGAATTTTTTAGTGTTAGCAACTCTCTGAAACTGAAATTTGAGATCTCGAAAATTGGGTACACATTTTCAAACTCATTTTTATCGAAATTTTGAAAAATATGAAATTTTTGTTTCTGCATCAAACAGATAGCAAAGATGTTCAATTTTCACCCAGTACCAAAATTATACCTCTAGGATCAAAATTGGCCAAGTTATAGCCATTTAAGTTTTGGGGTCAATTTTTCACTTTTTCAATAAAAGACCAAATCTTTGACAGGCTGTAACTCAAAAACTATTAGTGCTGAAGAGTTGCAATTTGCACTGCGTTTATGCCTTGATCTGAAGTTAGTATGTGTCAAATTTCAAGTTCGTGCCCTTAATAATCTTAATGCTACGAATTTTTTAGTGTTGGCATCTCTCTGAAACTGAAATTTGAGGAATTTGTTATCTCAAAAATTGGGTACAAATTTTCAAACTCATTTTTATCAAAATTTTGAAAAATATGAAATTTTTGTTTCTGCATCAAACAGATAGCAGAGATGTTCAATTTTCACCCAGTACCAATATTATACCTCTAGGATCAAAATTGGCCAAGTTATAGCCATTTAAGTTTTGGGGTCAATTTTTCACTTTTTCAATAAAAGACAAAATCTTTGACAGGCTGTAACTCAGAAACTATTAGTGCTGAAGAGTTGCAATTTGCACTGCGTTTATGCCTTGATCTGAAGTTAGTATGTGTCAAATTTCAAGTTCGTGCCGTTAATAATCTGGATGCTACGAATTTTTTAGTGTTGGCAACTCTCTGAAACTGGAATTTGAGGAATTTGTCATTTCGAAAATTGGGTACAAATTTTCAAACTCATTTATCTCGAAATTTTGAAAAATATTAAATTTTTCTTTCTGCATCAAACAGATAGCAGAGTTGTTCAATTTTCACCCAGTACAAAAATTATACCTCTAGGATCAAAATTGGCCATGTTATGGTCATTTTAGTTTTGGGGTCAATGTTTCACTTTTTCAATAAAAGACCAAATCTTTGACAGGCTGTAACTCAGAAACTATTGGAGCTGGAGAGTTGCAATTTGCACTGCGTTTATGCCTTGATCTGCAGGTAGTATCTGTCAAATTTTAAGTTCGTGCCGTTAATAATCTGGATGCTACGAATTTTTTAGTGTTAGCAACTCTCTGAAACTGAAATTTGAGATCTCGAAAATTGGGTACACATTTTCAAACTCATTTTTATCGAAATTTTGAAAAATATGAAATTTTTGTTTCTGCATCAAACAGATAGCAAAGATGTTCAATTTTCACCCAGTACCAAAATTATACCTCTAGGATCAAAATTGGCCAAGTTATAGCCATTTAAGTTTTGGGGTCAATTTTTCACTTTTTCAATAAAAGACCAAATCTTTGACAGGCTGTAACTCAAAAACTATTAGTGCTGAAGAGTTGCAATTTGCACTGCGTTTATGCCTTGATCTGAAGTTAGTATGTGTCAAATTTCAAGTTCGTGCCCTTAATAATCTTAATGCTACGAATTTTTTAGTGTTGGCATCTCTCTGAAACTGAAATTTGAGGAATTTGTTATCTCAAAAATTGGGTACAAATTTTCAAACTCATTTTTATCAAAATTTTGAAAAATATGAAATTTTTGTTTCTGCATCAAACAGATAGCAGAGATGTTCAATTTTCACCCAGTACCAATATTATACCTCTAGGATCAAAATTGGCCAAGTTATAGCCATTTAAGTTTTGGGGTCAATTTTTCACTTTTTCAATAAAAGACAAAATCTTTGACAGGCTGTAACTCAGAAACTATTAGTGCTGAAGAGTTGCAATTTGCACTGCGTTTATGCCTTGATCTGAAGTTAGTATGTGTCAAATTTCAAGTTCGTGCCCTTAATAATCTTAATGCTACGAATTTTTTAGTGTTGGCAACTATTTGAAACTGAAATTTGAGGAATTTGTCATCTCGAAAATTGGGTACAAATTTTCAAACTCATTTATCTCGAAATTTTGAAAAATATGAAATTTTTGTTTCTGCATGAAACAGATAGCAGAGATGTTCAATTTTCACCCAGTACCAAAATTTTACCTCTAGCATCAAAATTGGCCAAGTTATAGCCATTTAAGTTTTGGGGTCAATTTTTCACTTTTTCAATAAAAGACAAAATCTTTGACAGGCTGTAACTCAGAAACTATTAGTGCTGGAGAGTTGCAATTTGCACTGTGTTTATGCCTTGATCTGAAGTTAGTATGTGTCAAATGTCAAGTTCGTGCCGTTAATAATCTGGATGCTACGTATTTTTTAGTTTTGGCAACTATCTGAAACTGAAATTTGAGGAATTTGTCATCTCGAAAATTGGGTACGAATTTTCAAACTCATTTATCTCGAAATTTTGAAAAATATTAAATTTTTGTTTCTGCATCAAACAGATAGCAGAGTTGTTCAATTTTCACCCAATACAAAAATTATACCTCTAGGATCAAAATTGACCAGGTTATGGCCATTTTAGTTTTGGGGTCAATTTTTCACTTTTTCAATAAAAGACCAAATCTTTGACAGGCTGTAACTCAGAAACTATTAGTGCTGGAGAGTTGCAATTTGCACTGCGTTTGTGCCTTGATCGGAAGTTAGTATATGTCAAATTTCAAGTTCGTGCCGTTAATAATCTAGATGCTACGTATTTTTGAGTGTTGGCAACTCTCTGAAACTGAAATTGGAGGAATTTGTCATCTCGAAAATTGGGTACAAATTTTCAAACTCATTTATCTCGAAATTTTGAAAAATATTAAATTTTTGTTTCTGCATCAAACAGATAGCAGAGATGTTCAATTTTCACCCAGTACAAAAATTATACCTCTAGGATCAAAATTGGCCATGTTATGGCCATTTTAGTTTTGGGGTCAATTTTTCACTTTTTCAATAAAAGACCAAATCTTTGACAGGCTGTAACTCAGAAACTATTGGAGCTGGAGAGTTGCAATTTGCACTGCGTTTATGCCTTGATCTGAAGTTAGTATGTGTCAAATTTCAAGTTCGTGCCGTTAATAATCTGGATGCTACGAATTTTTTAGTGTTGGCAACTCTCTGAAACTGGAATTTGAGGAATTTGTCATCTCGAAAATTGGGTACACATTTTCAAACACATTTATCTCGAAATTTTGAAAAATATTAAATTTTTGTTTCTGCATCAAACAGATAGCAGAGTTGTTCAATTTTCACCCAGTACAAAAATTATACCTCTAGGATCAAAATTGGCCAGGTAATAGCCATTTTAGTTTTGGGGTCAATTTTTCACTTTTTCAATAAAAGACCAAATCTTTGACAGGCTGTAACTCAGAAACTATTAGTGCTGGAGAGTTGCAATTTGCACTGCGTTTGTGCCTTGATCGGAAGTTAGTATATGTCAAATTTCAAGTTCGTGCCGTTAATAATCTAGATGCTACGTATTTTTGAATGTTGGCAACTCTCTGAAACTGAAATTTGAGGAATTTGTCATCTCGAAAATTGGGTACAAATTTTCAAACTCATTTATCTCGAAATTTTGAAAAATATTTAATTTTTGTTTCTGCATCAAACAGATAGCAGAGATTTTCAATTTTCGCCCAGTACAAAAATTATACCTCTAGGATTAAAATTGGTCAGGTTATAGCCATTTTAGTTTTGGGGTCAATTTTTCACTTTTTCAATAAAAGACCAAATCTTTGACAGGCTGTAACTCAGAAACTATTAGTGCTGGAGAGTTGCAATTTGCACTGCGTTTGTGCTTTGATCGGAAGTTAGTATATGTCAAATTTCAAGTTCGTGCCGTTAATAATCTAGATGCTACGTATTTTTGAGTGTTGGCAACTCTCTGAAACTGAAATTTGAGGAATTTGTCATCTCGAAAATTGGGTACACATTTTCAAACTCATTTATCTCGAAATTTTGAAAAATATTTAATTTTTGTTTCTGCATCAAACAGATAGCAGAGATGTTCAATTTTCGCCCAGTACAAAAATTATACCTCTAGGATTAAAATTGGTCAGGTTATAGCCATTTTAGTTTTGGGGTCAATTTTTCACTTTTTCAATAAAAGACCAAATCTTTGACAGGCTGTAACTCAGAAACTATTAGTGCTGGAGAGTTGCAATTTGCACTGCGTTTGTGCCTTGATCGGAAGTTAGTATATGTCAAATTTCAAGTTCGTGCCGTTAATAATCTAGATGCTACGTATTTTTGAGTGTTGGCAACTCTCTGAAACTGAAATTTGAGGAATTTGTCATCTCGAAAATTGGGTACACATTTTCAAACTCATTTATCTCGAAATTTTGAAAAATATTAAATTTTTGTTTCTGCATCAAACAGATAGCAGAGTTGTTCAATTTTCACCCAGTACAAAAATTATACCTCTAGGATCAAAATTGGCCAGGTTATAGCCATTTTAGTTTTGGGGTCAATTTTTCACTTTTTCAATAAAAGACAAAATCTTTGACAGGCTGTAACTCAGAAACTATTAGTGCTGGAGAGTTACAATTTGCACTGCGTTTGTGCCTTGATCGGAAGTTAGTATATGTCAAATTTCAAGTTCGTGCCGTTAATAATCTAGATGCTACGTATTTTTTAGTGTTGGCAACTCTCTGAAACTGAAATTTGAGGAATTTGTCATCTCGAAAATTGGGTTCAAATTTTCAAACTCATTTTTATCGAAATTTTGAAAAATATGAAATTTTTGTTTCTGCACCAAACAGATAGCAGAGATGTTCAATTATCACCCAGTACCAAAATTATACCTCTAGGATTAAAATTGGTCAGGTTATAGCCATTTTAGTTTTGGGGTCAATTTTTCACTTTTTCAATAAAAGACCAAATCTTTGACAGGCTGCAACTCAGAAACTATTAGTGCTGGAGAGTTGCAATTTGCACTGCGTTTGTGCCTTGATCGGAAGTTAGTATATGTCAAATTTCAAGTTCGTGCCGTTAATAATCTAGATGCTACGTATTTTTTAGTGTTGGCAACTCTCTGAAACTGAAATTTGAGGAATTTGTCATCTCGAAAATTGGGTACACATTTTCAAACTCATTTATCTCGAAATTTTGAAAAATATTTAATTTTTGTTTCTGCATCAAACAGATAGCAGAGATGTTCAATTTTCGCCCAGTACAAAAATTATACCTCTAGGATTAAAATTGGTCAGGTTATAGCCATTTTAGTTTTGGGGTCAATTTTTCACTTTTTCAATAAAAGACCAAATCTTTGACAGGCTGTAACTCAGAAACTATTAGTGCTGGAGAGTTGCAATTTGCACTGCGTTTGTGCCTTGATCGGAAGTTAGTATATGTCAAATTTCAAGTTCGTGCCGTTAATAATCTAGATGCTACGTATTTTTGAGTGTTGGCAACTCTCTGAAACTGAAATTTGAGGAATTTGTCATCTCGAAAATTGGGTACACATTTTCAAACTCATTTATCTCGAAATTTTGAAAAATATTTAATTTTTGTTTCTGCATCAAACAGATAGCAGAGATGTTCAATTTTCGCCCAGTACAAAAATTATACCTCTAGGATTAAAATTGGTCAGGTTATAGCCATTTTAGTTTTGGGGTCAATTTTTCACTTTTTCAATAAAAGACCAAATCTTTGACAGGCTGTAACTCAGAAACTATTAGTGCTGGAGAGTTGCAATTTGCACTGCGTTTGTGCCTTGATCGGAAGTTAGTATATGTCAAATTTCAAGTTCGTGCCGTTAATAATCTAGATGCTACGTATTTTTGAGTGTTGGCAACTCTCTGAAACTGAAATTTGAGGAATTTGTCATCTCGAAAATTGGGTACACATTTTCAAACTCATTTATCTCGAAATTTTGAAAAATATTAAATTTTTGTTTCTGCATCAAACAGATAGCAGAGTTGTTCAATTTTCACCCAGTACAAAAATTATACCTCTAGGATCAAAATTGGCCAGGTTATAGCCATTTTAGTTTTGGGGTCAATTTTTCACTTTTTCAATAAAAGACAAAATCTTTGACAGGCTGTAACTCAGAAACTATTAGTGCTGGAGAGTTACAATTTGCACTGCGTTTGTGCCTTGATCGGAAGTTAGTATATGTCAAATTTCAAGTTCGTGCCGTTAATAATCTAGATGCTACGTATTTTTTAGTGTTGGCAACTCTCTGAAACTGAAATTTGAGGAATTTGTCATCCCGAAAATTGGGTTCAAATTTTCAAACTCATTTTTATCGAAATTTTGAAAAATATGAAATTTTTGTTTCTGCACCAAACAGATAGCAGAGATGTTCAATTTTCACCCAGTACCAAAATTATACCTCTAGGATTAAAATTGGTCAGGTTATAGCCATTTTAGTTTTGGGGTCAATTTTTCACTTTTTCAATAAAAGACCAAATCTTTGACAGGCTGTAACTCAGAAACTATTAGTGCTGGAGAGTTGCAATTTGCACTGCGTTTGTGCCTTGATCGGAAGTTAGTATATGTCATATTTCAAGTTCGTGCCGTTAATAATCTAGATGCTACGTATTTTAAAGTGTTGGCAACTCTCTGAAACTGAAATTTGAGGAATTTGTCATCTCGAAAATTGGGTACACATTTTCAAACTCATTTATCTCCAAATTTTGAAAAATATTTAATTTTTGTTTCTGCATCAAACAGATAGCAGAGTTGTTCAATTTTCACCCAGTACAAAAATTATACCTCTAGGATCAAAATTGGCCAGGTTATAGCCATTTTAGTTTTGGGGTCAATTTTTCACTTTTTCAATAAAAGACAAAATCTTTGACAGGCTGTAACTCAGAAACTATTAGTGCTGGAGAGTTACAATTTGCACTGCGTTTGTGCCTTGATCGGAAGTTAGTATATGTCAAATTTCAAGTTCGTGCCGTTAATAATCTAGATGCTACGTATTTTTTAGTGTTGGCAACTCTCTGAAACTGAAATTTGAGGAATTTGTCATCTCGAAAATTGGGTTCAAATTTTCAAACAGATTTTTATCGAAATTTTGAAAAATATGAAATTTTTGTTTCTGCACCAAACAGATAGCAGAGATGTTCAATTTTCACCCAGTACCAAAATTATACCTCTAGGATTAAAATTGGTCAGGTTATAGCCATTTTAGTTTTGGGGTCAATTTTTCACTTTTTCAATAAAAGACCAAATCTTTGACAGGCTGTAACTCAGAAACTATTAGTGCTGAAGAGTTGCAATTTGCACTGCGTTTGTGCCTTGATCGGAAGTTAGTATATGTCAAATTTCAAGTTCGTGCCGTTAATAATCTAGATGCTACGTATTTTTTAGTGTTGGCAACTCTCTGAAACTGAAATTTGAGGAATTTGTCATCTCGAAAATTGGGTACAAATTTTCAAACTCATTTATCTCGAAATTTTGAAAAATATGAAATTTTTGTTTCTGCATCAAAAAGATAGCAGAGATGTTCAATTTTCACCCAGTACAAAAATTATACCTCTAGGATCAAAATTGGCCATGTTATGGTCATTTTAGTTTTGGGGTCAATTTTTCACTTTTTCAATAAAAGACCAAATCTTTGACAGGGTTGTAACTCAGAAACTATTAGTGCTGGAGAGTTGCAATTTGCACTGCGTTTGTGCCTTGATCGGAAGTTAGTATATGTCAAATTTCAAGTTCGTGCCGTTAATAATCTAGATGCTACGTATTTTTTAGTGTTGGCAACTCTCTGAAACTGAAATTTGAGGAATTTGTCATCTCGAAAATTGGGTACAAATTTTCAAACTCATTTATCTCGAAATTTTGAAAAATATGAAATTTTTGTTTCTGCATCAAAAAGATAGCAGAGATGTTCAATTTTCACCCAGTACAAAAATTATACCTCTAGGATCAAAATTGGCCATGTTATGGTCATTTTAGTTTTGGGGTCAATTTTTCACTTTTTCAATAAAAGACCAAATCTTTGACAGGGTTGTAACTCAGAAACTATTAGTGCTGGAGAGTTGCAATTTGCACTGCGTTTGTGCCTTGATTGGAAGTTAGTATATGTCAAATTTCAACTTCGTGCCGTTAATAATCTAGATGCTACGTATTTTTGAGTGTTGGCAACTCTCTGAAACTGAAATTTGAGGAATTTGTCATCTCGAAAATTGGGTACAAATTTTCAAACTCATTTATCTCGAAATTTTGAAAAATATTTAATTTTTGTTTCTGCATCAAACAGATAGCAGAGATGTTCAATTTTCGCCCAGTACAAAAATTATACCTCTAGGATCAAAATTGGCCATGTTATGGTCATTTTAGTTTTGGGGTCAATTTTTCACTTTTTCAATAAAAGACCAAATTTTTGACAGGGTTGTAACTCAGAAACTATTAGTGCTGGAGAGTTGCAATTTGCACTGCGTTTGTGCCTTGATTGGAAGTTAGTATATGTCAAATTTCAACTTCGTGCCGTTAATAATCTAGATGCTACGTATTTTTGAGTGTTGGCAACTCTCTGAAACTGAAATTTGAGGAATTTGTCATCTCGAAAATTGGGTACAAATTTTCAAACTCATTTATCTCGAAATTTTGAAAAATATTTAATTTTTGTTTCTGCATCAAACAGATAGCAGAGATGTTCAATTTTCGCCCAGTACAAAAATTATACCTCTAGGATCAAAATTGGCCATGTTATGGTCATTTTAGTTTTGGGGTCAATTTTTCACTTTTTCAATAAAAGACCAAATTTTTGACAGGGTTGTAACTCAGAAACTATTAGTGCTGGAGAGTTGCAATTTGCACTGCGTTTGTGCCTTGATTGGAAGTTAGTATATGTCAAATTTCAACTTCGTGCCGTTAATAATCTAGATGCTACGTATTTTTGAGTGTTGGCAACTCTCTGAAACTGAAATTTGAGGAATTTGTCATCTCGAAAATTGGGTACAAATTTTCAAACTCATTTATCTCGAAATTTTGAAAAATATTTAATTTTTGTTTCTGCATCAAACAGATAGCAGAGATGTTCAATTTTCGCCCAGTACAAAAATTATACCTCTAGGATCAAAATTGGCCATGTTATGGTCATTTTAGTTTTGGGGTCAATTTTTCACTTTTTCAATAAAAGACCAAATCTTTGACAGGGTTGTAACTCAGAAACTATTAGTGCTGGAGAGTTGCAATTTGCACTGCGTTTGTGCCTTGATTGGAAGTTAGTATATGTCAAATTTCAACTTCGTGCCGTTAATAATCTAGATGCTACGTATTTTTGAGTGTTGGCAACTCTCTGAAACTGAAATTTGAGGAATTTGTCATCTCGAAAATTGGGTACAAATTTTCAAACTCATTTATCTCGAAATTTTGAAAAATATTTAATTTTTGTTTCTGCATCAAACAGATAGCAGAGATGTTCAATTTTCGCCCAGTACAAAAATTATACCTCTAGGATCAAAATTGGCCAGGTTATAGCCATTTTAGTTTTGGGGTCAATTTTTCACTTTTTCAATAAAAGACAAAATCTTTGACAGGCTGTAACTCAGAAACTATTAGTGCTGGAGAGTTACAATTTGCACTGCGTTTGTGCCTTGATCGGAAGTTAGTATATGTCAAATTTCAAGTTCGTGCCGTTAATAATCTAGATGCTACGTATTTTTTAGTGTTGGCAACTCTCTGAAACTGAAATTTGAGGAATTTGTCATCTCGAAAATTGGGTTCAAATTTTCAAACTCATTTTTATCGAAATTTTGAAAAATATGAAATTTTTGTTTCTGCACCAAACAGATAGCAGAGATGTTCAATTTTCACCCAGTACCAAAATTATACCTGTAGGATTAAAATTGGTCAGGTTATAGCCATTTTAGTTTTGGGGTCAATTTTTCACTTTTTCAATAAAAGACCAAATCTTTGACAGGCTGTAACTCAGAAACTATTAGTGCTGGAGAGTTGCAATTTGCACTGCGTTTGTGCCTTGATCGGAAGTTAGTATATGTCAAATTTCAAGTTCGTGCCGTTAATAATCTAGATGCTACGTATTTTTTAGTGTTGGCAACTCTCTGAAACTGAAATTTGAGGAATTTGTCATCTCGAAAATTGGGTACAAATTTTCAAACTCATTTATCTCGAAATTTTGAAAAATATGAAATTTTTGTTTCTGCATCAAAAAGATAGCAGAGATGTTCAATTTTCACCCAGTACAAAAATTATACCTCTAGGATCAAAATTGGCCATGTTATGGTCATTTTAGTTTTGGGGTCAATTTTTCACTTTTTCAATAAAAGACCAAATCTTTGACAGGGTTGTAACTCAGAAACTATTAGTGCTGGAGAGTTGCAATTTGCACTGCGTTTGTGCCTTGATTGGAAGTTAGTATATGTCAAATTTCAACTTCGTGCCGTTAATAATCTAGATGCTACGTATTTTTGAGTGTTGGCAACTCTCTGAAACTGAAATTTGAGGAATTTGTCATCTCGAAA
Source organism: Lottia scabra (assembly GCA_029955415.1). Taxonomy (NCBI): domain Eukaryota; kingdom Metazoa; phylum Mollusca; class Gastropoda; family Lottiidae; genus Lottia; species Lottia scabra. The sequence goes on along the minus strand of JARJEI010000003.1, from coordinate 9,305,983 downwards.
ATTGGGTACAAATTTTCAAACTCATTTATCTCGAAATTTTGAAAAATATTTAATTTTTGTTTCTGCATCAAACAGATAGCAGAGATGTTCAATTTTCGCCCCGTACAAAAATTATACCTCTAGGATTAAAATTGGTCAGGTTATAGCCATTTTAGTTTTGGGGTCAATTTTTCACTTTTTCAATAAAAGACCAAATCTTTGACAGGCTGTAACTCAGAAACTATTAGTGCTGGAGAGTTGCAATTTGCACTGCGTTTGTGCCTTGATCGGAAGTTAGTATATGTCAAATTTCAAGTTCGTGCCGTTAATAATCTAGATGCTACGTATTTTTGAGTGTTGGCAACTCTCTGAAACTGAAATTTGAGGAATTTGTCATCTCGAAAATTGGGTACACATTTTCAAACTCATTTATCTCGAAATTTTGAAAAATATTAAATTTTTGTTTCTGCATCAAACAGATAGCAGAGTTGTTCAATTTTCACCCAGTACAAAAATTATACCTCTAGGATCAAAATTGGCCAGGTTATAGCCATTTTAGTTTTGGGGTCAATTTTTCACTTTTTCAATAAAAGACAAAATCTTTGACAGGCTGTAACTCAGAAACTATTAGTGCTGGAGAGTTACAATTTGCACTGCGTTTGTGCCTTGATCGGAAGTTAGTATATGTCAAATTTCAAGTTCGTGCCGTTAATAATCTAGATGCTACGTATTTTTTAGTGTTGGCAACTCTCTGAAACTGAAATTTGAGGAATTTGTCATCCCGAAAATTGGGTTCAAATTTTCAAACTCATTTTTATCGAAATTTTGAAAAATATGAAATTTTTGTTTCTGCACCAAACAGATAGCAGAGATGTTCAATTTTCACCCAGTACCAAAATTATACCTCTAGGATTAAAATTGGTCAGGTTATAGCCATTTTAGTTTTGGGGTCAATTTTTCACTTTTTCAATAAAAGACCAAATCTTTGACAGGCTGTAACTCAGAAACTATTAGTGCTGGAGAGTTGCAATTTGCACTGCGTTTGTGCCTTGATCGGAAGTTAGTATATGTCATATTTCAAGTTCGTGCCGTTAATAATCTAGATGCTACGTATTTTAAAGTGTTGGCAACTCTCTGAAACTGAAATTTGAGGAATTTGTCATCTCGAAAATTGGGTACACATTTTCAAACTCATTTATCTCCAAATTTTGAAAAATATTTAATTTTTGTTTCTGCATCAAACAGATAGCAGAGTTGTTCAATTTTCACCCAGTACAAAAATTATACCTCTAGGATCAAAATTGGCCAGGTTATAGCCATTTTAGTTTTGGGGTCAATTTTTCACTTTTTCAATAAAAGACAAAATCTTTGACAGGCTGTAACTCAGAAACTATTAGTGCTGGAGAGTTACAATTTGCACTGCGTTTGTGCCTTGATCGGAAGTTAGTATATGTCAAATTTCAAGTTCGTGCCGTTAATAATCTAGATGCTACGTATTTTTTAGTGTTGGCAACTCTCTGAAACTGAAATTTGAGGAATTTGTCATCTCGAAAATTGGGTTCAAATTTTCAAACAGATTTTTATCGAAATTTTGAAAAATATGAAATTTTTGTTTCTGCACCAAACAGATAGCAGAGATGTTCAATTTTCACCCAGTACCAAAATTATACCTCTAGGATTAAAATTGGTCAGGTTATAGCCATTTTAGTTTTGGGGTCAATTTTTCACTTTTTCAATAAAAGACCAAATCTTTGACAGGCTGTAACTCAGAAACTATTAGTGCTGGAGAGTTGCAATTTGCACTGCGTTTGTGCCTTGATCGGAAGTTAGTATATGTCAAATTTCAAGTTCGTGCCGTTAATAATCTAGATGCTACGTATTTTTTAGTGTTGGCAACTCTCTGAAACTGAAATTTGAGGAATTTGTCATCTCGAAAATTGGGTACAAATTTTCAAACTCATTTATCTCGAAATTTTGAAAAATATTAAATTTTTGTTTCTGCATCAAACAGATAGCAGAGTTGTTCAATTTTCACCCAGTACAAAAATTATACCTCTAGGATCAAAATTGGCCAGGTTATAGCCATTTTAGTTTTGGGGTCAATTTTTCACTTTTTCAATAAAAGACAAAATCTTTGACAGGCTGTAACTCAGAAACTATTAGTGCTGGAGAGTTACAATTTGCACTGCGTTTGTGCCTTGATCGGAAGTTAGTATATGTCAAATTTCAAGTTCGTGCCGTTAATAATCTAGATGCTACGTATTTTTTAGTGTTGGCAACTCTCTGAAACTGAAATTTGAGGAATTTGTCATCCCGAAAATTGGGTTCAAATTTTCAAACTCATTTTTATCGAAATTTTGAAAAATATGAAATTTTTGTTTCTGCACCAAACAGATAGCAGAGATGTTCAATTTTCACCCAGTACCAAAATTATACCTCTAGGATTAAAATTGGTCAGGTTATAGCCATTTTAGTTTTGGGGTCAATTTTTCACTTTTTCAATAAAAGACCAAATCTTTGACAGGCTGTAACTCAGAAACTATTAGTGCTGGAGAGTTGCAATTTGCACTGCGTTTGTGCCTTGATCGGAAGTTAGTATATGTCATATTTCAAGTTCGTGCCGTTAATAATCTAGATGCTACGTATTTTAAAGTGTTGGCAACTCTCTGAAACTGAAATTTGAGGAATTTGTCATCTCGAAAATTGGGTACACATTTTCAAACTCATTTATCTCCAAATTTTGAAAAATATTTAATTTTTGTTTCTGCATCAAACAGATAGCAGAGTTGTTCAATTTTCACCCAGTACAAAAATTATACCTCTAGGATCAAAATTGGCCAGGTTATAGCCATTTTAGTTTTGGGGTCAATTTTTCACTTTTTCAATAAAAGACAAAATCTTTGACAGGCTGTAACTCAGAAACTATTAGTGCTGGAGAGTTACAATTTGCACTGCGTTTGTGCCTTGATCGGAAGTTAGTATATGTCAAATTTCAAGTTCGTGCCGTTAATAATCTAGATGCTACGTATTTTTTAGTGTTGGCAACTCTCTGAAACTGAAATTTGAGGAATTTGTCATCTCGAAAATTGGGTTCAAATTTTCAAACAGATTTTTATCGAAATTTTGAAAAATATGAAATTTTTGTTTCTGCACCAAACAGATAGCAGAGATGTTCAATTTTCACCCAGTACCAAAATTATACCTCTAGGATTAAAATTGGTCAGGTTATAGCCATTTTAGTTTTGGGGTCAATTTTTCACTTTTTCAATAAAAGACCAAATCTTTGACAGGCTGTAACTCAGAAACTATTAGTGCTGGAGAGTTGCAATTTGCACTGCGTTTGTGCCTTGATCGGAAGTTAGTATATGTCAAATTTCAAGTTCGTGCCGTTAATAATCTAGATGCTACGTATTTTTTAGTGTTGGCAACTCTCTGAAACTGAAATTTGAGGAATTTGTCATCTCGAAAATTGGGTACAAATTTTCAAACTCATTTATCTCGAAATTTTGAAAAATATGAAATTTTTGTTTCTGCATCAAAAAGATAGCAGAGATGTTCAATTTTCACCCAGTACAAAAATTATACCTCTAGGATCAAAATTGGCCATGTTATGGTCATTTTAGTTTTGGGGTCAATTTTTCACTTTTTCAATAAAAGACCAAATCTTTGACAGGGTTGTAACTCAGAAACTATTAGTGCTGGAGAGTTGCAATTTGCACTGCGTTTGTGCCTTGATCGGAAGTTAGTATATGTCAAATTTCAAGTTCGTGCCGTTAATAATCTAGATGCTACGTATTTTTTAGTGTTGGCAACTCTCTGAAACTGAAATTTGAGGAATTTGTCATCTCGAAAATTGGGTACAAATTTTCAAACTCATTTATCTCGAAATTTTGAAAAATATGAAATTTTTGTTTCTGCATCAAAAAGATAGCAGAGATGTTCAATTTTCACCCAGTACAAAAATTATACCTCTAGGATCAAAATTGGCCATGTTATGGTCATTTTAGTTTTGGGGTCAATTTTTCACTTTTTCAATAAAAGACCAAATCTTTGACAGGGTTGTAACTCAGAAACTATTAGTGCTGGAGAGTTGCAATTTGCACTGCGTTTGTGCCTTGATTGGAAGTTAGTATATGTCAAATTTCAACTTCGTGCCGTTAATAATCTAGATGCTACGTATTTTTGAGTGTTGGCAACTCTCTGAAACTGAAATTTGAGGAATTTGTCATCTCGAAAATTGGGTACAAATTTTCAAACTCATTTATCTCGAAATTTTGAAAAATATTTAATTTTTGTTTCTGCATCAAACAGATAGCAGAGATGTTCAATTTTCGCCCAGTACAAAAATTATACCTCTAGGATCAAAATTGGCCATGTTATGGTCATTTTAGTTTTGGGGTCAATTTTTCACTTTTTCAATAAAAGACCAAATTTTTGACAGGGTTGTAACTCAGAAACTATTAGTGCTGGAGAGTTGCAATTTGCACTGCGTTTGTGCCTTGATTGGAAGTTAGTATATGTCAAATTTCAACTTCGTGCCGTTAATAATCTAGATGCTACGTATTTTTGAGTGTTGGCAACTCTCTGAAACTGAAATTTGAGGAATTTGTAATCTCGAAAATTGGGTACAAATTTTCAAACTCATTTATCTCGAAATTTTGAAAAATATTTAATTTTTGTTTCTGCATCAAACAGATAGCAGAGATGTTCAATTTTCGCCCAGTACAAAAATTATACCTCTAGGATCAAAATTGGCCATGTTATGGTCATTTTAGTTTTGGGGTCAATTTTTCACTTTTTCAATAAAAGACCAAATTTTTGACAGGGTTGTAACTCAGAAACTATTAGTGCTGGAGAGTTGCAATTTGCACTGCGTTTGTGCCTTGATTGGAAGTTAGTATATGTCAAATTTCAACTTCGTGCCGTTAATAATCTAGATGCTACGTATTTTTGAGTGTTGGCAACTCTCTGAAACTGAAATTTGAGGAATTTGTCATCTCGAAAATTGGGTACAAATTTTCAAACTCATTTATCTCGAAATTTTGAAAAATATTTAATTTTTGTTTCTGCATCAAACAGATAGCAGAGATGTTCAATTTTCGCCCAGTACAAAAATTATACCTCTAGGATCAAAATTGGCCATGTTATGGTCATTTTAGTTTTGGGGTCAATTTTTCACTTTTTCAATAAAAGACCAAATCTTTGACAGGGTTGTAACTCAGAAACTATTAGTGCTGGAGAGTTGCAATTTGCACTGCGTTTGTGCCTTGATTGGAAGTTAGTATATGTCAAATTTCAACTTCGTGCCGTTAATAATCTAGATGCTACGTATTTTTGAGTGTTGGCAACTCTCTGAAACTGAAATTTGAGGAATTTGTCATCTCGAAAATTGGGTACAAATTTTCAAACTCATTTATCTCGAAATTTTGAAAAATATTTAATTTTTGTTTCTGCATCAAACAGATAGCAGAGATGTTCAATTTTCGCCCAGTACAAAAATTATACCTCTAGGATCAAAATTGGCCAGGTTATAGCCATTTTAGTTTTGGGGTCAATTTTTCACTTTTTCAATAAAAGACAAAATCTTTGACAGGCTGTAACTCAGAAACTATTAGTGCTGGAGAGTTACAATTTGCACTGCGTTTGTGCCTTGATCGGAAGTTAGTATATGTCAAATTTCAAGTTCGTGCCGTTAATAATCTAGATGCTACGTATTTTTTAGTGTTGGCAACTCTCTGAAACTGAAATTTGAGGAATTTGTCATCTCGAAAATTGGGTTCAAATTTTCAAACTCATTTTTATCGAAATTTTGAAAAATATGAAATTTTTGTTTCTGCACCAAACAGATAGCAGAGATGTTCAATTTTCACCCAGTACCAAAATTATACCTGTAGGATTAAAATTGGTCAGGTTATAGCCATTTTAGTTTTGGGGTCAATTTTTCACTTTTTCAATAAAAGACCAAATCTTTGACAGGCTGTAACTCAGAAACTATTAGTGCTGGAGAGTTGCAATTTGCACTGCGTTTGTGCCTTGATCGGAAGTTAGTATATGTCAAATTTCAAGTTCGTGCCGTTAATAATCTAGATGCTACGTATTTTTTAGTGTTGGCAACTCTCTGAAACTGAAATTTGAGGAATTTGTCATCTCGAAAATTGGGTACAAATTTTCAAACTCATTTATCTCGAAATTTTGAAAAATATGAAATTTTTGTTTCTGCATCAAAAAGATAGCAGAGATGTTCAATTTTCACCCAGTACAAAAATTATACCTCTAGGATCAAAATTGGCCATGTTATGGTCATTTTAGTTTTGGGGTCAATTTTTCACTTTTTCAATAAAAGACCAAATCTTTGACAGGGTTGTAACTCAGAAACTATTAGTGCTGGAGAGTTGCAATTTGCACTGCGTTTGTGCCTTGATTGGAAGTTAGTATATGTCAAATTTCAACTTCGTGCCGTTAATAATCTAGATGCTACGTATTTTTGAGTGTTGGCAACTCTCTGAAACTGAAATTTGAGGAATTTGTCATCTCGAAAATTGGGTACAAATTTTCAAACTCATTTTTATCGAAATTTTGAAAAATATGAAATTTTTGTTTCTGCACCAAACAGATAGCAGAGATGTTCAATTTTCACCCAGTACCAAAATTATACCTCTAGGATTAAAATTGGTCAGGTTATAGCCATTTTAGTTTTGGGGTCAATTTTTCACTTTTTCAATAAAAGACCAAATCTTTGACAGGCTGTAACTCAGAAACTATTAGTGCTGGAGAGTTGCAATTTGCACTGCGTTTGTGCCTTGATCGGAAGTTAGTATATGTCAAATTTCAAGTTCGTGCCGTTAATAATCTAGATGCTACGTATTTTTGAGTGTTGGCAACTCTCTGAAACTGAAATTTGAGGAATTTGTCATCTCGAAAATTGGGTACACATTTTCAAACTCATTTATCTCGAAATTTTGAAAAATATTAAATTTTTGTTTCTGCATCAAACAGATAGCAGAGTTGTTCAATTTTCACCCAGTACAAAAATTATACCTCTAGGATCAAAATTGGCCAGGTTATAGCCATTTAAGTTTTGGGGTCAATTTTTCACTTTTTCAATAAAAGACAAAATCTTTGACAGGCTGTAACTCAGAAACTATTAGTGCTGGAGAGTTACAATTTGCACTGCGTTTGTGCCTTGATCGGAAGTTAGTATATGTCAAATTTCAAGTTCGTGCCGTTAATAATCTAGATGCTACGTATTTTTTAGTGTTGGCAACTCTCTGAAACTGAAATTTGAGGAATTTGTCTTCTCGAAAATTGGGTACAAATTTTTAAACTCATTTTTCTCGAAATGTTGAAAAATATGAAATTTTTGTTTCTGCATCAAACAGATAGCAGAGATGTTTAATTTTCACCCAGTACAAAAATTATACCTCTAGGATCAAAATTGGCCATGTAATGGTCATTTTAGTTTTGGGGTCAATTTTTCACTTTTTCAATAAAAGACCAAATCTTTGACAGGCTGTAACTCAGAAACTATTAGTGCTGGAGAGTTGCAATTTGCACTGCGTTTGTGCCTTGATCGTAAGTTAGTATATGTCATATTTCAAGTTCGTGCCGTTAATAATCTAGATGCTACGTATTTTTGAGTGTTGGCAACTCTCTGAAACTGAAATTTGAGGAATTTGTCATCTCGAAAATTGGGTTCAAATTTTCAAACTCATTTTTATCGAAATTTTGAAAAATATGAAATTTTTGTTTCTGCACCAAACAGATAGCAGAGATGTTCAATTTTCACCCAGTACCAAAATTATACCTCTAGGATCAAAATTAGCCAAGTTACAGCCATTTAAGTTTTGGGGTCAATTTTTCACTTTTTCAATAAAAGACCAAATCTTTGACAGGCTGTAACTCAGAAACTATTAGTGCTGGAGAGTTGCAATTTGCACTGCGTTTATGCCTTGATCTGAAGTTAGTATGTGTCAAATTTCAAGTTCGTGCCGTTAATAATCTGGATGCTACGTATTTTTTAGTGTTGGCAACTCTCTGAAACTGAAATTTGAGGAATTTGTCATCTCGAAAATTGGGTTCAAATTTTCAAACTCATTTTTATCGAAATTTTGAAAAATATGAAATTTTTGTTTCTGCATCAAACAGATAGCAGAGATGTTCAATTTTCACACAGTTCAAAAATTATACCTCTAGGATCAAAATTAGCCAAGTTATAGCCATTTAAGTTTTGGGGTCAATTTTTCACTTTTTCAATAAAAGACAAAATCTTTGACAGGCTGTAACTCAGAAACTATTACTGCTGGAGAGTTGCAATTTGCACTGCGTTTATTCCTTGATCGGAAGTTAGTATGTGTCATATTTCAAGTTCGTGCCGTTAATAATCTAGATGCTACGTATTTTTTAGTGTTGGCAACTCTCTGAAACTGAAATTTGAGGAATTTGTCATCTCGAAAATTGGGTACAAATTTTCAAACTCATTTATCTCGAAATTTTGAAAAATATTAAATTTTTGTTTCTGCATCAAAAAGATAGCAGAGATGTTCAATTTTCACCCAGTACAAAAATTATACCTCTAGGATCAAAATTGGCCATGTTATGGCCATTTTAGTTTTGGGGTCAATTTTTCACTTTTTCAATAAAAGACCAAATCTTTGACAGGGTTGTAACTCAGAAACTATTAGTGCTGGAGAGTTGCAATTTGCACTGCGTTTGTGCCTTGATCGGAAGTTAGTATATGTCAAATTTCAAGTTCGTGCCGTTAATAATCTAGATGCTACGTATTTTTTAGTGTTGGCAACTCTCTGAAACTGAAATTTGAGGAATTTGTCATCTCGAAAATTGGGTTCAAATTTTCAAACTCATTTTTATCGAAATTTTGAAAAATATGAAATTTTTGTTTCTGCACCAAACAGATAGCAGAGATGTTCAATTTTCACCCAGTACCAAAATTATACCTCTAGGATCAAAATTAGCCAAGTTACAGCCATTTAAGTTTTGGGGTCAATTTTTCACTTTTTCAATAAAAGACCAAATCTTTGACAGGCTGTAACTCAGAAACTATTAGGGCTGGAGAGTTGCAATTTGCACTGCGTTTATGCCTTGATCTGAAGTTAGTATGTGTCAAATTTCAAGTTCGTGCCGTTAATAATCTGGATGCTACGTATTTTTTAGTGTTGGCAACTCTCTGAAACTGAAATTTGAGGAATTTGTCACCTCGAAAATTGGGTTCAAATTTTCAAACTCATTTTTATCGAAATTTTGAAAAATATGAAATTTTTGTTTCTGCATCAAACAGATAGCAGAGATGTTCAATTTTCACACAGTACAAAAATTATACCTCTAGGATCAAAATTAGCCAAGTTATAGCCATTTAAGTTTTGGGGTCAATTTTTCACTTTTTCAATAAAAGACAAAATCTTTGACAGGCTGTAACTCAGAAACTATTACTGCTGGAGAGTTGCAATTTGCACTGCGTTTATGCCTTGATCGGAAGTTAGTATGTGTCATATTTCAAGTTCGTGCCGTTAATAATCTAGATGCTACGTATTTTTTAGTGGTGGCAACTCTCTGAAACTGAAATTTGAGGAATTTGTCATCTCGAAAATTGGGTACAAATTTTCAAACTCATTTATCTCGAAATTTTGAAAAATATTAAATTTTTGTTTCTGCATCAAAAAGATAGCAGAGATGTTCAATTTTCACCCAGTACAAAAATTATACCTCTAGGATCAAAATTGGCCATGTTATGGCCATTTTAGTTTTGGGGTCAATTTTTCACTTTTTCAATAAAAGACCAAATCTTTGACAGGGTTGTAACTCAGAAACTATTAGTGCTGGAGAGTTGCAATTTGCACTGCGTTTGTGCCTTGATCGGAAGTTAGTATATGTCAAATTTCAAGTTCGTGCCGTTAATAATCTAGATGCTACGTATTTTTTAGTGTTGGCAACTCTCTGAAACTGAAATTTGAGGAATTTGTCATCTCGAAAATTGGGTTCAAATTTTCAAACTCATTTTTATCGAAATTTTGAAAAATATTAAATTTTTGTTTCTGCACCAAACAGATAGCAGAGATGTTCAATTTTCACCCAGTACAAAAATTATACCTCTAGGATCAAAATTGGCCATGTTATGGCCATTTTAGTTTTGGGGTCAATTTTTCACTTTTTCAATAAAAGACAAAATCTTTGACAGGCTGTAACTCAGAAACTATTAGTGCTGGAGAGTTGCAATTTGCACTGCGTTTGTGCCTTGATTGGAAGTTAGTATATGTCAAATTTCAACTTCGTGCCGTTAATAATCTAGATGCTACGTATTTTTGAGTGTTGGCAACTCTCTGAAACTGAAATTTGAGGAATTTGTCATCTCGAAAATTGGGTACAAATTTTCAAACTCATTTATCTCGAAATTTTGAAAAATATTTAATTTTTGTTTCTGCATCAAACAGATAGCAGAGATGTTCAATTTTCGCCCCGTACAAAAATTATACCTCTAGGATTAAAATTGGTCAGGTTATAGCCATTTTAGTTTTGGGGTCAATTTTTCACTTTTTCAATAAAAGACCAAATCTTTGACAGGCTGTAACTCAGAAACTATTAGTGCTGGAGAGTTGCAATTTGCACTGCGTTTGTGCCTTGATCGGAAGTTAGTATATGTCAAATTTCAAGTTCGTGCCGTTAATAATCTAGATGCTACGTATTTTTGAGTGTTGGCAACTCTCTGAAACTGAAATTTGAGGAATTTGTCATCTCGAAAATTGGGTACACATTTTCAAACTCATTTATCTCGAAATTTTGAAAAATATTAAATTTTTGTTTCTGCATCAAACAGATAGCAGAGTTGTTCAATTTTCACCCAGTACAAAAATTATACCTCTAGGATCAAAATTGGCCAGGTTATAGCCATTTAAGTTTTGGGGTCAATTTTTCACTTTTTCAATAAAAGACAAAATCTTTGACAGGCTGTAACTCAGAAACTATTAGTGCTGGAGAGTTACAATTTGCACTGCGTTTGTGCCTTGATCGGAAGTTAGTATATGTCAAATTTCAAGTTCGTGCCGTTAATAATCTAGATGCTACGTATTTTTTAGTGTTGGCAACTCTCTGAAACTGAAATTTGAGGAATTTGTCATCTCGAAAATTGGGTTCAAATTTTCAAACTCATTTTTATCGAAATTTTGAAAAATATGAAATTTTTGTTTCTGCACCAAACAGATAGCAGAGATGTTCAATTTTCACCCAGTACCAAAATTATACCTCTAGGATTAAAATTGGTCAGGTTATAGCCATTTTAGTTTTGGGGTCAATTTTTCACTTTTTCAATAAAAGACCAAATCTTTGACAGGCTGTAACTCAGAAACTATTAGTGCTGGAGAGTTGCAATTTGCACTGCGTTTGTGCCTTGATCGGAAGTTAGTATATGTCAAATTTCAAGTTCGTGCCGTTAATAATCTAGATGCTACGTATTTTTTAGTGTTGGCAACTCTCTGAAACTGAAATTTGAGGAATTTGTCTTCTCGAAAATTGGGTACAAATTTTTAAACTCATTTTTCTCGAAATGTTGAAAAATATGAAATTTTTGTTTCTGCATCAAACAGATAGCAGAGATGTTTAATTTTCACCCAGTACAAAAATTATACCTCTAGGATCAAAATTGGCCATGTAATGGTCATTTTAGTTTTGGGGTCAATTTTTCACTTTTTCAATAAAAGACCAAATCTTTGACAGGCTGTAACTCAGAAACTATTAGTGCTGGAGAGTTGCAATTTGCACTGCGTTTGTGCCTTGATCGTAAGTTAGTATATGTCATATTTCAAGTTCGTGCCGTTAATAATCTAGATGCTACGTATTTTTGAGTGTTGGCAACTCTCTGAAACTGAAATTTGAGGAATTTGTCATCTCGAAAATTGGGTTCAAATTTTCAAACTCATTTTTATCGAAATTTTGAAAAATATGAAATTTTTGTTTCTGCACCAAACAGATAGCAGAGATGTTCAATTTTCACCCAGTACCAAAATTATACCTCTAGGATCAAAATTAGCCAAGTTACAGCCATTTAAGTTTTGGGGTCAATTTTTCACTTTTTCAATAAAAGACCAAATCTTTGACAGGCTGTAACTCAGAAACTATTAGTGCTGGAGAGTTGCAATTTGCACTGCGTTTATGCCTTGATCTGAAGTTAGTATGTGTCAAATTTCAAGTTCGTGCCGTTAATAATCTGGATGCTACGTATTTTTTAGTGTTGGCAACTCTCTGAAACTGAAATTTGAGGAATTTGTCATCTCGAAAATTGGGTTCAAATTTTCAAACTCATTTTTATCGAAATTTTGAAAAATATGAAATTTTTGTTTCTGCATCAAACAGATAGCAGAGATGTTCAATTTTCACACAGTTCAAAAATTATACCTCTAGGATCAAAATTAGCCAAGTTATAGCCATTTAAGTTTTGGGGTCAATTTTTCACTTTTTCAATAAAAGACAAAATCTTTGACAGGCTGTAACTCAGAAACTATTACTGCTGGAGAGTTGCAATTTGCACTGCGTTTATTCCTTGATCGGAAGTTAGTATGTGTCATATTTCAAGTTCGTGCCGTTAATAATCTAGATGCTACGTATTTTTTAGTGTTGGCAACTCTCTGAAACTGAAATTTGAGGAATTTGTCATCTCGAAAATTGGGTACAAATTTTCAAACTCATTTATCTCGAAATTTTGAAAAATATTAAATTTTTGTTTCTGCATCAAAAAGATAGCAGAGATGTTCAATTTTCACCCAGTACAAAAATTATACCTCTAGGATCAAAATTGGCCATGTTATGGCCATTTTAGTTTTGGGGTCAATTTTTCACTTTTTCAATAAAAGACCAAATCTTTGACAGGGTTGTAACTCAGAAACTATTAGTGCTGGAGAGTTGCAATTTGCACTGCGTTTGTGCCTTGATCGGAAGTTAGTATATGTCAAATTTCAAGTTCGTGCCGTTAATAATCTAGATGCTACGTATTTTTTAGTGTTGGCAACTCTCTGAAACTGAAATTTGAGGAATTTGTCATCTCGAAAATTGGGTTCAAATTTTCAAACTCATTTTTATCGAAATTTTGAAAAATATGAAATTTTTGTTTCTGCACCAAACAGATAGCAGAGATGTTCAATTTTCACCCAGTACCAAAATTATACCTCTAGGATCAAAATTAGCCAAGTTACAGCCATTTAAGTTTTGGGGTCAATTTTTCACTTTTTCAATAAAAGACCAAATCTTTGACAGGCTGTAACTCAGAAACTATTAGGGCTGGAGAGTTGCAATTTGCACTGCGTTTATGCCTTGATCTGAAGTTAGTATGTGTCAAATTTCAAGTTCGTGCCGTTAATAATCTGGATGCTACGTATTTTTTAGTGTTGGCAACTCTCTGAAACTGAAATTTGAGGAATTTGTCACCTCGAAAATTGGGTTCAAATTTTCAAACTCATTTTTATCGAAATTTTGAAAAATATGAAATTTTTGTTTCTGCATCAAACAGATAGCAGAGATGTTCAATTTTCACACAGTACAAAAATTATACCTCTAGGATCAAAATTAGCCAAGTTATAGCCATTTAAGTTTTGGGGTCAATTTTTCACTTTTTCAATAAAAGACAAAATCTTTGACAGGCTGTAACTCAGAAACTATTACTGCTGGAGAGTTGCAATTTGCACTGCGTTTATGCCTTGATCGGAAGTTAGTATGTGTCATATTTCAAGTTCGTGCCGTTAATAATCTAGATGCTACGTATTTTTTAGTGGTGGCAACTCTCTGAAACTGAAATTTGAGGAATTTGTCATCTCGAAAATTGGGTACAAATTTTCAAACTCATTTATCTCGAAATTTTGAAAAATATTAAATTTTTGTTTCTGCATCAAAAAGATAGCAGAGATGTTCAATTTTCACCCAGTACAAAAATTATACCTCTAGGATCAAAATTGGCCATGTTATGGCCATTTTAGTTTTGGGGTCAATTTTTCACTTTTTCAATAAAAGACCAAATCTTTGACAGGGTTGTAACTCAGAAACTATTAGTGCTGGAGAGTTGCAATTTGCACTGCGTTTGTGCCTTGATCGGAAGTTAGTATATGTCAAATTTCAAGTTCGTGCCGTTAATAATCTAGATGCTACGTATTTTTTAGTGTTGGCAACTCTCTGAAACTGAAATTTGAGGAATTTGTCATCTCGAAAATTGGGTTCAAATTTTCAAACTCATTTTTATCGAAATTTTGAAAAATATTAAATTTTTGTTTCTGCACCAAACAGATAGCAGAGATGTTCAATTTTCACCCAGTACAAAAATTATACCTCTAGGATCAAAATTGGCCATGTTATGGCCATTTTAGTTTTGGGGTCAATTTTTCACTTTTTCAATAAAAGACAAAATCTTTGACAGGCTGTAACTCAGAAACTATTAGTGCTGGAGAGTTGCAATTTGCACTGCGTTTGTGCCTTGATGGGAAGTTAGTATATGTCATATTTCAAGTTCGTGCCGTTAATAATCTAGATGCTACGTATTTTTGAGTGTTGGCAACTCTCTGAAACTGAAATTTGAGGAATTTGTCATCTCGAAAATTGGGTTCAAATTTTCAAACTCATTTTTATCGAAATTTTGAAAAATATGAAATTTTTGTTTCTGCATCAAACAGATAGCAGAGTTGTTCAATTTTCACCCAGTACAAAAATTATACCTCTAGGATCAAAATTGGCCAGGTTATAGCCATTTAAGTTTTGGGGTCAATTTTTCACTTTTTCAATAAAAGACAAAATCTTTGACAGGCTGTAACTCAGAAACTATTAGTGCTGGAGAGTTGCAATTTGCACTGCGTTTGTGCCTTGATCGGAAGTTAGTATATGTCAAATTTCAACTTCGTGCCGTTAATAATCTAGATGCTACGTATTTTTTAGTGTTGGCAACTCTCTGAAACTGAAATTTGAGGAATTTGTCATCTCGAAAATTGGGTTCAAATTTTCAAACTCATTTTTATCGAAATTTTGAAAAATATGAAATTTTTGTTTCTGCATCAAAAAGATAGCAGAGATGTTCAATTTTCACCCAGTACCAAAATTATACCTCTAGGATTAAAATTGGTCAGGTTATAGCCATTTTAGTTTTGGGGTCAATTTTTCACTTTTTCAATAAAAGACCAAATCTTTGACAGGCTGTAACTCAGAAACTATTAGTGCTGGAGAGTTGCAATTTGCACTGCGTTTGTGCCTTGATTGGAAGTTAGTATATGTCAAATTTCAAGTTCGTGCCGTTAATAATCTAGATGCTACGTATTTTTTAGTGTTGGCAACTCTCTGAAACTGAAATTTGAGGAATTTGTCATCTCGAAAATTGGGTTGAAATTTTCAAACTCATTTTTATCGAAATTTTGAAAAATATGAAATTTTTGTTTCTGCACCAAACAGATAGCAGAGATGTTCAATTTTCACCCAGTACCAAAATTATACCTCTAGGATCACAATTAGCCAAGTTACAGCCATTTAAGTTTTGGGGTCAATTTTTCACTTTTTCAATAAAAGACCAAATCTTTGACAGGCTGTAACTCAGAAACTATTAGTGCTGGAGAGTTGCAATTTGCACTGCGTTTGTGCCTTGATCGGAAGTTGGTATATGTCAAATTTCAAGTTCGTGCCGTTAATAATCTAGATGCTACGTATTTTTTAGTGTTGGCAACTCTCTGAAACTGAAATTTGAGGAATTTGTCATCTCGAAAATTGGGTACACATTTTCAAACACATTTATCTCGAAATTTTGAAAAATATTAAATTTTTGTTTCTGCATCAAACAGATAGCAGAGTTGTTCAATTTTCACCCAGTACAAAAATTATACCTCTAGGATCAAAATTGGCCAGGTTATAGCCATTTTAGTTTTGGGGTCAATTTTTCACTTTTTCAATAAAAGACAAAATCTTTGACAGGCTGTAACTCAGAAACTATTAGTGCTGGAGAGTTGCAATTTGCACTGCGTTTATGCCTTGATCTGAAGTTAGTATGTGTCAAATTTCAAGTTCGTGCCGTTAATAATCTAGATGCTACGTATTTTTTAGTGTTGGCAACTCTCTGAAACTGAAATTTGAGGAATTTGTCATCTCGAAAATTGGGTTCAAATTTTCAAACTCATTTTTATCGAAATTTTGAAAAATATGAAATTTTTGTTTCTGCACCAAACAGATAGCAGAGATGTTCAATTTTCACCCAGTACCAAAATTATACCTCTAGGATCACAATTAGCCAAGTTACAGCCATTTAAGTTTTGGGGTCAATTTTTCACTTTTTCAATAAAAGACCAAATCTTTGACAGGCTGTAACTCAGAAACTATTAGTGCTGGAGAGTTGCAATTTGCACTGCGTTTGTGCCTTGATCGGAAGTTGGTATATGTCAAATTTCAAGTTCGTGCCGTTAATAATCTAGATGCTACGTATTTTTTAGTGTTGGCAACTCTCTGAAACTGAAATTTGAGGAATTTGTCATCTCGAAAATTGGGTACACATTTTCAAACACATTTATCTCGAAATTTTGAAAAATATTAAATTTTTGTTTCTGCATCAAACAGATAGCAGAGTTGTTCAATTTTCACCCAGTACAAAAATTATACCTCTAGGATCAAAATTGGCCAGGTTATAGCCATTTTAGTTTTGGGGTCAATTTTTCACTTTTTCAATAAAAGACCAAATCTTTGACAGGCTGTAACTCAGAAACTATTAGTGCTGGAGAGTTGCAATTTGCACTGCGTTTATGCCTTGATCTGAAGTTAGTATGTGTCAAATTTCAAGTTCGTGCCGTTAATAATCTAGATGCTACGTATTTTTTAGTGTTGGCAACTCTCTGAAACTGAAATTTGAGGAATTTGTCATCTCGAAAATTGGGTTCAAATTTTCAAACTCATTTTTATCGAAATTTTGAAAAATATGAAATTTTTGTTTCTGCACCAAACAGATAGCAGAGATGTTCAATTTTCACCCAGTACCAAAATTATACCTCTAGGATTAAAATTGGTCAGGTTATAGCCATTTTAGTTTTGGGGTCAATTTTTCACTTTTTCAATAAAAGACCAAATCTTTGACAGGCTGTAACTCAGAAACTATTAGTGCTGGAGAGTTGCAATTTGCACTGCGTTTGTGCCTTGATCGGAAGTTAGTATATGTCAAATTTCAAGTTCGTGCCGTTAATAATCTAGATGCTACGTATTTTTTAGTGTTGGCAACTCTCTGAAACTGAAATTTGAAGAATTTGTCTTCTCGAAAATTGGGTACAAATTTTTAAACTCATTTTTCTCGAAATGTTGAAAAATATGAAATTTTTGTTTCTGCATCAAACAGATAGCAGAGATGTTCAATTTTCACCCAGTACAAAAATTATACCTCTAGGATCAAAATTGGCCATGTAATGGTCATTTTAGTTTTGGGGTCAATTTTTCACTTTTTCAATAAAAGACCAAATCTTTGACAGGCTGTAACTCAGAAACTATTAGTGCTGGAGAGTTGCAATTTGCACTGCGTTTGTGCCTTGATCGTAAGTTAGTATATGTCATATTTCAAGTTCGTGCCGTTAATAATCTAGATGCTGCGTATTTTTTAGTGTTGGCAACTCTCTGAAACTGAAATTTTAGGAATTTGTCATCTCGAAAATTGGGTTCAAATTTTCAAACTCATTTTTATCGAAATTTTGAAAAATATGAAATTTTTGTTTCTGCACCAAACAGATAGCAGAGATGTTCAATTTTCACCCAGTACCAAAATTATACCTCTAGGATCAAAATTAGCCAAGTTTCAGCCATTTAAGTTTTGGGGTCAATTTTTCACTTTTTCAATAAAAGACAAAATCTTTGACAGGCTGTAACTCAGAAACTATTAGTGCTGGAGAGTTGCAATTTGCACTGCGTTTGTGCCTTGATCGGAAGTTAGTATATGTCAAATTTCAAGTTCGTGCCGTTAATAATCTAGATGCTACGTATTTTTTAGTGTTGGCAACTCTCTGAAACTGAAATTTGAGGAATTTGTCATCTCGAAAATTGGGTACACATTTTCAAACACATTTATCTCGAAATTTTGAAAAATATTAAATTTTTGTTTCTGCATCAAACAGATAGCAGAGTTGTTCAATTTTCACCCAGTACAAAAATTATACCTCTAGGATCAAAATTGGCCAGGTTATAGCCATTTTAGTTTTGGGGTCAATTTTTCACTTTTTCAATAAAAGACAAAATCTTTGACAGGCTGTAACTCAGAAACTATTAGTGCTGGAGAGTTGCAATTTGCACTGCGTTTGTGCCTTGATCGGAAGTTAGTATATGTCAAATTTCAAGTTCGTGCCGTTAATAATCTAGATGCTACGTATTTTTTAGTGTTGGCAACTCTCTGAAACTGAAATTTGAGGAATTTGTCATCTCGAAAATTGGGTACACATTTTCAAACACATTTATCTCGAAATTTTGAAAAATATTAAATTTTTGTTTCTGCATCAAACAGATAGCAGAGTTGTTCAATTTTCACCCAGTACAAAAATTATACCTCTAGGATCAAAATTGGCCAGGTTATAGCCATTTTAGTTTTGGGGTCAATTTTTCACTTTTTCAATAAAAGACCAAATCTTTGACAGGCTGTAACTCAGAAACTATTAGTGCTGGAGAGTTGCAATTTGCACTGCGTTTGTGCCTTGATCGGAAGTTAGTATATGTCAAATTTCAAGTTCGTGCCGTTAATAATCTAGATGCTACGTATTTTTTAGTGTTGGCAACTCTCTGAAACTGAAATTTGAGGAATTTGTCATCTCGAAAATTGGGTACACATTTTCAAACTCATTTATCTCGAAATTTTGAAAAATATTAAATTTTTGTTTCTGCATCAAAAAGATAGCAGAGATGTTCAATTTTCACCCAGTACCAAAATTATACCTCTAGGATCAAAATTGGCCAAGTTATAGCCATTTAAGTTTTGGGGTCAATTTTTCACTTTTTCAATAAAAGACAAAATCTTTGACAGGCTGTAACTCAGAAACTATTAGTGCTGGAGAGTTGCAATTTGCACTGCGTTTGTGCCTTGATCGGAAGTTAGTATATGTCATATTTCAAGTTCGTGCCGTTAATAATCTAGATGCTACGTATTTTTTAGTGTTGGCAACTCTCTGAAACTGAAATTTGAGGAATTTGTCATCTCGAAAATTGGGTACAAATTTTCAAACTCATTTTTCTCGAAATTTTGAAAAATATGAAATTTTTGTTTCTGCACCAAACAGATAGCAGAGATGTTCAATTTTCACCCAGTACCAAAATTATACCTCTAGGATCAAAATTAGCCAAGTTATAGCCATTTAAGTTTTGGGATCAATTTTTCACTTTTTCAATAAAAGACAAAATCTTTGACAGGCTGTAACTCAGAAACTATTAGTGCTGGAGAGTTGCAATTTGCACTGCGTTTGTACCTTGATCGGAAGTTAATATATGTCAAATTTCAAGTTCGTGCCGTTAATAATCTAGATGCTACGTATTTTTGAGTGTTGGCAACTCTCTGAAACTGAAATTTGAGGAATTTGTCATCTCGAAAATTGGGTACAAATTTTCAAACTCATTTATCTCGAAATTTTGAAAAATATGAAATTTTTGTTTCTGCACCAAACAGATAGCAGAGATGTTCAATTTTCACCCAGTACCAAAATTATACCTCTAGGATCAAAATTGGCCATGTTATGGCCATTTTAGTTTTGGGGTCAATTTTTCACTTTTTCAATAAAAGACAAAATCTTTGACAGGCTGTAACTCAGAAACTATTAGTGCTGGAGAGTTGCAATTTGCACTGCGTTTATGCCTTGATCTGAAGTTAGTATGTGTCAAATTTCAAGTTCGTGCCGTTAATAATCTGGATGCTACGAATTTTTTTAGTGTTGGCAACTCTCTAAAACTGAAATTTGAGGAATTTGACTTTTTGAAAATTGCGTACAAATTTTCAAACTCATTTTTTTCGAAATTTTGAAAAAAATGAAATTTTCTTTTTGCATGAAACAGATAGCAGAGATGTTCAATTTTCACCCAGTACCAAAATTATACCTCTAGGATCAAAATTGGCCAAGTTATAGCCATTTTAGTTTTGGGGTCAATTTTTCACTTTTTCAATAAAAGACCAAATCTTTGACAGGCTGTAACTCAGAAACTATTAGTGCTGGAGAGTTGCAATTTGCACTGCGTTTGTGCCTTATTCGGAAGTTAGTATATGTCAAATTTCAAGTTCGTGCCGTTAATAATCTAGATGCTACGTATTTTTTAGTGTTGGCAACTCTCTGAAACTGAAATTTGAGGAATTTGTCATCTCGAAAATTGGGTACAAATTTTCAAACTCATTTATCTCGAAATTTTGAAAAATATTAAATTTTTGTTTCTTCATCAAACAGATAGCAGAGTTGTTCAATTTTCACCCAGTACAAAAATTATACCTCTAGGATCAAAATTGGCCAGGTTATAGCCATTTTAGTTTTGGGGTCAATTTTTCACTTTTTCAATAAAAGACCAAATCTTTGACAGGCTGTAACTCAGAAACTATTGGAGCTGGAGAGTTGCTATTTGCACTGCGTTTGTGCCTTGATCGGAAGTTAGTATATGTCAAATTTCAAGTTCGTGCCGTTAATAATCTAGATGCTACGTATTTTTGAGTGTTGGCAACTCTCTGAAACTGAAATTTGAGGAATTTGTCATCTCGAAAATTGGGTACAAATTTTCAAACTCATTTATCTCGAAATTTTGAAAAATATTTAATTTTTGTTTCTGCATCAAACAGATAGCAGAGATGTTCAATTTTCACCCAGTACAAAAATTATACCTCTAGGATCAAAATTGGCCAGCTTATAGCCATTTTAGTTTTGGGGTCAATTTTTCACTTTTTCAATAAAAGACCAAATCTTTGACAGGCTGTAACTCAGAAACTATTAGTGCTGGAGAGTTGCAATTTGCAATGCGTTTGTGCCTTGATCGGAAGTTAGTATATGTCAAATTTCAAGTTCGTGCCGTTAATAATCTAGATGCTACGTATTTTTGAGTGTTGGCAACTCTCTGAAACTGAAATTTGAGGAATTTGTCATCTCGAAAATTGGGTACAAATTTTCAAACTCATTTATCTCGAAATTTTGAAAAATATTAAATTTTTGTTTCTGCATCAAACAGATAGCAGAGATGTTCAATTTTCACCCAGTACAAAAATTATACCTCTAGGATCAAAATTGGCCATGTTATGGCCATTTTAGTTTTGGGGTCAATTTTTCACTTTTTCAATAAAAGACCAAATCTTTGACAGGCTGTAACTCAGAAACTATTGGAGCTGGAGAGTTGCTATTTGCAATGCGTTTGTGCATAGTTCGTGCCGTTAATAATCTGGATGCTACGAATTTTTTTAGTGTTGGCAACTCTCTGAAACTGAAATTTGAAGAATTTGTTATCTCGAAAATTGGGTACAAATTTTCAAACTCATTTATCTCGAAATTTTGAAAAATATTAATTTTTTCTTTCTGCATCAAACAGATAGCAGAGTTGTTCAATTTACACCCAGTACAAAAATTATACCTCTAGGATCAAAATTGGCCATGTTATGGCCATTTTAGTTTTGGGGTCAATTTTTCACTTTTTCAAAAAAAGACCAGAAGTTTTGGGGTCAATTTTTCACTTTTTCAATAAAAGACCAAATCTTTGACAGGCTGTAACTCAGAAACTATTGGAGCTGGAGAGTTGCTATTTGCAATGCTTTTGTGCATTGATCTGAAGTTATTATGTTTCAAATTTCAAGTTCGTGCCGTTAATAATCTGGATGCTACGAATTTTTTAGTGTTGGCATCTCTCTGAAACTGAAATTTGAGGAATGTGTTATCTCGAAAATTGGGTACAAATTTTCAAACTCATTTTTATCGAAATTTTGAAAAATATGAAATTTTTGTTTCTGCACCAAACAGATAGCAGAGATGTTCAATTTTCACCCAGTACCAAAATTATACCTCTAGGATCAAAATTGGCCATGTTATGGCCATTTTAGTTTTGGGGTCAATTTTTCACTTTTTAAATAAATGACAAAATCTTTGACAGGCTGTAACTCAGAAACTCTTAGTGCTGGAGAGTTGCAATTTGCACTGCGTTTATGCCTTGATCTGAAGTTAGTATGTGTCAAATTTCAAGTTCGTGCCGTTAATAATCTGGATGCTACGAATTTTTTAGTGTTGGCATCTCTCTGAAACTGAAATTTGAGGAATTTGTCATCTCGAAAATTGGGTACAAATTTTCAAACTCATTTATCTCGAAATTTTGAAAAATATTAAATTTTTGTTTCTGCATCAAACAGATAGCAGAGATGTTCAATTTTCACCCAGTACCAAAATTATACCTCTAGGATCACAATTGGCCATGTTATGGCCATTTTAGTTAAGGAGCCATGGGGTGTTTGTCAGGGGCCATGGCGCATTAGGATTTACATTATTTTTTCTCTAGCCCAACTTTTATTTAAATATATGTTTTGCTGGGTAAGATTTGTAGTTGCTTGTGGTCAAATGCCTCTGACCTCCTGATGATGAGGAGACACAAGACAACAACCCTTGCGCTATATTCCCTATTTTGCCCTAGTTTGGAATAGAACAGGGGGCCATGGCTCTGGGAGGTTAGCGAATTTGGGCAACAGCCACAGCCAAAGGTAGGGAACAACTGACTATGGTAATACAATCAGGGAAGGTATAGAAGTTCAGCAACTTCTATAAGTAAGCCAGATTCAAATCTTTAGAATATATACAAGATCAACAGCTACGGTAAGGAGTACGAGTAGAGTAAGTAAATACGATTCAAATCTTTAGAGTGTATACAAGATCAACAGCTACGGTAAGAAGTTCAACGAGTAGAGTAAGTAAATACGATTCAAATCTTTAGAGTGTATACAAGATCAACAGCTACGGTAAGAAGTTCAACGAGTAGAGTAAGTAAACAAGATTCCAATCTTTAGAGTGTATATAAGATCAGCAGCTACGGTAAGAAGTTCAACGAGTAGAGTAAGTAAATACGATTCAAATCTTTAGAGTGTATACAAGATCAACAGCTACGGTAAGAAGTTCAACGAGTAGAGTAAGTAAACAAGATTCAAATCTTTAGAGTGTATACAAGATCAACAGCTACGGTAAGAAGTTCAACGAGTAGAGTAAGGAGAAATCACCAAAGTCATCTGATGAACTGACAGAATATATTGGCCTTGCGAGCGGAGTGAATAACTGGTGGGGTACAGGGACATTCGGCCTCTTGGTGGGATGCTGGGGCTTTAGCTATTTGAAACACTGCAGGAAGGCTAATTGAAGCTATATTTTTGGATTTAAGTAGTTATACTTTTGGTGCCAAAATGCTTGGAAAATCATCTTTCTGAGATGGTTTTTGCATAAATAAAGATCAATACATGTATATTGTAATTTGATGCCAACTTACAGATCATTACATTGATAAATTGATACAGCCTCAGAGGGTTTATGAGCTTGTATATGTGCAGATATACAAATCATGACTAAAATCATAATAAATGCTGCTCAATAAGGTTTTTTAAAGTATACATTACAGAGCTGTACATGCATGAGCTTTCTAATTTTACAGTACTGCACGCATGCAATGGCGTTTCTACGGGGAGGTGGGGGCAGGGGGTGCCATGCCCCACCCTCCAAAATTTTTAGCTGGCCCAGTCTTGGCCCCCCACTGAAATTTTGTATAATGTTTCATACGGATACCACCACCCCCCCCCCCCCCCCCTCTGGTAATTATATGGCCCCAACTCGACCCCTCCACCTGTACCTTTTTTGACGTACATGTACGTGGTGGTCTAAGCTATTTATTTTTACCATTGAGTTATTTCCCTTATACTGGTACGATACTGATTATGAAGGTTATCAGGACTCACACCACTAATTCATGTGCCATATGTTTCAATGTTAAATCTTGATTTTCAACTTTCTATAACTTTTTCCCGAAATCTCGTTAAAAACTTTCCAATATGTCGTTTGAAAGCCTGACCAATACTTATTGGCTCCTCAAAAATTCAATATATATGTGGGACTATTGAAATGCATAAGTAGGTTAGTCTAATTTTACGGAGTTCTCTCCCTTAAAACGGCTTGGTAGATCCAGATTCGGTTTACTTTAACTGGTTTGGGTTGGCACCTGGAAGGGCGCGGGAACTGAGAGTTGCAGGTAGGACACAAAAGAGTCAACATGTTCGCAGCACTGCTGTGGTGTTGTTCTTTCGGTTTGGTGTCCTGGAGTAGTGTGGCAACTCGGGAGAATTAGCGTGCGTGAACCATGGAACGAGGTTGGAATGAGAGGAAGGAAAGCACACCGACAGCACTGCTGCCCTGTTTTCATTTTCATTCATTGTAATTCTGATGGAAGTAGATCTAATTAAAGTTTCTTCGACGTAATTTATGTTTTAAATCAGTGTACTAATCCAATGTAACTTCACTCGGTTACATTTTGGCGTCGCCGATAGGATCAAACTATGGATAAATGGGTGAGAACTTTCCATTTGTAACTTTTCTTCATCGTGTTTGAAATCGGTCGTACTTGTTTTGTAATACCGTTACGTACCTCTATTTTCTATAATTTTTCATTTATGTTATCAACCTCACTGAGTCTCTCCAAATTACTGAGATCTGTTCCTAGACCCTAACCCGATGTGTGTGAAACGGAAATTCATATCTGTCTTGTAGAACTCATCTAGACAGACAGAAGAACTTAACCAACAATCCTGCTAATTAATAGGAGTTCGATTTCTGTCCTTGATAGCAAGTACGGATGTCAGATCAAGATTATAAAGCTGTCTCCTTTATTTTATTTTTTTTGGTGACTGAATTAATGGTTCACAAGGATAGACTAAGCCTAATCCAGATTTTTTTTTTTTTAATTTCTTGTTTCGGTATTTTGTTACTGTTTGTCATCTTTATTTTCTTTTCTGTCATGTGGTGGTTATTTTCTTGGAATGATGATGTTGGTGAATACAATAAGTTGTCATGTTCTTGTACGGAAAGTTTGGATAGCTAGACTATTCCTGAGAATCTGGTTACCGAAGAGTATGAACGCAATTTCAAAGAAATGGATATGGAAGTCGAAGAACTTGAAGGACAGTAATAAGTAGATCAGAAACCATTTTAAGGACACATGTGGAAGAACATTTATGTATTTTTTTGAAATGTTCATATATTGACGTTTACATTATGTATGTGGCAGTGCTGTAGGTTTGGCTTGTATTACTCACATTTTTTTTTCGGTTTTCAATGCGAGGACGCATTTTTCTCAAAGGTGGGGAGAGTGTGGGACTATTGAAATGCATAAGTAGGTTAGTCTAATTTTACGGAGTTCTCTCCCTTAAAACGGCTTGGTAGATCCAGATTCGGTTTACTTTAACTGGTTTGGGTTGGCACCTGGAAGGGCGCGGGAACTGAGAGTTGCAGGTAGGACACAAAAGAGTCAACATGTTCGCAGCACTGCTGTGGTGTTGTTCTTTCGGTTTGGTGTCCTGGAGTAGTGTGGCAACTCGGGAGAATTAGCGTGAACCATGGAACGAGGTTGGAATGAGAGGAAGGAAAGCACACCGACAGCACTGCTGCCCTGTTTTCATTTTCATTCATTGTAATTCTGATGGAAGTAGATCTAATTAAAGTTTCTTCGACGTAATTTATGTTTTAAATCAGTGTACTAATCCAATGTAACTTCACTCGGTTACATATATGATGACTATGAAAAGTTTGAACCAGTCAAAATGAATGTAGACCACTAGCGGATATCAACACCAGGGGCCTGTTGTCAGAAAGTTCGTAATTTTATGATATCTTATGTCTAAGATTCTCGTAACTAGGAAAAGGTACGAGCGACTTATGATAATCATAACTTTACGAGATTAGCGTTGCCTGAAACAAATCGTAAATGGCTCGTAAATATTTCAATATTTACGATAATTGTCACGTGGCCATTGTGTCATGACCTTTGGAGTCGGAATAAAAAAAATGGCGCTTTTTGATTAATTTTCATCGCTAAGTACCTAATTCGCCGCCATTTTATGTAGTTTTACCTTTTCGGGGCACGAGTTTGATCAAGATAGATATTTTGTATATGTTGTGAAGTAAATCGATCGAAAAACCAGAAATATCTGGAGAGGTTTGAGGTTCAATGTTGACAAAAAAGTCGAAGCGAAGGTGCGATATGTAGCCATAGAGTTATAAATAGAACAACTATATAACTCTATGTATGTAGCCCATTAATTGGTGGTTTGGTGACTTGTCAATAAATCAATGGAAAATTACTGGTGGGGACAGGCTGGTAGTATACATTTTTGCATAATGCCTCGTCTAACTCCTTCGCAATGGCATGGAGATGTTCTGCCCAGCGCTTGTAGAGAAATAATCAGTCGCCGTAGCCACAATTCGCGATACGCAGGGGCGCCGGAAGGAAATGTTAGCGGCGGGGGCGGAGCTGTGATATATAGGGCACTATGTGACTGAGCGAAGCGAGGGAACCTTCCGGTCTAGGGGTGAGCGCCGTAAGCCCCCCGAGAAAATTTGGTATTTTAGAGCTTCTTAGATCACTTCTTAAATATACCAGAACGTACGTCATGCCTATATTTTGGGACATAGGGACACAACAAATGGGTGTGAACACCAGCTGACTGCAGCTCTGGGCTGCCGCATGGTTTATAGTATCGGCCGGCTCTTATTTTGGGGGATGTGAGCCCAGCCCAGATAAAATCCCCATTTTTCGTCTCTTGTCTCCGTCGGCTGTAATTATTATGACATAAAAATTGTCCGTGTCTCCATGACAAAAAGGGTCACATGCCGTGGTTCCGGTGCCCCTGGCGATACGGTGCTTTTTTCAAGGCCGAGACCTTCACCGGCTTATAACAGCCAATGCCTGCAAACTTAAGTAAGGCACATACCTGAAATATAGTTCAACATTGCTTGAAAAAATCTTCAAGCAAAACTGTTTTAATGAAATTTCAAGGGTATTGGAGGTATCAGATATAGTCATTGTCATTGTCAAATGTAAATTTCGATTGCGCTATTGCAAGATTTCTGAATATGTTCATGTATTCCATATGTATGTTACGAGTGGTACCGATTTCAAATTAACGTGAAATCCCTAAGAGAGACAATTCTAATGGCAGAAATAAACTTATACTTGGTGGATAGATTCCAAAGATCGATGTCTCTTCGTTGGCCTAGTCATATTTGGCTCTAAAATTTCATGAATATTCCGTTTCTGCTGAGACGGAAAACTTGGACGCACTTCACCTCAGTTAAACCATTCAAAAAATCCATTGTAAATCGACGAGTGTAAGGCATCTCGGTTGTGTGAATGATTGATTCTATATTTCTTCGGGGTCTTTGGAGCAACACAACAGCCGCAATTTTGCCAAGTTTACATGACAATTCGCAAAATGTGTTAAAGTTATCATAAATTTACGAGAATCATAGAGTTAAGACCGGTCGAGAGCGGTCTTAAATATTTATGATTTTTAAGTGAAAATATCCGAACGTTAAGATTCTCATAAAGTTACGAATCTACTGACAACGGCATTGTCGTAAACTTAACCATTTATGACGACATTTACGATATCTTACAGATACGAACTTTCTGACAACAGGCCCCAGGTGACCAGGACTGCTCACAAAACGACTATTTATAGAATTACCCTTCCACCTTAGTCTCTCATAGGCCTAATCTCACTAAATCTGAAATAAAATGAAATTTCAGACATCAAATTCCAAATCTTAACCATAAATTGACTACATTGGTATCAATTGCATAAAATTTTTTAGTGGTGTGGGTCCATCAATCATAGTGAGCTATTCATTACATCAGCGCGTTACTTCCCTGTATGATTGTACGAATGTAGGCCTAGTCTGTGGTCTGCTTCTCTACTTCTTTTTTCGTATTAATTTGCCTGCCTATTTTTGGTCTAGATTTGGATGTTGATGTGTAATAATAAAAATCTGTAAAAGCAAGACAATTCCGTTAATCAAACATCTCACCATAGCATGACAAAATCGGGTGCAATAATTATATATCAGTGGACTTCCCATACGTGAAATATCATCAGGTGTTTCGAAAAGAGTAAGCTTAAACTGCCATATCTTTCAGATTTTGGTAAATGAAATTAAATTTTGACGCGGAAGAATTAAAACGGAAACTGTCGTGTGGGGTTTAAAAATTAAAAATTTTCATGTTCATCATAATATCGAATTTTGGCAATGGTAAAGATGAACCGACAGAATATACTTCCAGGAAGTCCGTCTGAGCCTTTAGGGGGTCCAGGGGACGGAAGCTCTGGGTTTTAGGTATTTGATTCACTACAGAAAGGCTTATTGAAGCTACATTTTTGGATTTTTTTTATGTTTATGCCCGCTCATCTTTACCGACGACACTTTTTCAACCGATGAATATCAAAAAAGGGGGATGGGGGCCTCTCCCCCTCCCCCCCCCCGCCCCCCCTCTAGCTACGCCACTGGATATGATTCTGGTAACTAAGTCCGTTTGTTTCGTATGTGTCACGATTGTATTCCACTGAGGTCAGATTAATTTGTCTTTATCATTAAGGTTTGGGTTAGTAATGTAGTGAAACTATACCAGTATATTCTCAAACTCGATAAGAATCAAATATGTCAAATATGGTCATGTCCTTCATTAGATAACATTTAATGTTGTGTAAATTTCACAAACATCCTTCCGTATATTTAAATTGTGAAATATTCTAAGTAACTAACATTGAAAGTATATGAAGAACATTTAGGAGAAACTGAATCAAATTGCCATATATGGTTAAATGATGATATGGAATTATCTGTACTATAAATATAGATTTATATTTAATTCATAAATCAACACAGTAATCATGTAGGGACATGATCATGATTAAGTTATCATTTCCGGAAGACAAATGATATCTCTATTGCAATATTCTGTGGTGTTTTATTATTGTCTATGCAACTTAAAGGGGAATGTTCAGCAATTTCTAGGGTCGATTTGAGCCTTGAATAACTAAAACT
Organism: Lottia scabra; assembly: GCA_029955415.1. NCBI lineage: Eukaryota > Metazoa > Mollusca > Gastropoda > Lottiidae > Lottia > Lottia scabra. The sequence continues at coordinate 9,276,956 of JARJEI010000003.1, read as the reverse complement.
GCACAAAAATCGCATAATCCCGCAATTACATCCCTACCTTATCTTTCATTTTCTGTATTTGTGTTTTCTATATAAGGCATATACAGTTAGTCTTACTAAACGACGAGTACTTCATTCGCTCATAATTATGGATACACGGGGATTTGAAGGCTAATATTTCGAGGGAGAGTTGTGAACATTATTATAGATCAAAATAACTAAAAGATTCCAGGTTCTGAGATAAAAAAAAATTTATTGGTCGAACAGTTAGTGAACATCACTTTAACAAAAAAAATTGTAAATTTCCACTGAATGTTTACAAACCAAAACTTGAATGATAAAAGCTGATTTGAAAAACATGTGGATTTTTTTGTGGTTGAGAAACATGACCAAAGAATATCTGATGAATAGATCTATTTTTATTTTTTTCACATGTATTTTCCCTTACAGTATGTCACGATAACGAACGTATTTCGTCCGTATTCATGACTACTTTATGGAAAAGTTTGATCCGTTATCCTTAGTGTAATAGTGTTAGTTAATTCAAATTTTAATTCGGTGAAACTAGAATTGTTGAGTACCGTTATCGAGTACATACTATTAAGGTTGTAGTTGTTTTTTCAAAATAGGTGCATGTATATCAAAACATCTCATGGGCCCGTTTCTCAAAAATTCTTACGATTAAAAATGTTCGTAAGAGTTTGATATTATTTATTGTAAAATGCCAAAGTTACGACAAAATTTATCGTAAGATTTTTTGAGAAACAAGCCCCAGTCTAATTATCACTGAAAAAATATACTTAATATAGGGCCTATATACGGAAGCGTATTAGGGCCATTCATTTTTTTTTTTTTTGAATTTTCAAGTTAGTATCTTGAATTTTCAAGTTAGTATCTTGAATTTTCAAGTTAGTATCTTGAATTTTCAAGTAAGTATCTTGAATTTTCAGGTTAGTATCTTGAATTTTCAAGTTTGTAATTTTCCAGCTAGTATGTTGAATTTTCAAGTAAGTATCTTAAATTTTCAAGTTAGTATCTTGAATTTTCAAGTTCGTATCTTGAATTTTCAAGTTAGTATCTTGAATTTTCAAGCTATTATCTTGAATTTTCAAGTTAGTATCTTGAATTTTCAAGTTAGTATGTTGAAATGGGTAGCTTGAATTTTCAAGTTAGTATCTTGAATTTTCAAGTTAGTATCTTGAATTTAAGTATGTTGAATTTTCAAGTTAGTATCTTGAATTTTCAAGTTAGTATCCTGAATTTTCAAGTTAGTATCTTGAATTTTCAAGTTAGTATCTTGAATTTTCAAGTTAGTATCTTGAATTTTCAAGTTAGTATCTTGAAAGTTGTGTACTTTAATTTGTATTTCATTGAAGGTGTAGTGAAGTTACTAACTTGAAAATTCAAGATACTAACTTGAAAATTCAGGATACTAACTTGAAAATTCAAAAAAAAAAAAAATGAATGGCCCTAATACGCTTCCGTACCTATATACTAATGTCTAAAATGAATACAATAATAAAAAGTTAAAGGATTTTGTAAAGAATAGCGTTCTACTTTAGATAAGATAAATTTAGATAAATGAGTCAAAATATGTAATTATTATTATGTAATTGTTGATCATTTTGACTGAGACAGTCATTTATCTGCACATTTAAAAGTTGATATGCACTCAATTTCCAACTAAGAGATAAATTTTGCAAACAGTTCATTTGATTTCAAATGGTTGAGCTATGCCTTGCTCTTAAAAATTCGTACCGATGTTACTATACAGGAAATTAGAGAATAAAAAAATATCGTCCAGAGCATTACAAAATCGTATAGTACAATCATGTAGTAGTAGTGTACTTCCCATACACAATGTAGGTGTTTCGAAAAGAGTAAGAAAGTTCTACCATCTGCCACGCCATATATAGGTCCATATCATAACTTGTCATCTACCAACCAACCATCCAATTGGTGCAACCAGATCATTAGACAATGCCTGACTAAACAGATCTGCCAAAATGGAAGAAGCAGACTTGCCTGTCGTATATGACAAGGAGTAAGGGAATGATCGTATCGCTATAGGGCAGCAGGGTCGCGAGCGAGGGGTCCGGGGTCCCCCACTTTTTGGCAGTTTTGGTAGGGGTGAGAGTGAGAGGTGGATTTTGAAAATTTTCAACCAAGAGCCATTTTTGTTGTTAATTACGTATGAGCTGATGACTGTATTTGTATATCAATCACTATGTACTTGGAAACTTTTCAAATTAGTAGGAAAAATAACTGCGTAATAAGAAAATAGGAAGACTATTTATGGTAATTATGGTCCCTTTTTCCGTTATCGTGACTTATATGTGTATTTCCCTATAGAGCAGTGGTTTTCAGCCTTTTTCAAACTGTGACCCAAAGCCAAGCTTAGAATAACAATTACAATATTTACTTTTTTTTACCTAAACATTGAGTTCAAAACAGCCCACTTACACGACCGATCCTGTGTCAGCATGTGAGGGAAAATTTCAGGGGAAAAAATCCAATTAAAATCGGAAGGAGGTCGAGATGTAGCGCAAATGTAACCGGACTTCATGTGTTGGATATCATCAATGGGGAGACCTGATGCATAACGCAACTACAGACCTTACACCAGGCCTTCTTAAATGGCCCCTCAAGAGTTACCCCTTCTGCTAAAACACTCTGCTAGCTATGCTAGCTAAGCTCTATTTGACATTCATATTTTTTCATAAGATGCAATTGACCCTTTACAAAAAATAATTTAGAAGGCCTGCCTTACACAGTGAAATATTTTTGGACTAAAGAAAATGATCATGCCACGTGGCCCCCAAACAAATGCCTAATGGGAACAGGTTGAGTACCACTGCCCCAGACTCTCTGCCAAGTTAGACAAGTTTTCTTGATGACTAACGCCTTTTATCATTGCACCTGGCAGTGTCGCCTTGACATCAGCGCAGCCTTAAAGTATCACCTTTACAACATAAACAATATTATGCTAATGTATAAAAGTGAAATGAGATTAGATCTTAAAAAAATAAAGTTGTATTTTCGAGGGTTTACGATAAGAGGTAACCAAAAATATTAAAATACTTACACTTGTTTGAATTCGGGTGAAATTAAAATAATTTCGGACTAATTCAGAACGGAGAGTGACAGAAAGAGAGAAAAACGTTTCTGAATATCTAGATGAAACTTATTATTTTTTATTTATCAAAATAATTAATACGTAATTTTGATTGAATCAAGTTCTATTCTATGCCGTTTTATTTCACTTAAATGGGAATGTTCAGCATTTTCGAGGATCCGTTTCCGGCTTTGAATTTATGTTCATAGACTTCAGATTTACTGAAACTGCCCAAAAATATCGCACAATCTCTTCAATTATACCCGTACCTTAACAGTTATCTTTCATTTTCTGTAAATGTGTTTTCTATATAATTATAAGGCGTAGTCTTGACTTTCAAACCCTGATATTTGTTGAAAAATTGAGATTTGAAGGCTTAAATTTCCAGAGAGAGTTTGGAACATAAATATAGTTTAGATAAGCTAAAAAATTCAAGGTTCTGAGAATAAAAGTTTTTTTGGTCGAACGGTTAGTGAACATATCTCATTTATACCCTTTAAAAATATCTGTGGTTGGCTAGGCCTATATTTTTTACGGACTGTGACACACAGTAAAGTCGTTCCCTTGGTTGAAAACTAAAGTTATTGACTGTCTCTTTAAAATAATATAAACATTATCATCACAAGATCTGGTCATATAAAAACGGTATATTTCCGTTAAAATCTAATGAAATATTCGAGATGTAATATTAGTAATTCAAGATGACACGTATACGTCATGCAGTAGCCATGTTGGTCAATAGGTCAACCAGAGATGATTAAATCGAAGTGAAACTCCATATTCACAATCAGCAGTCCATGATGTGGTTGATATCTGATGCTCTTTGTTAATCGGAAGTTCGAGATGTATCATAGTTATTTCAATATTTGCCTCTTCATTTATAATAGGATTAACAAGAAATGATGAAGAGGAAAAATCCGTTACAAACGGATGCGCGTATAGTATATAAGTTATATGTAGAGCATCATAAGATCAGAAACTTTTACATTAAGCTGAATTTACTTCCTGTTTAGCTTGCCAAACGCAATTTAAGATTTGAAAATAGTATCAGAAGTAACTGTGACAGCTTAAGAGAAGGTTGTGTCTAATTTTTCATCATGAATAATTTTTTTGGAGTGATAATCCTGGCAACGTTAATTTCGTTGGTAAGAATATTTTGAAATTTGTTAAAAGGAATTTTATTATCTACGTATACTTTCGTTGATAAATCGAATTTAACCGTTTTGTTTTATTCGAATTGTAATATTAGCTTCAAGATTGTAATGATACCATCAGCGAGTGACTTATAGATATGCTATACCACATTGTATTATCATTTAAAAAAAAAACAGCAATAACGTAAAGAATTTGCACATTTTAGAAATAATTTAAAATCTTAGTTTCAATATCAATGATCAATTATTTATTATATTAGTATTGACAATATGATATCCTTTTGTTGATTCGGCTTTGTTAAAGAATTTCGTTGCTATTATTCGAAACAAAATTGTCAATGGAACATTTTTGTTGTAGATCAATGGTGCGCCGACCAGCCCAGCTAAAGACACTAGATCAATAGATGAGATATTAATGGATGCTATGACCGCAAATAATAATGGTAAGGGTGTATAACTTTTAATATATGCATAAATATTTTTGAGAAGCAGTTTATATACCAATACATCGTATTTGAGTTGTGATTTCTACCTATTCAAAGTATAGGTTCACGAAAATCTTTTAGATAGATCTGTCATTAAAAAATTATGTTTTATTACAAAACACAAGACAATATTCTGGAATATAACACACTTCTTTCATACAGTTAGGCACATAACGTTTGTTATTAATCAAATTTTAATCAAAACTTTTGGATAATGTAAGGAACACAAATCCGATTTTTATCTATAATTTTCAATAATTTACCAACCTACCTTTAATTAAAGGATTACCACAACTTAAAATGATCAAAAAACTTGTCTGGTTGAAAATATGGAAAATTACTTAATTTTATGGTTAATTGGATTCTGTTTGTAAACTGTAGACACCTTTAATGAATTCTTATACTCTAATTGGTCAAGTTTGAGACCTTAAATGTTTTGTTCATTCCAAGAGGTATTTATCTAAGAATATTATTAATTGATATATTTTAGTTGAGATGTTGGATTTGTTCCATGATTTGGGCGATGGTAAAATGATGGCTATGGTAGAACTGGATATATTATTGAACATGACAGAGCTGGCTGAATACAGGTAATATTAGTTTCCTGGTTATGACAAACTGACGTAAAAAATAGTTCTTTTAAGCGATACTAAGTCTTAGAATGAACAAAAAAATTAAATTTTGGTCAACTCATCAGGAGACAAACCTAGTGGCATAACTATAAAACAGATTACCTAAATAATCTGATAAATCCAGAAAACTATGTTTAAATACAATATTTAATAAATATCTTAATCCAATTTAAGGCATTTATCAATAATAATCTGTAATTGTATGGAAAATTACATAATTTTATGGGTTTTTTTGCATTCTGTTTGTATACTTTGGACGCTGTTGATGAATATAAATATACTCTTATTGACCAAGTTTGAGAACTGTTTTTGTTCATTCTAAGACGTAGTATCACTTTACCGTATGAATAATACACATTGATAGATTATATTTTCTTTACGTGAAATTATCATTTAAATAGGTTAAGTGTATACAGAACACAACCTAAAATTTGGATGCATTGATACCGTTATTGTAAGAATTACAACTGAAAATTAACTCGTTTAACTCAATAAAACAGAATTTAAATCATGATTCAGAAGCATTTGGCAATTTTTGAAATTCTTAACTGGGACAAGATGTTTGAAAAGGCTGGTAAATAAACACAAACTGTTAAAAAAATGTGTATCGTTACTCAGCCCCTTAACGATTTTACTTACTGTGCTAATATGCCTAAAGAGTTGTGCTAGAAAGTTCAACTTGAACGACACTATTTCCAAAACGAGTGTGACAGCACGAGATGAGCTAATGCCTGATCAGTCTGTTAGGGAAGAATGAGAGGTTAACAATTATTTAAATTCCTTCAGGAAAATATAAACTATTATCAATTATTTGACAAGAATTTGAATTTACTTTTAGATCGAAAACCAACAGACATAAAAGAAAGGCTTATAATAATGAAAGATTGAGATGGCCTGATAATATGGTGCCATATCAAATTCAAGAAACAGATTTCAGTAAGTTAAATAAATATTGTCATTAAGAATTATAATTAAATTACTTTTGTTATGAAAAAAATCAAAGATATTTGTAATTTAATAAAGGGATTGTAAAGAGGTTTTTCTAAAATTTGGTAAGTGTATCAGGGATACTTATAGCATCGATTTGGAAAATTATCAATCCAGCTATTCCAGCTATTACACTTAAACATCGTGTTTGATGTCGTCACACCCGGAAAGTGTACTTGAATTACAGGAGACTTTCGCGGATGTGATGGATGTCATCAAACACGAAGTTTAAGAGGAATAACTGGAACCACAGATGTCTGATTCCCAATTGATTCTATCAGTGGTCCTTGTACACATAAAATTTCAGGGTAACCTCTTTACAATCCTTTAAATTGTGTTAATAAGGGATTATTAGGAATTTGACAACTATGAATGCAATGATTTGACATCAGGGAACTCGCGCTTTAACACAGTAACGTGTTAAAATCTATATGAAAATAAAAAACGTTTTTAAATGAAGCTATAATTTAAATACAGCTGCCAATATTTGCATCAGTTTCACTTCCGAGGTCTCATTAACAATGAAAAAATGCACAATCACATGAAAAGGTGCATTGCGTGGAAAATCACCATATTTACACTCTTTTTAACAATAAAATTTTTCATTTTTAGAGTTCTAATGTCTTGTCATCGATATAATACAATTCTAAAGTTTTGATTACGTTTAGATTTTCTAGATTGTCGTATTTTAATCATCCCATGGTGTGTTTAACTATATGCAGTGGTTATAATGATTATATAAAATGATTATCCTATTAAAACGAATCTAATCTATAAACGGATCTTCCATGTTCAAATTTCCACAATATTTCATAGAAATTGTATTATTTAATCAACGCCCAAGTATATTAAAATTTGGTATTTTTAAATTGCCTCAAACCAAACATTCAACTGTATGACTAAGAGAATTCGTCATAGCTAAATTAAACTTTCTTTTTTCTGTGCGATGTTAAATTCAATTGTTTGAAGAGCCCTATTCTATTTTATTTGAACGTTACATTATCTGTGTCGTCAAAAGTATACAATAGAAAATAAAGGTGAAAGGAGCATTCGTTTTAATCTTTTTATCTAATTTCTATGACAATCTTAACCTGAAGAACACAGTTTCACGAGAAAATAATCCATGTAAACACTTTATATTGTATCAATATAAGAACTGTCAATTGACTTAATTACCTAAAAAGGCTTGATTTGCCCTTGAGAGACCTAAACCGGAAGTGAAAGTCAAATTGCCATCTACCAACCAACCTTTAGTACACACCTATGGGTGACTTTTACCACTTAGGAAAAATTAAATATTAGCATGCCAATAAGTATTCCAATTTCCAATACATTCTTTATCTGTCATCGTGCACTATTTAACCTATACGTTCCTTGCGGTAAGCTAAGGGTATCACCACTCATAAAATAAGTGGTCCAGTGAGTATCCAAAATGTTGTCAAACTGGGCTCTTTAGGGTATTATGTATACCAAATCCAGATTCGTAATCTTATGAAAATTGATAAAAAAAAATGCCCTACGCTGGTCAAGACGTTTATTGTTTATATAATATATATCGTTATGTTTGACATTTTATTTTAGGTGAAAGAGATATAGCTACCATTAAATCGGGAATAAGAGATTGGGAAACGATGACATGTTTAACATTTAATGAGGTTCCACGAAACCAACTTAACAACTTTCCAAGCAGAATACTCTTTAGAAATGGAGACGGGTAAGGATATCTTATTTACGATCTTACTTTGTTGAAAGGAACTATTCTAAAACGTGTGTTTTTGATAACATATAACAGGAATAGCTATGCCTTGAGGTTTATAACCAACTTGAGTTACAAACCGTAGAACCAACAATGGGGAATGTTCATCATTTTCAAGGGTCGATTTAGGTATATGTAAATAGCCTCCAAAAGTACGAAACATGCAAACAAATCGCACAATGCCTTCAATTATACCCCTATTTAAACAAGTATCTTTCATTTTCTGTAAATGTGTTTTATATATTAAGACATAGTCCCGATGAAAGTCGTATTTTTTACTTTCAAACGCTGATGATTATGCTGATATTATACACGGGGATTTGAAGGCTGAACATCATAGGTGTACGGGAGGTTTTGAAACTGGGGGTTCGGGAGAGATTTGTGCTCGAATCTCGGACTCTGCCCGAATTCTACTGAACGCGGAGCTGCGTCGGGCCAAGCCCGACTACGAGAAGCGCTGAAGGCGCGAGCCCGCTGCAGGGGGGCGGGAGATCCTCCCCAGAAAATTATGAAAATCTACATTCAATTTGTTGCATTCTGACGTCTAAGACATAATTGGGGGTTGATTATTGGTCTAGAGGGATGTGAAAAAAACATGAAATATGCTCATAATGTCGGAATTCATGCACAAAAGTGATCATGAAGGGTTACTAATTTGATACTCCATGAGAATATTCATCAAAAACGATTTCATTTCGGTGCTTGATGATGACCTTGACGATGCCCGGTGATCAAATCCGAAACCTCAATGAATCCTAAAATGCCCGAACAACCAAGGTATTTTGCTTCAATAGAATCTAGGGACTCCCCTCTCCCGTACGCCTATGCTGAACATATCCCTTTCGTAAAATCACCGAATAATGATCGAATATCTGTGTTTTTATTTTAAAAATTTATTCTTATCGGCTTCATGTATTCTATGCTTGTATAGTTGGACCAATGATTGTAACTTACGTATTTTTCTGTCTTTTGCCATTTCAGATGTTATTCTAGATTAGGACGAACTGGTACTGTTCAACCCATCAGTTTGGGTCGTCGTTGTAGAACGGTAAGTTAATAAGTGATATTTTGTAAGAGCTGCACTTCTATGGCTGTCTTCGACGACCTGCAGCGTTACTGCAGCTTGGTCGATAGAATACTGTACTTCCTCTGTTCTTGTATTTTGATCGTATTCTTTCAAAACTAAGTATGAGTTAATGTAAGTGTTTTATTGATTTCAGAGAGGTATTGTTGTCCACGAAATCGGTCATGCTATTGGGTGGATTCATGAACAAGCTCGGCCAGACCGAGATGACTATATTACTGTCAACTTTAATCAAATACCACCAAATTGGAGGTCCCAATACACTAAGAATTCACCAAGGGTTATTAAAGATTTCGGCGTTGAATACGATTATACCAGCATTATGCACTACTCGGCTAATGTAAGTTTTGAAATTTTTGTATTAAGCCCCGAATAGAATTATTGATATCGTAGTTTATTAGCAGCTAATCGTGACCTCATCGTGTCCGGACCTGTACTCTGTGTATACGCGTCTTGGCCGTCTTCTTTTTTCTTTTTTTAATCCCGGACCCCAGGATTGGGCACTGTTACACAAATTCCTTCAGAGAATAGTATGCATCATTCGTTGAAATGCCTTCACCGTACTCATTGTGCAGAAAAGTAGGAAGTGAAGTTTCATTATATTTCGTTGCAATGACTTTCATCACCTTTAAGTATTGTTCACTTGTTGGCCATCTTATTGCTGAAACACCGACCTGGGCAATACAAATTTGATCCTGTACAGACACGACAATATTTTCGACAACATGTTGGTCAACACCTATAGCAACAAAAATTTAGTCCTGTACACACACGACAACAGTTCGACAACATGTTGGGCAACTTGTTGCTAAATGTTTCCGAACCTGCCTACACTAACAACATTTTCGACATGGCATTTCAGCAATATGTTGGCCAACATGTTGTCGAAAATATTGTCAGTGTGTACAATGCAAATGAACTTATTTTAGTAAATGTCTCATTTTGGATTTCTTTTTAGTCATTTGGACCCAGGACCATTGTTACTAAAGACCCAGCTTTCCAGAACTTAATTGGTCAACGTCAAGCACTAAGTTTTAGAGATGTAAAATTGGCCAATCTGATGCACAACTGCGCTGGTGAGTTATTATCATCTATCAATACACTTTTAACTAGAGATGTCCTGCCACGTTTTGACAGGAATAATTTTCAGTGAAACCAATACTCCTTGTACATGTTCTTGTCAAATGCAGGTGCAAAAAGTATCATTTTTCAACCTTAAATCCATCGATTTGGAAGAATTTTTATATTCTGTAGCACATGTTTCTTGCCAGCCATGGACCCATAGACTAGCATTTAGATCGTTAAACATCTACGAACTCTAAGAGAATATAGTAAATAGAAAAATACGAATTAATCATCCTGTCCTGTCCAAATATTACGATTTGATTCATCTGAAAAAATTATATATTCTTCATTCTCGACATTTCGTACTCCATGGTTCAATATAAATAAGATCAAGAATATGTGTATTATGTAAGCGAGGTAAGAGGGTAAAGGGGAAATTAAAATGCTGTAAATCGTAAATATATCTTTTACAGTTTTACAAGATTGTCCAACACAACCATGCCCTGGTGAAGGTTTCCGAGGAAAAGATTGTAACTGTTATTGCCCAACTGAAACAACGAACTTTCGAAATCCTATACAATTATGTGATATGACAGCACCAATAACAACAACTCGTCGACCAACACCAACAACAACAACAACGACGACAACCACCACACCATCCAGTGTTACCCCACCACCAGGTTAGTCTAAAAAAATGGATCACGTAAGCATAGTAGCATGCAGAACGAAACGAATATACATCCTTATTTCATTCTTATTACAAAGAATTACAAATTTTGCATATTGACCGTATGGGAAAACCATGCAAGTATAGTACATTTGAGATTTTCATTTAATTCGGATATTTGTTCTTCATGTATCTCCGACATAGGATTCGTCTAAAGTTAATAAAATTATGAAAATTAAAATCATGAAATATTTACTCATTTATTGATATACATGTACTTCCTCAAATGAAAAGTTCATTAGCTGCTACCAATATTACCAATGTGTTCACATGAATTTCGAGAATTGATTACGGTTGGGATCATTCGTGCTTGGTTTTATTATTGAATAAAAGAATTGAGTTTTCAAGGCTAATGTTTGGGATTTTTTTTCAGATTGTAGAGATATCTTACAGCAATCATCGTGTGAAAGTTTAAGAGATAATGGACAATGTAGAAGTGATCCAGAAAGAATGATGATTTATTGCAAGAAAACGTGTAGTTTCTGTGATGAAGGTATGTTGTTTTATGATCTTCGATTCTGGGGAAGTGTATATATGAAGACATGTAGCCTAGTAATTTTTTTTTAGAACCTGGAATTTTTTAGCTTATCTAATCCATAATGACGTTCACATCTCTCCCTCAAAATTTAAACCTTCAAATCCCTGTGTATCCATAATTATCATCGTTTAAAAGTCATAAATACGACTCGTTAAATTATATATGCATTATTTAGATAACACATATGCAGATAATGAAAGATGAATGTTTAGGTAGAGATATAATTTAGGGGATTATGCGATTTTGTGTATTTCTAGTACGTCTTGAGGCTATTTAATCAAGGCCCCAACCGACTGTCGAAAATTTAGAACATTCCCCTTAAAAGTACATCATTGATATTCTGCCGGCTTACTAATAATTGTTCTCATCGGAAAATAGATATATATTTCTTAAATTACCAACAAAAACACTTATAAAACGGGATGTAAGGTCTAAAGATAGTAAAATAAAGTGGTATGTGACGAAGCCTTTTAACCATCGAAAACTACTCAAAGTAGATCCGTCCGTATCTTTTATCATCAAAGATCATCAAAGAATGTTCTGGTTTCATATTCAGATTTGAACTTTTGTACACTCATTTAAATTAATTTTTTGATTAAAATTTTCGATTTGAAAAATTGTTTAGAATACAAAATATTTAAAAACCTTACTTTTTAGACGCTGTTAAAAAATTACTTTACGGATTTGAGTAAAATAAACGCCTATGGTTGCGTGTACATAGAAGTATACCGAATACACTACTTGAAATTCCTACTATACTACACTTTACTTTAATATACGTAGGAATACTTCGTTTTCGATAAGTGTCCTCTTATGTTACCAAGTATTATGAAGTTACCTTGTTTGAATTTAGGTATACGCGCGTCGCTCAAAACGTACACCCGAAAAGTATACTTCTATGTGCACGCAGTCTAATGGGAGAGAAATGTTTCTCCTATCCTATGTATTCTAAATGTTTCTCCTATCCTATGTATTCTAAATGTTTCAGATAGAAATATTAATCTTTAGTCTTGCATCTTGAATTGTGTTTTTTGAATTATTCTACCATTTTTCGTTGTATTGATACTTCTTTTGTATATTTGTAGATCCTAATAAAATGTGTATGGATTTTGATAATGCCTGTCCATTTATAGCCTCGTCTGGTTACTGTAATGGCTCTTTTTCTGATTTAGTCCAGCAAACATGTCCGAAATCTTGTAAAGTTTGTGAGGCACCTTGTAAGTATAATTTGTAAAGAGCAGTTTTTTTTTTAACCAAGGTGGTTTGAGTTTTCAATTTCCATACCTTCCTGCAACGGCCAATGATTGGTCGAGAGTCAAGTCCTTGACCAATAAGAAACTTGATAATGATCTAACGCGATAGCATCATTCCCATTTCAATCTGAAGTCTGTCGTTCCAGCAATTTAACTTAAAGCGATACAACCTCTTGGAATGAACAAACTTAGTCAATAGGAGTATACATTCATCAACAGTGTCCAAAGTATACAAACAGAATCAAATAAACCCATAAAAACTATGTAATTTTCCATACAATTACAGATTATTATTGTTAATTTCTTAAATTAGAATAAGGCATTGATCAATTATTGTATTTAAACATAGTTTTCTAGATTTATCAGATTATTTAGGTACTAGTAATCTGTTTTATAGTCATGGCACTAGGTATGTCCTCTGATGAATGTATACTCCTATTGACTAAGTTTGAATTTTTTTGTTCATTCTAAGACGTAGTTATCGCTTTAAACCAGGCGTTTCAAAAAATCAGAAAACCTCTTTACTATCTCTTCAAGTTAAGTGATGATAGCTTTTAACAATGAAACACTCGTAATATACTTCTATTGTGATGATAGGTCGTCATAATCATAACAAATACAGGACAATAGCTTTCTCTTCCGGTTGTTTATATCCATTATATAAGTTTCACAAAGAGAAGATTTTTAATTTGCACTTGGAAATTGTAAAGATGTCTCTATACAATCTAAAATGTTTTTAGGAACACTGATACTATTTGATTGCGCCATTACAATTTTCTTTTAGACGTCGTGTTTCGAGCAATTTAACTCAACAAAGCATTCTATAGCATTCTACCGCATAAGCTAATTATGCCACTTTTGTGAAATTGATTGAAAATTGGAATGGTTCATATGAGGGCTGAGCACTCAACTGTTAAAAGTGTTAAGCTGTCTAACTATTGGGATGTCTAACTAATGGGAGGACACCGTGCTATCAGCGTCTCCGATGCACATAAAACTTTATACAACCCTTTAATGATTTGTCTTGTCAATAAAACAATTGTCTTTTTCTATTTTCAGCATCGTGTGCTCTAGATTTTGTTGGAAGCTCGTCTTCAAAGATGAACCCAAGTATGGTTTTATTCGTGTTTGTTTTTATGGCAGCTCTCATCAAAAAATAATTTATTTTTGAGTGTTCGTGTTGCAAAATGTATCAAAAATATGAATCAACAAAATTTACTATATCTTAGGGATTTATGACGTCACAAAAATGTGTGTTTAAGGGTGTTAATTGGGCTATTTCACGTTATGAAAAAATGGAATAAGTATATGAAATAATGATTTCTTGAGACTTGTTGTGCATTTGTTGATGATTTTGGGTCCTTCTCGATAGTTTAAGGTTGATTTCATGTCAATCAGATTTTTTTTAATGGGTTGACAGCCCTTTCAAACATGTCATAAAAATTGGACATTTCAAACTTTTGATACAAGTTTAAAAAAATGTGAATGGATCAATTTACATCAAACTTGGCATAAATGTAGACAATTACATGGCCGAGAAACGTACAGAGCGATTTTCCAAAAAAAAAATATTATTTTGGTGGTTACCATGGAAATACGAAAATTTACACGTCGGTACGGCAAACATTTTCCAGGGGCCAAACTGATTAGAATTTTCGAAAAAAACTCTCTGTACGTTTCATCCTTATTGAATAAGCTTTCAACCAAATCAAGATCGTAATTTTCCAATAAAAAATGACTGAGAAATCTTGTACCAACCTGGACACATTTTGCTACTTTTTCCTAATTTTTTAGCAAAAACTAACGAAATACCTAATTTCTTTTCGGTTTTTTTCATTCTATATAGTTTACAAATAAAGTAATAATAATTATCTACAATCTGAGCCCAAAAATAATAAGTAATTCGCAAAAATTCCATCTCGTGGTTTTTTTCTCGAACGCTAGCCCAATCAATACCCTTAAGTGTGACCCAATTTTGAATTTAAAAAACGTCACAGAAATATGGAATACTATTCCTGGATTTTCCTTACAGAATTTTAGAAATTTTAATGGCCATCGTTGGGTGAATATGGCATGGTGAAATAATGAACTGTTAATATAAATTAATATGAAATAAGTCAATAACATAACTTATAAATTTGGTTGAAAATTGCATGGGATGTAATTTGGGTGGCCTTTCATTAAAGGGTGGTGCTGAATACAGGTGACCGTTGGGCCAAGTTTGACTGCATTATTATTATTATTTATCTAAAAACCCATTAGTGTTCGCCATTTATTGTAATCTTTATCCTTAATTGTCCTCTTAGTTTATTTGTTTGTTTTTAATTCATAGCTTTTGAAATTTTCCTACATAATCAATCATGTCCAGGATTTCATCATTAAATCTTAATCTCCTTACAATTAATAAACTTTCAGCTCGGGTTATTTGTGTAGTGTTTTTTTGTGATATTTATTTATGTATTATGTTTATATTTTGTAAATATTATTGTCAATATTTATTTTCATAATGAGTTATTAAATTAATGTAAATTTTTTATTTTCATTTCATTTCCTTCAAACAGTTTATTATGCCCCAATAAATAGAATACTACATGTACATCCACAGAAAATATTTCGTTTACTTTTCTACATCTATTGGCTGCAAACGCCATGAAGACTTAGTGTACAATGAATGAATTTGTGTCAGAACAAAGACATTAGATACTCCTTGTTTCGAGTTCCAACTTTCGAAATACACCGCAAATAGGTCCTCGATTTATTGTCCCATGTACGAAGAAGGGGAAACTATACCCGTGACTGTATTGAGGTACGGTGTGTGTTAAACACATGGGAGTCGCAAAATATAGAAATTCCAAATGTTATGCCCAATTTGGTTATAAAAATACACGAAACAAAAGATTCAAAAATGGATCGGAGAATCTCCCGTGAAAATAGACTGACGCTGTTTGACGCTTCACACTTTCTCCTACTCCGAAACTTGCTGTCTCCATTCCCAGCCTCTGATAGCTATTTGGATGGATATGGCTGGGAGAGAGTCAGAAAACGAAAACTTTTTCTGCACCTCCGCGGGTGTGGTGGTTTTAAACGTATTTATTTACCTCGAATCCACGAAAGCTCGATATATTTGGAAAGATGAATGATTTTTTAGTTCAATCATAACACCATTATCCCCTACACCATACAGGCCATGTATGCGAGAAATAAAATCTGTCGGTCGCCATTGAATGCCAAAACTTTTTGTGGCCTAGTTTTTCTTTCCCAACCATATCTGTCCAAATATCTATAAAATGCTGGGAATAGAGTCAGCAAGTTTCGAACTAACTTTCTCCCTCAATGACAATATTTTTTAGAAACGAATACAAATCATTGTCCGCTCACAGAGTTTCACAAACATAGCACTTTGGTGAATGACACATATCGTCATTCAATTTACCATTTTGATATCCGGGTGCCATAGTAATACACATTTCTGCGTCAGTACTTGGTTCGGTGGTTCTCCAGAATGATCGTTCCAATTTAGGAAGTAAGACTCCATTTGACCAATGAAATTCGGCTCCTACCGAACTTCTTCTGGCGTCCAAATAATAATCCACTTGATCGTCTTCAAAAGAATTAAAACAGAAAAGTTATTCACAATTCAAATTACCAATATCATCATAGGCGTAGGCTACGGGGCGTTAGTTGAGCGGGGGGGGGGGGGGCAAAACTAATTACTAATGCTTACTTGCCCGACAACGAAATATATATGCCCGACAAGTCGACCCCCACACCAACCCCTAATTCCAAAGACTTCTCGCCATCTGCCTGATCACATAATTTCCGAACGATTTTATATTTTTAAATTTCCTTTATGAAAATCACTGGGGGCCCCCCTTGCACCCCAACCCGTACACCTATGATTATCATCATTTTCCTTCTTTCCAAAAAAGTCAATCAAACTCAGGATATTTCGTTTTCCAAATTCACTATACGACTCCCAAATAGTTTACACTTTACAGTATACAAAATTTTGAAGTCACCAAATGCATGCAAGAGGTCGTCATTTGCATATATTTACCTATACTTTCTAACTTAATGGAATAAAAATGTTGGCAACACTACGGTGTTTTGATGTTTTGTGCATGGTTGTATGGTTGGTGCAAGTCCGAAACTTCCCAGCCTTTGATAGATATTTGGACAGATATGGCTGGGAGAGAGTCAGAAGGTCCTCACCTCCGCGGGTGCGGGGGTTTTAAACGTATGTATTTACTTCGAATCCACAAAACTGCGATATATTTGGAAAGATGGATAATTTTGTAGTTCAATAATACCACCATTATCCCCCTACACCATACAGTCCATGTATGCGACTCCATCAAAGTTTTTTTCCCGATAAATAAAATCTGTCGGTCGCCATTGAATGCTGCACGCGCAAGGTGTGGAAAATCGTAAGTTTTTGGGGTCTAGTTTTTCTGACTCTCTCCCAGCCATATCCGTCCAAACACCTACCAGAGGCTGGGGAAAGAGTCAGCAAGTTTTGGACTAGGTTGGTGCAAACAAATAACGCAGTTATGCTTACCTAGATTATCGGCCATAACAATATAATCTATAAGAGCTAAAAGTTTATGCTCTGTTTCAATAATAGCGAGTCTCTGTCCTGTATCAGTACATCTTAGAGCAGATTCATCTCTTGAAAGCTTTGGTGAACAACTAGCATTAAAATGATACCCCACCACTGCATCTGCAATTGCTAAAAAAGAAAGGTTAAGGATACAGATTTAAATAAAAGTATTTCAATAATAAGCATCATGTGATACAGAAAGAATATGTAAGGTTTCGTAAAAATTTTATCTGTTTAAAAATCAATTTGCCAGAGGGAGCGGACATGGATCTGTAAATTAGGCTGGCTGTAATTCTGACAGCCGTCGATGTCACAAAAGCATAATTTAAAACTCGTCCAAAGCAAGCATATCAATTATTGGCCAAAATGTTCTTCACAACTTAATACTCATCAAATACTCATATCACTGTAAGGCGACTTATGATATTTTAGGAAATCTGACATTCTGACATCGATTTGACTTCATTATAAGAAGGCCTATGAATAAACATTAATTCAGGCCTTCTCAAATGGCGGCCCACGAGCCAAATCCGGCCCTCGACGCACTTGGGAATGGCTCATTCAGGTGAAACGCTAAAATCTATTTGGCCCTTATTTTTTTTTTAATAAAATGCATATGGCCCTTCACAAAAATTAATTGAGAAGGCCTGCATTAATTTGATGGTAAACTATAAGATTGCGTCATTGTTGTGCTTTGACGACGTTATATTGAAAAATAAACGTTTTCTTAACTGGTTTGTTGAAGAAGGTGATAAAAGAAATGTAAATATTTGGTTTCAAGTGCATTATAATTATTGTATTTTAATGTCAATATTTTCCATAGTCGCACTAAACATGTAGATAAAATATGTCTAACGATGTCATTAGTTCCGCCATACAATTTATAATATGTACAGTTAACAAAAAAAGAAAGAAACATCTATATTTCACAAGGATAACAACTAAGGTTCTTGCGGATCCTTTCTCCCAGCTAGTCCTTAGCCAAGCCTCTTGGCATTGATCTTTCCCGGATTATCCGTAACCATTTACAGCTGGGTGGACTGGAATTATGAGTGAAGACGACTTATTCAAGGTCATCGGACTATCACACCCTGATCGAGAACCGAACTCTCAAACATTACGACCTTAATTTGCTCGCATCCAAGCAAAAGACAAAAGAAATGAGAATAATCAAGGTGTATATCATTGATTTGGTAAAATTTCAAGTAAAATGTCAACATGATAAACCACAAAAAGGTTCTACACTTCTTACTAAACCGCAACATCCTATCCTTCAATTAGTGAATTTGAGGGACAGGAAACCATTAATTGTTGTTATAAGTTGAAATCACGCAACCGAATATTCTTCTTCCTTGAGGTTTTACATACTGTCAAATTTGATGAATATGATACATGGCACATGATACAAGTTACGTACTCGCTATACTGTTTACAAAACCAACCAAGATAAAATAATCATTATGTGGGCGTATTTCTATTAAGATGTCCTGTAGGTCCGTTATTTCTATATCATTGTAAATTGCGGTTATATAGGCATATTTTCCTTGTTATATTCCTCAAGAGTATAATGATTTTTGTATTTATTTTGTCGTCTTTTTCAAACCAATTAATTTTGAATAGTAGTATATCATTTAATTATACTAATAACTATTAAATAAATAATTAAAATCCAGCTTATTTCAAACACTGTCTAATGGTAATATAACAAGGTAATTGTCAGTATAAATGTTTTTGTATTGTGCAACATTATTTTCTTATATAACTTTTATGTACATTCGTGTATATCGCATTTTTATACGCCCACGTGAAATTATTGTTCGTAAACACACAATATTCTTCACAGATTTTGACAAACTTACTGATATTATTTATAATCATTCAAGGATCAACCCTTTTGAAAACTACAAAAATCTTCATTTATTATGTCGCTTTTAAACATTCGTAATACTGAACTTTTCTTTCCAGCATGAACTGGATTTTTACAAAATTTGCTGAAATTGTTTAGTACCACCAAAACATGAACCGTATTGAAAATCGGAAAGATTTTCAGTTTAGTCGTTATTAAACATTCATTATATGTTTTTATTAAAGGGATTGTACATAGGTTTTCTAAAAATTGTATGTGTATCAGAGACACTGATAAAATCATCTGGCTTATTTCCAGTTTCCAATCAGATTTCTGTGTCATGTCAAGTAAGAGGCTTATTTAGTGTTCAAATAGGTATTAGTGCTTTCAGTTTCAGTGAAATTGCTGGAAACAAAAACATCTGATTCTAAATTGGAACGTTGCAAATTGATGCTCTAAGTGATTTCCCTACAAAAATTAAAAATAAAACTTTTTACAATCCCTTTAATGGTTTGCTGGCCCGTAAGAAGCAATTTCATATTGGGGGGCATTTGGGGTTATAAGATGCCTTCCTAGACTCACTCGTGAAAAAAATGCCAAAATTTATGGAGGAGGTTGCCTACGGGCAGCCTACGGGCATGGTTCAAATTGTTTCCAAGTATAGCGTGCTTACATGTAATTTGATTCCAAGTATAGCGTGCTTAATTTGTCTCCAAGTAGCCTATAGCGTGCTTAATTTGTCAAGTTGTGAAGCCGTGATAACTTTTCCGGGGATAAACTACTTTTACAAACTTTGAAACATTATGTTCATCTACATAATTGCGCGAAACATGACTTCCATAGATCATGACAATAACTGTGTTTCCACTGACAGAAAAGGCTTTTTGGTCAGCGGAAACACAGTATATATTTTTGAAAAGATGGCTTGAACAGCACCAATGTGTATTTAATATAGTAATTATTAAAGGGACAGTCTGAATTTTTTTTAGGTCAAAATTTTTTTTGGCTCAAATTTGTGAAAACTTTACACCAAAATCTGTAACTATGTGGCCTTTAATGTATCTGAAAGTTTTAACTAAAAAAATCCAGCCAATAATTTTTAAACGCTAAAAACATGCTCAAATTTTTAAAAACCTTACGTAAGGTTTTTAAGTGTGTTATGTTTTTTGGACGCTGATAGGAAACTACTGAACGGATTTGAGTAAAATAAACGCTTAATTGTAGAGAAATGTCCCTCTTGTGTATTTAAAAGGTTTCAGCTAGAAATATTGAGCCATTTAAAGGGAAAACACCAAAACTAGGTCAAATTGCTTAATTAACAATAAGTACTCCCTGTTTGTAATTAACCCTTTAAAAACAAATTCAGTTTGATCTAGAAGGTGCTTAGATATAATGAGCATACTTTAAAAATATTTTCAGGTAATATTTGCGCTGTTTTTGATAAAGGAAACTTTTTTGAAAAAAGCAGAATGGCCCTTTAATATGTACCATTAAAATTGTTGTAAAACTGTTTTAACTGTTACTTACCATTGTTGAAATAGAACTTAGTATCAGAGGATTGTTATAAATCATACTGTTACTTACCATTGTTGAAATAGAACTTAGTATCAGAGGATTGTTATAAATCATACTGTTACTTACCATTGTTGAAATAGAACTTAGTATCAGAGGATTGTTATAAATCATACTGTTACTTACCATTGTTGAAATAGAACTTAGTATCAGAGGATTGTTATAAATCATACTGTTTCTTACCATTGTTGAAATAGAACTTAGTATCAGAGGATTGTTATAAATCATACTGTTACTTACCATTGTTGAAATAGAACTTAGTATCAGAGGATTGTTATAAATCATACTGTTACTTACCATTGTTGAAATAGAACTTAGTATCAGAGGATTGTTATAAATCATACTGTTACTTACCATTGTTGAAATAGAACTTAGTATCAGAGGATTGTTATAAATCATACTGTTACTTACCATTGTTGAAATAGAACTTAGTATCAGAGGATTGTTATAAATCATACTGTTACTTACCATTGTTGAAATAGAACTTAGTATCAGAGGATTGTTGTAAATCTGAGGTCTGAATGGGTTGAAGATTCAGTTGACAAATGCTTGAAACTTTTAGATAAAATATAGATGAGCAATTTGGCGTCAGACCACAATGAGCAGTACACATTGTTAAACTTCTAGTGTGTGAAATGGTTATTTTAGCAATGTTGTTTGCTATTTTATCACTAAATTCAGGTTTTCTGGAAAACAGCCAATGATTAACACCACACAAACACCTGTAATGTACCAGAAAGATGTTCATAAAATACGATAATTATGTATAAAATACGATAATTATGTATAAAATATGATAATTATGTATAAAATATGATAATTATGTATAAAATATGATATTCATAACGATAAGAATTGGGGGTTGGAGGGATCCGCCAATTCGTTCATTTATGGTAGAGTCTCACGAAAATACAAGTTTGATAGGCTGAAATTTTCAATGGTTTTTGGTCGAGTCTTTTGATTGGCTGAAACGTTCATTGACAATTTGGCTTTTAAAGATGGCAACCATCCTTTTAAAAAAGCACCACGCTTGAATATTTAACTTAGATCATAGACAACAATTAGTGGCTTATTCTGTCAAAAAGGCTGGTATGGTGCTGACATCATAACATACAAGAAAATTGACAGTTTTAAGAGAAAAAAAACTAAAGAAAGAAGAATATTTCAACGGAACATAATTGATTGGGCTATTTTAAGATATTATCATACTTGGTCTCCTTTTCTCTCGAATTCGGAGATAGGATGTTCCGGTCTGTTAGTTGTGGGTCCAGCTTCCAAGAACTGGTGGTACAAATGCTCCGCATCTATATACATGTGAACATAATTACGAAACGACTCAGCGAGTTGAGCTATACGGTTTCGGTTTCCAATTGTTAGCTCGGTCGGAATTAGACTGGGTCGGAAAGAGTACAGAAAGAGAGGCCAGCATAGTATCACCTCATATACATTCTACATATAGATTAAAGAAAAATGAGGATTAGAAATTTTACACTTGAATCTCAAACTTTCATCTGAGAAATTCTAGGTAAAATAAACAAGATTTTAACAGAAAATTTCTCTCCGTGAAATCTCAATTCAATATTATATACTTTTTCATCTGTTGACACAATCTAAAACTCTCGAATAAAGTTAGAAATTGATATTTCAGTTCAAATAAAAAATTCGCAAAATGTAATTTGGTAAACTAACAATTAAATTAAGCTCCAAATATCGAGTTACAGATCTAAAAAAATCGGTGTGAAAATGCCATATTATTCTTGCCGCTGAAAAATTTACCGTACCTGATAATGTGTCTTCATTCATTAGAAAAGGGCGGAGTTGATATAAAAATATTCTTCGTCCTTAATCCGACTTATCCCGAACTACAAAGTGAAATATTAGCTAATTGCCTTCACCGATAATCAAATATCGTTCTTACCTTTTTGTTGGAAACAAAATAAAAAGTAATAACGGTACATCGTATATCTTCATCTTTACGTGATGTTTCAAAACGGCATTACATGAAATATAGACACATAATGTTAACAATCGATCGGAACCTTCCAACAATAACTTAACACATTCAACATCCAATTCTAAACAGTTGTTTTCAATGATTCTTTTGAAGAGGAATTTCATGCCTACACACGCACATATAAATAAAGTACAGATCCGTAGATACAGGGTGCAAAGAGGGAGGAGGGGGGGGGGGGGGCTTGGTCTCTGATATCAAGGATATTTTCATTACAGTCTCTAATTGACCCTCCGGATATACGCTTGTCCAAACACCACATCCAAAAAATCAATTCTGGGTACGGGTTTGCAATGTGCTACTAAGCATTGGCTGATACCAGTTTTCTGGAGCTGAGGGTACAACTAGGGAACATACGAATTATTGGGAAGGGGTTGGGGGTCAACTGGTTAATATTCGAAATATGGAAGAGTCACAAGCTGTAGAGCCACTTCAGTGTATAGTGAGCAAAAAATAGTATCGGACAATTTCAATATTTCAACACACTTGCACCAAGTTTAATCTTGTATATAGAACTCCGAGGATATTTTTCCTATCCCTTCACCCAAATTATGTGGATTACCCCTTTCTTGGTTTAAAAAAATAAGCTGTCTGTTTTCTGTTTTTGGGCAGCGACTTCCAAAAAAAAAAAATCGGACAAAATCGGCCCAGCGAGCAAACATTTGTTTGGGCAAACATCATTAAAATTCGGACAAGTCGGTCTACCCCCTCGATGAGTCGTGGGTCCCTATGGATGTTCAGTTAGCAAGGACTTATCGAAGATCAGACGGTGAGGGTGGTAGGCCAAACGCTTCAGTTGCGTGTGTGTTAAAAAAGGATCCTCATAATTTGTTTTGTCTTAGCCTTAAGCTAAAAGCCACTTCCATTTTCATCGACCTTAAAAACAATAGTTCATATCTAATGTTTATTGCACCTTTTCACCCTAAATCACGTTTCAATCTACATTTATATTGTTTTATTTTGAATAGGAACTAGGAACTTAGGATATTGATCACATCCGTGTACGTTAAAGTGACAGTCAGATTGTTTTATGTTCTGTGAAATTTGCATGAATTAATGAAAATAACAGGCCCGTAACTAAGGGGGGCGCACATAGACGGATAGCGAGGGATTATACGCCAACTACAATTTGGCGGATTGGGCACGGAGAAATGATACAAAGATTCGACGAAATGAAAGTTGACGGATGTGGCCGAATACGGGAGTATAAATTACGGACGTACGCCGGCATAGC
Organism: Lottia scabra; assembly: GCA_029955415.1. Lineage (NCBI taxonomy): Eukaryota > Metazoa > Mollusca > Gastropoda > Lottiidae > Lottia > Lottia scabra. The sequence goes on along the minus strand of JARJEI010000003.1, from coordinate 9,252,915 downwards.
CGTACAGTACGTAGTACATACGCAGGATCTCACAGGACTGCGCAACGGACGTGTCAGGGAAGCTCCACGGTAATGAAGGGTGACTCGGAGACTGCGAGGTATGTAATACGTATGGAGCAGGTAAAATGCAAGACATTCGTGGACTCGTCCCTGCATGTGTACACCACTCCCATTATCGAGGTATATGTTACGTGTGGCAAGTATGCTTTCACGTATGCCAAGTATGCTTCTACGACAATGAGGACTTATCTACGTATGACATCTATCCTTGAAGAATCGACGGATGTTTTAAACATGTTTGAAATTTCCGCCAAAATCCACGTATCAGTACCGATCAAATACGTATCCAACGTCTGTTGAGGGACGTTGTGGGGATGCTCTCGGATACAACACGGATCGTCTCACATGGCCATCCGCGCTTCATACGGCGTTGAATACGCCTATGTGAGATCGAGGCTATAGACTGAGATGAAATTTAAATTCATATTTTCACAAAACACCCGCAGTACACCCTTCCCTTTACCTTGCTTCCTACCCAGTAAGTCCCTCCATACCTTGCACAACTCGCCAATCTGTACCTCATTACCGTATCTGCTTTGTATTTGACCTGCTCCATACGGATTGCATACCTCGCATCCTCCGAGTCAACCTTTATTACCGAGGAGCTTCCCTGACTCATCCGTTGCGCAGCCCTGTGAGATCCCGCTTACTGTACGTCTAAAGCCTCGGTCTCACATAGGCGTATTCGACGCAGTATGAAGCGCGGATGGCCATATGAGACGATCCGTGTTGTATCCGAGAGCATACGTGGGATACGCATTTGATCCGTACTGATACGTGGATTTTTGGCAGCTTTTCAAACATGTTTAAAACATCCGTCAATTCTTCCAGGCTTAAATCGAGAAAATGTGTCCTTTTCTTCAACTGGGAGTTTTAACGGAAACTATGCCGAATTGTGGAGAAATATTGCTTTCTTTTCTTTACTTACGTAGGGGACATTCGGCTTTTTCGAGGGTCGCTTTGTGTCTTAAATATGTAAATACAATGTAGTTTAATTAAATTCATCTCTACCTAAACATTTGCCTTTTTAATTTCTGTATAATATGCGTTTTCTTTAAAAGCATGTTATGCTTATCATTATTGATTTTTGAGGGAGAGTACATGTAGTTGTGAACAGCGTAATAGGAGTCGCACACGTATCCGTTTATTAGCAACGTCTCTGGCCCGGTCATCTGTTGGCCCGGAGTGTCGCGGACGCTTCCGTTTGTTGAAAACATATGTATAGTTCTCCCGTAGGTTGCCCGTCTTTGGCCAGAAAGTCACCCGGAATAGAAATGACTCGCCGCGCCAAAACCGGCCTTTTATATGCCCGGAGCTCGTTGGACGCTCTCCCGCTCAGCTGTTTCCGCGACACATCCGGGTGACTTCATGGCCACGTCAGGGCGAGGTTCGCGCGAGATCGCCCGGTTTCTTATAAACGGGCGAGATCCGAGCGAGATCCGAGCAAAGACCGGAAGACATCCGGAGCGGTCCAAGGTCCGCGTGACATCAGGACCGGATTTGAAGCGGACTTGGCGCCACGCTCATGGGGACCTCTCGCGTAGCTTCGACCGCCCCAGTTTTTTTAACATGTTCAAAACTGGCGCGGAAATGAAAATTAGGCTAATGACCGCTTGTGGACCTCTTGAGGATCTCCAGCAGACCCCTCGCGGACCCCCAAAAAGTGACCGGGCGAGCTTTTTTGGGCAGAAACGGATACGTGTGCGACTCATATTAAGCCCCGAACTCACATCAAGCGTGAATGGCCGTATGAGGCGATCCGTGTTGTATCAGAGAGTATCCCCGCAACGTCCCTCGACATACGTGGATTTTGGCAAAAATTTCAAACGTTTTAAACATCCGTCAATTAATTATTCCAGGATAGACGTCATACGTAGATAAGTCCTCATAAACGTAGAAGCATACTTGGCATACTTCAAAGCATACTTGCCATACGTAACACATACCTCGGTAATACCTCGTATCCGTGCTTCCCAATCTTCGGATCATTCACTGGGACGACGTACAAATCCAGGGATGCTAACGTGTGCTATTTGATAGCTATATGAGCAGGGGAGGTTGCGACGTATTTGGGCCGTATGTCACGGGTGTACATGGAATGTCGGAAAAGGCTAGGGGTCATGTTAGTGTGGTTGAGTGGTTATTAGGTTCCACACTACTTTTGGCAATCTCCAACATTTGTCTCTGATCGGGTCACACACATGTTGACTCTTTGGTATCCAGGTATAGACTGAGGTGAAATTTAAATTGTGCTCCTTTTATTTCTGCACAAATCACCCTTCCCATTACTTTGCTTCTTACTCAATAAGTCCCTTAACCCCAAGCATAACTAGCCAATTTATACCTCATTACCTTAAGGTGGAGCATAATCCGTTGCTATCCGCTTATGTGAGATCCAGGCTTAGGGCATGATTTTGTCGAACGAATGTGCCCCTTTAAAATCAATTCACGTATATAAGATAAGATACAATAATGAAAATTAAATGATAGCTATGACGTCATCCTTTGTTCTATTTATCCACTATCTAGTAGAATGTATTAGTGTTGTTAGTGGTACTCACTAATTGGCCATTATGTCTGAAACAGTTCACTAACTGTCCATTATTTTAGAAAAAAATGGTCTATTACTTTTAAAAAAGTGTCCATTATTTCGAATGATTTTTACTCTTTAGGCAATTGAAGAATGAAAAATACCGAAATAATAAATACAACAAATTTCAAATGAAATGAAAGCTGAAACTGCGGCTAGACTCAGACTCTAAAGCCTGCCGCACACGGCGAGCAACTAGCTGAGCAAACGGCCACGAGAGACGGTTAGCTCAGCAGATAGCTTACCGTGTGCGGATGTATTTTTACCAAATTCACGACTCTCGAATCAGCGAGACAAATTTCTATCCTGTTTGATATTTTTTGTCACGCGAGGCAAAAGACTCACCGTGCGCGGGTAATGCATCTCATCGTCTCGGCAGCGATTAAATCATCAGCCAATGGCAAACTCGTTCTAAACTCGTCGTTTGCTCGCAGTGTGCGGCTGGCTTGAGATAGAAGTGGTTTCGCCTGTTTGCAATTTTGTCTGAACATCATTGGGATTAGTTTTAGGTTTTTTGGATAGATTTGAACCATGTAAAATAGAGCTGATCATGGTTTGTTGCTGACTACTCGGGGGCGAGTGTGGGGGTGATTATTCGACTTTCATACAAAGTTAGCATAATTTTTAAGGAGACCGTTTGATAATTCATATGGTCGATTATTGGGACATGAAAAATTAGTTCTTTTTCAATTTAAACATAAGTATTTTTTACATTTTCTGTTTTATTTAGATTAATTTAATGCCATTAACATTGAAAAATATACATATATACGTACAAATTAGTCAACACACATTAAACTGTTGTCCGAAACTTTATTCCAAGCCTTCTACAGCTATTTGGACAGATGTGGCTGGGGGAGAGTCACCTTACGTGCGCAGCCTTTCAATGGCGAGCCACGAATTTTAATTTATTGAAAAACAACTTTGATGGACTAGTAGTATATACGTGGCCTGTTTGTCGTAGAGGGGTAATGATGGTATGAATAAACTACAAAATCATCCATCTTTCCAAATATATCGAAGTTTTGTGGATTCGAGGTAAATAAATACGTTTAAACCTCCACACCCGCGGAGGTGCGGAAAATCGCAAGTTTTTGGGGCCTAGTTTTTCCCAGCCATATCTGTCCAAATAGCTGTCAGAGGCTGGGGAAAGAGTCAGCAAGTTTCGGACTAATTGAACTGATGCATACAAGTTTTTAGTTTAAAAAATAAGTTTATTTTAATAAGTTTTTAAATGATATCAAAGCAGTTTTCTTGAGAAATGATGTATGTCTATCTAATATCACCTGTATTCTTGACAATTCCGATGTATTCCACTGAAATAATAAGGTATTGAAAATATTAAAAGTTAAAGGTAAATATATTTGTGACATGGGTTTAAGTATTTTCTTTCCACTGCCTTCCTCCGTGAGAGAAGTTATTTCTAAAATGTACTCTGTGTTTACCGACATCTAGGTACTACGACATCTGCGTAATCCGACATCTATGTCTGGTTCCGATTGAATTTCTTCTTATGTCAGTTTTAAAAACAACTCTTCGTACTTCGACAATCTGTGTATTCCAAATTACGACAATAATTGGTCCCGACTGGCAATGTCATGTCCATACAATTACAATTATGAAACGTTTTCGGCAGCTTCTGGAAATTACAATTTTTTGTCTGTTAAAATAATTCAGGTAGGAGGATGCATGAAATCAGAAAACAAAACTTGGTCGGGTGATATTTATTTCTAGAAATCTGAAGCACATGAACAAAAGAATTGCTTGAAGCTATGAGACGTTTAGGAATTTTAATGAAGACAATGAAAAAACAATAATATGAAAAGATAGCTTGCCAGGCAAGGTAATATACGCCCACTGGAAGCTTTGTTTGAAAAATAACATTTGGCAGAAAACAGCAACCATCAAATATTCAACATGTAGTCAGAGGCCTACATTTCGTTCAGAACTTAAATTAGGTATCGTCCAAACAATTTTTTTCACGATTTCATTAAGGGTTAAGCATTCATCAAGTTTAGTCAAAATCCTTCTCTGTTATGAGCTAAAAACTAAAACCTATTTTATACAAGAAGGGCAATAAGTCATATCAAATATTTTTTGATGTTCGATAGGGTTTATCGTGTGATAATAAACTATTTCAATAGGTTTCATTAAAACCTAATTGTAAAAGAATTGTGCCTTCTAGAGTATTTACAACCTAAAAATCAACGTGTTTTAAAGAACAAGGGCAATAATTCATATTAAATATTTTTCGATTCTTTTGATTTTCATTTGGGTTCATTATCGGGTGATAATAAAAAATTTCAGTAGGTTTTGTCAAAATCCATAAAGAATTGTGACTTGAAGAGTGTTAACAAGCTAAAAATCGAAAGCATTATAAAGAACAAGGGCAATAATTCATATCAAATATTTTTCGATTCTTTTGATTTTAATTAGGGTTCATCCTTGAGTGATAATAAACAATTTCAGCAAGTTTCATCAAAATCCGTAAAGAATTGTGACTTGTAGAGTGTTAACAAGCTAAAAATCGAACGCGTTTTAAAGAACAAGGGCAATAATTCATATTAAATATTTTTCGATTCTTTTGATTTTCAATAGGGTTCATCCTTTGGTTATAACAAACAATTTCAGCAAGTTTCATCAAAATCTGTAAAGAATTGTGACTTGTAGAGTGTTAACAAGCTAAAAATCGAACGCGTTTTAAAGAACAAGGGCAATAATTCAAGTTAAATATTTTACGATTCTTTTGATTTTCAATAGAGTTCATCCTTGAGTGATAATACACAATTTCAGCAAGTGTCGTCAAAATCCGTAAAGAATTGTGACTTGTAGAGTGTTAACAAGCTAAAAATCGAACGCGTTTTAAAGAACAAGGGCAATAATTCAAGTTAAATATTTTACGATTCTTTTGATTTTCAATAGGGTTCATCCTTGAGTGATAATAAACAATTTCAGCAAGTTTCATCAAAATCCATAAAGAATTGTGACCTGTAGAGTGTTAACAAGATAAAAACCGAACGCGTTTTAAAGAACAAGGGCAATAATTCATATCTAATATTTTTTGATTCTTTTGATTTTCAATAGGGTTCATCCTTGAGTGATAATAAACAATTTCAGTAAGTTTCATCAAAATCCGTAAAGAATTGTAACTTGTAGAGTGTTAACAAGCTAAAAATCGAACGCGTTTTAAAGAACAAGGGCAATAATTCATATTAAATATTTTTCGATTCTTTTGATTTTCAATAGGGTTCATCCTTGAGTGACGATAAACAATTTCAGCAAGTTTCATCAAAATCCGGAAAGAATTGTGATTTGTAGAGTGTTAACAAGCTAAAAATCCAACGCGTTTTAAAGAACAAGGGCAATAATTCATATCAAATATTTTGCGATTCTTTTGATTTTCAATAGGGTTCATCCTTGGGTGATCATAAACAATTTCAGCAAGTTTCATCAAAATCCGGAAAGAATTGTGATTTGTAGAGTGTTAACAAGCTAAAAATCCAACGCGTTTTAAAGAACAAGGGCAATAATTCATATCAAATATTTTGCGATTCTTTTGATTTTCAATAGGGTTCATCCTTGGGTGATCATAAACAATTTCAGCAAGTTTCGTTAAAATCCGTAAAGAATTGTGACCTGTAGAGTGTTAACAAGCAATTGTGGACGGACGGCATGACGCACGAATGCTACAATATGCAACCTTTTCTTATGGGATTTTTCTTGTGAAACTTTTTATCGTTTCTTACGAGTGACACCTTCGATTACTTTTTTCCTTCGTGACTTTTTCTTACAATACGCATAAGGGGACTATTGTCCCAACCTAGCGTTTATGAGACTTTAAGTTTTCCGAGACTTTATTTCCAATGTTATATGAATGCATTTGGGACTATTTTCACGAACATAGTCATGTCAGAAAAATTATCTCCCCCTAGACCACAGGGTTCAATAAAAACATTTTCACACATGCACGTGGGTCTTTCATCATACGGGACTTTCTACCGTATGCGACTATTTATGTTCTTCGTATTTTGGCTTATGCATAACCAATAGGATTTTACTCTTTATGTCTTTATGGGACTATGTGTTCAATTGTCTGCCCTTTGGCCACAAGATGTATTTAAAACATCCCTACAGTAGTATATGGGACTTTCATAGATAGGCAAGATAAAATGGAAATCTTATGAGACTTTTCCGCTATATGGGACTATAAACTTTCTTTTTTATTCTTTCGTGGCTTAACGAGAAAATCTCACCACAGCCCGTGGTAAATAGACAGACTAGCCGACCACTTTTATGAGACTTTTCCACTATATGGGACTATAATTTGGGACGCCATGTTATTTTTTTTATTCTTTCGTGGCTCACACATGCATGTGGGTCTTTCATCATATGAGACTTTTATACTTTATGCGACTATTTCTGTTCTTCGTATTTTGGCTTATGCATAACCAATAGGATTTTACTCTTTCTGTCTTTATGTGACTTACTGTTCAATTATCTGCCCTTTGGCCACACGGTGTATTTAAAACATCCCTACAGTAGTATATGGGACTTTCATAACTAGTCAAGATAAAGTGAAAATCTTATGAGACTTTTCCACTTTATGGGACTATAAACTTTATGAGACTTTTCCACTATATGGGACTATAATTTGGGACGCCATGTTATCTTTTTTATTCTTTCGTGGTTCACACATTCATGTGGGTCTTTCATCATATGAGACTTTTATACTATATGAGACTATTTCTGTTCTTCGTATTTTGGCTTATGCATAACCAACAGGATTTTACTCTTTCTGTCTTTATGCGACTATCTGTTCAATTATCTGCCCTTTGGCCACAAGATGTATTTAAAACATCCCTACAGTAGTATATGGGACTGTCATCATCAGTCAAGATAAAGTGAAAATTTTATGAGACTTTTCTGCTATATGGGACTATAAACTTTATGAGACTTTTCCGCTATATGGGACTATAAACTATCTTTTCTATCCTTTCGTGGCTTAACGAGATAATCTCACCACAGTCCGTGGTAAATAGACAAACTTTTTACCACTTCACTTCGCCCAACACATACTTTCCATTTCAGACTGAAAATTTTTATGTTTATTTCCATATGCTATTTAGTACGTTTTCGAGTAATATTCTGGTCTGAGGGTGAAAGAAATGTTCCAGTGGTCTATTATTCAACTTTCTATTAAGAGGGAGGGGGGGGGGGACCCCAGACACATAAGCTGTGTGTAATGACTTGCTAGTCTTCTGGGACTTCTGTGTTCGGTTATGGAGTAGTTAAGTAGTTGACAACATTCCCCAACCCCACGTCCATACATCTGTGTGCCTAGTCAAAACATCAAACTCATTCTCTATCCATGGGGAACCTTCATGCATATATTTATTCACTTAAGTAATTGGTAATAATTTTCTGAAGAACTATTACACAGAGAATGGTCTGCTGAATACCCCACCCCACCCCAGATCCTTGGATTTTGGAAGTATTTGACACAAAAAATGAGAAAATCTATGTTTGAGAAAATATTTTTTTTAGTCAGTATGATCTTAGACATAATTGGACACTAATAAGCCTTCTCATATAAATGTACTTTTGTAAGGTCATTTCAATTTTGCAGATCATTTTTCTGTGCTAAAGACTAAAAGGCTAAAGACAATTTGGAGCTGAGTAGGCTAAACAAGATGTTATTTGTGATTTATATTAGATATTTTTTAAATGATATCTGTATAATGCTTTGATTTTTAAATGTACACTTTTTTAAAGAATTTTTACGCATTCTGCCTTTCGTGGCACGGTTTTTGATATTAAGTAAGAAGAAAAATATTTAAACAGTTCATTTGTTTGTTCTGCAGTTTATCGTACTCTTTTTTTTAGCTTTCTTTGCTATTGGTTTGGTCTCATCTTCAAGTAGTTTACGTTTACCAGTTACTTCAGAAATATATAATTTCAGCAGGAATCATTTCTACATCTCCAGATTTTCCTTCTTCCTAATTTCTTTCTAACAATACAACTGAAGAGAAAAACAAAACAAATCATATCGATATGAATGGTCAATTGTTTCAAATGTCAAAATTATTTAAAATTTTAGACGCAATTCAAAGTCCCATCAAAACAATTCTAGTTTTATTGTATACGAATATTTTGTAGATTCCAGATGTAATGAGTTTGATAATTAAGAACACAACACACCCCATCTTCATTGAGGTAATTTCCAAAATAACAGAATAACTGAAAGATTATACATGGTTTCCTTGCCAGTCTTCTGTCCTGCATCACTGACAAGGGTTAAAAGAGAATTCCATAGCAGATACGCCGAAATCGAACCGTCCTCTTTTGTATGACAATTTAGGGTACTAAAGAGGAAATCCTTGTTGTAATTAGCTTATTTACGAGTTAATTAAGGACGTGTAATACTACTACCTCTACTTCCTTTTTATATAACATACATATACCAATTTTCAATCAAATCGGTTAAAAACTTCATTCTATCTTCTTAAGAAGCAAGTTTTAAAGGCAAAAATTAATATGAAAAGGCACCATTAAATAGAATCAGTATCATACCAAGTTTCAATAAATCGGATAAGAATATTGTGGCTTCTCAGTGCACAGAGCCCAGGTTTATTGTCCCAAAAGTCCCTTTTTCCATGTCAGAATTAAGATCTGTTATCTTGTATGCATGCAATTGTGGACAGAAGACAGTGGCCATGACAGAAAACTTCCACACAATAAGACGGAATCAAAATGAAATAGAGTTAACAACTCAACTTTTTACACAAATGAAACTATTTGGAGAGAGCCAATGTCATGCAGGTGAAGAACTACAGAATTTGTCTACTTAAAAAATTCAAAATATCAAATGATTCTCAAAATGCAAAGCTTCAGGACCATCATTTATTTTCAATATGAATGACTATTCACTTTTCTTCCTTAGAAACTTTCATTATTCATGACTTACAGAGTAATGTAGCATCACAATTTCAGATAAAACAATACTTGTGCATTTGAGACTAAAAGTATCAAACCTCTGGGAGATAACAACGAAATTTTCTTCTCACCTGTTGCCCATTTGACATCTTCTTGAAAACAATTCAAAGTGGAAACCATCCCTTTCTATGAAGCTTTTCTGAAAAATAAATTACAGTTGATACAGTCTCTAGATATAAGCTTACTGGCAATAATCCATTCGGTTTTCTCAAAATAAACCTTAAATTTCTGCATGAGTATTCAAATATTAAATTGGCTTAGAATAATTAACAGGAAAAATTTGAATTGTATTATTTGACTACCGGTACTAGTGTGAGCACTAGCAGTCACAAACCCAAAAATCTCAGAAAATATTTTCAACGTTTTCAATGAACCTAGAAAAATTCAGTTTCATTTAGGTGATGTCATTGAATTTTTAGAAGAAACACTATTTTTAAGTTTCTGAGGCAAGCCATGTGCACAAGGGTGAAACAATATCTCGCTATTCGATTCAATACAATACAAAAGTCATACACAGTACACAATTTTCTGTCATAAAATCAATGAATGACTTAACAAAACAAGGTTTTAAACACTTTCAGAACTTCTTATCACTTACAATACTGCCTTTTGGCTTTGTGCAATAAAGCAGCATGTCAAATGTTGAATCAAAGTTCAAATTACTGTATTGTTTCACCCCAGTGTGTGTAAACAATCAAAATAATTGAAACTTGATGACTTATATAGAAAACACATAATATACAGAAAATGCATGATTAAACTGTTAAGGTATGGGTATGATGGAAGGGAATGTGCAAATTTTTGGCAATTCCAGTAAATCTGAAGGAAGGCTATTAACATCATGGCCAAAATCAATCATCAAATTTGCTGAACATTCCCCTTTAAGTCCTATAACTATAGTAGTTACACTCTTTAATAAATTTTTTATAAGTTAACAAAGAAATAGAAGGATTATTTAATTCTGTAAGCTATATTACTTACTCTGCATCATCACTTTTCACATATATACATGTATATATACTCTTGCAGCTATCATCCCATGATGTAAAACTTTGGCCAACCAAAACACTGGAGTGTTTTTAATTTTGCCCAAACAAAATTTTTTAAGAGAATTAAATCAAATCAGTCTGAAAAAAAAAAACAATAAATGACAATATAACTTTTGTACACAAGCACTGAGGAGAAGGGGGCAAGGCCACTGTCAACATTTCCAAATGAAACTTTTTGCACTAATTTGCTAACCTTTGGGTCAAATGTTCGATCGCAGCTGAGGTTGAGATAATGACGTAATCCTCTTGTCATTCGGATGGGACAATAAACCAAGGCCATCGTCAGTTGGAAATTGATAAGAGTAGACAAATGATGCTGTACTGGCAAAATTTTTGTACACTGTGCATGGTCTTGTTCATCTCCAGTTTATCTTTCATTGGAATAAGCTTAATAATGTGGGATGTCAAACTCCATTTCTAAAATATTTTAGACCTATCAAGGCCAGTGCAATGCACCCCCAAAAACTAATGTTATCTCCTAATTTATAGCCTACTGTGATTAATAATTTTTCTGTGGCCTTTAATTTCTTAATTTTTTCAAAGGGAAATGAAAATACCAATAGGTTAATCACCATAGGCCTAAATTGAAATACCGGTAGCCTATTTAATATATGAGTTTTTCAGTAGTAGGTATATAGGTAAAATCGGTAAGCAGCTTCGACCATTCACCATAGACCATGACCATGTGCGACTTTTAATTTTATAAGCCAGTAAGCCACGTGCTAAAATTGGTTGGCCTCAGAAGTAATGCCCTATTTTAATCCATATCCAAACGTAACACAAAATTCTCGTGGATTTTTGATACATCTGTGAATCTATAATAAATAAACTGTGAAAAATACTTACGTAATTTTAATTTGATTAAAAATTCACTGAATCACTGCGGCATGGTCGCCATTTTGGTTGTTTACACATAATTCTCCAGGACACCATATGAGCATGCGCGAAATCAAAAGCGTCCATTGGATAATGGCATTTTAAAAGGCGTTTCCATAGATATATCATTCAATTTCATTGGCTGAAAAATGGTTGTATATGATACCTTCAATACCGACACAAAACGAAAAGTGGAATCATCCGTATATCGACAGAATTGTTATGGACAAAGTGACGGACGCTTTTCTTATGAGACTTTTGCATGCGTGCTTCTTAGACCCACAGGAACCGAACTGACATACCGGAAAAAATTTTCTTATGGGACTAAACACCTATGCAGAAAAAAGTCGCACAAGGTCTTTTTAAACGTATAAAAAGTCTCCAAAGGTGGCTCTGGCGAGAACGGACGGACGGACCGACGGACGGACGGACGGACGGACGGACGGACGGACGGACATGGGTGACGGCAATATACGCTCCACATTTCATGTGGGCGTATAAAAATAATTAAACAACCTTTGGATATTTTCATTTGCTTAAGTCCTACCAGCGACGGCTGTAGACATAAAAACAAATAACAATTGCAATCAGGCAACTTTTCTATAATGTATGAAAAAAAACCCTAACCTGTTTGCCATATTTATTGATGAAATGTAAAAGAAGTTTGCCAAATTTCTGACTGTTCGCTAAGCTCAAAGCGGAAGCTGATAAGCAGCCAATCAAATTACTTGTAACATCTAGACTCATTTCTACCTTCTGATCAATCAATGCTTGAATAATGGAAATGAAATTTTCATGAAATGGTTTTGCTTGGGATACCAAGTACCTGAAAAATAAGATCATAATGCTCTTCATTATAAAATATTTACTCATTTGTTGACATACATCTTCAAATGAAAAGTTCATTAGTTGCTACCAATGCGTTAAAATAGATTTCAAGATTGGTTTTACGGCTGGGATCGATTGTGCTTGGGTTTTATTGTTCATCTGTCAGCGATTCAATTCATATTCTTATATATTGTAGTAATTTCCAAGTTGCCTTATCTATTAAAGAAATATTCTTTCTTCCTCTGGATCAGATCATAATTTATTCAATGAAATGCCTATTGAATAGAGACTACTTCGCTGATTATGTTAAAGGGATATGTTCACTAACTATTCCACCAACATAAATTTGATCTCAGAATCTTAAATTGTTTTGCTTATCTAATTAGTAATATTGTTCACAACTCTCCTACAAAATTTAAGCCTTCAAACACACATGTAACCATATATATCGGCGTTTGAAAGTCAAAATTACGACTCGCCGTTTAGTAAGACTATGCGTTAGTATATAGAAGACACATATACAGAAAATGAAGGATAAATGTAAGGTAAGGATATAATTGAAGGACTTGTGTGATTTTCGTGCATTAGTAGTACTTCTGAAGGCTATTTGCATATATTCAAGGCCCAAATCGACCCTAAAAAATGCTGAACATTCCCCTTTAACCCACTTTACCGTATTATTTCATTGCTACATAATGTAAGTAAAGTTGTTATTTAGGAAAATAGTGCTAACTCTCTTGGGTATGACTTTCAAGGATATAAAGAAAACTGAATAAAACATTTAGAGATCGATAGACCACAATTAAAATGAAAGTAGGCCTATGCTTTGAATACTGAATACTATTATTACTGAATAATACCTTACTCTTTATGTACAACAAATATATATGGTGCTTGAGTGCTAATTTATTAAGTTATAAAATAAAGCTATTATAGGTTTACAAAGTGGTAAAATAAAGGTCTATATTCTTGTAAATATTTATGGTGATTGTTATTAAAGGTCTGTTTACAAAGTCATAAAATAACGGTTTATATCCCTGTAAACTTACCCTAGTAAATATTGATGGTGATCGGTTTTAAAGGTTTGTTTACAAAGTTATAAAATAAAGATCTATATTCATGTAACTTACCCTAGTAAATATTGATGGTGATGGGTATTAAAGGTTTGTTTACAAATGATAAAATAAAGGTCTGTTTTCCTGAATCTTATCCTAGTAAATATTGAAGGTGATTTGTATTAAAGGTTTTTGTTTACAAATGATAAAATAAAGGTCTATATTACTGTTAATTTCCCTAGTAAATATTGAAGGTGATTTGTATTAAATGTTTTTGTTTACAAATGATAAAATAAAGGTCTATATTACTGTTAATTTCCCTATTAAAGTCACATTGCGGGATTCGTTTGTTTACAAAATGACATTTACGGGATTTCGGGACAAAAGGCATTCTAGATTAATCTCTGATGTCTAATTAAGTCAAAAAACTAAAATTCACGGCTTTGGGTACTCAGATGGCTTCGATGCAGCTGGATTTAAAGTCGGGATCTAATAAAATGATTTCCATTAAATAAAATGCTAATGAGGTCAAGCGGGGGGCGTGTTAGTTAAATGACGTCACACTCCATTCTCCAGTAGCGCGTGCTAGTAGTGGGCGGAGCTTGTGAGTTATTGACGTCTCCCTCAATCAACACAGTGTTGAAAAGTAAACAAACAAAATTTCCTTCAAATGGCTGTAGAATTGGAACCACGAAAGGGAATCAAAATTTTTTTTTTTTCAATAATCATTTTTAAGTGCTAACTTTAAAAAAAAAAACGATGAAAAGACTTTTTCTGAATGTCCAAGTCTGGGCTTATGTGGCTTTAAATATTGATGGTGATTGGTATTAACGGTTTGTTTACAAAGTTATAAAATAAAGGTCTATATTACTGTTAATTTCCCTATTAAATATTGATGGTGATTGGTATTAACGGTTTGTTTACAAAGTTATAAAATAAAAGGTCTATATTACTGTAACTTACCCTAGTTAATATTGATGGTGATTGGTATAAAAGGTTTGTTTACAAAGTGATAAAATAAAGGTCTATATTACTATTAAAGGTTTGTTTACAAAGTGATAAAATAAAAGTCTATATTACTGTAACTTACCCTAGTCAATATTGACGGCGATTGGTATTAAAGGTCTATTTACAAAGTGATAAAATAAAGGTCAATATCCATTTAACTTACCCTAGTAAATATTGATGGTGATTGGTATTAAAGGTCTGTTTACAAAGTTATAAAATAAAGGTCTATATCACTGTAACTTACCCTAGTAAATATTGATGGCAATTGGTATTAAAGGTTTGTTTACAAAGTGATAAAATAAAGGTCTATACCACTGTAACTTACCCTAGTAAATATTGATGGTGATTGGTATTAAAGGTTTGTTTACAAAGTGATAAAATAAAGGTCTATATTAATGTAACTTACCCTAGTAAATATTGATGGTGATTGGTATTAAAGGTTTGTTTACAAAGTGATAAAATAAAGGTCTATATTAATGTAACTTACCCTAGTAAATATTGATGGTGATTGGTATTAAAGGTTTGTTTACAAAGTTATAAAATAAAGGTCTATATTCCTGTAACTTACCCTAGTAAATATTGATGGTGATGGGTATTGAAGGTTTGTTTGATTAGTTTACAAATAATATCAGTTTGTATTGGATCTAAAAACATGAAAAATAACAATTCTTAATTCAATAAATCTACATATCAAACCATCAAAAAAAATTTCTTGGAGATCTGTGAATAATCTTTTTGAAACACCTGATGGTACTTTTTTTTTGGAGTAGTCCACTACCATATAACTACATGTATTGCTTTCGATTTTGCTATGGTTTTGATGCGAATTTGATACAAGCGATAGAGCTGAATAAGAAAAATGCCAAAATTAAGTCATTTAAATGGGATAATAAACAATGTTATGAGTTATTACGTATTACATGTACTGAAAGGCAAAAGAAACGTCATGTGGATATGTCATATAAAAGGTTGTATCTTTATTTTTGATTTCCTATCTTTAGTGATGAATGAATATTCATAACTGCCAGTATCTATAAAGTTTTATCAATATCAGAATTGACGTTTCTTTTGCCTTTCGGTAGACATTCTTACTTATTTCATTTTCTAAAGTAATGCTTATTAAAATATCAATAGTCTGTTTTGGAAAAACTTCACCAACTCTGTTTATAAGGTTTGTTAATGTTCTGGATGGGGCTTGCAAGATTTCTAAAAACTGAAAAAATTAATGAGTAAAATACATAGTTAAAAAAAATTGAGTAGAACAAATGCCATGTAAAATAAAACAACCTTTACAATTATATGAATGTACACAACTGGTGTTCAAGGGCTGTAATCTTCAAGATAATCTTTTATCAATTTTAGTAAATATATGTGGTGTTCAAGGGCTGTGATCTTGGTCAGTGTGTAGAAATCTGGTGACCTTGAATAGACATCTTAAAATAGGAAATATCATTGTTATAATGTTTGGCCAAAAGGTTAACCTAAAGTTATTATCCTTGTAAAAGACACCCCTTCTATTTTCTTTTTTTAAAGGGGGTTTTCTAAACTTTTTAAGTGTATTTCGGACACTGATAGCATCAATTTGTATCATGCCAATTACAATTCCGACATCCGTGGTTTCAAAAATTCTACTTAAACTAACATGTCACCATAGGAGAGCTACTATCTATCTTCAGGGAAATTGCAAGAATCCCAAATGGTGGAATAAAAATTTGAATGGTGCAAATTAAACTATCAGTATTCCTGCTACACTTAAAATTTAGAAGACCTCTTTACCATCCCTTGGCCATAAACAACCAAAAACCACTCAGTTAGTAGGGCTACCTGCACTCACACTTTATTCATTAACACCTTAACAGTAGCAAGGTGTATACCATCATGATTTAAACTTCTTCATAAAATAACCCAAATCTCACCTTAGGTTTCAGAGAATACTGAAGAAAACTAACAACAGTATCATATGATAAACTATCTGATTCTTGTACAAAATATTCACAGATTGTAGATAAACTATTATCTTCTATATTCCATAGTTCTAGATATTCTAGATAATCTTTAATCTAATAAATAAATATAAACATGTTTGAGATAAACTATTATCTTCTATATTCCATAGTCCTACATAGTTTCAATATTCTTTAATCTAATAAAACAAATATAAATAGGTTCAAGATAAACTATTATCTTTTATATTCCATAGTTCTAGATAGTTTCAATAATCTTTAACCTAATAAAATAAATATAAACAGATGCTAGATAAACTATTATCTTCAAGGTTCCATAGTCCTACATAGTTTCAATATTCTTTAATCTAATAAAACAAATATAAATAGGTTCAAGATAAACTATTATCTTCTATATTCTATAGTTCTAGATATTCTAGATAATCTTTAATCTAATAAATAAATATCAACATGTTTGAGATAAACTATTATCTTCTATATTACATAGTTCTATATAGTTTCAATAATCTTTAATCTAATAAAACAAATATAAATAGGTTCAAGATAAACTATTATCTTCTATATTCCATAGTTCTAGATAGTTTCAATATTCTTTAATCTAATAAAACAAATATAAATAAGTTTAAGATAAACTATTATCTTCTATATTTCATAGTTCCAGATAGTCTAGATAATTTTTAATCTAATCCTGTATGTTTCATAGTTCTAAATAGTTCAGATAATCTTTATAAAATAAATATACTTAATAAAAACTATTTATAAATATCACGATTTAAAATACTAACTTTGATCCTTAAATCAACCTAAATAAAAGTCTCTCTTACAATATCTACCAGGCAATACCTGTGCAAATTAATTGCCATTATCATTAAATATTTAACTATACCTGATCAACAGAACTATCTATAAATAGTCTAAAACTTTGCGTATTCTGTCCTTGTAACCAGTTCTCTTTTAATTCTCCCAATTCATTCTAGAACAAATATTCATTTTATCAGATATTTCATTTCATGAGAATTAATTGAGAACAGTAACTACTTGTGGTCAAATACTAATAGTGATCTGCATAGATATAGTGACATCATAAAATGCATTAGTTTGAGAGGAATTGCAAGAACCACAGACGTCGGATGGGAATTGGA
This sequence comes from Lottia scabra, assembly GCA_029955415.1. Classification (NCBI taxonomy): domain Eukaryota; kingdom Metazoa; phylum Mollusca; class Gastropoda; family Lottiidae; genus Lottia; species Lottia scabra. The sequence goes on along the minus strand of JARJEI010000003.1, from coordinate 9,235,350 downwards.
ATGGTGCAAATTGATGCTATCAGTGTCCCCTATATACATACTGAGTTTAGAAAACCTCTTTACAGTCCCTTTAATCCTAAAGTGAAAAAAAAAAATATTGAAGCGTTCTAAAGAAAATTCAAGTCCGTTATTTTTTTTTAAATATCTCAAAATAGGCATTATTGTCTAAGTATTAGTTAAATCATATTTAGTACATTTACGTGATTATATGAAGAGGGCGGAGGAAGCAAAATTTTTGCCAAATGTAACATAATTGCAATAAATAATGCTTAAAAAGATATATTTATTTTTGGACAGAGTGACTCTAGAAAGTACATTATAAAACTTAAATAAACCTGAAGTTTAACTACCTGAATATCTGTTGTTAAACATGACCTCAAGCCTTCATCTTCTTTCTTACCATTATCTGTAAAATAACTGTTATATAATCATCTTGGGGCAAATACATTATAGTACAAGACAATTGTACTCAACTAAAGTACATGTTTCTAGCATAAACTAAAGAAATTTCACATCAATTTACACAAATAACAACTTATTGTTTAGATATAACAATCAATGCAATAATTACTCAAGGTAAAAACAGCACATGAAATATTAAAGGGATTGAAAAGAGGTTTCATAGATTCTTTATGTGCATCGGGGACCACTAATAGAATCAATTTGCATTATTCCAATTTTCATTCAGACTTCTGTGGTCCCAGAAATCCCACTTAAACTTTGTGTTTGATGACGTGGAAATTGAAATGGTACAAATTTATGCTTATCATTCCACGATACCAAACAAAATTAAGAAAACATCTTTACAATCCCTTTAAAGGGATCCATTCAACCAATCAAACCTTAGTCTCAGAAAATGAAAATGAAATGAAATTTTACGTCCTGCTCTTCTGCAGTCTGAGAAAATGAGAGGTGAAGGGATTGTGCAATTTTGACTCTCTAAACGTGCTGAACGTTCCCCTTTAATGCTACCAGATAGTTAAGTTTTGTTATAAACAGTGATGTGGACAGATGAAATTGTTGTCTTATAAACAGTGGCATTTCTACGGGGGGGCCAGAATTTAGGCTGGCCCGGCCTTGGCCCCCCCACTTTGAAATTTTCGTATAATGTTAAAGACAGATGGTATGTGCTGGTAGCCCCCCCTGACAATTATTTGGCCCCAACTCGGCCCCTCCACCTAAAAATTCCTAGAAACGCCACTGCTTATAAACTTGAGAAGCAAAATATATCAAGACAAGTACTGAAAATGTTTTTGGCATTTTGGTAAGTTCAGAAGCAAATGTGCAAACAAATGTAGGTGTCAACAAATAGGCAAACAAAGATAGTGGACCACGGCCAAATACGCCTAACGAAAAAGTCTTAAATTTAATTAGGAGTAAACTAAACTTTCTCAAACCTTGCGATTTAGGTCCAATAACATCCATTTAAAGTTTTATCAAAATCGGTTGAAAACTAAGAGAGTAATAGCATATTTGAGATTTGGGGCAAATTTCATTTGATTCCGTCAAAAACTCTAGTTTTTAGAGCGTTTACGAGCAAATGTTGACGGACGGACAGACGGACAGGGGTGCCGACAATATACGTCCTCATAGAGAGATGAGGGCGTATAAAAACCTACCACACTCCTTGAGCTTCTTAGAATTCTGTTCACAACTATCATTCAAGCTTCTTTTTCTTTTTTTATTGTCCGTCTGCTTGGTATCTTCTTCATCCGACGATATAATAATACTTTCACAGTTATCTTCTCTTGGTGGGGCTGTGTTTGATTGGTTTTGGTCTGGTTTTTCAAATGACTCATTTAGATTCACATCAATTGTACCAAAAACTTGATGCTTTGCTTCAGTTTCTATATCGACTTCACCAAATAACTCAGGGCTATCTTGAGAAGGATCTATAATTTCTGGATTCTTGTCTTTGAATTCTAGAAAATACAATAAGAAAAGACTCAACTTTTCTGATGATACATGTTTTAGATTAAATTCTATCTCTAGTTGGTACGGGAAACAAATCCAACAATCATATTTTGTCTGTGAACCAAAATATATGTACATAATTACGTTGAAAAGTCGTAGGGGGAAATTTATTGTGGTTGCTTTAAGGTTATTGCTTAATAAAGGTGGGTGCATGAGCAGGATATACTGTATATACATGTATATTGTATTTATCACATATCACATACCGCATGAGTGGCAATATCAAGGACTAATTTCTGGATTTGGTGTCTCGTGTTTTTTTTTTTAAATTTACATGGCTTTTGGATTTTGATACAAGCCATGTCCAGATTTGAGGATAAATGTGTGGAGATGAAGAACATGCAAACTAAAAATTTTGGGAGTTAAAATCTGTATGTAATGTAATATGAAAAAATAAATGAAAATGAAATGAATGGAGTTTTACGACCTGCTTTTCAGCATCTATCTGGGCTAATTGAGGACGGGCAAACGCCATGCAGTGTGCAATGAGGGAAATTTTGCCAGGACAGCGGCATTAGCCTGCTCTTATTTTCGATTTCCAGCTGTCGAGGGATCTTTAACGTACACAACCAATAGCACACAGGACCTCGATTTATCGTCCCATCCGAACGACTAGACGCTTTTTCCATGTCAGCCCTTCTGACCTACATCACTGACAGGGGGAAACCGGGTTGAAAAATCCGAAGGAATCATCTCGACCCATGCCGGGATGGAACCAGGGACCTTCAGGTTAGCGAGAAGCGTCTAGCTGACTGAGCCACCGCGGCTCCCTAATAGGAAAAAACAATAGATTTTAGTAATAGATCTCACCAGAAACATCAAAATTCTTCCTCTGCCATGGTATATTTGTATTTTGTGAAGCTTGTGATAAATTCTTTAGAACATTCTGATACAGTTGGCTATTGCCCTCACTAAAACAATGGTCCTTCTTCACTAAACCTTTATCTGTTTCTTCAATAACATCAACTAAACTTTGATATAGCTTCTCTGTCCATGCATCTTGTTGTACATATTCTTTAATCAATGAGAGGAACTCAGTCAAATCATTGTGGTCTATCGAATCTTGATGATTACATAGAATAGATAACAGATTTCGCTGAATGTCTGATGCTAACATCACAAATATTGGTTTCCTGAAATGTGTCAGTTTAATAGATTGAATTTGAAATGAATTTCTTGAATTTCCATTCAACAGAACTATAGAATCAAAGATTTGTCCAAAATTTTGGGAGGGACCAACCAGGATGGTTTTCAGAGTCGAAGTACGTCAAGAAGTGGCTTAGTGCCACAACTGAAAGCCAAAACAGTTCGCCATAAATAAATGGAAATAAATGGATATGACATCAATTCGGTGCATTCTGAAAGATATTTTGGGATTTGAGTTGACAATAGGGACTTCCTACTCTGAGTTTCATCTGATCAATTTTGATTCTTCAAAAAATCCCTTACGGTACCACCGGGCTGAAGTTATCACACAGATTCAATTAGCATACAGATTCGGTCGATTCGTCTCAGCATACAGATTCGGGTCAAATCGACCCAATATATAAAGTTCATTATTTTAACTTAAATATCGCTAAAATAACTTGAATTTTTTATGGGAAAAGCTGACATTAATGTTCTTTCAGTTACGCAAATACCTATAGCGCTATCTCATCTACTCTGTGTACGGTGGCCCATATACGTCACATACTCTTTTTTATCAAAGGTGGACCTATCAAAAAATTAAACAACAATTTAAAAGGCTTAGCCGTCATAGAAACTTTTTGAAATTTAAACCCTACTATTTCACACTATTTCTGATTCCAAATATGAAGACAGCAAGTTGCTGTCTCACTTACTGCATTTATGGTGGCCCATTAAAGACATACTACATTCAACTTATATTTAACTTATCTGAAAATATTACGCAGAATTTACGGGCGATTTTTAAAGCTTAACCGTCATAGAAACATTTTCAAATTCATATCATGTAATCTCACACTAGTCCCCATTCCAAATATCCAATCAACTAGTTGCTGTCTTGTTAACTTTATGTACGGTGGCTCATTAAAGACACACTACAATCGGCATATCTGAAAATTAAGCAGAGTTTACGGGCAATTTTTTAGGCTTAGCCGTCATAGAAACCTTTTCAAATTCATATCATATAATCTCACATTAGTCTTCATTCGAGATATCCAATCACCTAGTTGCTGTCTTGCTTACTTTATGTACGGTGGCTCATTAAAGACATACTACAATCGGCATATCTGAGAATTTCCCAGAGTTTACGGACAATTTTTTCTAGGCTTAGCCGTCATAGAAACTTTTTGAAATTCATACCAAGCAATCTCACACTAGTCCTTATTCGAAATATTTAATCACCTAGTTGCTGTCTTGCCTACTTTATGTACGGTGGCTCATTAAAGACACACTACAATCGGCATATCTGAAAATTAAGCAGAGTTTACGGGCAAATTTTTCTAGGCTTAGCCGTCATAGAAACGTTTTGAAATTCATACCATATAATCTCACACTAGTCCTCATTCGAAATATTCAATCACCTAGTTGCTGTCTTGCTTACTTTATGTACGGTGGCTCATTAAAGACATACTGAAAATATTACGCAGAATTTACGGGCGATTTTTAAAGCTTAACCGTCATAGAAACATTTTCAAATTCATATCATGTAATCTCACACTAGTCCCCATTCCAAATATCCAATCAACTAGTTGCTGTCTTGTTAACTTTATGTACGGTGGCTCATTAAAGACACACTACAATCGGCATATCTGAAAATTAAGCAGAGTTTACGGGCAATTTTTTAGGCTTAGCCGTCATAGAAACCTTTTCAAATTCATATCATATAATCTCACATTAGTCTTCATTCGAGATATCCAATCACCTAGTTGCTGTCTTGCTTACTTTATGTACGGTGGCTCATTAAAGACATACTACAATCGGCATATCTGAGAATTTCCCAGAGTTTACGGACAATTTTTTCTAGGCTTAGCCGTCATAGAAACTTTTTGAAATTCATACCAAGCAATCTCACACTAGTCCTTATTCGAAATATTTAATCACCTAGTTGCTGTCTTGCCTACTTTATGTACGGTGGCTCATTAAAGACACACTACAATCGGCATATCTGAAAATTAAGCAGAGTTTACGGGCAAATTTTTCTAGGCTTAGCCGTCATAGAAACGTTTTGAAATTCATACCATATAATCTCACACTAGTCCTCATTCGAAATATTCAATCACCTAGTTGCTGTCTTGCTTACTTTATGTACGGTGGCTCATTAAAGACATACTACAATCGACTTATATTTTACATATTTGGGAATATTACGCAGAGTTTACGGGCAATTTTAGAGGCTTAGCCGTCATAGAAACTTTTTCAAATTCATATCATATAATCTCACACTAGTCCTCATTCGAAATATTCAATCACCTAGTTGCTGTCTTGCTTACTTTATGTACGGTAGCTCATTAAAGACATACTACAATCGACTTATATTTGACATATTTGGGAATATTACGCAGAGTTTACGGGCAATTTTAGAGGCTTAGCCGTCATAGAAACTTTTTCAAATTCATATCATATAATCTCACACTAGTCCTTATTCGAAATAATTAATCACCTAGTTGCTGTCTTGCCTACTTTATGTACGGTGGCTCATTAAAGACACACTACAATCGGCATATCTGAAAATTAAGCAGAGTTTACGGGCAATTTTTTCTAAGCTTAGCCGTCATAGAAACGTTTTGAAATTCATACCATATAATCTCACACTAGTCCTCATTCGAAATATTCAATCACCTAGTTGCTGTCTTGCTTACTTTATGTACGGTGGCTCATTAAAGACATACTACAATCGACTTATATTTCACATATTTGGGAATATTACGCAGAGTTTACGGGCAATTTTAGAGGCTTAGCCGTCATAGAAACTTTTTCAAATTCAAATCATATAATCTCACACTAGTCCTCATTCGAAATATTCAATCACCTAGTTGCTGTCTTGCTTACTTTATGTACGGTAGCTCATTAAAGACATACTACAATCGACTTATATTTGACATATTTGGGAATATTACGCAGGGTTTACGGGCAATTTTAGAGGCTTAGCCGTCATAGAAACTTTTTCAAATTCATATCATATAATCTCACACTAGTCCTTATTCGAAATAATTAATCACCTAGTTGCTGTCTTGCCTACTTTATGTACGGTGGCTCATTAAAGACACACTACAATCGGCATATCTGAAAATTAAGCAGAGTTTACGGGCAATTTGTTCTAAGCTTAGCCGTCATAGAAAAGTTTTGAAATTCATACCATATAATCTCACACTAGTCCTCATTCGAAATATTCAATCACCTAGTTGCTGTCTTGCTTACTTTATGTACGGTGGCTCATTAAAGACATACTACAATCGACTTATATTTCACATATTTGGGAATATTACGAAGAGTTTACGGGCAATTTTAGAGGCTTAGCCGTCATAGAAACTTTTTCAAATTCATATCATATAATCTCACACTAGTCCTCATTCGAAATATTCAATCACCTAGTTGCTGTCTTGCTTACTTTATGTACGGTAGCTCATTAAAGACATACTACAATCGACTTATATTTCACATATTTGGGAATATTACGCAGAGTTTACGGGCAATTTTAGAGGCTTAGCCGTCATAGAAACTTTTTCAAATTCATATCATATAATCTCACACTAGTTCTTATTCGAAATATTTAATCACCTAGTTGCTGTCTTGCCTACTTTATGTACGGTGGCTCATTAAAGACACACTACAATCGGCATATCTGAAAAATTACGCAGAGTTTACGGGCAATTTTTTAGGCTTAGCCGTCATAGAAACCTTTTCAAATTCATACCATATAATCTCACACTAGTCTTCATTCGAGATATCCAATCACCTAGTTGCTGTCTTGCTTACTTTATGTACGGTGGCTCATTAAAGACACACTACAATCGGCATATCTGAAAATTAAGCAGAGTTTACGGGCAATTTTTTCTAAGCTTAGCCGTCATAGAAACGTTTTGAAATTCATACCATATAATCTCACACTAGTCCTTATTCGAAATATTCAATCACTTAGTTGCTGTCTTGCTTACTTTATGTACGGTGGCTCATTAAAGACATAATACAATCGACTTGTATTTTACATATTTGGGAATATTACGCAGAGTTTACGGGCAATTTTAGAGGCTTAGCCGTCATAGAAACTTTTTCAAATTCATATCATATAATCTCACATTAGTCCTTATTCGAAATAATTAATCACCTAGTTGCTGTCTTGCTTACTTGATGTACGGTGGCTCATTAAAGACACACTACAATCGGCATATCTGAAAATTAAGCAGAGTTTACGGGCAATTTTTTCTAAGCTTAGCCGTCATAGAAACGTTTTGAAATTCATACCATATAATCTCACACTAGTCATATATAGAAATATTCAATCACTTAGTTGCTGTCTTGCTTACTTTATGTACGGTGGATCATTAAAGACATACTACAATCGACTTATATTTCACATATTTGGGAATATTACGCAGAGTTTACGGGCAATTTTAGAGGCTTAGCCGTCATAGAAACTTTTTCAAATTCATATCATATAATCTCACACTAGTCCTTATTCGAAATAATTAATCACCTAGTTGCTGTCTTGCCTACTTTATGTACGGTGGCTCATTAAAGACACACTACAATCGGCATATCTGAAAATTAAGCAGAGTTTACGGGCAATTTGTTCTAAGCTTAGCCGTCATAGAAAAGTTTTGAAATTCATACCATATAATCTCACACTAGTCCTCATTCGAAATATTCAATCACCTAGTTGCTGTCTTGCTTACTTTATGTACGGTGGCTCATTAAAGACATACTACAATCGACTTATATTTCACATATTTGGGAATATTACGAAGAGTTTACGGGCAATTTTAGAGGCTTAGCCGTCATAGAAACTTTTTCAAATTCATATCATATAATCTCACACTAGTCCTCATTCGAAATATTCAATCACCTAGTTGCTGTCTTGCTTACTTTATGTACGGTAGCTCATTAAAGACATACTACAATCGACTTATATTTCACATATTTGGGAATATTACGCAGAGTTTACGGGCAATTTTAGAGGCTTAGCCGTCATAGAAACTTTTTCAAATTCATATCATATAATCTCACACTAGTTCTTATTCGAAATATTTAATCACCTAGTTGCTGTCTTGCCTACTTTATGTACGGTGGCTCATTAAAGACACACTACAATCGGCATATCTGAAAAATTACGAAGAGTTTACGGGCAATTTTTTAGGCTTAGCCGTCATAGAAACCTTTTCAAATTCATACCATATAATCTCACACTAGTCTTCATTCGAGATATCCAATCACCTAGTTGCTGTCTTGCTTACTTTATGTACGGTGGCTCATTAAAGACACACTACAATCGGCATATCTGAAAATTAAGCAGAGTTTACGGGCAATTTTTTCTAAGCTTAGCCGTCATAGAAACGTTTTGAAATTCATACCATATAATCTCACACTAGTCCTTATTCGAAATATTCAATCACTTAGTTGCTGTCTTGCTTACTTTATGTACGGTGGCTCATTAAAGACATAATACAATCGACTTGTATTTTACATATTTGGGAATATTACGCAGAGTTTACGGGCAATTTTAGAGGCTTAGCCGTCATAGAAACTTTTTCAAATTCATATCATATAATCTCACATTAGTCCTTATTCGAAATAATTAATCACCTAGTTGCTGTCTTGCTTACTTGATGTACGATGGCTCATTAAAGACACACTACAATCGGCATATCTGAAAATTAAGCAGAGTTTACGGGCAATTTTTTCTAAGCTTAGCCGTCATAGAAACGTTTTGAAATTCATACCATATAATCTCACACTAGTCATATATAGAAATATTCAATCACTTAGTTGCTGTCTTGCTTACTTTATGTACGGTGGATCATTAAAGACATACTACAATCGACTTATATTTCACATATTTGGGAATATTACGCAGAGTTTACGGGCAATTTTAGAGGCTTAGCCGTCATAGAAACTTTTTCAAATTCATATCATATAATCTCACACTAGTCCTCATTCGAAATATTCAATCACCTAGTTGCTGTCTTGCTTACTTTATGTACGGTAGCTCATTAAAGACATACTACAATCGACTTATATTTGACATATTTGGGAATATTACGCAGAGTTTACGGGCAATTTTAGAGGCTTAGCCGTCATAGAAACTTTTTCAAATTCATATCATATAATCTCATACTAGTCCTTATTCGAAATAATTAATCACCTAGTTGCTGTCTTGCCTACTTTATGTACGGTGGCTCATTAAAGACACACTACAATCGGCATATCTGAAAATTAAGCAGAGTTTACGGGCAATTTTTTCTAAGCTTAGCCGTCATAGAAACGTTTTGAAATTCATACCATATAATCTCACACTAGTCCTCATTCGAAATATTCAATCACCTAGTTGCTGTCTTGCTTACTTTATGTACGGTGGCTCATTAAAGACATACTACAATCGACTTATATTTCACATATTTGGGAATATTACGCAGAGTTTACGGGCAATTTTAGAGGCTTAGCCGTCATAGAAACTTTTTCAAATTCATATCATATAATCTCACACTAGTCCTCATTCGAAATATTCAATCACCTAGCTGCTGTCTTGCTTACTTTATGTACGGTAGCTCATTAAAGACATACTACAATCGACTTATATTTCACATATTTGGGAATATTACGCAGAGTTTACGGGCAATTTTAGAGGCTTAGCCGTCATAGAAACTTTTTCAAATTCATATCATATAATCTCACACTAGTCCTTATTCGAAATAATTAATCACCTAGTTGCTGTCTTGCCTACTTTATGTACGGTGGCTCATTAAAGACACACTACAATCGGCATATCTGAAAATTAAGCAGAGTTTACGGGCAATTTTTTCTAAGCTTAGCCGTCATAGAAACGTTTTGAAATTCATACCATATAATCTCACACTAGTCCTCATTCGAAATATTCAATCACCTAGTTGCTGTCTTGCTTACTTTATGTACGGTGGCTCGTTAAAAACATACTACAATCGACTTATATTTCACATATTTGGGAATATTACGAAGAGTTTACGGGCAATTTTAGAGGCTTAGCCGTCATAGAAACTTTTTCAAATTCATATCATATAATCTCACACTAGTCCTCATTCGAAATATTCAATCACCTAGTTGCTGTCTTGCTTACTTTATGTACGGTAGCTCATTAAAGACATACTACAATCGACTTATATTTCACATATTTGGGAATATTACGCAGAGTTTACGGGCAATTTTAGAGGCTTAGCCGTCATAGAAACTTTTTCAAATTCATATCATATAATCTCACACTAGTCCTTATTCGAAATAATTAATCACCTAGTTGCTGTCTTGCCTACTTTATGTACGGTGGCTCATTAAAGACACACTACAATCGGCATATCTGAAAATTAAGCAGAGTTTACGGGCAATTTTTTCTAAGCTTAGCCGTCATAGAAACGTTTTGAAATTCATACTATATAATCTCACACTAGTCCTCATTCGAAATATTCAATCACCTAGTTGCTGTCTTGCTTACTTTATGTACGGTGGCCCATTAAAGACATACTACAATCGACTTATATTTGACATTTTGGGAATATTACGCAGAGTTTACGGGCAATTTTAGAGGCTTAGCCGTCATAGAAACTTTTTCAAATTCATATCATATAATCTCACATTAGTCCTTATTCGAAATATTCAATCACCTAGTTGCTGTCTTGCTTACTTTATGTAGGGCGCTCGGTAAAGTATAGGCTGAAGTTAGCATACAGATTCAATTTGAACATCTTGCAATCAACGTACTATGACTTATAAGGGAATATTACGCAGAGTTTACGGGCAATTTTTGAGGCTTAGTCGTCATAGAAACCTTTTCAAATTCATATCATATAATCTCACGCTAGTCCTCAATCGAAATATCCAATCACCTAGTTGCTGTTTTGCCTACTTTATGTACGGTGGCTCATTTAAGACACACTACAATCGGCATATCTGAGAATTACGCAGAGTTTACGAGCAATTTTTAAGCCTTAGCCGTCATAGAAACTTTTTGAAATTCATTCCAAGCAATCTCACACTAGTCCTTATTCGAAATATTTAATCACCTAGTTGCTGTCTTGCCTACTTTATGTACGGTGGCTCATTAAAGACACACTACAATCGGCATATCTGAAAATTAAGCAGAGTTTACGGGCAATTTTTTCTAAGCTTAGCCGTCATAGAAACGTTTTGAAATTCATACTATATAATCTCACACTAGTCCTCATTCGAAATATTCAATCACCTAGTTGCTGTCTTGCTTACTTTATGTACGGTGGCTCATTAAAGACATACTACAATCGACTTATATTTGACATTTTGGGAATATTACGCAGAGTTTACGGGCAATTTTAGAGGCTTAGCCGTCATAGAAACGTTTTGAAATTCATACCATATAATCTCACACTAGTCCTCATTCGAAATATTCAATCACCTAGTTGCTGTCTTGTTTACTTTATGTACGGTGGCTCATTAAAGACATACTACAATCGACTTATATTTGACATATTTGGGAATATTACGCAGAGTTTACGGGCAATTTAAGAGGCTTAGCCGTCATAGAAACTTTTTCAAATTCATATCATATAATCTCACATTAGTCCTTATTCGAAATATTCAATCACCTAGTTGCTGTCTTGCTTACTTTATGTAGGGCGCTCGGTAAAGTATAGGCTGAAGTTAGCATACAGATTCAACTTGAACATCTTACAATCAACGTACTATGGAATAGGTGTATCCATATGAGTAATATTTATACTGCATTTAACTGTAGTCTTAAAATTGTATTGTATTGAAGGGAAGTAACTAATTATTGTTTTGTTTATTAGCCAATCAGTGATTTGCTCAATTGATGCTACCCCTGTACTTCAGATTAATAAAAAATGTCTAGATGAAATTGACCGCCTTTTTCCCTTTTAACAACAAATCATCTAGATTGTCAAGAGGTGGCTATAACCATACGCCACAGTACTATGACTTATAAGGGAATATTACGCAGAGTTTACGGGCAATTTTTGAGGCTTAGCCGTCATAGAAACCTTTTCAAATTCATATCATATAATCTCACGCTAGTCCTCAATCGAAATATCCAATCACCTAGTTGCTGTTTTGCCTACTTAATGTACGGTGGCTCATTTAAGACACACTACAATCGGCATGTCTGAGAATTACGCAGAGTTTACGGGCAATTTTTAAGCCTTAGCCGTCATAGAAACTTTTTGAAATTCATTCCAAGCAATCTCACACTAGTCCTCATTCGAAATATATAATCAACTAGTTGCTGTCTTGCTTACTTTTTGTACGGTGGCTCATTAAAGACATACTACAATTGACATATCTGAGAATTTTGCGCAGAGTTTACGGGCAATTTTTTAGGCTTAGCCGTCATAGAAACCTTTTCAAATTTATATCATATAATCTCACACTAGCCTTCATTCGAAATATCCAATCACCTAGTTGCTGTTTTGCCTACTTTATGTACGGTGGCTCATTAAAGACATACTACAATCGGCATATCTGGGAATTACGCAGAGTTTACGGGCAATTTTTTCTAAGCTTAGCCGTCATAGAAACGTTTTGAAATTCATATCATATAATCTCACACTAGTCCTCATTCGAAATATTCAATCACCTAGTTGCTGTCTTGCTTACTTTATGTACGGTAGCTCATTAAAGACATACTACAATCGACTTATATTTGACATATTTGGGAATATTACGCAGAGTTTACGGGCAATTTTAGAGGCTTAGCCGTCATAGAAACTTTTTCAAATTCATATCATATAATCTCACACTAGTCCTTATTCGAAATAATTAATCACCTAGTTGCTGTCTTGCCTACTTTATGTACAGTGGCTCATTAAAGACACACTACAATCGGCATATCTGAAAATTAAGCAGAGTTTACGGGCAATTTTTTCTAAGCTTAGCCGTCATAGAAACGTTTTGAAATTCATACCATATAATCTCACACTAGTCCTCATTCGAAATATTCAATCACCTAGTTGCTGTCTTGCTTACTTTATGTACGGTGGCTCATTAAAGACATACTACAATCGACTTATATTTCACATATTTGGGAATATTACGCAGAGTTTATGGGCAATTTTAGAGGCTTAGCCGTCATAGAAACTTTTTCAAATTCATATCATATAATCTCACACTAGTCCTTATTCGAAATAATTAATCACCTAGTTGCTGTCTTGCCTACTTTATGTACGGTGGTTCATTAAAGACACACTACAATCGGCATATCTGAAAATTAAGCAGAGTTTACGGGCAATTTTTTCTAAGCTTAGCCGTCATAGAAACTTTTGAAATTCATACCATATAATCTCACACTAGTCCTCATTCGAAATATTCAATCACCTAGTTGCTGACTTGCTTACTTTATGTACGGTGGCTCATTAAAGACATACTACAATCGACTTATATTTCACATATTTGGGAATATTACGCAGAGTTTACGGGCAATTTAAGAGGCTTAGCCGTCATAGAAACTTTTTCAAATTCATATCATATAATCTCACACTAGTCCTCATTCGAAATATTCAATCACCTAGTTGCTGTCTTGCTTACTTTATGTACGGTAGCTCATTAAAGACATACTACAATCGACTTATATTTCACATATTTGGGAATATTACGCAGAGTTTACGGGCAATTTTAGAGGCTTAGCCGTCATAGAAACTTTTTCAAATTCATATCATATAATCTCACACTAGTCCTCAATCGAAATATCCAATCACCTAGTTGCTGTCTTGCTTACTTTATGTACGGTGGCTCATTAAAGACATACTACAATCGACTTATATTTCACATATTTGGGAATATTACGCAGAGTTTACGGGCAATTTTAGAGGCTTAACCGTCATAGAAACTTTTTCAAATTCATATCATATAATCTCACACTAGTCCTTATTCGAAATAATTAATCACCTAGTTGCTGTCTTGCCTACTTTATGTACGGTGGCTCATTAAAGACACACTACAATCGGCATATCTGAAAATTAAGCAGAGTTTACGGGCAATTTTTTCTAAGCTTAGCCGTCATAGAAACGTTTTGAAATTCATACCATATAATCTCACACTAGTCCTCATTCGAAATATTCAATCACCTAGTTGCTGTGAGATTATATGGTATGAATTTGAAAAGGTTTCTATGACGGCTAAGCCTAAAAAATTGCCCGTAAACTCTGCGTAATTTTTCAGATATGCCGATTGTAGTGTGTCTTTAATGAGCCACCGTACATAAAGTAGGCAAGACAGCAACTAGGTGATTAAATATTTCGAATAAGAACTAGTGTGAGATTATATGATATGAATTTGAAAAAGTTTCTATGACGGCTAAGCCTCTAAAATTGCCCGTAAACTCTGCGTAATATTCCCAAATATGTGAAATATAAGTCGATTGTAGTATGTCTTTAATGAGCTACCGTACATAAAGTAAGCAAGACAGCAACTAGGTGATTGAATATTTCGAATGAGGACTAATGTAAGATTATATGATATGAATTTGAAAAAGTTTCTATGACGGCTAAGCCTCTAAAATTGCCCGTAAACTCTGCGTAATATTCCCAAATATGTGAAATATAAGTCGATTGTAGTATGTCTTTAATGAGCCACCGTACATAAAGTAAGCAAGACAGCAACTAGGTGATTGAATATTTCGAATGAGGACTAGTGTGAGATTATATGGTATGAATTTCAAAACGTTTCTATGACGGCTAAGCCCCAAAAATTGCCCGTAAACTCTGCGTAATATTCCCAAATATGTAAAATACAAGTCGATTGTAGTATGTCTTTAATGAGCCACCGTACATAAAGTAAGCAAGACAGCATCTAGGTGATTGAATATTTCGAATGAGGACTAGTGTGAGATTATATGGTATGAATTTCAAAACGTTTCTATGACGGCTAAGCTTAGAAAAAATTGCCCGTAAACTCTGCTTAATTTTCAGATATGCCGATTGTAGTGTGTCTTTAATGAGCCACCGTACATAAAGTAGGCAAGACAGCAACTAGGTGATTAATTATTTCGAATAAGGACTAGTGTGAGATTATATGATATGAATTTGAAAAAGTTTCTATGACGGCTAAGCCTCTAAAATTGCCCGTAAACTCTGCGTAATATTCCCAAATATGTGAAATATAAGTCGATTGTAGTATGTCTTTAATGAGC
Source organism: Lottia scabra (assembly GCA_029955415.1). Taxonomy (NCBI): domain Eukaryota; kingdom Metazoa; phylum Mollusca; class Gastropoda; family Lottiidae; genus Lottia; species Lottia scabra. The sequence continues at coordinate 9,220,052 of JARJEI010000003.1, read as the reverse complement.
TACCGTACATAAAGTAAGCAAGACAGCAACTAGGTGATTGAATATTTCGAATGAGGACTAGTGTGAGATTATATGATATGAATTTGAAAAAGTTTCTATGACGGCTAAGCCTCTAAAATTGCCCGTAAACTCTTCGTAATATTCCCAAATATGTGAAATATAAGTCGATTGTAGTATGTCTTTAATGAGCCACCGTACATAAAGTAAGCAAGACAGCAACTAGGTGATTGAATATTTCGAATGAGGACTAGTGTGAGATTATATGGTATGAATTTCAAAACGTTTCTATGACGGCTAAGCTTAGAAAAAATTGCCCGTAAACTCTGCTTAATTTTCAGATATGCCGATTGTAGTGTGTCTTTAATGAGCCACCGTACATAAAGTAGGCAAGACAGCAACTAGGTGATTAATTATTTCGAATAAGGACTAGTGTGAGATTATATGATATGAATTTGAAAAAGTTTCTATGACGGCTAATCCTCTAAAATTGCCCGTAAACTCTGCGTAATATTCCCAAATATGTCAAATATAAGTCGATTGTAGTATGTCTTTAATGAGCTACCGTACATAAAGTAAGCAAGACAGCAACTAGGTGATTGAATATTTCGAATGAGGACTAGTGTGAGATTATATGATGTGAACTTGAAAAAGTTTCTATGACGGCTAAGCCTAAAAAATTGCCCGTAAACTCTGCGTAATTTTTCAGATATGCCGATTGTAGTGTGTCTTTAATGAGCCACCGTACATAAAGTTAGCAAGACAGCAACTAGTTCATTGGATATTTGGAATGGGGACTAGTATGAGATTACATGATATGAATTGGAAAATGTTTCTATGACTGTTAAGATTTAAAAATCGCCCGTAAATTCTGCGTAATATTTTCAGATAAGTTAAATATAAGTTGAATGTAGTATGTCTTTGATGGGGAACCATAAATGCAGTAAGTTGGACAGCAACTTGCTGACTTCATATTTGGAATCAGGAATAGTGTGAAATAGTAGGGTTTAAATTTCAAAAAGTTTCTATGACGGCTAAGCCTTTTAAATTGTTGTTTAATTTTTTGATAGGTCCACCTTTGATAAAAAAAAAGAGTATGTGACTTATATGGGCCACCGTACACAGAGTAGATGAGATAGCGCTATAGGTATTTGCGTAACTGAAAGAACATTAATGTCAGCTTTTCCCATAAAAAATTCAAGTTATTTTAGCGATATTTAAGTTAAAATAATGAACTTTATATATTGGGTCGATTTGACCCGAATCTGTATGCTGAGACGAATCGACCGAATCTGTATGCTAATTGAATCTGTGTGATAACTTCAGCCCGGTCCCCCCTCAATCCACACCCTTGCATGCAATCGTCAATCTTATTTTGAATATCTGTGAAAAGAGAAATATTTCAATTCAGAACTCAATGTGGGCTGAAACTGAGAGAAGCCTAGGCCTACTTATGACTTTTGAGTTATACTTATAGTCAAGATATGGATTGAAGAACTATAGGATTGAAAATGCCCATAAATAAACGACTTACACTTACAGTATGATTGCATGATCGTCTATTATTGGTTCAAGATGACTTAGATCATTTATCAATGTTGACCAGTTCTGGAATTCTCTGTAACCACATCCCAATGTGGTCTGTATCCACTCTTCAGCTAGGATCAGGTTACTTCCCTTGCCACATAAAACTTTTAAAAGACCCTGCCATTCCGGATCAATCTTTTTTACAAGTTTATCAACCAGTTTTCTTGATGCAGATATCATTTGTACGGTGGCTCATTAAAGACATACTACAATCGACTTATATTTCACATATTTGGGAATATTACGCAGAGTTTACGGGCAATTTTAGAGGCTTAACCGTCATAGAAACTTTTTCAAATTCATATCATATAATCTCACACTAGTCCTTATTCGAAATAATTAATCACCTAGTTGCTGTCTTGCCTACTTTATGTACGGTGGCTCATTAAAGACACACTACAATCGGCATATCTGAAAATTAAGCAGAGTTTACGGGCAATTTTTTCTAAGCTTAGCCGTCATAGAAACGTTTTGAAATTCATACCATATAATCTCACACTAGTCCTCATTCGAAATATTCAATCACCTAGTTGCTGTGAGATTATATGGTATGAATTTGAAAAGGTTTCTATGACGGCTAAGCCTAAAAAATTGCCCGTAAACTCTGCGTAATTTTTCAGATATGCCGATTGTAGTGTGTCTTTAATGAGCCACCGTACATAAAGTAGGCAAGACAGCAACTAGGTGATTAAATATTTCGAATAAGAACTAGTGTGAGATTATATGATATGAATTTGAAAAAGTTTCTATGACGGCTAAGCCTCTAAAATTGCCCGTAAACTCTGCGTAATATTCCCAAATATGTGAAATATAAGTCGATTGTAGTATGTCTTTAATGAGCTACCGTACATAAAGTAAGCAAGACAGCAACTAGGTGATTGAATATTTCGAATGAGGACTAATGTAAGATTATATGATATGAATTTGAAAAAGTTTCTATGACGGCTAAGCCTCTTAAATTGCCCGTAAACTCTGCGTAATATTCCCAAATATGTGAAATATAAGTCGATTGTAGTATGTCTTTAATGAGCCACCGTACATAAAGTAAGCAAGACAGCAACTAGGTGATTGAATATTTCGAATGAGGACTAGTGTGAGATTATATGGTATGAATTTCAAAACGTTTCTATGACGGCTAAGCCCCAAAAATTGCCCGTAAACTCTGCGTAATATTCCCAAATATGTAAAATACAAGTCGATTGTAGTATGTCTTTAATGAGCCACCGTACATAAAGTAAGCAAGACAGCAACTAGGTGATTGAATATTTCGAATGAGGACTAGTGTGAGATTATATGGTATGAATTTCAAAACGTTTCTATGACGGCTAAGCTTAGAAAAAATTGCCCGTAAACTCTGCTTAATTTTCAGATATGCCGATTGTAGTGTGTCTTTAATGAGCCACCGTACATAAAGTAGGCAAGACAGCAACTAGGTGATTAATTATTTCGAATAAGGACTAGTGTGAGATTATATGATATGAATTTGAAAAAGTTTCTATGACGGCTAAGCCTCTAAAATTGCCCGTAAACTCTGCGTAATATTCCCAAATATGTGAAATATAAGTCGATTGTAGTATGTCTTTAATGAGCTACCGTACATAAAGTAAGCAAGACAGCAACTAGGTGATTGAATATTTCGAATGAGGACTAGTGTGAGATTATATGATATGAATTTGAAAAAGTTTCTATGACGGCTAAGCCTCTAAAATTGCCCGTAAACTCTTCGTAATATTCCCAAATATGTGAAATATAAGTCGATTGTAGTATGTCTTTAATGAGCCACCGTACATAAAGTAAGCAAGACAGCAACTAGGTGATTGAATATTTCGAATGAGGACTAGTGTGAGATTATATGGTATGAATTTCAAAACGTTTCTATGACGGCTAAGCTTAGAAAAAATTGCCCGTAAACTCTGCTTAATTTTCAGATATGCCGATTGTAGTGTGTCTTTAATGAGCCACCGTACATAAAGTAGGCAAGACAGCAACTAGGTGATTAATTATTTCGAATAAGGACTAGTGTGAGATTATATGATATGAATTTGAAAAAGTTTCTATGACGGCTAATCCTCTAAAATTGCCCGTAAACTCTGCGTAATATTCCCAAATATGTCAAATATAAGTCGATTGTAGTATGTCTTTAATGAGCTACCGTACATAAAGTAAGCAAGACAGCAACTAGGTGATTGAATATTTCGAATGAGGACTAGTGTGAGATTATATGATGTGAACTTGAAAAAGTTTCTATGACGGCTAAGCCTAAAAAATTGCCCGTAAACTCTGCGTAATTTTTCAGATATGCCGATTGTAGTGTGTCTTTAATGAGCCACCGTACATAAAGTTAGCAAGACAGCAACTAGTTCATTGGATATTTGGAATGGGGACTAGTATGAGATTACATGATATGAATTGGAAAATGTTTCTATGACTGTTAAGATTTAAAAATCGCCCGTAAATTCTGCGTAATATTTTCAGATAAGTTAAATATAAGTTGAATGTAGTATGTCTTTGATGGGGAACCATAAATGCAGTAAGTTGGACAGCAACTTGCTGACTTCATATTTGGAATCAGGAATAGTGTGAAATAGTAGGGTTTAAATTTCAAAAAGTTTCTATGACGGCTAAGCCTTTTAAATTGTTGTTTAATTTTTTGATAGGTCCACCTTTGATAAAAAAAAAGAGTATGTGACTTATATGGGCCACCGTACACAGAGTAGATGAGATAGCGCTATAGGTATTTGCGTAACTGAAAGAACATTAATGTCAGCTTTTCCCATAAAAAATTCAAGTTATTTTAGCGATATTTAAGTTAAAATAATGAACTTTATATATTGGGTCGATTTGACCCGAATCTGTATGCTGAGACGAATCGACCGAATCTGTATGCTAATTGAATCTGTGTGATAACTTCAGCCCGGTCCCCCCTCAATCCACACCCTTGCATGCAATCGTCAATCTTATTTTGAATATCTGTGAAAAGAGAAATATTTCAATTCAGAACTCAATGTGGGCTGAAACTGAGAGAAGCCTAGGCCTACTTATGACTTTTGAGTTATACTTATAGTCAAGATATGGATTGAAGAACTATAGGATTGAAAATGCCCATAAATAAACGACTTACACTTACAGTATGATTGCATGATCGTCTATTATTGGTTCAAGATGACTTAGATCATTTATCAATGTTGACCAGTTCTGGAATTCTCTGTAACCACATCCCAATGTGGTCTGTATCCACTCTTCAGCTAGGATCAGGTTACTTCCCTTGCCACATAAAACTTTTAAAAGACCCTGCCATTCCGGATCAATCTTTTTTACAAGTTTATCAACCAGTTTTCTTGATGCAGATATCATTTTAATTGCACGTACCGGTATGAGATTAAATGGATTGACGCCAATGTTTTAATAATCGTGACTGAGTGATACTTGAATATAAAGCAAAGGGCACTTAAATTTTTCCGCCATCTTTCAAATCTACTTTCGCTTTCTTTTCGCATAAAATATGGATATGGATTTATCAATTTGACATTACGTGATATTTATAAGTGAAATACGACTTGAAGCTCAACATTTTGACTGAAACCATCTTTGATTGAAGTGTTGGAACAGAAGTCCAACATTTGAGACTGAACACCGAAGTCAATAGGCCTACAACAGGTATAAAGGGACTGACATGGAACCTATCCACCAGATAGAAAATTCCACATACATCTGTTCCTGCCTCGTTTACTCCTTCAAGACTTCACCAATGCAACAATCAGACAAAATAATGAATAAAAATATATTAAAAATTGCTTTATTAAATAATAAATAACAATTGATACATAATAAATAAGACAATAAATGAAGAAGCAATGATATAGATGTAATAATGAAGTAAATAAAGATGAAAAGGAATGAAAAGATGAACAAGGGGAAATTTTCCACAGACCAATTTGCGTTAAAATTTGTTGCAGATTTAATATAAATTTCCTGTTCTTTATTTGAGAAACTTCTAAATCTTATAAATAACAAAATTCCTTATATGCTTTAAAGATTTATGTGTTGAGTTATTGGTCTTTAAGTAATAATCCTTATAGGAAATGCATGCTAGATATTTCCCACTCCAGTTATATATAATATGAATGTTCCCCCTGCCCTGTTTTAAAATATTTGCTGAAAGAATTCATTAGATCACTCATCATCAGAATCATCACTGTCATCTGTATTCTTTTTAAAACCAAAAATAGTTTTTTTCTGAGGTAATTCATCATTGGGCACTTTTATAACACCTAAAATGGATCAAATATGATAGTATGAAACAGACAGAATATTTTCAGAGATGAAATAAAGGACATAAATATTTTTTTAAAATGAGACCATTTTTCCACAATAATAATGATAAATTTTAAAATCTTTTGACAGAAAAAATGTTGTTATGCTAATAGTTTTGTGCAAATTAAAACAATAAAAGTCTCAAAGCTTTACTATACATACCTGCTTTTGCCAGTCTTTTTTCTAAAACTCCAGTAGAAAAACCATCTGATATACCTAACTCTTCAAAACCAACAATTCTGTAAATATAAAAATATTAACATAAGTTGTTATGTTGCATAAGTACAAATCTGATGTTCTGAATGAACTTATTTCAACATGTAACTTGACATGTCTTTTGGCATATTCAGCAGTTCTTTTTATCAAATGTCAGAAAAATAGCATTAAACTTACCTATCAACAACAATTCCCTTTTTAAAGCAATAGATAGCAGGTAGCACTTGAACTTTTAACCTATCTACTAAAAACTTAGCATTTTCTACATTTATTTTTGCAAATTTAGTTTCATAATATTTCTTGCTTAATTTCTGAAAGACAAAAAAAAATCAGATTATTTAGTTGTATATTTTTAAATAGGTCAGTTTTTCATGCAACTCATCTGATCTGCAATCTTACAGGATTTCAAACTGATTGATCATAATGCATTTTCTGAGATTGCTCAATTGCTGAGATCTATTTGTCAAATTCTAGGAAGCTAAAGGCTGCACCTCTCTTTCAGCAGAATACAAAACAGCTGTAAGAGTTAAAATCAAGCACTCGGTACTTCAACAAGCACGAAATTCACTCATAAATTCACAATAAAGGCTGGCTTATATAGCTTACCTCTAAATGTGTATCCATGATAGCACATCTTCTAAAATCACTGTGATAAAAATGTACAATACACCTGTCAACACTGGTTGTTAGATCTAAAAATTCTTTATCAGTCTGTAAATCACTGAAAATATAGATATTAAATATCAATGATACCGGTACTTTCTACATTCTGGTAATTCATCTATTTCGTCACTTTTCAGAATATAAAAAAGGAAAAGTTCCTTCTGCAGTTAACCAAACAATTATGGAAATTTACTGTCTTGTCCGGTAAAATTTTATTCGGACAGACAGTTATCAGCACTGATGCCTTGAATTTGGAAAACGGAAGCTATTTAGCGATATTCAAGTCCTTAATCGACCATATGAAATGCTGAACATTCTCCTTTAAAATCTCATATTTTATTTATGGACAATGAACAGAGAATGATAAACTATAATAACTTACCTGTAAACGCCATGCTGCTGTTCTCTCATCTGGACATAATCTTTAGCCTGTTTTTTCAGGTTATCTAACCTGGCTTCACGAATATGTGATGGTATGTCTTCATTTTCTAATTCTTCCCATAATTTCTGGTGAAAGAAAACATATCATTAAATAAATGTTCTGTATAAAATTAACTTGTATGAAAGCTCTTTATTAAGTGTGCATTAATAGTAAAATATTAGCCTTTCATTAACTTACCAATAATAAACATATCAACAATTCAAACTTTCAAATTGTTATTTAATATCATCATACTCATCATAGTCATATAAATTTGAGTGAAAGAAGTATTTCATGAAATATCGGTGAGCCTAACAATTTGTCATTTTGTGGAAGAATGATTTCAGTGTAATGACCATGTACAAGACTCGTCTTGCTGAACATCTAATTTATTCATAAAATGAATCGTCAACAACAACAACGGATCAAAGTATTCAAAGCCAAAGGCCAAATAATGATTCATTCAACTTATTCGTTTCTTTTACTCTATCTGGTATAAAAAATGATTAGATGATGAATTAAACGTATAAAGTAAGCCACACAATTTTTAACTTTGAAAACAAATACTTACTTCTTCAACTAGAGCCTGATCGTCTAAAATTGCATTAGCTTCGACAACTGAAGTTTGGGTAGCCATGTCTAAACAAAACACGCACCTGTTGATGGGAGATAACTCTGATATGTTTCTTAGTCTTGGTTAACTAGACTGAACAATTTTGTGAATGTCTAAAGTTTTGGAAGACTCAATGTATTAAATACAAAATTTTGTTGACAACACTTCTATGGAAACCAATCTTTGGGATTTAATTATGGTATTTTCAATTTGATAATTAGTTCATTTGTTGCCTCATTGTTTTTGACGGAAATTAAGCTGTAATCTCTTGTTTAGAGCAGATTAGGACTCTTAAGTTAATTGATTCATACTATTAAATTAATAGGTTTAAATTTTATTAAACTGATTAGTTGAGAATGGGTTTGACAAGTTCTTAATTAGATAATGAAGTATTTGAACTAGTTTTAAAATACCTTGAAGAAAATTAATAATCATAAAAAAGTGACTGGAAGGTTTTTGATTACTAAAACAATATCACTACGCTTGAAATAGTGATCATTGAGAGTGGTTGTTTATCACGCATATTGGACGGTTTTGCATATTTGATCATAAAATGTTAAAAATGGGAATTTGTCTCTTATTTTTACATTAACCCAGGTTCCATTTTGATTTTCCTATTTCGTTTTAATAGAGAACTATTTTATTCGCGAATTTATCTGGATTGCTGGTTGTTAGGTTGTCGTCTGCTAGTTTCATTTTGTTGACGTTGTTCACGTATCATCGATCAAGGCCCAACGTAGCTTGTCAAAGTTTTCAGAATGCCTAAACAAAGTAAAAAACAAAGCGAGAGAGAAGCTGTAAAGGCCGTAAAAGAGGATCTGAAAAATGTAGTTGACGATATAAACGTGGACTCGCCCGTTGAAAGCATTGACAGCAGTCCTCTTCAAGAAAGAGGTAGGCTTGCCAAGTCAACGCCTACATCTTACAACCTACAACTACGACGACTTTGTCGTACTTGTTGTACCGTACATAACATTTAAACATCATATGTATAGTTTTTTATAAGTAGGGCTGCCCCCCCCCCCCCCCCCCCCCCCCACCTAATATTGATATTATGTTTTCGGGCAAAAAATCCCCAAATTCGGGCAAAATATCATTAAAATTCGGGCAAAAAGTCTATCTTCCACCCCCACCCCCCCTCCTTTGAAACGTGGGCCCCTACGGCTATGGGTCTCTAGCATATCGTCTAGTGACCTAATTCGACGAATACCTATTTCGACGAATGAATTTTCGGCAGCTACTGCTCAGTAAATATCGGGTGTCCCAGAAAAAACGTCCCCAACTTTGACGCAAAGTATCTCAGTTGCTGATGACCCGATCTTTTTTAAAATTTTTACAGATTTACTTCAACATGTCCTTGTCATACCCTGAAAATGTGAAAGTCATCGAATAAAAATTGTAAAAGGACTACCATGAGCAAAATAGCATGTAAAAAAATTCAATATCAGAGCAAACTACACATTTCGACCTGTGTCTATTGTGCTTTCACCACATCGACCACCAATATCATTCATTTTTTTCATCCTGAAATGCTCTCACCGATCTCATCTTAAGATATTTGCTCCCAAAAAGTAACCTTTCAGCCTCTCAGTTCCTGTTTAGTCAGTTTGTTCCAATGGTGATGGTAACGATTTGAGATTCTCTTAAGAAACAGGTGTACTGCACTTGGGTTAGAGAGACACACTGATTAAACAGGAACTAAAATACAGGATGGGCGCTTCTCGAGTGCTACCTTTAGATGAGATCCTTGAGAGTTTATCAGGATGGAAAATATTTGATATTGGTAGTTGATGTGGTGAAGGCACAAGGAACACAAATTCAAATATGTTATTTGCTCTGATATTGAATTTTTTGACATGTTATTTTGTTTGAGGCAGTACTTGTACAATTTTTATTCGATGACTTTCACATTTTCAGGGTCTGACAAGGACATGTTGAAGTAAATCTGTGAGAATTTTGAAAAAGATCGGGTCATCAGCAGCTGAGATACTTTGCGTCAAAGTTGGGGACGTTTTTTTTTGGGACACCCGATATATCACCAATGCATTCAATTTCTGGTTTAATATTTCAAGCAAACAGTCCCCTCACTCCCCAGTATAATGGATTCAAGGACAATAGAGTTTATAGGATTATTTTTCTGAAACATATCCAAAATAGCGGCTTTTCACTATTCCCAAATTGGAGCGATTTTGATTTTGTGATAAAATATAATCAAATGAAAATATCCTTGAAAGTTGTATGTGGGAAGTCACCTGCACGTCTGCTACACCAAATCATGTGACTGTCACATGATTGCAAGGGTTTGTCTATGATTTGTGGGCTGTCAAGGTCATGCCACTTCTTATTTTTTATTTCAACAGAATCGCTCTATATTTCATAAAAAACAGTAAAATTACTAGTGTGGATATTTTAATTTCTGATACATATACATCTCCTTTTTTCTCCAATTTTTTTCACTTGATGAATAGATAAGGATTTTATCTTGGTGTGTATGAATTTTTAAAGGCCAGATATAAACGTATCCCTATTTTTAGACCACCTGTTGAAATAGGTGACCCAGTTTTCATGTCGCGAAATATCATGCCCCATTTTGTACAAATTTTTTACACAGAAATATTTGAGATCAAACCTTCATATTTGGATATAATAAGGGTTATTGATTGAATTTTATTATTGAACAAAAAAATCACTGGTAAAAAGTCTGTATGGATGGGGAAACGACGGCAAAGCTTACACTCGTCAAAACCGGTAACCCGGGCGAGGATACATTATTATAGTCTACTAGGGATTTTTTTTTCTACTTCTACTACTTCTAATCAGAATCTTGATAAAATCACATCAACTACGGATAAAATATCTACAATCTAGGCATTGTTATTGTGCTACTGATGATAGCACTAGGCCTATCCTATACCTAGCATAGTACAGTAGGCCTCTTACAAAACTGTCAAATATATTTCTTGTATATTTCGTAATTCTTAGAATAACCAAGCTTTGCTATTTATTTTAGGCTTATAAATAAGCTTACAGTAGTTACATGTACACATGTATTTAGGTTAGGCCTGTATATATTTTAGATGGCGAGACACCGATTGTTTCCCGGGGTAAAAAGCGACCAGCACCAACAGAAGGTGAAGAGAACGCAGGAGGAGATTTTGGGTAAGGAAAGACCAGGCTTATCTAGACTATATACATGTAAATGTATTGACTATTCATATGGTTTGAACTCTCGACTAGGGCCTATGTGTTTTTCAGCAGCCCTTTTTAAGTGGACCCGCTTAATTAAGGTAACTTCACAGAAACAAAAGTAAAAAGCTAGTGGTTGTCATTCTTGGCTTTTATAGTTACCGGTACACCAATGATGGTAATTGATATTCACATATTTTTCATACAAAAACTCTATTTCATTCCATAATATTCTTCATTGTCGGTACTTCTAAGAAGGGATCGGATAATAATTTGCAGCTATTCTATTTTCAGTCATGAAATGCAGAAAATGCTGGAATGTTTTGGAGGTATGTCTATTGGCCAATTAATTACGACGTTTTACGCAAAATTTAACCTCTGACCTGCGCTTCGTTGCCGTGGAATTTCACATTGTATAATATACACACGTACACATTCATATCAGTTTCACTTATTGTGATTAAAACTAAGCCCATGCTGGCACCAAAACCACAGGTGTTGCGGACTATCTGTAGTTGAAATGTCAAGTTAACATTGATAGGCCTACATAGTAAACTTGTAATCTTTCATCAAATTCAGAATTTATTCTAATCTTGTCCTTTTCTTCTCTTTTCCAGCTGATATAAGTAAAACCCTGATTTCCAAAAGAAAACGATTGGAACAATTGACACACAGCACATTAAAAAGTACAAATAAAAGGGTTGAAGATATTTGGAGAGCTCAACAAGTAGAACGGTAATTATCATAATTAGAAAAAAAATCCATATTTACAAGGTTAACAACTTATAAGCTTCCCATGAGGATCCTATCCCCCAGTTGGTTCTTGGGCAAAGCTCTTGACATTGAACCGTCCTCATTTACAGCTGGATAGACTGGAATTATTAGTGAAGATGACTTGTTCAAAGTCATCGGACTATCACACCCCGATTGAGAACCGAATCAATGTCCACAAGATTTGTTTAGTCAGACCTTTATTGCTCGTTGATTTTCTACCAAATTTCAATATCTGACAATAAGCGGCTCTGCGCGGGACCTTTGGCTTAAGCTTTTTCATGCTTGGGGATCTGGGGTATATTCTCATGGGAAATATTTGTTTATATCATGGTTTTTTCTTAGGGGTTTGTACCCGATACGTGTAGTTATTAAATCAACATGTTTGTTGATACATTGCTCTGTATTATTCTGTAGAAAATCGAGTAGAGATGTTTCATTCAACGACAATACTTGCCTAGTCCATGTCTTTATTTCTTGTCTTTATTTGTCTACCCCTGATTTTCAGAGTAAAGCTACAAGAAGAATATTGTAAACAAGTTGGTTCAGTATTTTCACAGTGGGAGGTTGATATTGAAAAAAACAAAGACCAGGAAGAGAAATTAACCGTATGTCTAATTACCAGTTTAATAACTTCATCCATCGAAGTCTAAATATAACAACCAAATTATGACAAGAAATCATTTTTTTAAAAGAAACAAACGTATTGATGAACTTTGTTGTGTCTTCCATTTTCTGTACACGGTCATCACTAATCTGAAATATGGCCGAAAGGTCTTCCAAATAAAGTTTCCCATTTCATAAAAAAATGACTGTTTAACATTAAACCGGCGCCGAAAGAAAATTCCACGAAAATTGTCATATATAAATTGATATCGGACAAACATAACACACATCCTGATATACCCAAGCTGTCTACGTTACTTTCATGCGTTATATTTTTTAGGTTTTATTCAAACAACAACAGAAGTTATTTCAACAATCGAGAATTGTTCAAGGTCAAAGATTGAAGACTATCAGACAACTTCAAGAACAATTTTCCAAGGTATCATTCAATGCTGCTAATATCAACACGTTTAATCTAAATCAATATTGCATCTGCAACAGTACACTTTTTTAATCCCTTATACGATTGTCGCTCTATGGGAGATAATGTTATATGTTAACAATGACTGTGCCCTGTGGTTGAATCTGAATTGGTCATTCTTCAGATCTGAATTCGAGCTATTCGAGTTTGAACTGCAAAAAGTTTGCTTCAGGCAGCTTGAAAAACTTTAAAAGATGACTTAAACACAATTGGCTGAGAAAAAGGAAATGATAAAGATTCTTGAAATCGAGAGAGCTATAGTAAATATTATAAACAAATAACCAACAAATAACTGTATTTCTAGGGAATGGATGAATTAGATAAATGCCACATTTCACAACAATCTAATGTCCAGTCGGAACTGAAGAAAGAAATGGCTTTACTGCAGAAAAAGATTTTAATGGATACGGTAGGTATTTCAGACATAGTTGGCCCAAATATGTCTTTTACAGTTCATAGAATAGTCAATAGACTAGAATTGAACACCATGATCACATGTAAAAAAAAAAGTTCTAGTTCTGATCCCAAATATTCCGATAAAACATTTTGACTAAACGGTTGATTAATGCACTCTGCAATATTCTACCTTTTGAAAGTCGAAATCACTTTCGATCGGCTATATAAATATAGTTTAAACTTAATTATTGTTCGGTTCTCGCCCGGGGTGTGAAAGTCAGATGACTTCCAGTCAAACCAGCTGTAAATGAGTACGGATAATCCGGGAAAGATAATTGCCAAGAGGTTTGGCCAAGGACTAGCTGGGAGAAAGGATCCTCGCGGAACATAAGTTGTTATCCTTGTAAAATATAGATGTTTCTTTCTTTTATTAATGTTCTATATCAGACTGTCGGCCGAAGATATATCTATATCAATAGCAATATTCGCGATTCACATTCTAACAAATAAATGTTTCCGTGCTAGTCAGTACTTTCTAGTCTATGGAAGGGGATCAGTGCCAAAAGTCTATGCTAAGTAGAAATGTCTAATTCACTAATGCTATGTAGATAATACATATATTTTGTGTTATAAGTTAAAAGTTGAAGGTAAAAATACCAGTAATGCATAAGACATACGTCAAAATTCATATGTTACATGTTTAAAGTGAAAAAATCTAACACTCGTTACAAAAGACACATGTTAAATTTTCACTTTAAACCTCTGACATAAGTATTTTGTCCTCAATCGCCTTCCATAAAACATTTGACCTTTTGAACTTTTCAAGCGACACAAGTTTTTTGTGGCTTTACATATTACATTTGCATCTTTACATTAGACATTCAACATAGAATCAGTTTAATGATGACGTCACGTTGCTAAGCCTCGAAAAGTCCCACGTGACTGAAATATATATTGTTTTCAATGGACACTTCGTTTTTACTTTAGTGGCCGACCAACGGATATACTAATTTCTTGGAATTGTTATATTAAAATGAAAAACCGAAAATATTGTAATTTAATTAAACTAATCTACAGTAGGTATAATGGGGATGAAGCGTAGGCCTGCGTACGTATTAGTCTACTGAGAGGGGGTGGGCGGATTTGAATGGAATTGGTAGAAACCCCATCCCAAAGTGCCAGTGTTTAAAAATTTCAAAACTGAATGTTCGTACCTAAATTTGTTATTAAAAAAATTAAGCCTAAAATGGATTTACATAATATTATTTTTCTACAGTTTCTAGTGAGTGATATCCAAAATTCTGTGGTGGGGGTGGGACAGATGTTTTGACGGACGGAATTGGTAGAAATGCAATTCTAGAGTGCCACCCACCAAAGCAGTGAATATAATAAAGTTTACAAAATAATCGCTTTTTCTCACAGGTGCCTGTATAGGCTATCCTGTCCACAAGCACCTTACCTGTGCATTTTCTGACATAACTTTGGTACTAATATGACTGACTGGCCAGTCAAAAAGAAGATTCGACATGGCCAAATTTTTCTTCTTTTATGGAGGTGGGGCAGATTTTTGCACGGACTTGGTAAAAAACGCAATCCCATTGCCATTATAGTGGAAATTTTTTTTTCTCTGGCACTGTAGTATTGGAGTTTCCCAATTCCGTGGAAAAAACTGCCCAACCCTACCGCTTTTTCCAGTAACAGCTAAGGGATATAATATGATATCACTTACTGACCATTTTCTAGAAACTATAGAAATGGAAAACATTTACATCCATTTTAGGCTTTAATTTGTTAGCTTGGCATCGTAGAAATTCTATGGATAGTTTCGAACAAATTGGTCATTACGGGGTTTCGTCTTTGTCTTGCCAATAACAGAATTAGGTATAATCAGTCCCAGGCCCGTAGCTACAGGGGGGCAAATCAAAAAAATTGCCCCCCAAAAAATTCTGTTAGTTGACCCCTTCCACCAATTTAAATTTCCTCATGCCTATTCATGACAATTTTTTTACATAGCTCCCCCCAATAAAAATCCTGGATCCGCCACTGGTTTCTACCAATTCCATCCAGATCCGACCACCCCCCTCTCAGTAGACTAATACGCTTCACCCCCATTAGGCCTAGGCCTACTGAGGACTAGTTTGAATTATAAGATTTTCGTTTTTTTCATTTTGATACGACATTTCCAAGAAATTAGTGTATCCGTTGGTCGGCCACTAAAGTAAACACGAAGTGTCCATTGAAAAACTATATATACATCAGTCACGTGAGACTTTTCGAGACCTAGCAACGTGACGTCATCATTAAACTGATTCTATGTTGAATGTCTAATGTAAAGATGCAAATGTAATATGTAAAGCCACAAAAAACTTGTGTCGCTTGAAAAGTTCAAAAGGTCAAATGTTTTATGGAAGGCGATTGAGGACAAAATACTTGTGTCAGAGGTTTAAAGTGAAAATTTAACATGTGACTTTTGTAACAAGTGTTATATCTTTTCACTTAAAACATGTAACATATGAATTTTGACGTATGTCTTATGCATTACTGGTATTTTTACCTTCAACTTTTAACTTATAACACAAAATATATATATTATGTACATAGCATTAGTGAAGTAGACATTTCTACTTAGCATAGACTTTTGGCACTGATCCCCTTCCATACTAGTCCGTTTCCTGTCATTGAGATACCAGGAATTTTAACCTAAGATACCATACCAATGCACAAAAACAGGACAGAAAGCGTGGGATGAAAATATGTCGAAGTTTAAATTTCAAACTAAACCTATTTAATTTCAATAGATTCAATAGATGTATTTTAAACAATTAACCTGTTTTTTTTTCAGCAACAACAGGAAATGGCTAATGTTCGTAAATCACTTCAAACCATGTTGTTTTAGTTATTTAATGTTGATGAACTATTTTAATTATGGATATTATTCGATTGTTGTTCAACTGAATTCACTAAAGTTAATGATACGTGGTAACAATTTTCTGTTTGATGAAAATCGACCTACTGTAAAAAATTATCAGCGCTTCATTTGTGGCCTGTTCTAGGCTATCTTTTATAAGCATTGGAAAATCGATCTAGGAATCAATTTACTAGTTTTGAAATATGGAAAAAAAAATTCAATTGAAAGTGCTTGAAGTAAATGATTAGTATTTCATAGGATTGTAAGTTGTTTTGAAAATAATTTATGCGCATCGAAGACACTCAATTTTTATGCGTATCTGGGGTACTTATAGGATCAATTTGCACCATTCCAATTTTCAATCAGACGTCTGTGGATCCTGCAATTCTTCTTACATCAGGTGATGACGACACTTATCTCGTAGGTCTTATGTGATAAATATTTGGCAATGCTTGACGTCTTCAAACTTAGTTTTAGTGGAATTGAAGGAACCACAGACGTAGTGATTAGAACAGTGCAAATTGATGCTTTAAGTGTCTATGATATGCATACAAAGTTAGAAAACCTCTTTACAATATTTATCCTACATTATAGTGTAAAAAAAATATTACACATACATGTATATTGGAAACTGCTTCAAATAACTGATTAGATTTTGTTTATTTTGAGCGTCTGATTGATATGTAAACCAATCTTAGAGTTCAAATCTCAATGGACACAAACTGTTCATTATTACATGTCACAAAGTCTCGCTATTAATGGTCTAAAATTGGTTGAAATTGTTTACACGATTTAATACGTCTATATTAAAATGACCTGGGGTCAGTCAATGGGGTATAATGTCCCAAGTTGTTATTTATTTCCTATTATGTATTTATATGTAAATTGTTGTGAATGTTATTAAAATAATGAAAATGATCTTGGTCTATTTATTCAATAAATCTAAAGAGGTGTTCACAGGCATGAGCTTTTGCGCACAAAGATGTTATTTTGATCCACATCGAGAAAAGAATGCTAAAATGTTAGATTTATTTCTTTGAAATGGACACTGCCTTAACCAGTGGCGTAATTCAGAGGTCATACTCCCCTCGGGCCCATTAAAAAGTGTCTCACTATGCCATTGGCTTTAATTCTGTGCCAAAGCATTTTGTTGAATAAAACCTTACCTGTAAATCTCTAATCAATTACATTACATAGATAACGTGGAAGAAGATACAAAAATAATTTGAAATGCATTCAAAAGATCACGTTTACTGCAGGATGTGAAAAATTAACTCTTATTTAGCTGATCTTTTATCTACCCATGCCATTTCGTTAATATTATTGCCTCCTCATAATGGAACATCTGCATTCGTTTTCTTCACGTATCCACCACAGTCAATTATTGTCAAAGACGATCGGCACCATGGCACCATTAGTATTTTCAAAACTTTATTTAAGTCGTCTGAATTGGAAATTCAATCCATATTAATAGTAAAGTGACAGAAATAATGACTGTCTTTAGCTTAATTGGTTATTTATCGACTGACACACATTTCGATTACCAGTACATACATATTGACTTTTTCATTTGACCAATTACTAGTAGTCAGAAACATTCTAGTAGGTTCTGATATTTTAGGTAAAATATCCAAACAAAATCTTATGGATTTGCAAAGTTAAAGAACCATACATAAACAGTGAATGGGTGAAGCTTTTCGTTGACATCGCTTTTTAGGATAAAGAATATCTTCCATCTCGTCTTATGATACGAGTCGGTGTGCTCGCCAATGTTTCTATAAAACCTTATTTTTTGAAACATTTATAAGACTCTACAATCCGAGGTTTTTTAACACGTTTAATAAAAATATTTTAAAAACGAAAAAACCAAACATTTATTAAACGTTTTTAAAATAACGTTTTTCAAAAGTTTTCTGAAGGTTTCAAAAAAACGTTTCTTCAGGTGGTTTTTGAAACATTAATAAAAGTTACCTATAATATAAATATTACCTCATTTTGCAAAATTTGATTTAATAAAATAAATATTCGTTATATTGGATCGCACAAAGAATAATTATGACTCGCAATCCGTGAGGCGATTCTGCTTAATTAACCCCTGGAATACATAATATATATAAAAACTAAGACAGTCGTCCACAATCAAAGTTGTAGAAATGATTTCTCGTGTTTCGGATTAGCCAATTAGATCTCAGTACAAAATTTTGTTGCATAAGCCTCCGGAGATCTTATAATTAAAATATCTATTTCTATCATATTGTTCCGATTTATTAAACGATTTTCCAGCACGGACAAAAATAACGACTTGGTTATGAAACCGAAGTTTGATTCCAGCAGCGTATTGACATTCAGACACTGTAAAACGTGGAAATATTACGAACTTAGAATGTTGATTTAATTAATGATTGACATTAGTTCTGCTGACAATTTAATGGACAATACTTTGTTTTCGCAATCCTACGTAATTTATCTTTTTTTTGACGTAAAAACCAAAATACTTGAAGCTCGACTTAAATGTTGGTTTGTGATAACAAATAGTAGACAACAATGATGTCTTCTGAGATAAAAATGGCGCAATATTAAAACATGTTTACTATAAAAAAAAAAAACAAAAAAAAACATGTCAATTGAGAACGCATAAAACATGTCTATACTGACTACAAAACATGTCTACTGACAATGAAAAAAATGAACATGTCTACTAAGAAAACTAAATATGTCGACGGATAATACTTAACACGTCTACTCAGAAAACAAACATGCCATGTACACTGAAAATACTTAACATGTCGACGGAGCATACTAAACATGTGATGTCTACTGAGAATACAAAACAGGTCTACTGAGAATGCTAAACATATGTACTGAGAATACTAAACATGTCATGTCTACTGAGAATAAAAAAACAGGTCTTCTGAGAATGCTAAACCTGTCTACTGAGAATACTAAACATGTCATGTCCACTGAGAATACTAAACATGTAGACGAAGATTGCCAAACATGTCTTAAGATAATACAAAACATGGCATGTCCACTGAGAATACTAAACATGTCATATCTACCGAGAATACAAAATATGTCCAATGAGAACACTAAATATGTCTCCTGAAAATACACAGAACATGTCTACCGAGAATACTTAACACGTCTGCTGAGAATATTAAACATGTCTACTGAGAAAACTAAACATGTCTACTGAGAATACTAAACATGTCTACTGAGAACACAAAACATGTCTACTGAGAATGCTAAACATGTCTACTGAGAATACTAAACATGTCTACTGAGAACACAAAACATGTCTACTGAGAATACTAAACATGTCTACTGAGAATACTAAACATGTCTACTGAGAACACAAAACATGTCCACTGATAATACAAAACATGTCTACTGAGAATACAAAACATGTCATATCCACTGAGAATACTAAACATGTCTACTAAGAATACTAAACATGTCCACTGAAAATACTTAACATGTCTACTGAGAATACTAAACATATCTACTGAGAACACTAAACATGTCATGACAACTGAGAATACAAGGCTTAAACATGTCCACTGAGAATACTAAACATGTCTACTGAGAATTCAAAGCATGTCTACTGAGTACACTAAACATGTCATGTCAACTGAGAACACTAAACATGTCACTGAAAATTCTAAAACATGTCAACTGAAAATACACAACATATCTTCAAAGAATTCAATGGCGATTACTAAAACGGAAATGATGCATTCTGATAAACAAAATAATAAGCGCTCTATATTAAAAAAATAATCGTGTAATGATAATAACTATTGAACAAGAAACTGAACAAAGATTTTTACAAAAGGAACAATGATTCTAACTGAGACAGAATTAGATTCTTAATAGTAACATTTTTTTACTCTGGATTTTCTATGATCATTATTCATGAAATTGACAGCAGAATATTATATAACAGTGATTAAATTGATCACGAAATGGGATCCGTCATACAATGATGGAACTATCTATAATACAAGCAAACATTTATGTCGCTATAACTGTCAATGTTATAAATTACCTTTTAGGTTTATTCAAACTAGAACAAAAGTTGATGAAATTACTAAACATGTCTACAGAGAATACAAAACATGTCATGTCCACTGAGAATACTAAACATGTCTACTGAGAATACTAAAGATGTCTACTGAGAAAACTAAAGAGGTCTACTGAGAATACTAAACATGTCCACTGAGAATACTAAACATGTCTACTGGGAATACTAAACATGTCTACTGAGAATACAAAACATGTCTACAGAGAATACTAAACATGTCATGTCCACTGTAAATACAAAACATATCTACTGAGAATACTAAACATGTCTACTGAAAATACAAAACATGTCTACTGAGAATACTAAACATGTCGACGGAGAACACTAAACATGTCATGTCCACTGAGAATACAAAACATGTCATGTCCATTGAGAATACTAAACATGTCAAATGAAAATACTAAACATGTCCACTGAGAATACTAAACATGTCTAATGAGAATACTAAAAACATGTCTACTGAGAATACTAAACATGTCTTCTGAGAATACAAAACATGTCATGTCCACTGAGAATACTAAAGATTTCTACTGAGAATACTAAAGATGTGTACTGAGAATACTAAAGAGGTCTACTTAGAATACTAAACATGTCTACTGAGAATACTAAACATGTCTACTGAGAATACTAAACATGTCTACTGAGAATGCTAAACATGTCTACTGAGAATGCTAAACATGTTTACTGAGAATACAAAACATGTTTACTGAGAATACAAAACATGTTTACTGAGAATACTAAACATGTCGACCGAGAACACTAAACATGTCATGTCCACTGAGAATACAAAACATGTCATGTCCACTGAGAATACTAAACATGTCAACTGAAAATACTAAACATGTCCACTGAGAATACTAAACATGTCTACTGATAATACTAAAAACATGTCTACTGAGAACACAAAACATGTCTACTGAGAATACAAAACATGTCATGTCCACTGAGAATACTAAACATGTCAACTGAAAATACTAAACATGTCCACTGAGAATACTAAACATGTCTACTGAGAATACTAAAAACATGTCTACTGAGAACACTAAACATGTCATGACAACTGAGAATACAAGGCTTAAACATGTCCACTGAGAATACTAAACATGTCTACTGAGAATTCAAAGCATGTCTACTGAGTACACTAAACATGTCATGTCAACTGAGAACACTAAACATGTCACTGAAAATTCTAAAACATGTGAACTGAAAACACACAACATATCTTCAAAGAATGCAATGGCGATTACTAAAACGGAAATGATGCATTCTGATAAACAAAATAATAAGCGCTCTATATTAAAAAAATAATCGTGTAATGATAATAACTATTGAACAAGAAACTGAACAAAGATTTTTACAAAAGGAACAATGATTCTAACTGAGACAGAATTAGATTCTTAATAGTAAAAATTTTTTACTCTGGATTTTCTATGATCATTATTCATGAAATTGACAGCAGAATATTATATAACAGTGATTAAATTGATCACGAAATGGGATCCGTCATACAATGATGGAACTATCTATAATACAAGCAAACATTTATGTCGCTATAACTGTCAATGTTATAAATTACCTTTTAGGTTTATTCAAACTAGAACAAAAGTTGATGAAATTAGAGTAAGGGCGAATGATGAAAAGGGGATTCGTCATAATAAGCAATTATTTTCTGTGAGCGACCACTAAAATAGAAAAGGAAGCACGGGATGCTGTTTATCTCTGATCTAGTACAAGCCTTTTGTCACGTAAATATCATGATAAATAGCTGGTGCTAACTGATTATTACTTGGTGAATCAGTTTGCCATTAAAGTATCGTTTTCTAGTGTGAAATTTATAGTCGCTTTGGTGTCTCTGATAATTTGTTATTCAAGGTTTGCAAGATATTGGTTGTCTTGACATTACATTTCATCAATGTCTACCATTATATCTCCTGTCAACATATAGACCCTCGTATTTTGCCATGTCACGCAATTCCATAATGTGTTCACTGCTTTAAGACGGTGATATCATAATAAATGTCACGGTCTTAGATTGACCAAATCTACATTAAACGATGTCATAACACTGGAGGTGCTCTATAACTTTTGGACCCGCATTGAAGAGTTGCTGCGTTTATCACATCTAACCGCTGCATTCTTAACACGATATTCTCATCATTGATTTCAGACCCCATCTGAATAAAATCTGATTCAAGATGGAGGGAAGAAATTTGTAGTGAATATTAAGAACATACTTTGGAATGCTGCTATTAAGATTCATACCAATTAGGCAGGCAAGTATGGCGGGGGAAAACGGCAAAAACCTAATGCTATGTAGACATGTCTAATTCAAAACGCAAATGTAACATAATGCAATACCAAATACCTAAAACGTCTAATGCAAAAGTCAAAATACAAGAAACCTCTAATACATAATACCTCATACGTCTAATTCAAAAGACAAAGTACAAGAAACCTCTAATACACAATACATCTAACTTCTTATGCATTATTGATTTTACAGTGTGAAACACCGTTAGCATTAGACGACATATCTCGATAAACTTACTTACATTTCTACATTGCAATATCTTTATTTGGGTCATTGGGTCAATGTCAAGGCCGTAGTATTTGGCTGTGTTTGGTTACTGTCTTCCCGTTGAGCTACCGTTATCAAAGTTGGCAGATATGTCCTATTATGCATCCTGAATATTCATTGACAATTCTGTAGCTTTATTCCTTCTTCTTTAGGGCCGTAGGAAGCAAATGAAAACTAGGGCTGATTTTTTTTTACAGCCATCCAATCCTATAAAGGATACGGCATTGAACATCAAAACGCTTGACGCTGAAGGAACCTTTAAGGCATCGCCGTAGGAGACAGGGGGGCAGGGACGTCAGCGGCCCCCAAATATTATGTTTTCGGGCAAAAAATCCCAAAAATCAGGCAAAATATCATTAAAATTCGGATAATAAGTCGGTTCGATGCCGTATCCTTTACAGGATTAGATTTCTGCACGTGCCCCCCCAGCGAATGGAAACCAGGGGGCGCCGACGTTGCAAGGGGGCGCCAAAAGCCCTTCGAAAAAAAGTCGGTCGTTAAGAAATAATAATTATTTTCGAGCTTATTCTTTTAGTCCCAATACAACTCGGGCCATTCCCCTTATTTTTGACCGAATAATGTCAGAACACTCTATAAAATTGCCGCTCGCGCCTTCGGCGCTCGCAGTGCCGTTCCATTTGAAGCATGTTATATTTCAGAGTCCCCCCCCCCTCCACATTTCAATAAATCCTGGATTCGCCTCCGTTATTGATATCCGTCGGTAAAGTTGAGTCGACATAAACATACAAAAAAATACAAAAATATAGCGTCAAATAGCCTGCCTGCATTGTTTCAAATAGCTAAAGCCTTGAAGTTTCCGAGGGTCTTGGTGTGAGTGTTTGTAATCACCCAAGGATGAAGCCTATTGAAAATAAGAGCAATTGAACAATATTTACTATGAATTATTGCCCTCGTTCTTGAATTGTTTGTGGACCCGATAGAGAGCTGATTTCTTGATGGATTTTGATGAAACTTGGTGTGAGTGTTTGTAATCACCCAAGGATAAAGCCTATTAAATTGTGATAAATGAAGGGAGAGCCGAAATGTTACATTTCACTGCTTACAGTTATTCAAGGGAGACAACTATGAGGGTCTCTCATAGGTCCGCGCTCGCTACAAGCGTTCACTATGACAAATGGTAAAATTGCTTTTGTACTTCAAAATTAGGTCTTTCCGGTCTTCCTACGGACTGAATTAATTATTTCGGATCTTTGAATTTACTTCTGGGGTCCAAAGCCTAATTTCAATTTTAGAACAATGTTGAATTAACCCGCGTTTATTACAGTTAAAACGAAAACTTTAAGGACAATGAAGACAATAGTGTGAATGTTTGTAATCACCCAAGGATGAAGCCTATTAAGTTAATCCACTTAAAAAAAAATTATGTTAACAAAACCCGTGTGATATAAAAAATGTCACTCTCAGAATCTTTCATTTACTGATAACATTTACTTATTAAACCTAAAAAAATTGTGTTTTTTCGTTTCAGTATCGAATATTTTTATCGGGGCTACAAGTGCCTGAAATATATCTAGATCGCACCTACAACAGTCTTAATTTTCAAAATTTTCCATGAAAGGAACCCCGTATTACCTCGTGCCTCCTCTTCGACGCGGTGTTCCACGGTCGAAGGGCTCCAGAGGTTTTACATGTGCATCAGTGCATTCATGCATTGTGATCCATACCTGAACAGAATACCTTCGGGTGTGGGTGGGGACCATGAGTTGCAGGGAGCGCCAAAAAGGGTTTGTGCCCCCCAGCCAATTTGGAGCCACCACGCCACTGGACGTATGAGGTATTATGTATTAGAGGTTTCTTGTATTTTGTCTTTTGCATTAGACGTTTTAGGTACTAGTATTTGGTATTAAATTATGTTACATTTGCGTTTTGAATTAGATATTTCTACATAGCATTAGGTTTTTGCCGCTTTCCCCCGCCATAGGCAAGACTTGCAATTTCAGATAGCCTTTTCCCGAACACAAGGAAATGGTTTGGGGGAACTATGAACGGTTCAAGTCACAAAAAGTTGATAAAGTTTGGAAAAAGGTCTCGACCATTCCGTTTGTGTGGTAGGCTATATTATTATTGCCGTAGACCAGACAAAAAATATGTTTAATTTCTAGAAAAAAAATTTACATTTCGATAACAGTATTCTTTAAAAACAATTACGTTAATCACAGTGTTATTGTCAATTTTTTAAACATAGAAATCACCCAGGTGTTAATGTAATATTAATGTTGATGTAAACCTCTATTATTATTTAAATGTCGATATGAAATACCACAATTGTAGATTATAATTGTTGGTAAATCAGTCAGCCATACAGTCTAAGACAAAATCGATCACTTCCAATTTTTAAAATAGCAGGATATAAACCGAAGATTTCTTGAACAGTATATTCATGTTCACTCTTCTATTCTTGTAAATTTTCATTGAAATGAGCTCCAATTCCAGATGCTTGAAAAGGGCCATGACGCCTCTGAAAACCTGACTTTGGTTCTGGATTTTCACCTCTGATTTCAGTACAAACAGTTCATTCCAGAGGAACTCTATTGGTACTGATGCAATCACGCAAGGTAACAAAAGCATCCAACACTAATCAATTAGGAAAAAATTGACTTCGGTCATTGTCAATGTTAATGGCACTCTAATACTCTTCTAAGATTTGTTGGCTCTCTTCAATGTCAGGTTCAGTGTTTTTTTTACTCTGGTTGATGTCAGTATCTCTTGGCTCTGAACAATGTTATGTGACTTTAGTCTATGTCAAAGTTATGTGGCTCAATGCCAGTGAAAGTTGTTTATGATCAACAAGCTCTGATCAATGTCAATGGCATCTCTGATCAACCCAAATGGCGTTTTGGCTCAGGGGATTGCCAATAGTATTCATCTGTGAAAAGCGTTCTTGGTGAAGTTCAAGATTTCTGTACTATACGTTTCATTAGCTTGCTACGTGATACATTATAAATTATGTATCATTACATCATTAATATAATTTGGTTGACCGCAACGATAATTAACTTCCATTAAAATACCACTGTGGTGGCTAATCGAGCAGAACTTTCTAGAACTGAATCTTTTACGTTTAGACGATCACTCATTTCATTGGCTATTAACAGTCATGGCTACCGGAAGTTAATATCCGACCGGAAATGCTATCAAGAATTAAAGTCACGACAAGGTGCTGTTCATAACGTCTTTCATGGTTTAGTTTTATAACTATGTTAACTCGCTGGGATATTAAGTTAATTTTTACTTTCCGTTTTAAATTGACAAATCCCATTATTTCAAGATAAAGATGCGCATTCAGACCTGACCGCTCCTTTTCTTATAGATTTCTTTGCAGGAAAATATCTATTCTCCCTTATTTCAGATGCACTGACACACCCTTTCTGACAACAGTAAAGCTGCAAACATCAATCTGCTTACCCTATACGTCATGTTACCTCGGATTTCGACTACTCGATTTTCATATTTAGGAAAAATATCAAAAATATTTAGATAAAAAAAAAATTCTTTTTTTTTATGGATCAGGGTATGTCCCTGCGACCCCTGATTGATATAGCATTAGGCCTAATGTACGTCCCCAACCTCTACCAGCTTTTCCCTGTTTTACAGTAGATCCGGGGAAGTTTAAAATATAAAAGAAGTTTAATGATAACTGACAATAATTACGATAGTAGTTGGCTACATATTTTTCCATAGACCTATTATTATGTTTAATTCAATTTTCAACTTGGTCACTCACTTGAGAGAAAACGTGACTAAGATTATTACTTGAACAAGGAAAACTTCTGGAATCCGATCACTGGACAACACTTTTAATTAAAGGGGTAGTCTGATTTTTCTAGGAGGTTAGAGAAAATTTTTGCTTGAACTAACAAAAATATAGACCAAGATCTTAAGAAATGTGTCCTTTTCATTATCTCAGAGATTTAATTAAAACATTTTCCATAATTTTTGAAAGACAAAATGTTTTCAAAGTTTTACGTTAGATTTCCTTTTAGCGTGCGGCCCCCCTAAAATTTGCAAAGCATGGGTTGTCCGCACCATTTTACCACAAATGTTTTGCCACACTTCGCTTGGCAAGATATCTATCTACATTGCACCCACTCTAGAAGAATATTTCAATAACTTTGATTATTTTTACCTCCAATAATTTTTCGACTAGCTCCGCTCGGCGAAATTTTATTCTGCGCACCCCCCGCCACCCCCCTCAAACGACAAATCCTGTATCCGCTCCTGACGTCTCCTACGTATACGTACTAAAAAAAAATTTAATTTTCCAATGCTATAGTTTGAACTCCTTACTTATTGATTAGCACTCTCTGGGTTTTTTTTGTATAACACCTTTAAAACAAATCTCAGGTTGTAGACACATAGACATAAATGGAAATGGATATTGAAAAGAATACAACCTTTTAGAATGAACAAACAATCTGAATTTTCAAACTTGGTCAATAGGAGTTTATATTCATCAGGGGACCTGGTGGCATAACTATACAACAGATTACCTAAATAATCGGATAAATCCAGAAAACAATGTTTATATACAATAATTGAAAAACCGTTAATCAAATTTAAGGCGTTTATCAATTATAACCTGTTATTATATGGAAATTTACATAGTTTCATGGGTTTTTTGCATTCTGTTTGTATACTTTGGACATCGTTGATGTATTATTATATACCCTTATATGACCCTTAGTTTGAGAATTTATTTTTTTTGTTCATTCTAAGAGGTTGTATCGCTTTAAGAAATCTTTTTACTGTGTAAGAAACTGGTGTTAGTTGTGTTTTTTTCTTGATGACGTTGGTGGTCTTTGAAAAAGTTTGAAGGTTTTTAGCTGGTGTGGAAATGTAGACATACAGTACCGTGCAATAAATGTTTGTACAAAATGGCGGTGTGGTTACATTCGCTCTACGACCTTACATACTTGGACATCGCTTGGAAATTACAAAGGGGGAAAACCATCACCTATGTATCAGAACTTGTCCAGGATTACAATTAGCAAGTTTTAAGAAGCATGTAGAACGAAGGGGTACATAGTATACACCCGATTCGAGAAAGGCAACCCATTTATATGTACGAATATATATTGCACCGTACTGTATGTCTGTGTTGATGTAGATGAAATTGCTCTTGCTGTCAGTATACTTTTAGGTTTTGGGCTTTGGCTTTGGAAAAATATATAATATGAATTATTGCCCTTGTTCTTTAAATCGCGTTCGATTTTTATCTCGTTAACACTCTACAAGTCACAATTCTTTACGGATTTTGACGAAACTTGTTGAAATTGTTCATAATCACCCAAGGATGAATCCTATTTAAAATCAAAAGAATCAAAAAATATTTGATATGAATTATTGTCCTTCTTCTTCCAAATACGTTCATTTTTTAGCTAAAAGAAACACTCTACAATACAAGGCTAAACTTGATGAATGAGTTTTGAATGAAATGTATGTTTATGACTACAGGTTGAATATTTCATGGTTGTCATGGTTGCTGTTTTCTGCCAAATGTACCTTTTCAAACAAAGCTGCCAGTTGGCGTATATTCTTTAAAATTAAATCTTTTATCAGAGATTGAATACATAAAGAGAAGATTTGGAAACTTTTTCTTGATGCCCTTTAAATCAAATTTAATCTTATGTTTATTACCAATTTGATCTTTGACCAAACTAAAACTAGGCCAAAAATCAAAACCCAAGGAGAAGAAAGTTTAAAACAAATTTTTATATGATAGTCCACCTTTAACGTACTAAAATTTTTAGTGTCGTAGCTCAATACTAATTGTAAAAAATGGGATCTAGTCTTGATTACCAATCTAATCCTTGATAAAAGATTAAAACTATGATGAAAAGTGTTCACTCTATTGTCAGTCTTTTGTTTTAAAACTGTGGATATGGAGACTGAGATATTTTACTCCCAGCTTGTGTGTGAGTAGAATTCAGGGGTTATAGTCAGGTTGACAACAACAGTATACAGCCTCATTCAGTCAGCAGATGTCCCAGAGTTCACTTCTTGTTGCTATGAAAGCAGGAAAAAACATTTGATGAAGAACTGAAGACTTATTTATTTTAAAGTTTGAGAAAAAGATAAGTATTCAGCTACTATAGTTTAATTTAAAGATGGATCTTTTATTGGACCTGTGCCTCAATTTGAAAATTTGGTCTGATGCAAGACTGTTTTTGTAAAAAATTCATTTAGTTTAATTGTTCATAGTTTATTTAATTAAAAATGTACCTCAGTTTGAAGTCATTAATATGATTTGACTTGACTGGCAAGTATATATCAATAGCCCTGAATATGAGCTGAAGTTGCAAAGAAAATTATTTTGAACTTTGAGTTAAATAAACTGAAATTAGGGTTGGGTCAAATAATTGAAATAATCGGCTATCAAAGCTACACATTTTTTATTGCGATTATCGATTATCAAATTTCATGATAGATTAAATTTCATAGTCAAATTTTCTTTAAATATTATCTTGAACAGTTTTAAACAATTATCAGACAAGTCACAACCCATTATATCATGCAAAATACTGAACATTTACTTCAGTTGCATTTGTCTTCAATACCAGATATCGATAAATAACAAACATTCAGGTACAAAAACTTGCATTAACAGACGAAAATCGGGAGATTTCTCAATTTAAATATTTCGATTATTAATTGGTAGTCTGCCTTCGATAATCGATACTAATCCCAACTGAAAATATCTGCTTTATTTTTATTTGTAGGTATGTATACAGTAGTTGGTGTATGCCAGGGGTAACATGGTAGTTTTGAATATTGGTTGATGTTTAAACCGTTTTGTACCTCAAAAATTATTTGGTAAGTACACTTCAATTTAACTTTTCAAATTTTTGTATTCATATCAAAGTAAGGAATATTCCAAATACATAAAAAGTTGTTTTAGTTAAGATTGAGAATAAAGTAGACTGAATTAAGTTGTATGAGTTAAGATTGAGAATTAAGAAAAGGAATTAAGGTGTATTAGGTTAGATTGAGAAAAAAGTAGACTGAATTAAGTTTGAGAATAAAGTAGACTGAATAAAGATTGAGAATAAAGTAGACTGAATTAAAAATAGGAAATAAGTTGTACAAGGTTAGATTGAGAATAAAGTAGACTGAATTAAGAATGAGAATAAACTAGACTGAATTAAGATTAAGAATAAAGTAAACTGAATTAAGATTGAGAATAAAGTAGGCTGAATTAAGATTGAGAATAAAGTAGACTGAATTAAAATTGAAAATAAAGTAGACTTAATTAAAATTGAAAATAAAGTAGACTGAATTAAGATTGTGAATAAAGTAGACTGAATTAAAATTGAAAATAAAGTAGACTGAATTAAGATTGAGAATAAAGTAGACTGAATAAAAAATAGGAATTAAGGTTAAAAAGTAGGACTATTTTTAGAATAGAAAATAGTAAGTAAAAATTTGAATCACCCATTGGCTATTTTCACTTCCTGATGAACCTAAGTAAAGTGTGAATGTGTTTTTATCTATCTGATACTTTCTCTCTATCCAATTGCTTGAAGAGAAAAAAATGACTTCTTTAGGCTCTGAGGGAAGTCTGGCCAAATTTTCTCTTCCCAATTCAAGTCTTATTCCCAACTGTGGCTATAATCTGATGAGCTGTGTATCATATAAGATGTAAAGAATGAATGGTTTAAGGAAATGCCAAAGATAATTCCCTTTTTAATAGCTTTCCTTTTCCTTTTTAAGAATCATAAAAAAATGTTTACTTTACAAATGAAAACATAGATTTGGCATTTCTTTAAAGCTCATCAGATTTATAAAGGTTGATTTCATGTTGATAGTGAACATGAAGTCAATTCCAAGTATGTGTGTATTTTGTGAGGTCATCTGGAAGTTTTCTCTGTAAAAACAACTTCTTTAGGATAAGGGGAATTGTCCAAATTGTAGGCACTTATTGTAAAGTCTTACTGTAGAAAAACCCCTATCACTGTAGGGATGAATTGGGTATTGCCATTTACAAAATTGGATGGTCGGTTAGCGTGCACTTCTGGAAGTGGTCATGTAGTAGGTGAGGGGACCATTTTGCTGCATGATCCTCGAAGGAAGTGTCATGTGTCCTACGGCAAAGATTAAAAAACTGCTAAATTGGATGGACGGTCGGCGTGCACCTCTGGAAGTGGTCATGTAGTAGGTGAGGGGTCAATTTAGCTACATGATCCTCGAAGGAGTGTCATGTGTCCTACGGCAAAGATTAGAACCTTATAGATCTGACATTATTCATTTTATCAATTCTTTTAGAGGGATCAAATCAAGACTGAAGTGCCATGATAGGTTTGTCCCAGTGGATTTTATCAGACGGTAGATATTTCTATATCCGACTTCAAGTGCGGCTACAATCTTGCTATAACAATAGTATTTGGACAACGGCAATATTCTACCTGAGATACTATTCATTTTTTTTTTAGTTATTATTTTTATCCCCATTATTTTTATTATTATTATACATATTATATTTAGAATTAATACAAAATAATAGGCAATGCTAATTGTTTTTTTTTTGTCCGTGTGGATTTTATCAGACGGTAGATATACCAAAAGTCACTGACCAGGTGCTATATTCTACCTGAGATACTATTCACAATCCTTTTTATTTTAATAATTATTTTTCCTCATTATTATTTTTATCCCAATAAAAATTGTCATATCTATACCTATTATGATTATAACTTGAATTAAACATAAAGTATTTGGTTTTAGAATTAACTACTGAACACTTAAAGATGAAAAAAAGGTAAAAAAAACAAACACATTCTGGTAAAATTTTGAATTTAAATCTAATTCCCAATGATATTATAAAATAATAGAGTGACGATAATATGTGTGAAATGTGTTTTATCTTTGTAATATCTCGGATAGTAATAATATATTCTGTTAAGGCTTCCCATGCTGATAATAATCTCTATTAGAAAATTACACTGTCAGTTTTTGATTTTTGCTCATATTTCCATGGATTTCGCATTCTTTCAATTAGATTATGAAAATATATTATACTAAATTTAAATTTTTTCTTACACCAACAAGTTTTAATATAATGAAACCTGAGCACTAACGATCCCAACTGGAAAACAAATCTCGAAATCAATGTTAACAAATTGGTACACATTGGTAATACATTGGTAGCAGATAATGAACTTGAGGAAGAATATCAATTAATGAGTAAATGTTTCATAATAAAAAGTGGTATCAGGTGTCTAGAAGGGTTAGCATACACTGCTTGGCGCCACACCTGTCACAAAATACAAGTTTAACTTTAAGTTATTCCTGCAATATTTTATAGATATAGTAAATATAACATTATCATGCAAATAATTTCCAACTGTAGTTTAGTTATGACTGATTTTGAAAACTATAGATTTATGTTTGCATATAGAGACAGCAATTGTTGGTCATATTATAAATTATTTTAATGTCAAGAACTAAATTTGTTGTGGGTGAGTTTCTTGATGCCCTGAAACCATTGCGATAAAAGTTTATTGTCTAATTCTACAAATATATTTTTAAGCATGTAATTGCAGAAAGTTCTAATGTGTAATGAAATACGGAACGTAAAACTCCATTTCATTTCATTTCTAATGTGTGATATTTGCATAATTTACATGGCTTGGAGAAGCCGTAGCTAGCTTCCTTGTGAGTAGAACACTTGAATCTGAGAATCTATTGGGTTTATTTATGCTGCCTGTTGAACTTTTCATTAAATGTGTGAATGTGATTTTATACTTTCATCAGTCAATCTTAAAACCTTTGTTTGAAGAGAGAAGATGACTTCTTTAGGTTATAAGGGAAGTCTGTCCAAAATTTTCTCTTCCCAATTCAAGTCTCATTCCCCACTGTGGCTATAATCTGATGAGCTGTGTATCATATAAGACGTAAAGAATGAATGTTTAAAGCTCATTAGATTTATAAAGGTTGATTTCATGTTGACGTTATTTAGTCACTAAACATGAAGTCAACTTCAAGTATGAGTGTATTTCTAAGTTCAACAGGGGCTTTGTTTATGAATACAACTTCTTTAGGATAAGGGGAGTTGTCAAAAACTAACTTTGGCTGTAACTGGACATTTTTAGTCTCATGTATTAGGAATTCTCCTTCTGCAGCAATGGCTATCGGATTGATGATGTTGTTTTTTACTAAACTGGATAGGGTACGGCGACCTGCATGGCAGCTGAAGGCATGCATGTAGTAGGTGTGGGGGCCATTATAACTGCAGGGCGGCTCCGAGTAGGTGATGTCATGAAGTCCTACGGTTGCAGATTAGATCTTTACAAAATCAAATGACATTCTATATTTTATACCTTGTTTCAGGGGGATCAAATTTAGACTAGAGCCAGATTTTTAAAATTATTCTCAGATTTCATGTGTTCAGCTGACATGGTTCATTTAAATTGTGTACCTATAGACTCTTTGTGGGAAAAAGAATAATTTGGAGCAGGAAAGGTATATAAATGTTTGAGATTTAGGGCATTGAGAAATTCTAATCAATATTTTGTAAAATTTAGTCTGTTTTCAATGTAAACACATTGGCAATACCGTACATTGATAACAGCAAGTGTGTTAAAGTTTTACTGGTAAAAAATTCATTAAAGAAATTATATACAATATAAACTGTTAACGTGTTATGGTTAATGTTCTTGAGTGTTTATTGAATGAATTTATTCAGCTCATAATTTCCTAATTGTAAATTTGACCCCATAATACCAGCTATCATGATGAGGCTTGCATATCTGAAGTCTTTCTCAGAAACTCCTTTGTGAGTGGAACACTTGAATCTGAGAATCTATTGGGTTTATTTATGCTGCCTGTTGAACTTTTCAGTAATTGTGTGAATGTGATCTTATACTTACATCAAAATCTTAGTTTGAAGAGAGAAAATGACTTCTTTAGGTTGTAGGGGAAGTCTGGCCAACTTTTCTCTTCCCAATTCAAGTCTTATTCTCTACATGACATTTTTTAAATATATAATGTGAACTTAAATAACAATGTCGTTATTGTGCGAAGCAGACTATGGTTACTCTTTTCGAAAGGCCTGATGGTACTTTTCTTTTGAGGGGTCCACTATTGCTCTCGATTTTTGCATTCTGTGAAAGAGTATTGAGATTAACAGAATTATCTTGCTTACAGATTTTTTATTGACAATTCATCTCATACTGATGACAACATATATTTCGGATACACAATTCTCAGAAGAACAGTTGTGGAAAAGGGTAGGGGGAATTTACTTTTGAAAACAAATTTATAACTTGTAGGACTTTAAAAAAATAATTTTCTGAAAAAAACCTTTATCTAAATTTTAGTGAAATAGTCTAATTTTGAATCAGATGTCAGCTTATTTCGTTATTTGAAGTTTTTGAAGAATTGTATTTATCAGGTTTTTTTTGGCAAATGTATTTTGGAAATTTAGCTCATCAAATGATTCTTTCTTACGATGTCCAAAATGAAGTCAGGAATATTTTATTTGGTATCATACTGAACTCTATGATGTATATATTTATCAGAAATTTATGTACTGCAACGTTTTATTTGTCATTGCCAGCATTTACCATTAACACTTAACCTTACTCACCCTAACTTACCTTCTACTTAAATTTCTGATAAATATACACCATACAGGTCTCAAAATATTGCCACGTTCAGATTTCCTATTCGTAAAATTTGAATACCACGTAACCTAATGAAAATAAATCGTATGAGAAAGAATCATTTAAAAAAAAAAATGGTTCAAATAAATTATAGAAATTTGTAATAAAATTAAAAACCTTTATTTTTTTCATATAATGGATAATTTGACACATCTGTAGACCAATTTTCAGTCAAAAAGATTAAAAGAATAAAAAAAGATTTCATTTTTTCAGTCAAATATTAGAAAATCAAAAACATGACTAAAAAAACTATTGTTTTGGCTTGCGACGTTGAATGAAAATGAAAATCTACAAATTTCTGAAGATTTTCATTTTTTCGTTCCAGCTTTATTATAAGCTCAAAATGTTTGATATTGTTTTGGCTTGCGACGTAGAATGAAAAAGAAAATCTACAAATTTCTGAAGATTTTCATTTTTTCGTTCCAGCTTTATTATAAGCTCAAAATGTTTGATAGTGTTTTGGCTTGCGACATAGAATGAAAAAGAAAATCTACAAATTTCTGAAGATATTCATTTTTTCGTTCCAGCTCTATTATGAGCTCAAAATGTTTGATATTGTTTTGGCTTGCGACGTAGAATGAAAAAGAAAATCTACAAATTTCTGAAGATTTTCATTTTTTCGTTCCAGCTTTATTATAAGCTCAAAATGTTTGATATTGTTTTGGCTTGCGACGTAGAATGAAAAAGAAAATCTACAAATTTCTGAAGATTTTCATTTTTTCATTCCAATATTGTTAGAAAAAAACATAATGAGATGAATTGTCATCAATAAAAATCTTTAAAAAGTTTCTGTCGGTTGTCATTCGGGGAATAGTCAACATATATTGATAGGAATCTAACTGAATCTGTGACAACTTCAAAGGAAATGTATATGACCCTGTTTACTTTGATATTTGCTACGATTTTTTTTAAATTTGATTACTTACTATAATTGCAGACTTGAGAAAGAATCAGAAATAAAATGAAGATACAAGTATATGATCCAAAAGAAAAATGAAGTACATGTTTATCTTCAATCAAGTACCTTGCTGTGATTTGATGAAAACAATGATGAAAGTGGTGTGATACAGCCTATCTGATTATAGCTTTTTTTTTGGAATTTCTGATGGTCTCCCACATGCACCATCCTTGATAGGATATAATAATGGTATATTAATGTACTGGCGTCACTGACATATTAACCATTTCAACCCCAGCGGCTGGTATATCGGCCCATCCTTACCTAATATATAATATATAACTGTATATTTGTTACTCATAATAATTATTCTTTGTGGACCAAAAATTATTATAATAAATGATCCTAGGAACTCTTATCATATAATATTTGGGTTATCGTCACAATATTGCTTGGAGTTCAGGGTATATAACGTTCAAAGGCGTATGTGCGGGGGTTGCAGAGGGAGTTGGGATATTGGTATTTAAAATGACATTGAGAACTGAAATTGAGTTGGCTTTAGAGATAACAAACCAGAGATAATTTTAAATGTACATTGAAATAAAATATTTTGCCTTGGTCTTGTTTATTTACTATAAAAACCTTTGGTGACGTCATCCCATTGTTATGGCAGGTCTTTCTTTTTGCTAATATCCCTCAACCCAGGGACATTCGAGAGAATATCCCTTAACCAAGGGATATTCGAGATAATATCCCCGTGGACATGTACATTAGAGATAATATTCCCTCTACCAAAGTACATTCGAGAGAATATACTTTAATCTAACACCAATACATTTGAGCAATCAACTCTACGTCTTAAAGATTTTTTTACTTTCAAACTTAATATTGAAGTTTCAAAATCAAGCTGATGAATCGTAACTAGTCACAACCCAGTGACAAAGTATGCAACCTTATCAGACAATATCAAGTCACAACCCAGTGATCTGTAAGGTTTCTTGCTTCTTATGAAACAATAAAGGTTGATACAACAATATATACCCTCACAATTCTTGTAATGTTTTTTACTGGTCATCTTATTTTTTAAAAACGGTTTAAAAAATTTAAAAACTAGATTTTTAGAGCGTAATTAATTTTCGAGGGATTTATATCTTTCAAAACTACATTTTAGAATTTTTTAATGTAAAATTAGATATTTAATATTAAAAACTAAATATTTCTGAAAATTCTGCAACATTTTTTCACACGACATGGATTACCTCCCATGAGATGTTAAATGTATTGATTGATTTTTCAACATATTTACCAATTATTGAATTAGGAATCGGTTTTTATGTCGGATAATGCATGGTTTCTATCGGGATTAGTTGACATAATGCCCTTGGGCTCGGAAAAGCCCTCGGGCCTTCGGCCCTCGTGCTTTCCCGAACCCGCGGGCATTATGTCAACTAATCCCTCGAAACCATGCATTATCCTACACATAATAACCTTGAACAAATGGTCATGTTCAAAGTAACATGTTCTTTAGTTACATATCATGTCACTGGTACAATGTACCAATATGTTCTGGTGATGATTAAGAATGATGCCTTTGCAATAAAATCACACTGATAACATAGTATTAAATATATCTCCTCTCAAAAACACTTTACACGCCCATAAACCATATGAAAATTGGTGGCTTTCATAGTCCATGCTAGAGGACCACATTTTTTTTATGAAAAGAATTTAAATTTAACTGATATTTGTGACCTTTTTACCTCTATATCAAAATATGATTGTATATTGCTGTCACCTATGTTGGTCCATCATGGGTCGAAATGATACTTTCGGATTTTTCAACCCGGTCTCCCCTGGTGTCAGTGATGGAAAAGGCGTCTTGTCTTTCTGATGGGACAATAAACTGTGGCAGAAAAACAGGACGTATCACTCCATTCATTTTATTTCATTTTTACACAACAGAGGAAAGTGGAGCAGTGCTGTATATCTTTAAACAATTATACGACTTCCTTGATCTCAAAATAAGGTTGATGATATATACTAAATTTTTATACACCCACAAGAAATGTGGAGCCTATGTCTGTCCGTCCGTCAATCGACAATTGTTTGTAAACACTCTGCAAGGCACAATTCTTGACAGGTTTTGAGGAAACTTGGTGTTAGAGTATGTAATCACCCAAGGATGAACCCATTTGATTCCATCAGAAACTCTAGTTTTTAGAGCCTTTACAAGCTGCTGTTTGTGTTGCCTCAGTGTCTGTAGATCTTTTTGCTTCTTGTGTTGCTTCGGTGTCTGAAGCGGCTTTTTTTTATGCTTCCGTGTCTGAAGCTGCTTTTTGTGTTGCTTCTGAGTTTGAAGCGGCTTTTTGTGTTGCTTCCGTGTCTGAAGCTGCTTTTTGTGTTGTGTACGTGTCTGAAGCTGCTTTTTGAGTTGCGTACGTGTTATGGTTGATTATGTTGAAATGTCGATGTCCATTGTTGGCTATTGCTGAAGTTTATATATGGCATCTTTGGAATTCTGGAGATTTGCCTTTATAGATGCCCTGAAAAAGTTGATGCCTTTAAGATTGAAGATATTGAAGATTGGTGTAATAATTGTGGTTGTATCAAGGCGCTTTTCATATTTAAGCTTTCTTGGTTTGTGGCTGAAATCAAGACAACCAATGGATCGTGTGATTGTTTTATATAGCAAGACTTTTATTTGAATAGAATAACATATTCAGATTATCTGACCACTGATAGGAAATTAAGTAGCTATTACTTCAGACATAATTCAAATGAATTACATGTCTATGAATTTGATTAACAGCATCAAAGTGTTGATGGTAATTTATGTGCGTCTCATTGAGAGCTATTCTTATAATCCAAGTCTGGTCAAAACGTGTCCTATTCAAATGACAACCAATTATTGCTGGGTGTAATGTTCTACCAAATGTCACACTGTTACGATATTTATTTAGTTTATCTTTAAGCAAATCAAGCCGTACCAAGCCAAAGGGACTGGTTGTCCAAGGGGCTCCAACCAAGGTAAAATTGAGGTAAAATCCTGGAATAGATTTAGATATTTAGGATACATTACACTGATGCTGCACGGGACTGACAGCGAAAAGCGTCTAGCCGTGGATGGGGCTATACTTGGATGGGGGGGATGGGGTGATATGGCGTATCCCTGTGTAACAGACTACAGTTACAGGTTACAATAAACATTTATTAGAAAATTAAATATACATCAGAAACAAATTACATACATACACATATACAATATTTTCTTTTTGTTGATATTATCGGTTGTTTGTAATTAAGGGTAAGGAAACTCTAAGGTTAAATAATCGAATTTGACTTCTGATCCTTCTGAACCCAAGATGGTATATCAATGATCGAATATATTATAGCCTTTGTATTTCTAATTTTATGTCTTATTTAATACATATTGGGGTCTAATTTCAGACCTTTTGACAGGTCATGGCTTGTTCAACGCAATTATATTGAATAGAGATTTAAAAAGTAGACAGATCTGTTAAAAACACTAGAGATGGTCAGAGATATTCAAGGTCTCAGACAGATTAATATATAAACCTCTACGATACATACATGTATCTAGACATTATTAAGATTGGATAATGAGAGTAAATTTCAAATCAATTTTATAAATCACTGGTGTGAACTAAAATCATCATATTATTAAGTTTATAGTTAAATGCAAATCTTAAAAAAAATTAAGATATTTATAAATTAAGATGATATAGATTAGCCTGAGATGAAGGATTATTTCAACATCACTTCCACAATCATACAGAACATTAAAAACAAATTCATTTACATAAACAACATTGATAACATGCTACTGATGTTTCTTAATATGTATTAATATATAAACAGGATTTGGAAAAAGTTCGCTCAAAACATCAAAACAAAGATAAGCACTAGATTTATAGACTTATTTTCCAACTGATCAACAAGTTGTTTATTAAAGGTATTGTAAGGAGGTTTTTGTATGTGTATTGGGAACACTGATAGCATCAATTTGTCAATTTCTGTGGTTCTTGCAATTCCACTAAAACTAATATGTTTTATGACTTCACTAATAGTGATCTGCATAGATATCAATAGTAGCTTCCAGTAGAGGCGCAAATTGATGCTATCAGTGTCCCAGATACACATACGAAGTTTAGAAAACCTCTAAAACCCCCTTTAAAGAGGTCTTTTCACTACCACTACATGTATGAGCATGTGAAATGTTTTGTCAATATTTTAAGAAAAAGAATATCCATATATCTTATGCTCTTTTATTATGACTTTCCTATTATTATGTTGTATTAAGCACAAATTGCATTCTTGGGATCATTTAATAAATACAGTGGCCGAAACTTTGGAACAAGGGGTACAAATTTTGACAGACATATTAATAAGGGGTCAACTTAAAAGTGGTGGGTCTGAAAGGGTCCAACCCTGAGCAAATTTTGAAAAACAGCAGTCATTTAGTGCATTTTTGATAACATATTGGTGCCAACACTCAAAAATAATAATTTGAAAATAGAAATGAAGTGGGATGTAATTGAGTGTACAATTTAGTGGCACTGCCGCTACGTAAGATGCTGAGAATTGAAAAACCGTGAAAGCTGTTAATTCTATCTTCCACCACCTCCAGCATTGGGATCAGCTGATGTAGCTATCATCATCAATATTACCACTGGTACTATATACATCCACTGTAATAGAAGAAAATATCAGAAATTAAGTCTTAAATCAGAATTCAAAGTCAGATGTCAATGCAGTTGCAAATTGCCAAGTAAGATACGCCCACGAACCATATACATTTTCATTACAATAAGGACTGTAACTCTGTAAAAATTTTGATCAGCGATGATAACTTACACACTAATAAGATGAAATCCGGGAGGACCAGGGGTATGCCCTCACAAATAATGATAATGTGTTCTTGTCTTAGTAAAGTTGGAACATGAAATTTCCATGATGATTTGAAAAAAAAAAAAAAAAAAAAAAAGAATTTGTGACAAGCTCAATCCAATACATAACATATTACTAATAAAAATCTGTATAAGCAAAACAATTCCGTTAATCAAAATCACATCCAAAACATGGCAAAATCGAAAGCAATAGTTATATAGTGGTGAACTACCCCAAAAAGAGTGAGCTTGGTCTGCTTCATGCGCAACACCCGCCACTACTATATTGGTCAACATCATGGGATACAATCAGATCAATTCATGCCTGACTAAACAAATCAGTCAAAATTTTTCAATAATTGGAAGTTGGAACCCATATAATATTTCATCGAATGGAAACATACAAAGTTTCTCAAATTTAGCTTTATTCACTTAGAAACAAAATATTACTTAAACAGCCTTAAGGAATCTTATCATCACAGAAAATAATCCAATTCCAGATGGTCTAATGTAATGTAATCTGGTGTGTAAATGTTCCTGTAATTCTCAGATGTCTGTAGGTCAAGAATTAACATCATTTACAGTCCAGAAGACATATATAAATTGTACCCAAATCAAGAATTAATATCATTAATTGAGAGGTTACTAGTCATTTCAAGGTAATAAAAGAAATAACTCTAATCCTAATTTACCAATTACACGTACCTCATTGTACGCAATCTGGCTTACATACTTAAGTAAGGTGAGATATTAAACTTGTTAAAGACATTTCGTCCTCTAGAAATTTTGTCGTAAGTGTGGAATTGTTCATTGTAAAATGCTGAACTTGCAAACTTACGACAAAATTTATCGTAAGATTTTTTGAGAAACAGGCCGCTGACCCACATAACCTTTGGAAGCTCTGATGAGTATTATATAACATAACATAACAAAATATCCGAATTTATAAAGCCCACAAATACCAAGGTTCCTAGTGCACTTAATATATATAGAGGCTATATCACATAATAAACTCATTTGCATTCGGCTCAACCTTCGTCATTGTTCGAGATTATGTTCGAGACTATATAATGACTCGGCCATGATAGGCGGTCATCTTGTCCGGTATTTGTGCAGGAAAAGACAACTCTTGTTTCAAAGTTGATTTTGATTGACTGTTTTTTCCGCGAAAGATAATGATACATTCTGAAGAGTAATTGTGATTGGTTGAACTATAATTTATTCAACATGGCAACTATCGTACAGTATACGAGGTTATCTAGCATGTCTAGTTCTAAAGTTGATACGAGTGACTCATTCAATGTCTGAAAGTGTTTGAGTTGTCAAATTTGATTTTAACCAGATATTAACATAAATAGAGAAAAAAAAGGTAGAGAACAGTATCACTTTACAAACAGGCTACTGGTGGCCATGTGATGACGAGATAACCTAATAAATTTTAAAATACACACACTGCCAACACCATACTCAGATAAAAACCTGTCTAGAAAAATTCTTACAAAAACCCTGGTAAGCTGTTAAGATTTAAAGGGATATGTTCACTAACTGTTCGACCAAAATAAATTTAATCTCAGAATCTTGAATCTTTTAGCTAATCTAATCCGTTCACAACTCTCCTACGAAATTTAAGCCTTCAAACACAAGTGTAGGCCTACCCATAAATTCACTGTTTGAAAGTCTAAATTACGACTCATCGTTTAGTAAGATTATATGTCTTATACAGAAAACACAAATATAAATGAAGGATAAATGTTAAGGTAGGGATATAATTGAAGGGATTTTGTGATTTACGTGCATTAGAAGTACTAACATCACTAACAGCGGCAAACAGGGTTGAAATATCCAAAGGTATCATCTCCACCCATGCCAGGATTGAACCCTGGACCTACAGTTTAGCGAGCAAGTGTCTAAATCACTGAGCCACCACAGCTCTCCAAATTTGTAAAAATAGCTTCATCAAGACAAAAAGGTACAATAAAGAAACCAAGTACTATAACGATCCAAACCGCAAAACGAAACTCGAAATCCAAAAAGACATTTTGACGAAACATAGGTAACAGCTTAAATATGAACTTTTTACATGAAGAATTATATCAATCATACATGAGTAAGTCTATCATGATGAAAAGTGGTTTCAGGTGTCTAGAATCAGAGACTTTAACACTAACCCCAGACATATTTCTCTAACAAAAACTATTACCACATTTTTGACCTATCTTATTAACACTATAAAATAGATTGCACAGGTGTTATAAACTACATTAATCCATTTATCAAAAACATTGCCAACATTTTTAACATAACACTATTTTGATTGAACCCTCCTGTTGAAATTTTATCAAAAAGATTATAGTATTGAATTTTTTTACGTCAGCAAATCTTAACTTCATTCATAATTTTGTCAGACATCAAGAACTTTTAACATATTAAAGAAAATCTTTTCTTTTGTCTAAATGTGTATAAAAGACTATTACATATATGATTTCTCCAAAAGAACTGATACCCTAAAACTTGTTATTTTAAAAACTTATTGGTTCTGAAACAATGTTCTTTTATAGTCATTTATGTG
The DNA here is from genome assembly GCA_029955415.1 of Lottia scabra. Classification (NCBI taxonomy): domain Eukaryota; kingdom Metazoa; phylum Mollusca; class Gastropoda; family Lottiidae; genus Lottia; species Lottia scabra. The sequence continues at coordinate 9,177,176 of JARJEI010000003.1, read as the reverse complement.
CAATTTTCCTTCATAATTGTAAATTTAAAAATCTTTACATTTAAAATAGACTCTTATTAATTCGCTACTATTCTAGACAACCCTTTCAGTTATCAACCAATATATTATGGACAACCATCTCAGGATCCAATGTCAGATCCTAACCAATGTAGTCAACCCTTTCAGTTCCCAACCAATACAGACAACCCTCTCAGTTCACAACCAATATAGACAACCCTCTCAGTTCACAACCAATACAGACAACCCTCTCAGTTCACAACCAATATAGACAACCCTCTCAGTTCTCAACAAATACAGACAACCCTCCTAGTTACCAACCAATGCTGATAACCCTCTATTTCCCAAACAATACAGATAACCCTCTCAGTTCACAACCAATGTCAGACAACCGTTTCAATTCACAACCGATATAGACACCACTTATCATTAATTTTCCCCATTGATTAACCTCAATCACTCATATGTAAGTCAGTTACTAGTATTATAAAATCCAAATACCAGGTGGTTAATACCTTCTCTAAATCTGGATTAAGCAGTGGAATATTATGATAGTAATCATAAACAGATACTGGTTTAACTAGTATCTTACTATACTATTACGTATTTCAAGAACCACATACCATGCTGACTCCAACTGAGATATCGAAGAGATCAAGACCTTTAATTGTTGCTTTGCCAGCTGATATCATTTGATGTTTCTACAAGGGAGTCAAGCTTGATTACCAGGGGGTCTAAAAAAATCTTTACCTTTTGTTGATGACACATATTTACAGTACTGTGCAATAAATATTAGTACAAAATGGCGGCGTGGTTACATTTGCTCTACGACCCTACATACTTGGACATCGCTTGGAAATTATTACAAAGGGCGGAAACCATCACCTATGTATCAGAAATGTTGGACGTGTCCAGGAGTACAATAGCAAGATTTAAGAAGCGTGTAGAACGAAGTTCATAGTACATAGAAAACACCCGAGACGAGGAAGGCAACCTATTTCTTTGTACGAATATTTATTGCACGGTACTGTATATTTTTTGTAAACACATTTCATGAACTTTTTACCAAACAGATTGAAATGAATACGAAAACCAGGCAACTGACCACTTAATTTTGTTCAATTTTCCAAAAATAAATCAAGGCAGAAATTATTGAAATCAGTTGTAAAAGCAATATAAAATTTAAATTATGAAAGCATAGGTCAAGGATAGGTCAGCAATCTATTGATTTTAATGAATTAATACTGGAATCTGAAATTAACCTAGACATTTTATTTTTTAGAATTAGTTCTTAGTATTCTTTTTGACATAAAGAGAAGAACGGTGTTTGATCATAAACTATACATAAATCGATGCAATTTCAATGCTGTTCCACTCTACATTTTTACAGATCCCAACCGTAAAACAAATCTTGAAATCCATGTGAACACATTGGCAATATATTGGTAGCAGCTAATGAAATTTTCATTTGAAGAAGTATATCAATAAATGAGTAAATATTTCATAATGAAAAGTGGTATCAGGTGTTTAGAAGAGTTAGCATATTTACGGTACCATTAAAAAAGTTCAAAGCAGTCAGACACAACATAGAATTCAATAAGAGAATTGAGTGACTGTTAGAAGTACTATTAAGATAAGACACAACACAATCTGTCAGTGTGTCTGCTAGACAGTTGTAAGTCATTGAATCACTCTTCAATAAAGAAGATAGATCAGGTCTGAAAGAGATTAACTCAGATTTTAGTCATGTACAGAAACAGATTAATTTAGACCTACAGATGGAACTATTGTGCTTCATTTCCAAGTTTTACATCTTACTATTTGCACTTTATTAACTCTTAATGGAATTGTAAAGTGTTTTTCTAAACTTTGTATGTGTATCAAGGACACTGATAGCATCAATTTGCGCCATTCCAATTTCCATTCTGACGTGGTTCTTGCAATTCCACTAAAACTAACGCGTTTTATGATGTCACAGACAGTGATCTGCATACATATCAATAGTAGCTTCCGATAGATCACTGTCAGTGATGTCATAAAAAACGTGTTTGTGTAAGTCGAAATGCAAGAACCACAGACGTCGGAATGGTACACAAACAAAGTTTAGAAAATCACTTTACAATCCCTTTAAGAATCACTGGCCTTATTATATTCTTTACCATTTGATACAAATTAAGATAGTTCTGACATATACTGACTACATATATTATATGCTTTCTATATGAATTTTCAAAAAAAATCATCTGAAACCAGCAGTTTTTTTTAACCACACTGTTTTCAGGGCATAAAAGTTTTCTAGAATCCTTAGAAATTGTGATCTATTTCTAGATTTATCATAGTTTCTACTCCAATTCTGTCATTAATCATCAAAGTCTGTAAAAATCGGAAATAAAAGGGACATAACTGGTAATGGATAGCCACTTTGCGTGAAAATGTCATCAGTTGTAAATCATCAAACTCAAAACCTATTACACGATATGAACGTTTAATAGACACAAATTGAAATCTTTCTGCTTTATTGAGGTAATCAATAACCATGTAAAAAGATTATATAACTTAGTCCAACATGTTATATAACTATTTCAAAATGTTATATAACGATGCTATAATTGGCTAGAATCATTTCAAAATGTTAAATACAAGGTATATTACCATGTTAAAATAAAAGTTTACAAAATCAATAACCAATTCAATACAGCATATATTACACGGTCAAAATATTCTATAATTATGCTCAAATGTTATAGAACCATTTCTTAATGGTAAATTACCCTGTTCAAAACTAATGGGTCATTTTTTAGTGTTTGAAATGTAAGGAAACGCAACACAGGCTCCAAATACACAACAAACAGTGGTGTATATTAAGGGAGACAGAAAATTTTGCTATTTTTTCACTTAAATAAAGCGAAATGTTAGAATTTTCATGCCATAGGCATTCCTTGATCCCGGCTGAAATTTCTAAGAAATGAATTTGACACTTTATCTATGTTCGACTCATTGTAATTGTTAATGTAATCATAATGTAATTTTTAAGATGTAATCATAATGTAATTGATAAGATGTAATCATAATGCAATTAAAAGATGTAATCATAATTTAACTGTTACAATGTAATTGAATAACAATTATAAGATTGATAACAGTCCTATCGTATATACAGTCTTTTTTACATTCTTTCAATTAAAAAATATAGTTTAATCTTACAGTTCTAGGTTATTAGAGTGGGACAGTCATTTAAAGGAATACAACCTCTTGGAATGAACAAAAAATATAAATTTTAATGAATAACAGTATTTTTTCATCAGGGGATTTACCTGGTGACATAACTATACAACAGATTACCTAAATAATCTGATAAATCCAGAAAACTATATTTATATACAATAATTGAAACAAACCCTTATAATCATTTTGATGGGGCTCAAGCTGGGATTTCTCAAATAAGATAAGCAGTATTTATGTTGGCAGCTTACTGTCAGGATTTTAGCCTTCATATTCATTGGCATTGAATGTTGAAATAGCAGAACTTGATTGGACTAATCAAGGAAACATCAACAGGAAGTAAACTAAAAATTTTATCACGCAAAAAAGCTGCTATAAAATCAAGATTATGGCTGATTCAAATTAACCAATCAGAGGAAAAGATTTCTGGGATAATAGAAAAATACGGATCTGCAATGTTCAAAATAACTGATAAATTGGACCAATCAAAAACAAATAACTTCTAGCACAACAGAAATGTTAAAAACATAGTCCAGGATGTAAAACCCAATAACAAATAGATATGTGTCATTAAGAATAGATAAAGTTTGATTCAGAACAACGCATTTGGATGAAAATCCAAAATGACAGGAAGACATAAAATTGAGAACCAAACAATTATTGCATCACGCAAAAATAGATTTAAAAAAATACACGGCCTTAACAATCCAAGAAGTTAATAAATAACTTATTGAGAAATTGAGGCATTGTGGTTAATGTGAAAACAACCAATGAAAATCAAGACCAGACAAGCTGTAGAAATTGGAACATCTAACAAAAAATTTGCTTAAAGAGTATTCTAAACTTTGTATGTGTTTCGGGGACTATTATTCAGACATCTATTGTTCTTGCAATTCCATTAAATCTAACAAGTTTTGTGATGGCACTGACTGTGATCTACCGAAAGTTACTATTGATATATATAACGCATTAGTTTTAGTGGAATTGCAAGAACCATTGATGTCGGCATGGAAATTGGAATGGCGTAAATTGATGCTATCAGCGTCCCTGATACACATACAAAGTTTAGAAATACTCTTTACAATCCCTTTAACATTAACATGTAGAAAATGCATAAAACTACAAATCACATGAAAATGTTTCCGATTTAATAGGCATCAGACTAAACTTTTACGCACCATAAGAATATCATTAAATACAGCTTATTCATTGTCAAATAACAAAATTTGCCATGGCATGGTCACTTGGTTGACCTCAAACATAACAAACCAAATGAAATTTAAAATCCTACTTTAACTGTTCTTTAACTGAAAATTGGCAATGTGTGTGTGAAACTTTGAATTTGAAATATTAAAAAAAATCCTTAAAAATAGAATTAGACATGAAATTGTATTGTTTGGCTTCATGCCATATATGACAGTTTAATATAATATGACAGTCTTATTTTGAAATCATCCAAAAAAATATATAATACATAAATCATATTTCATGTGTGAAGCATTATAAACGGTAAGAAAAGATAGTGCAAAATATCCAGCAAACATCAAAACCTCTTAAAAGTTAATCTTCTTATAGCATTTGCCACTGTCAGTGTCCAGAACCAGAGAATTAAAGGGATTTTAAAGAGGATTTCTTGCCTTTTTATGTCTACGAGAGACACTTCAAATTTCTATTTGGTACATTCAAAATTCCCACTGGGTGCCCTTGGTTCCTGTAATTCCAGAAAGACTTCACTGGACGCACGCCTCACTGCTACGAAGCTTCAAACCACATACAATATAACACAGTGTTATCTCCCCTAACAAGATGGCAGAATGTGTTGATAAAATTGTTTTTGTTACTTTGCGAACCAACTAATAAAACAAATGCTAATGTGCGAATCAAAACAACAAAACAGTCAACGACTGTATTTCATACAAATTGGGAATACCAGAACAATGTCAGGGCCCGCATCACACTTGGCACTCACCAACCAATAAAACAAACACTAATGTGTGAATCAAAACACCAAAAAGTTAACGACTGTCTTTCAAAATTCGAAAACATTGTTTCACCATTGGCCTTAACAGGTGCAAAAAATAGGACGTACAACTTTATTTGAAAATAGAAATTGGGAATACAAGTCAGGACCTATATTGCATCACAATCGGAACTCACCAACCAATAAAACAAGTGGTAATATGTGACTAGGACAATTACAGCAGGAGAGTTGAGACGACAGCGTGAGTTAACAAGATCAATTAACTACTGTGAAAGATAATTGAGAAGGTAGAAGACTAGTGATTGGCTCTATTAATATAATCAAGTTGGGACGACCACAGTTTATTATTAACTTGCTTCACTATTTTATAACCACTTGTTTCTACTTCAATGGTAGTTTGCTTTTATATCTATCATATATTCACTTTGTATTTTGTGCATTCAAGACTTACAAGTAAGTTTTTTCAATATTTATATAAATATTTTTTTTTTCTGGATTTGGGATTTAATATGTCAGTTCAATATTTTATTGATATCTGTAATTGGAATTTTTTCTACAAATTTTTAAATTCTATATGAATCTAAAGCTTTTAGTTTGTACTTTTAAGTTTCAACAGAAAGTTTATCTTCGATAGTTTTGATACATTTGCGACAATTTTGATAATGATTTATGATTATATTTTTTACTTTTAAAAAAACAATTTTTAATATACCAAGTATATCTGTATTTGCTATTTAATAAACCTTATACTCAAAGTTAAACTAACTTTTAAAGTATAATCTACAAATTAAAGGTTTAACAGGCAGTATGAAAAATAGAATAAAAATTGCTGAATTTTTTTTTAAAAAACTTTAGAATAAGTAGAAGATATATCTCTCAGTGACATAGCGACTTTATAGTTATTTGTAATTATTTTAACTAATATTGGTTGTCAAAAATTAGCAGCAAGAAATTTTAGGTTAAATCTTCAGATAATGTACAGGACACAGTTCTTTTGATCACATTTTATGACGTCACTGACAGTGATCTGCATAGATATCAATAGTAGCTTCTGGTAGATCACTGTCAGTGACGACATAAAACATGTTAGTTTTAGCAGAATTGCAAGAACCACAGACGTCGGAATGGAAATTGGAATAGCGCAAATTGATGCTATCAGTGTCCCAGATACACATTAGAAAACCTCTTTACAATCCTGTTAAAGTTTTAATTAATTTGAGCCAACTTTTCTTGACCTACTGTAAAAATAAGACTGTCTACTTAAGTTAAAGTGATATTCTCCTCTCATTTGTTTAATGAGAAAAATCCACTAAATTAGTAAAATCAGAATCACCTCTATAATTGCCATACAAATAAGTATATAATTTTAAACAGCACTGTTTCAACCTTATCAACATCATCACTGCAGTGCAGTCCAGAGCTGATATTGGAGTTTAGGAGAAGATATGTAAATTATATTAAAATGTTACTGAACTGATGCTGTAATTCAATTCTAGAAAAGGATTATAACTGACTTCTATTACATTTCAAATTGAGAATTATAAAGAAATTTGACTTCAAAATCATTCTATTATAAGTTAATAACTTGCAAAAATTCAATGAGATTCTGTATAATAAAAAGTTTATAAATATAAATTGGAATCATGCTTGAATATAAATTGAATCTGAAATCAAATTTCAGAAAAAAATGTGTCTAGAAATAGTTTTTTAATCTCGAGTTGTTCAGAGAACTTTGCCTCGATTTTTTTCATTGGCTTTGAAATCAGAAGTCATGTTTGATACAATCAATGTCATATCCTGCACGTTCGAATTTCAAATTAAGTACGTAGCACTTTTCTATTTTGATATCAAATAACACTATTTCCTCAATCTTATATCACCTTTATTTCACATCAAAAACTTGAATAACGATTAATTTCCGTTTTAACGCGATTTAATAAGATAACGACGCTATTTTAAGAAGGAAAAAATCTCAATTTGAAATTAATGATTTAAGTCCTATTAATTGGTTTATCTCAAACATAAGATTCTTATGTTGTCATCAACTAGAATTTCAGTCTAAATTTAGAGTTGAAGACAGTCGACAATTTAATTAACTTTATAGGAGTAATAGTGTAAGTAATGACATTACTTGAAAAATCTATGTTTTGAACATGTTTTTGAGGTCAAGAAATAAACCGCTTTATCACTTAAAGGGCAACATTCGTTATTTTCTCGAGTTGACTTGGGCCATGAAAATATTAAAATAGCTTTTCAAAAGTACTAGAAGTGCACAAAAATCAAATGATCCTTCAAATACCTCAAACGAAACATTTGTCTTTCAATTGTCAGTACACTTTTCTTTGGAAGAAAAACTGGAGAAGAGATAGTCCTTCATCTTAAGGAAGTAAAAAATATCTTAGGAAAAACTCAGAACATACTTATACAGCAATTTTACTAAGCCATTCATAAAATTTCTGTGTGAATATTTCACAAATGATTGTTATTAATTAGCAAATCTCTATTTTTTATATCTGCAAATTTAATTAAAGCAATTTATAGCATTTAGACTCAGTTATCTTTCATCTATAGCAGTTGTGTGCCAAATACAGTCAAACAATATATATAATATACATTAGTGCTGGCACGATATATAGGTGAATTGAAACATCACAATATGTGTTACTTTACAATACTATCTTATTCTTGAATGATCCTGGATGATCCTGGACTTCCAGATCCATGATGACTTTAGACATAAATTTTGGACTTTCAGATCCATGATGTCTTTAGACATAAATCTATGACTTTCAGACCCAGGATGACTTTAAACATAGATTTATGACTTTCAGATTCAGGATGACTCATACATAAATTTCTGACTTTCAGATCCAGGATGACTTTATACATAGACTTAGGACTTTCAGATCCAGAATGACTTTATAGATTTATAGATGACTTAAGACATAGGTTTAGGACTTTTCAGATCCAGGATGACTTCAGTCATAGATTTCTGACTTTCAGATCAAAGATGATTTTAGACATAAATTTATGATTTTCAGAACAGATAAATTAAGTTTTTTTAAGTCTAATCTTCTCTAAAAAAACAAAATATGAGGAATATAAGTGAAGATTTATCAGGTATCATTGTGTCTAGATTCCATACACCTGTTCTGAGAGATCAGTCAGTAACAGACAGTCTGACAGCAGATTGATAAAGCGACTGAATTACTTATAAAACTCACATTTTAATAAGAATACCTCAAAGAAATGATTTTGTTTTTACACCTTCAAACATTTATATTATAAACAACTTGGTTACCAGAAGTAAGTGCTGAAGGTACTGTAAAGAGATTTCTTAACTTTTTATATGTACCACAAATGATGGCATTGCTTTGGAACAGTCAAATTTCTACCGTTCCACTTAAACTATATGAGCATCTTAGGGGCATATCCAAGGAAGGGCTCTGTCGGCTCGAGATAGCCTACTTTAATCAGATTACAAATTCTTCATAAGCTTCAGGATGGTTCTAGAAAATTTCTCATGACTTAATTATCATCTTTGTAAAAATGAAATGAATGGAGTTTTACGTCCTACTTTTCTGCACCTATATGGGCTAATTGAGGATGGGCAAACGCCATGCAGTTTAATTGAGGATGGGCAAACGCCATGCAGTTTAATTGAGGATGGGCAAACGCCATGCAGTATGCAATGAGGGAAATTTTGCCAGAACAGCGGCATTAGGGAAATTTTGCCAGGACAGCGGCATTAGCCTGCTCTAATATCATCTTTGTAGTCAAGTCAAAATCTATGTCAGTACAATTTACGACCTAATGTTTATTACTAATGTTCGACAACATCTTAAATCAAATTTATTAAGTGAAGTGGTTCGTTCATTCAAGCTTATTGATAAAAGGTGAAAATTAAGAAGTCTATGGTAGCAATAAATTATAAAGATTCAATGGGAGTTATTTCCCTTGGGGTAGCAGACACATTCATCTGATGTAACAAGTTCTAGTACTATTATTGTCTCTATTAAAAGTCTAGTTAAATCTCTAGATTGAGGACAATTGCCATTTAAGACATTTTCTACAATCTAACCGCCTGTGGCAGTACAAACTGTCAAGTGTAAAGACCAGTTACTAAGACAAGTCTGTGTATGCACAATTGAATGATAGTGATTTGTCTTTGTGTTATTCTGGCCTTGTCTTTTACTTTTCCAAAGTCACATCTAACTATAACTTCAAATGTGCCAATGTGAAAGAAAAACCCAAACCATTTTATATATGGATTACAACTTAGGTTGGATCCATGCTTACTCTATTCGAAACACCTGGTGGTACTTCTCTTTGGAGTCGTCCACTACTATATAATTATTGCTCTCGATTTTGCCATGATTTTGGATGCGATTTTGATTGACGGAATTGTTTTGCTTGTACAGATTTTTATCCTTTCTACTTTGGCCAAACCTCTTGGATTTGATCTTTTCCAGATTATCTGTACCCATTAATTGCTGAGTCAAATGGAATAATGAGGAAAGATGATTTATTCAAGGTCATCAGACATTCAAACGCCCACATATATACAACCCACAGTATGACATGACCTAGTAAATGAATTCATTATAATATTTTATGCGAAACTAAGCTTGTCATCAATAAACTAATCGGTGCAGTGACGGTGCAAACAACTTAACTTTCGGAGGATCACCATTTCCTTATAAAGACAACATCCTGTTTTGACATTAGAAACAGATTATGTCATAAAACGCGGCAAACGCCATATTTATAAGTGTGAATAGTGATCACAATAAAAAGTATAATCTTGTCTTTGAGATAACAGCATCCACGCAAATACGTTCGAGTTGATGCACTTTATGACATCAATTTCATGAAACTTCTGCAATTCAACGCCAACGCTAATGATTGCCCTAACCTATTCGATTGAATATCAATCAATAACAGTTTGTCTGATGTCCGTAAAAATTTAAACCGTGATAAGCGCGGAACCATTAGACATCACACATCTTTCATCTGTTGGTAAATCTGAAGAGCTTTGTGAGCAGACGGATAAAGTTTTATCAATACAATGGCTAGAACTGATTTAATTGTTTTATACTCCAGCATGATTAAGTAACCTTTATATTGTCATCAAGTACCGTCGCTGATATATTGCCGATATTTACATACTGAAAGTTCGATACCATCTCATTTCACATTCATTATTTTATACTTCCATCAAATAGATTCTCTGTCTCAATTGGCTTATCTAATTATACATCTTATTTCTAATGACAATCATTTTTTAAAGTTGATTGCTATAGTAGTCTAAATGTCTGTAGATTGTAATTGTTAAAGGGGAATATTCAGCATTTTCGAAGATCAATTAGGGCCTTGAATTTATGTAAATAGACTTCAGATTTACTGGAACTGTCCAAAAATCACGTTGATCTGTCATTTTCTGTATTTGTGTTTTCTATAGAAGTCATAGTCTTACTTAAAGACGAGTCGTATATTTGACTTTCAAACGCCGATATTTATGGATACACAGGGATCTGAAGGCTTAAATTTTGAGGGGGATTTTGGAAAATTAATACGCATTATTAGCTAAAAAAATTACAGGTTCTGAGACTAAAAGTTTTTGGGCAAACGGTTAGTAAACACATCCCTTTGAAGATCATTCAACAGTTTGAGGTTTGATTGTAACAGTTGTCTTTCTATCATATAAATTATGTTTTTTAACTATTAAAATAAGACTTATTCAATGGATAACCTTATTGTTAATGACAAGGACTTTTTAAACATATCTATATGCCTTGTTTTCATTTTCTTAATTGAGTTAAATAATTCTTTACTGTTCAGTCTGTTTCAGGCCAGAGGGAATGTCTTTGTAAAGTTAAAGTCTTTAAATGGCATTTGACAATTGTAATTAGCACAATGTATAAACACTGCTTTATGGAACAACAACTTCAACTGATGATTGTTGTTCCATAAAGCTGTGTCTATAAAGCTGTGTCTATATAAAGAAATAAATTGTTTGGATGAAATGAAGCATTGTCTAGTTTGGTTACTCTGTCCATATTGAAAATCCCTCAACAGTAAGAAATCTAAAGCTGCTGACTTGTTAAAATTTCTGCCTTTGAACCCACTCAATTCTCACCACAATGCACATTTCTTAATCAGGTGCAGAAATGAAATTAACTTTAGTTTTTATCCTTAGAAATCAACTGAGCATAACACTTCATTTTCACCCAATGTAATTGAATTTAACACCTGTTGAGCGTTCAGCACTGGGTTATCTTTGAATATCTTAATACAATATCCGCACGGATATAATCTGATCTAGACCATGTCCTCATTTCCACTGAGAATTGTGAAGGTTAGCTAGCTCTAAGCTAGCCTAGAGCTAGCTTTATTGCCAAACACGTTTACACTGAGTTTTACTGGTTCCTGACTGACTTTAGCCTAGATCATTAAGTCACACATTATACTATAATGATTATAGACAGCACCCATCTACAAGACTTATCATTTACTCTAATGGCTAGCAACAAAAAGCGTGCGCGCCCTATTGCCGAACGAGAAAAAGCTTGCTTCATTTGGCCCCCGATAAACTGCAGAACGCAAAAAACTTTGATTGACGAACCGTTCCAGTTCCCGAACCATAATGATTCGATAATTGCCCAGTGGAAACACACGAAAGCTAGCTTAAAGACAGATTTTTTATGTTAGTGGAACACAGTTATTGTCTATCTGATCGTCATTGGAATGAATACCTCAGGAAATGTTGATTGATAAAAATTGGTAATAACAGAAAAACATGATTGAGAAATTAGGTCAATTGTCTGCTTGTGGTATCTTTTTTTATTTTTTACCATCATTAATCTTGTTCAACATCTAAAAGCGTGTTTCATGCTGTCAGATGAATTACCAGTTCAAAATGGTGTCATTTTCATACATTGACGTCAGCTTTTTTATTTCAATCCATGATTTGTAAACAGATCACATGTCAAATATGAATTTGAATTTCACAAATACATGATAAGTCTTTTTCTATTGGTCAAACTTTATAGAAACTATGAGTGAGCCATGAAGGTCACCAGAAGACCTTGGGTTGGATTCGAGCATATTTTGTTAATGCCCTCAGACTACTCAGAGTTTTCAAGCTAATTTCTTTTTTAAAAGGGCTGAATTGCTATGACAAGACAAAAAACCCAGGCTCAATGTACTGAAATAAGTACACCTTGAAAAAAAGAAAATTATGGGTGACAGAGACCAAGACTTACCTATCTTTTTTCAACTTTATTCTTCAAAAACTTGGGCCACTTTTCGAGACTCGGACAAAGTCTTTACTTTGTGAGAAAAGTGGTCCGAGTTTGTATTGATCTGTAATGGTCAGAGTGGTCCTGATTCTAGAAAAAATATTGCTTGTATGCTATTTCAGTACATGCATATATCATTCAGGAATTCTAGAATCAGTTATCTAAGCTTTTATTCCTACAGACAACTTAATTCCATATACAAGACTTTTATGTAATACAAGACATCTGTCATGATTAATTTTCTACATGATCAGAGATTATCTTTTAACCTTACCAGCTAATTAATATTAATACAGTTATTACTGTCATCAGATATCAAATAAGACTTGATATCATCGAGACGGTATCATAGATGAATTCCAATCATTGTCTTATATCCAGTTTAAAGAATAAGCTTACTGCAGCAACATATGACAAAAAGATAGCTTGCCAGGCATGATAACGTATGCACACTGGCAGCTTTTATCAAGAATTTTGCCCAGCAAAATGTTAACCAGCTAGAAATTTAGATATTAGATCCTTTTCAAATTTTCAATAAAGGGTTTATCTTTTGTTGAAAATAAACAATTTCCAAAATTTTTGTAAGTGCAAAAATCAAACTGATGAAAAACAACGACAATAACAATCAAATAATCTTTTATGTTTTTCAATACGTTTCATCCCTTGGTGATTATAAACAATCCAACAAATTCTTAAAAAAAATCAAGAATTGTTCCTTTTAGAATATTAACGAGGATTTTTGGTGGATTGACCGATGAACATTTTCTACGCTAATAAATGAATCACATTTGATGTGGGCATATAATAAACGGCAAGGCCACCCAGGAAGTAAAATCAATGTGAAATGACTATACTACCAAGTATAATCTGGTAAACGTATTTGAGCAGTCAACAATTCATGATAAAAGAAGAAAAACAATAATAGCCAAGGGTGCTAATTGAGCTCGCTGTTTGAAATAGTATCAGATATAGCCTTGAACTAAAACAGTTGAATGAATCCTATTAAGAATTTAGTAATCACTCAAGGTCAATTAAATCACTTTCCACTTGACTATCACAGTATAAAACAACAGTCTCTATCTATCTACAATTACCATTAATCAGGCTCAAGTCAACCTTGCAACTACCACAATCTGTAAACAACTGGAAATACCAGATAGGATCTGGACAATCAGTCACTGGATTTTGATACCATGAAAGCACCAAAGACTGAAATATTGCTGTTCCGGATGAAATCAACAACTTAACCATCCAGTTGGAATAACATTGCAATCCAACTTTTTCTGATCAGCTAAAATTGAATTAATCAAAATAATCTGGCGAGAATTTTCTACCAAATTGAAAAAAAATTTGGCAGCTTGCAGCAGTTACTGACACCATGTGGACCTTTTAGTCTACAAATAGCTAAAGCCATTGCGTCTTATTACCAATAAAAAAATTTCATATTTTTTTTCATAATATGATTTTTATTATTTTAGAAGTCCTTGGCAAGATTGATCTGAGGCCTTAAATTCTCGAAAACTTAACTTAGATAAAATCCCGATTTTTAGAAATACATCAATCTGATTGGACCATAGGACTACATTTAAAACAAATTTTTAGTGATTGACCAATCAGATGACTAGAACACTAAAATCATCTGAAGTTAATTTTTTGTGAAGAAAGCCTCTGGACTGTACAATGTACCGTACCTCAATTAAACCAAAATGTAATGTAAATTGTACTATATTTTTATTCAAATTAATTTATTTGAAATGATAATTGAAATGTATGCTCTCTTCTTGTGACCTCGACCAGTGCTTCTATAGGAGTAGGGCTGGGTCTAATAATTTCATAATCGATTATCTACGCTACAAATTATTTATTTCGATTATCGATTATCAAATTTCATAATCGATTAAAATGCATAGTCAAATTTTCTTTCAATATTATCTGCTACACACTTATCAGAGAAGTCACGACTCATTTTATCATGATGATCATACAAAATTCTGGACATTATTTCAGTTTCATTTGCCTTCGATACCTATGATTAATAAGCCAAAAGTTAAATTTGAGCGACTTATCACTAATCAATCTAAATGAAAGCCTGTAGCAGATGAAGATCTATCTCTATTATCTTGTAGTCTTGTATCCTATTTTATACCAGGAAATCTATTGATTCTCTAATTGATTCTATTAAAGTATTAGTTAAAGCTGAAAATGACAGTTTCCTATTATTCTGGTTCAAGTGTTCTTCAAGGACCATTCAGAGAAAAACACATAACTGAATAGTTACTTGATGGCTGTTTTTGACGTCTGGTATTAATTAATTAATTCAAGGGCAAGATAGCAAAACTAAGTTTTACGTCCTACTTCTAGAACATTATTGGGAAATTTTTGTCAGATCAGCATTGTTACCTACTCTTTTTTGATTTATACAGTTTCTAGTATAAAGTGCACAGTCCGTATCACAAAATGGCTCAGTGTATTGTCCATCTGAATGAATACACCCATCTGACCTGCTTCACCAACACGGGAAAACCAGATTGAAAGTGTCAACCAATACAGAGATTGAACCCTGGACTTTCAGGTTAGCCAGCGAACAGTCAATTCACTGAGCCAAAATCTATTTTTGTGTACATGTATGTCATTATCTTAAAAATATCCCCCTATCTTTAAAAATATCCCTTTTTTTCTATTGATAATTCCAATTACAATTTAATGAGCGTGTTAAGCCGTGTTTTCAACAAAATGCAAAGTGTTTACCAACTGTTTTCAAAATTGAAATTTCTGCACCAACGTCCTTCATCTTCTACAATCACACTTACTTCAAAATAAACATAAAATTAAAATACTTCCTTTTGTTATTCTGTAGAATATGTAAAATGAGAGAAAATGTGTTATTTCTAGAAATCAAATTGAGAAAATAATATTTAAAGTCTAAACAATAATGTGAACAAGTGAAGTTATAAATGAATGAAACACACGGTTACCAGATAACTATAGCTAATCTATCATCATCTAAATCGTATCATTTTAGATATTATTTACTGTTATACCTGCCATTTAAACAACTTAAAATAGAAGTTAATAATCTGATAAAAATTAAAATCCATGTCTCACACTTTATAGATAATGCGTTTGTCGTGTTTCTAGAATGAATTTATATTAACCCATTGAACATAATAAAATAGCAGGTCAAAATTTTAAATGTCATGTTTAATTTCATCATTTTTTTCTTTTTTTTTCACTACTAATCCCAAGGTTAACAACAAGCATTTAACTAGCTGAGCCATCATATATACAGTGGCTTGAAAAACTAACAAATCCTTAAAGGCCCAAGCCCAAACTTGGACATTGAGAAAAAAGTCTTCTCATCGTTTTTACAAGTTAGCACAAAAATGAATATTGAAAAAAAAAATTTTCAATTCCCTTTCGTGGTTCCAATTCTACAGCCATTTGAGGGAAATCTTGTTTGTTCACAAAACAACACTGAGTTGATTGAGGTAGACGTCAATAACTCACAAGCTCCGCCCACTACTAGCACGCGCTACTGGACATTGGAGTATGACCTATTTATATCTTATCAAAATTGCCACCGACTTGCCTTCGAAACCGATGCAAATATAGGGCGAAGTTTCAAAAATTCGAAAGGAAAAAAGCCCATCAATGACATTGATTACCGTTATCTATTCGTCCTTCCCGTGTCATTTGAGATGAACAATATAGTGTCAATCAACACCTTTGCAAGGTCTACAATTACAGCTATAATGGTGAAGGTCAGCTTCCGCTGATGACGTCATTTAACTAACACGCCCCCCGCTTGGCCTCATTAGCATGTAATTTAATGGAAATCATTTTATTATATCCCGACTTTAAATCTAGCGGCATCGAAGCCATCTGAGTACCCAAAGCCGTGAATTTTAGTTTTTTGACTTAATTAAACATCAGAGATTAAGCTAGAATGCCTTTTGTCCTGAAATCCCGTTTATTTCACTTTGTAAACAAACGAATCCCGCAATGTACCTTTTAATTTATAATCAAATCAATCAAAACAATCATTGAAAATCAAATATAATAGTTTGGCAATAAACTTGTAAAAGATACCAGGAAGTCAAATAAATGGTTTATCAGATTGAGCAAAGTAAAATAAAATTTGATCACTTCCAATGTACATTTTACCTTATTTCTTTTTGGACCTTATATCTAAAGGCCGGCGCACATTTAATGATTTTTGGACGGAACGCCCTACGATTTTTTGAAGGCGTCAAGTTATCAGAACGTGCATTCAAAGCACACTTACCAACTTTTTATCGCGACTGGAGCACTTCTAGCGATCGTTTTCTGAGATTCTGTCGTAAACAATATGGCGCCCAATATATACCTGAAATTCAATTGGTTGACTTCAATCCAGGTCACGATAAATTATTGGAATGACCCGCAGCCGATCAGCCATGTCAAGACGTTTTCCGATTTGACATGTTAAACATTTCCCGATCACTCCCGAATTTGTCGCAGGGCTGTCGTAAGCCAACGCAACATTGAACAATTTTTTTCAAAAAATCGTTCAATGTGCGCCGGCCTAAAAGTTTAAAAAATATTTATTTGAAATCATCAGTTTCAGAGTGTTTTAAAGATCTGTGTTGTTTACAATATCCCATTTCGAAGGTCATTTAATTCATACTTCAATTGCTCTGTTATGTTATTTATTCGATTCTAAGATAATTTACATGTAAGAATATCCTGTGGACATTATCTTATTGTTGGAATATGGCTGTAAATAGTTCAGTTATTATTTAAGCCAACTCCCACTCACAGCTTAAAGGATAATAAATAGTAGCTTCTTTTATCGCATGATTTAGTTATAATTGGTCCATAAATATTACACATAATTCTTCAGATCTTCACAATACTATTATAATTTTTTGTTGACATAAAAATAAAATAGCAGCTCCTCTTTTCCCATAAACCACTGAAGAAAAACAGTTTTTCTCTCAATTGCAACTCCACTATATTAATAAGAAAATTTAAAATACATAATATAATATATATATCTAAATATTTTTTCACCAAAATATGTCTGATTGCAACAAACAGCAAAGATTTCCGGAATCTTAACCTCAACAGTTGTTTACCAATCCTTTCACCAAATGTGCAGGCAAAAAAAAAGTTCTAACTTAATTACCCACCTACTGTGGTTATAAGACCATAAATTTAGTTATCTGTTTGGCACTTAGTATTTAAATTTTCAGCTACAGATGGCATAACAAAATCCAAGCAAGAATCAATCTTTACTTTTAAACGAATCTCAAAATCCATGTAATCATATTGGTTTGTCTTGACCAATACAGAAAAACTTGAAAACAGGTTGAATTATAATGTCCTGAACCCCAAAAAAAAAAACCCAAAAAACCCCAAAAGATTGCATAAAAAAATTGTATTTTAAATGTTTCATATTTTTTTGTGCAAATTAATTATAATATATTTTTTTTATATATTCATTTATCATCATCCGTTACCCAATACTACCTCTTAGAATGAATCAAAAACCAAAAACTTGGTCAATAAAAGTTAATATTCATCCATGAACTCACCTGGGTGTCATTTTATTCTACATATTACCAGTATAATTTCATAAATGCAAAAAACTCTTTTAATGTTAAATATAATAATTTTTAAGCGTTTTTCAATAATAACTGGTGCTTTTATGGATATATACATACTTAGTTTGATGGCTATTTTGGGTTTTGTTTTTATACTTTATACGCACTCATAAATTTTTACTCATATATTGACCAAGTTTGAGGATTAAGATTTGTTGACCATTCTAAGAGGTGGTATTCCTTTAAGTGATAGTTGAAACAAGTTTGATAAACTAGTATATAATTCTGTATAGTAATTTGATGTATGAAGCTAATCAGTATACATTTCTTTTATTTCAGGACAAAAAATACGAGATTGTAGCTAAAAGGATATCACTATCTGAAATGTTGAGATAAAAGAGTTCAGTAATGCAGTAATAAAAGCTATATATAAATTAAAACGGATTCCATCCATCAGTTTGGAATTCTTGTCACGAACCACAAGCTATTGTGTTGTAAACTCTAATATTAACACAATATAAAACTACTATAGCTTCATTAATTGACTTCAGGGAGAAAAAGAGTTCTGATGAGCCGTAAGTAAATGTGATGTCTTGTAAAATAGTTCTTAATGAGTAGGAATTGAAACTCATCTGTGATTGGACAACCCGTTAATTAAATTTTTGTATAAAGGACAGTGAACTTTTTTCTACGGTAAAGCGAACTTAACTGTCATCTACCAACCAACCTTTTCCTACATCATATAACTTATCAAGTTTTCTGTTGGCATGTTGTCAGAACTTGTGCTATAATGGACTAGACTTAAATCAATGTGTTATCATAAAGGACTAGAATATCACTGTGTTATCATAAAGGACTAGAGTTATATCACTGTGTTATCGTAAAGGACTAGAATATCACTGTGTTAACATAAAGGACTATAATATCACTATGTTATCTTAAAGAACTGGATTTATATCACTGTGTTATCACAAAGGACTAAAATATCACTGTGTTATCATAAAGGACTAGAGTTATATCACTGTGTTATCGTAAAGGACTAGAATATCACTGTGTTAACATAAAGGACTATAATATCACTATGTTATCTTAAAGAACTGGATTTATATCACTGTGTTATCATAAAGGACTAGAATATCACTGTGTTATCCTAAAAACTAGAATATCACTGTGTTATCATAAAGGACTAGACTTATATCACTGTGTTATCATAATACATATATCACTGCGTTATCATAAAGGACTATACATATACCACTGTGTTATCATTGAGGACTAGAATATCACTGTGTCATCCTAAAGGATTGGACTTATAATACTGTGTCATCCTAAAGGATTGGACTTATAATACTGTGTCATCCTAAAGGATTGGACTTATAATACTGTGTCATCCTAAAGGATTGGACTTATAATACTGTGTCATCCTAAAGGATTGGACTTATAATACTGTGTCATCCTAAAGGATTGGACTTATAATACTGTGTCATCCTAAAGGATTGGACTTATAATACTGTGTCATCCTAAAGGATTGGACTTATAATACTGTGTCATCCTAAAGGATTGGACTTATAATACTGTGTCATCCTAAAGGATTGGACTTATAATACTGTGTCATCCTAAAGGACTTAGGACAGGACATGAATATATTTGTTATTGTAAGGAACCAGTATCACTTTGTTATGATAAAGGACTAGAATATTGATGTGTCATCATTAAAACCTACTAGCATTATAAAGGACTAAAACATTACAGTGTCATCCCAGAATATATCAGAAGGAAACGGTATATTGATGTGCTATCAAAAAAGTCTGCATTGAAATTTAAAGACAATAGGAAACCTCTATAAATAAGATCTCAAAACAATTGAAATATCAAAGAAGATTTTTACTAAGTTTAGATAAACAAATGTGTTAAGAACCTGTTCTGATTACAATTTATATGAAAAGAAAATCAATGTGGTTTCTGTTTAATAAGGAAATAATATATCATTGTGTATATACATTATGTATTCAGAATTAACTCTCAAATTATGCTGAACATCAAAAGTTATTCAAATAGGAACAAAAAGATTTTTTAAGACAGTCTAACAAACTTGTTTGACAAAAAGGACAACAGGACGAAAGAAAATAAGTAATTGTACCAATATACAGTGTGACAATTTGATTCATTGCGTATTATACCGTTGTCACAACTAATTGGAACACAACTTATCGAGGAAGTTAATGGATCGAGTAACTTTATATTTTGTGTTTGCATAAAACATATCTGTCAAATCGCAAAGTGAGTTTGGAAACCAATGTGTAAAATTGCAGTTAACTTGTCAGCCCTTGGTATAGATTAATAGAAAATATCTCGCAAAAAATAATGATTAATTGGAAAAAGATTTCTGTTTACGTGCAAGTTTAACAGGAAGTAGACAAACGTTCTATTTTTTAAATTCCCTCAACTTCCTTTTCGAGACATGTTGGAACTAACAATGTTAAACGAGAGTCTCAATCTCACTTTTAATGAGAACTTCAGTAACGATGTAACATTTCAACATGATGTTTCCAGGGAAACGGTAAAAAAATTGACACTCATTTTCGTGATGGTGCTGACACCTACAATAGCTGTGGTTGGATCAATTGGAAATATTATATGCCTATATGTTTTATTTCAACAACGAATGCGAAATCCTACAAACTTTCTTCTAGCGGCACTCGCATTTTCAGACTTGTTATTCTTAATTTTTAGTTTCTTCTTTGCTTTTACATTCATTTATAAATCTCAAAATCCTATCAAAGGAGAAAACTTTCGGAGAATGACATATCCATATATTGGTGCATATTTAAGTATAGTGCCAGGGCGTATTACTACATGGTTAACCGCTTTACTCAGTTTTGAAAGATTTATTGCCGTTCATTTTCCAATGCGAGTTCGTGAATTGTGTCGGAAACGATATACCTGTATTGCCATACTTGTAGTCTATGTGGTGACATTCATAGCCTTTATTCCATTTCCGCTAAAATATAAAATAATTACGCCTCCAAATAGTTCCTTAGTGATCTTAACCAAAACTCCCCTTGGTTACAATACCCAATTCTGTGCAATATATGGAACTATTTTAAATGTGTTGCTGAGATTTATTCCCATAATCCTATTAATCATTCTGAACATTTTTATCATCAACGCCATTAAAAAAACATGGAGTCTGCGTCGAGAACTCAGTAAAAATAGTAGCAATGGCAATACATATGAACAAACAAAAATTACAAAAATGTTGTTGATGGTTTCGTTTGTGTTCCTTATCTGTATTCTGCCTGGAGCGTTAAACAGCATTGCATCAAAAATATATCCTAAATATTCCAAACTTGGAGAGCAGAAAAATCTTTTTCTTAGCATTTCCTGTGTTACGTATTTCCTAGAAACAGTGAATTCTTCCGTCAATTTTATCATCTACATGGTTTTTAGTGCCAAATTCAGACGGACATATAGAGAACACTTCTGTTGCAAATCTCCAACTCAAGTTCACAACAGCAAAACAAGGGAGATAATTCGCTTTTCAGCTTGCAGACGTAATGAATCTCAATCCAGTTCATCAGAAACTCATTATGATTGGACAAGACTCTCAAGTCTTCTGAATACCAGAACTGTTCAAAAACGTGATAATCCAATCGGATTAATAAAAGAGGAGAGCAGTCTTTGTTGTGAAAATTTGAGACTAAAAAGTCATAGGAGCAGACTTGAAAAACAAGCTGAAAGATTCAATTAATGTTCTGTGTTTTTGGCAATAGTAAAATACATTTCAATAAAATGAAAGTTGGGCAATAAAAAATTGAACATCCAAAGGATAATTTTTTGTAGTGCCTAGAGACAATTTTTGCCAAAACTAAACACACTGAATTGGAAGCAAAAGTTCAAAAAACTCCCAATGTACAGTACTCCCAATGTGATATTTATTGGCTTTTTCTGAACAATTCTCAGAAAACAGTCAAATATAGCCCTGTCTTGTTAACAATGCTTGTTATTGAATTATTGTAATGTTAGTATTTTGTTGTAATAAACATATTAAATTTTTCCATTTTTCTACACTTTTAAAAAACAGATATTTGAAAATTGTACCAAATATGACCATTGTGTTGATATCAAGACACATCGTTGGTTGAAGGGGAACATTTAGAAACATGAATATTTTAACTTAGCTAATCAGTAATATTTTCACAGCTCTCCCTTGAAAAATGAAATACTTTTCTGCACCTATATGGGCTAATTGAGGACGGGCAAATGCCATGCAGTTGCAATGAGGGAAATTTTTGCCAGGACAGCGGCATTAGCCTGCTCTTATTTTCGATTTCCAACTGTCGAGGGATCTTTAACGTGCACAGCCAATAGCACACGGGGCCTCGGTTTATTGTCCCATCCGAACAACTAGACACCTTTTCCATATCAGCCCCTCTGACCTGCAACACTGACAGGGGGAAACCGGGTTGAAAAATCCGAAGGCATCATCTCGACCCATGCCGGGATTGAACCCTGAACCTTCAGGTTAGCGAGCAACCGTCTAACTCACTGACCCACCGCGGCTTCCCAGCTCTCCCTTGAAATTTGTGCCCATAATTCTTAGTGATATATATGCTTTACCAGTTGATAGAGCTCTTCTGCAATCCTTACCAATTTCCTCAATGAAACTGAAATTGTGCTATATCAGCTGGTGAAGCAAATATTCAGACAAAAACAACACATTTGCACTTCTGAACAAAATATTCAACTAAAATTTGACATATTCCGGAGCCATAACCTTGATTTCATTTCTTGAAGCAGACTAAAATCATTATAATGATGTGAAACTTTTTTGAAGTTCTTGACATATTTCATAAGGTTATTCCAATTAAAACCACATGCCACAATGTTTATATCAAAATATCTTTATCTAAATTCAACCTGACATTATCTTGCATAACACAACTGGATGGTTTAGATCAGGTCTGTTTGAACTTTGACAGTTATCAGCCACTTGTCATTCTGTATATTGATTAACAGAAATAATTTAACAGAAAACAGAAATGTCAAGCTGTTATTGTGACAGAAATGGAATCATGTTAACAAGATTATCAGACAAAACGTAAGTAGTTGATTGTAATATATGTAATTCAAACTCCCTTGAGGAACAGAAATAATTCCTGGCATTGATAAACATGGCATTCCAAGATTACCTAAGTCACGTTCCATGGACATTTCTCTGAAACAATCTGAATGTTTGGAATTATGGGAGATAACTTGTTCAAGGTCATCAGACTCTTGCTTGCTGATCCAGATTAGAACCATTGACCACTTTTTGTCCCATATTATCAAGCAAATGATGTCATAAGCCCCATTTACATTACTAGCCAACTTGATAAATGCTATTTACACTTAAGGTGTCAAAGTGGGCCAGGCCCGTTTGAAAACAAACTCTCCAGTCACTGGAGGTACATTCAATGTAACAAAATGCCGCTGCCCATAGTCCAAATGCTTTTCTTTTTGTTGTTTTGGGGGAAAAGATGCACCATCAGTTACAACACAAAGTTGTTGTCGGAATCGGAAAACTACACACACACGCGCCATCAGCGTTATAAAGCGTGCCAGGTCAAGTGATGCGTTTACAATGTACGTTCAAGACAACCGAACTGGGCCGAGCCCACCTCTTGTAAAGGATCTTGGCCCACTCATAACTAGCACTTTACCCGTTTAAATTAAAAGGGCCAGACTCGAACCGGGACGATCCCAGATGAATATTGACAATGTAAACGGGGCTATAAAAAGAATTCAAAACTCTAACCAAATGTGCTACAGTCTGTCCCCAAATCAAAGAATAACGTCAACACTAAAATGATTCATAATCAAATTTCAATCAGATGAGTAAACAGTATTTAAGACAACAGAATAAAGATTTATTATAGTCAATATAAACAATAACAAGAGACATGCTAGCAAGATATTGAAAATCAAGAATATGGTAATCTAAAACTATTCTCATTAAATTTTCCTCTACTTTATTGTACACTGGCCAATGATTTTGTATCAATTTACAACATAAACTGCGTCAACACGCACCATATATCATGACTATTGACAGAGTTATTGGCCTTTAATATCTTCTTACAAACGGCTTATGGGATCATCAATTATCGTGTCAAGGTCAACAAAAATAGACAATTCTAGATTTATGTGGATTTTGCAAGTAGCATTGGTTATTCATGTTTATTCATAATAGTAATAAGTTATTATGCCAAGTACTATAGATGTCAAATTAATGTCATCATTATGGAAATCAATTCTGAAACATATAATTGGTACTGTTATTGCTTCAGTTGATGCTAAAAATAATTCAATACCTCATGAAACAGATCATATTAATTGTTACAATTAAAGATCAACATCAAATCCAACCTAATTTTCCCTTCAGAATAGATGTCATCCCTTTAAGAATAGATCCTTTTCTCCTCCAGAAATAATTTTACTTGAAATAGATGTCATCTCTTTCTCAAGGATATCCCTTTAAAATAGATGTCATCTCCTTCAGAATAGGTGTCATCTTCTTCAGAAAAGATGTCATCAAATATAGACGTTATCTCCTCCAGAAAGAATTTTCTTTGAAAAAATATGGCATCTCTTCAGAAAGTATATCCCTCAGAAAAGATGTCATCCCTTTAAGAATAGATGTTATCTCCTCCAGACAGAATTTTACTTGAAATAGATGTCATCTCTTCAGAAAGTATGTTCTTTGAAAAAAGATGGCATCTCTTCAGAAAGTATATCCCTCCGAAAAGATGTCATCCCTTTAAGAATAGATGTTATCTCCTCCAGACAGAATTTTACTTGAAATAGATGTCATCTCTTCAGAAAGTATATCCCTCAGAATAGATGTCATCTCCTTCAGAAAAGATGTCATCCCTTTAAGAATAGATTTTTATCTCCTCCAGAAAGAATTTTACTTGAAATAGATGTCATCTCTTCAGAAAGTATTCCCCTTCAAAATAGATTTCTTCTCTTTCAGAAAGTATATACCTTCAGAATAGATGTCATCCCCTTAAGAATAGATGTCATCTCTTTAAGAATAGATCTTTATCTCCTCTAGAAAGAATTTCCATTGAAAATAAATGTCATATCTCTTCAGAAAGTATTCGCCTTCAGAATAGATACCATCTTTCAGAAAGTATTTTCCTAGAGAATAGATGACCTTGGCTTTTTATATTAGGATGGCATGGATTATACAATAAAAAGTCAATAATCCAACATAATGCTTATATTATGTTTTATGATGTTAATCAGGCATAAAGTATGTGAGGCTTTAATGATGTAAAAGTAAACACACTCCACAAGTTTTATGAATAAAATCAAAGGTAAATTTTCCAATATTTCAATGCAATCTGAAATAATGATCCGCACTGCATGATCAACCACTATAAAACATAAATAATGTTTGTTTTTAGTCAGCATGTTTAACAATTACAAAGAGAACATAAGATATGCTGTTTCACCAACTGCAATTAAGGAGGCTCAGTCCACAAAGCCTATCTAAGCAATACATTACCACCTATGAAAAGCAAATAACTTTGAAAGGTCGAAGAAGTAGAAGATTTGGTGAAAGGGTGAAGAAGTCTAATTATTGGTGAATGGTGAAAGGGTGAAGAAACCAAACATTTGGTGAAAGGGCGAAGAAACTAAACATTTGGTGAAAGGGCGAAGAAACTGAACATTTAGTGAAAGAATGAAGAAGTCAACAATTTATTGGTGAAAGAGCAAAGAACATTTGGTGAAAGGGTGAAGCAGACAAAGAAGACGAACATTTGGTGAAAGGGTGAAGAAACCAAATATTTGGTGAAAGGGCAAAGAAGATGGACATTTGGTGAAAGGGTGAAGAAACCAAATATTTGGTGAAATGGCGAAGAAGACGAACATTTGGTGAAAGGGCAAATAAGATGAACATTTGATGAAAGGGTGAAGAAGACGAACATTTGGTGAAAGGGCAAACAAGATGAACATTTGATGAAAGGGCGAAGAAGACGAACATTTGGTGAAAGGGCGAAGAAGAAGCAAGAGCTTGCCTTTGCATTCTGTAAAAAACATTTGATGGATCTTATATCACATATATCATATATCATTGATATGAAATTTAATGGAAATAATTCAGAATTTTTTCTAGAATTACAAGTTTCAACAAAATAATTTGACTTAAATCAGAAAGGGGAAAAAATTTTGTCAGCAAAATCCTAAAAAAATAGTTTATTATGTGATTCCTTTTTTTAATGATAAATTGTTCTGAATATTTCTTTCCTATCTTTTATTCATATGACAGAAATAGTAGCTAATTATCGTGACAGAAGATATTTTTTATACAAAAAATCTTATTTTTTATCTGAATATTTTCAATAAACAAATCATTAACTATGTTTTATTATGATATAAAAGGATGTGAAGCAACCAATATTTCACGGAAAATGACAATTATAGCGACATTCCTTATCATATTTTTTATGATTATATGAATACTGATTTGAAGATGGCAACATAGAATCATAAAAGATGTTTAAGGACATCTGAATTCAATAACAAAACAGATTGACTCCACATTCTAAGAAATGGAATGGAGTTTTACATCCTTCTTTTTTACATCTTTGACATCCTTCAATACAAACAATGCCATACAGTGCATAATGAAAACAACTTCAGCAAAGTCAGCAGGATTATTAGCAGTGCATTCTATCGAACGCACTGCTATTGTTTTCGTAATTTCAAAAAATTACGATTTTGTGTCGCCTAAATCTCAGCAACTATAATAGTTACAGCAACAATTATAACGCAGTAGATCAACATTTTTAGTGAATTACTGAGTGAATGTAAATTGGAACGTTTTTGCAAAACCGGAAATGCAAAACTGAAATATGTGCAAAAAGTAGTAAATCGATCCTGGAAGACGCGTTTTTGCTCCAATTTTGCTCGGATTTTCAATTTTAGAATCTTTCGCGAATATCTGATATGATAGCATTCAAAAAAATTCGAATTTCGAAAATTCATAGCACACATTTCTGGACCGAATTTTGCCAATTTTGACCAAATTTTCTATTTTCTACAGTATTCGTCCGATCAATTTGAAATTGTTGGTGCTAAAACAGATCACAATCGATAACAAATTGATTCAGACAACAATTTTGCATCACTTCCGGTTTTCACGAAATAATGATACAAACTTCCGGCTAAGCCACAACCTGGAAAATGCATGAATGTCGCCGAAACTTATCTTAATAGGTTTTTATTGGTATAACTTAAAATTTGAGAGACAATTTTTGGGAGGAAATGTTTATAGTTTGGCCGCCATATTGATTTGACCAACTTTTGTAAAAGTCAAAATGGGGCTTCAGGGATAAATCCGATTTGCGTGATTGTGGTATTTCTGGAAACTGCAATGGATTGCGAAAAAAAGTACGGGAGTGGATTTTTTAATTTCAATTTTGTTATTTTTCAATTTCCGGTTAAATTTTTTCAGCAATTTAAAAAACTTTCAAGGCTCATATTTTGTGACCTTGACTTCTGATTTCGTTGAAACCGGAACAAAACTTACAGCTCAAGATAAATGCTATCCCATGATGTGTTCATTTTTGTTGTCCTATTTTTATTTCCGGATTTATAGCCATTTAAATATTGGTATTGTTAATGATTTAACGATCAAGGGAGGTAATTTTATATTATTTCTATATATATATTTAAATATTTCTACCAGTCGTAAACTTTTAAATGGAATTTTCATATTGCAGAAATTACAGGAAATTAAAATATTGACTACATCATACTGCACCAGTATAATAGTCAGAGAAATACTTCTCAAGTACTTAAAGTTTGTTCAATATATCATTGAATATTCTGGAAAGTGATTGTACTTCTATAAATATTCAGTGTAAGCCCGTTTGTGTAATAAGTATTCAACAGATAGCCCGGATATAGGGATTGTATGTTCTAACGTTGTGGTTAACTAAATGCTACGAAGGTACTGGCATGTAGGAAAAACCTTAAGTGATAAGAGTATATCTACTTTTTTCAACCGACTTTGATCGATCCTTTTCTGTTTATTTCTTTTAACCAATAGCTACAGGATAGAAATTCAAGCAATTTCAAATTTATAGCTCAAATGAAATGAAATGAAGTTTTACGTCCTGCTCTTCTGCACCTTATAGGGCTAATCAGGACGGGCAAACGCCATGCAATGTGCAATGATGGAAATTTTGTCAGGACCGCGATTATCGATTTCCAACTGTCGAGGGATCTTTAACGTGCACAGCCTGTAGCCACAGCCTGTAGCACACGGGGCCTCGGTTTATTGTCCCATCCGAACGACTAGACGCTTTTTTCATGTCAGCCCCTCCGACCTGCATGACTGACAGGGGTAAACCGGGTTGAAAAATTTACAGCTCAAGATGAATGCTTTCCATGAAAAGATCATTTTTGTTGTCCCATTTTTACTTCCGGATCTATAGCCATTTAAATATTGGTAATGATTTAACGTTGACAAGGGAGGTAATTTTATACAATTTTTTACCAGTCGTAAACTTTTTAATGAAATTTTTATACTGCAGAAAATAATTTCAACTGAAATATGCTGTCTTTACAATTCTGCACCACGTTAAAGGTCTTTGAGATAAATCTCAAGAACGCCGTGGCTATTGTATGATATATATTCCATGGAATGTTCTGGAAAGTTATTGTATTTCTCGAAAAATATTCAGTGTAAGTATGTTTGTGATATGTGTAACAAATATTCAACTGAAACAAAAAAATTTGACCCGGAAGTAACAGATCAGCCGCCATATTGATAAGACAAACTTTTGTAAATCTCAAAATGGGGCCTCATGGTTACTAGCAAAATTGGTAATTTTAGTATATTTTAGACGGCTCAGTAGAGTGCCCCAAAAAGTACTTTTGATATTTAATTTTGCTTTTTTGTTATTTCCGGTACATTCGTTTTATGTAATGGCCAAAATTCAAAGACTTGTAACTCGTGACCTTGACCTTTTTTGACCTTGTGACCTGAACATGGGTTATTGCCCTTGACTAGATCTATCCAATGATATATCCATTTTTGTTGACCGATGTTTACTTCCGGTTTTAGAGCCATTTGAAATTTGAGATTTTGAACTTTAAACAGCTCTGCCACGTGACCTTTTTTACATACGTCACAAATTCTTATATATTCTTAATGTGCCTAATGTACTCTTTCTAGAGATATATAACACTCTATATGTTTAATGAAATTGCGCGATGTAAAATTTGAAAATTTTGTTTAATGTTTCATGGCAACTGTGCGTGTTTTTTTCAAATTTTATTTTGAGCGTTCTGAAAAGTAACAGATAGATAGATGTTTTGATTGCAAACTCAAATCTGTTTTCAAAATTTCGATATCACTTCCGGTTTTGATGTTATTCACTTTTTAAATTCAAATTTCAACTTCAGGAATTATGAAGATATTTAAAAAAATTTTATCGGCAGTATATTAGAAATAATGTTATTGAAATAATTCAATATTTAAATCTGACCTGAATGTAATAAATTAGCCGCCATATTGATATAACCAACTTTTGTAAAACTCAAAATGGGGCCTCAGGGATATGAGCGATTTTTGTGATTGTAGTACATGTATTTTTGGACAGCCCAGTCGATTGCCATAAAAAATACGCTATTTGATTTTTGATATTCGATATTGCTTTCTTGTTATTTCTCAGTATAATGTTTTAGGTAATTTCCAAAATTTCAAAGACTTGACCTAGACTTTTTTTACCTTGTGACCTGATGAAAGGTTATTGTCCTTGATTGTTCAATGTTTACTTCCGGTTCTCTTGCCAATTGAAAATTGCGATTTTTAACTTTAAACGCATACAGTTGAAGGGAGAGAACTACTATTTTATTGTAAATCTTTATTAAAGCTATCATGCTGTAATTAAACTAGAAATGTTTATAAAAAATATAAACCATCCTCCACTTTTCGCCATATTTACTACTTTCAGTCGCCATACAGAAGGTCTATATCCGCCAACGACCCACTATTAAGTGGAGTTAGCCACGCCATTCAGTCAGCTGATATACATACATCGGACTGTCAACATCGGTAATAAGCGGTCACTATTAAACAAGCCAGCCCTGAAACTAGCAAAGAAGAAATGTTGCTATAATCGGAAACTAACCAAACGTTTATCTTTCAAGCATTCAGATCATTAACAGTTATTTTAATTCCTTAAAATAAGACAATCTCACTAGATTTAACTTTTCTAATGATTAATGAAAGATTTCCAGGATGACGCACTGCCCAGCGCCGTTTTGGTACGGCTCTAGTCTTACTCTTGTTTTACCAGCATGGCTGACAGAAGAAAGCTGAGTTAAAAAAAATTCAATAAAGGTACAATCCCTTTAAGAAAGTCTTTAGTGGTGCTCTCTATTGTTGAGTTCTGGACTAAATATGCTGTATACAACTATTTTTTAACTCATTTGGAACTTATCCTAACTTGATTATAGAACTTCTATGAATTCTGAACTCTACATCCAGTGCAGTAAAATTACCAGCACATATCCCGTTTTATGTAAATGAATGTTTTGTGTAATAGATGTTTGTTCATGCTTGGTGACAATACATTATTGAACTAAGTTGTGAAAAATACTGCCAGTGGTTAAAGACAATGATTATTTTGAAATGTCAAATAACCTATTACAGCCAGAAATAATATTCTAAATTACAAACTGTGTCAGTTGTTAACTACTCTCTAATCCATCAAAGATTATAAAAACATTCTAACAAATAGGATATAAGTCTAGTTTCCATGTCAGTTTTGTTACAAAAATACATTATTTCAATATGTTACAATTCATACATATCTCTATCGTAAAAGATAGACTTGATACATGTCACAATGATAAATGATTAATATGATACATATCACAATTATATAGGATAAATATGATACATATCACAATGATAAATATCATACATATCACAATTATTAAGGATAAATATCATGAAATATGAAGTAATAGATCAAATGTAATACTTTATTTCAATGATATTTATACTCATGCTGGGTATTGCTAATACAATACGTATCGCGGTATGGGATAAAGGACAAAAATTTGAACTTCATCTTCAAAGTTCCAATATCTTTTTTGTATAGCTTTATTAATGTGAAATTTGGTTATTTAGTTGTAAGGAATAGTACATAGCCACGTCTTATAAATATTTCCCAATAATTTCAGTCAAGTAAGTTAGAAAAATCATCACTATTTATGAAATGAGAGGTATTGTCAAGGATCGATACACAACCTTTTAATACGATACGTGTATCATGGAATGTCGTATTGCAATACGATATATATTCACCCAGATTTAAAAACGTTTTTGATTGGTATGTTGGAGAGGAAGAACCTACTCCTGCTAACCTCACCTACTCAGCTACTTGAACAAATAGTGAAGTACAATTGTTCAATACAATAGTTCTAACATCCTGTGTTAAAACACATGATAAATAAACAATGTAAACAAACTTATAAAAGATGTAAACAAACCAACAAACTTGTTATACTGTAACACAATAACAAGATTTTTTTAATCAAAATAAGCTCAGACGATTTATCTCTTCATCAGAAACGTTTTGTTAACAGACATCTTATCTTGTATACCAATTTACCAACAAACAAATGATTTAACCTGGGATGTGGATTTTGTAGACCAGTCATCCAGTGAAGTATTTAGGGCATAGCCGTAGGGGCCCATGACTCAACGCGGGGGGGGTGGGGGGCAGACCGTCTTGCCTGAATTTTAATAATGTTTGCCCAGCTCATTGGGCCGATTTTGTCCAATTTTTTTAACTCGCTACCCGAAAACATACTCTTTGGGGGGCCTGCCCCTCTGTCTCGTACGGCTATCATGCAGGGAATTGGGTCGAAAATATCACTTCTACCAAAATTTGAGCATTTTCATGCAAATGTCAAAAAAAAGTTAAAGGTAACTTACATATTTTCCAAAAAATGATCTGTTATCTGTTTGTCCCCCTTTTTCTTTATCCATTTTATCTCTGTTCATTTTATCTATATAAGTCTGGGTATCTGGTCTGGAAATTGTAATAAGGCACAAATACGAATTTGATCTCCATTTTAGGTGTATGTCATATTATATTTTACCAATTCAATTATTGATAGCTTGCCAGACAAGGTAATATATGCCCACCGGCAGCTTTGTTTGAAATAAAACACTTATAGAAAAATTATCTGATCATCACGAAAATCAATAGGGATCATCTTCATAATGACATTGACCCACAAAATAAAAATCAAAACAATCTGTAAAGAATCGTAGCCTGTAGGGTGAGCACGAGTCTAATGTGAACAGACCAGTGGGGTGATTACAAGATAGGCTCATCTTACGTGTGGGCATACAAAAACTGTAGCTTTAAAATGGAAATACGGTAGTATGTATAAACGCATAGAGACAGGGCTCTAGATTACATTCTTGTTACAACGGTAAAGGCTGTGCCCAAATAAGCAGCGCACAAATTAGCTGTGCCCAAATTAAATTTATTATTATTATTATTATTAAACAACTTGAAAGGACTGATCATAACGGTAGCCTACTTCCAAAAAATAACATTATACAACCCCCAGAGAGTTTTGAATTAGTGAATATGCTTCTGTAGCTTTTGTCAGCCTATATTTTCTGTGTTCTGCTCTGCAAATACAGAGTGCAAAGCCCTGAGAGCGATTGGGGATGTCCCTCTAACTACTGATATCATGTTAAAATTTTTTATGAGCTTGAATTGAAATCAAAAACGTCGCTATTTAACTTACATAGGACCAGAAACTGTTTGCATTACATCTACAGTTGTCTCCCAATCAGTAAAATTAGAGTCTGGTACATTCAAGCCTACACATCCTCCAGGTCGGGTCACTAGTGAAACACCCAAAACTTCACCTGATTGGTCAAAATTTAGAGTCAGCTGATCATTGAGACCAGATTCATACAAAGAACACTGAAAAAAAAAAAAAAAAAAAATAAAGATTAATTTCATCCTTTTTCATTAAAGGGATTGTAAAGTGATTTTCTAAACTTTGTATGTGTATCAGGGACATTGATAGCATCAATTTGCGGCATTCTAATTTCCATTCTGACATCTGTTGTTCTTGCAATTACATTAAAACTAATGCGTTTTATGACGTCACTGACAGTGATCTGCATGCATAGTAGCTTCCATTAGATCACTGTCAGTGAAGTCATAAAACGCGTCAGTGGAAATGCAAGAACCACAGAAGTCGGAATGGAAATTGGAATGGCGCAAATTGATGCTATCAGAGTCCCCAATACACATACAAAGTTTAGAAATCACTTTACAATCCCTTTAAAGCTACATTGACAATAAAAACTTTTGATATAGTTTTCTTTTAACAGTAATTGTGCAACATTGACTGACAGTATGTCCTTTCTTGACATTACAAACAATTTTCACAAAATTCATTCAAATATCCCCAAAATGAAATCACAGCACTTTAAGGTTAGATAATACATAAATGCAAAAAACAATTTAGTTATTGTTTCAAAAGTAAGACATTTGCCTCCCTTATACAAGATTCTATAAACTCAGTGAATAATAATGCAAAATATTTTTTGTCCATTTCAGAAAATTGCTTGGTGTAACATCAAAGTCTTGGTCTATGGGTAAGAATTTGAATATGCAAAGGGAAACAACTCTTGTTAACCGTGTTAGATTTCCATTCCCCAGCCTTCTCAATTAATTTTTTTAAAGGGCCAAATGCATTTGATGAATGAAATGTATGGTCAAATAGATATCAGTTAACATAGCGATCAGAGCGTTTAGGCAGAAGGAGTAAACTTTGAGGGGCCACTCTTGTGGACGTCGCGGGCCGCCATTTGAGAAGGCCTGCTAAAGACTTTATTGGTATTGGTACTTACAGATGGTATAAATGTTGAAACAAAATCTTTTCCACCATCTTTGATTGGTACTCTTAAACGGTAGATACTGTCAGATTTAACAGCTTTCTAGAAATAGAAACATTATTTGAGCATTTAGGTAAGGTCGGATTTGCGATATGAAAAATTATGATAATAAATACTTATAAGCTTATATTACATGCATAGCGAAAACATTAACTTGAATATATCTGATTATTAAGTCACAAAAACCTACAGCTCACTTTTTGTTAAATGTTTATGGTTTAAAAAAGCTAAACTTTTCAATTTTTCCAAATATGTTTATTCATTGATTTGAAAGACTAACTAAAAACAAACCTTTAAACTTTTTAAAATATCTCTAGGTTCAAAATCGGGAGTTGGTGTAAAATGGGCTTTGTTTCCCTTTAATGATCTAATTACAACTGTACCACGTTTTGAGTATTCTTCATTTCCTATAAAGAAATGAGTTTGGTCAATTATATATCAGGGAAGAGGTATGGTGTGCTGTGGGCTACAACAGTATATATAGGGCTCTTTTTTAGTGCAATGTTAAGAACATAAGTGTGCAGTATATTTCAAATGTTAATTATCAAATTTTAGATTGGAAATGACCCAGAGAAAAAAAACATTTCTTACAAGAATAAAATATAGCTTGCCAGGCAAGATAACATACGCCCACTGATAGCTTTGATTGTAAGTGCGAGTGTTTGTTTGTTGCCCATTGACATTTAGTTGAAAGAAAGAACTGTGAATATAAACTAATTTAACACTTATGAACACACTGTCAAGACAGTTAGACACGATATGTCCGTGAAAAATTATCGGATCATCACAAAAATCGGGATCATCTTCATAATAACATTGACACACATAATCAAAATCAAAAGAATCTTGTAAAGAATTGAAGCCTGTAGAGTGAGCACGAGATGCACAATATAGCTAATAGAGTGAAACGTCAAGTCAGATACAGTATTTCAGTGAAAAATTATTCGATCATCACGAAAATCGATAGGGATCATCTTTATAATGACATTGACCCATAAAATCAAAAGAATCTGTAAAGAATTGAAGCCTGTAGAGTGAGAACGAGATGCACAATATAGCTAATAGAGTAAAATGTCAAGTCGGACACGATATTTCGGTGAAAAATCATCCGATCATCATGAAAATCAATAGGGATCATCTTCATAATGACATTGACCCATAAAATCAAAATCAAAAGAATCTGTAAAGAATTGAAGCCTGTAGAGTGAGCACGAGATGCACAATATAGCTAAAAGAGTGAAACGTAAAGTCGGACACGATATTTCGGTGAAAAATTATCCGATCATCACGAAAATCAATAGGGATCATCTTCATAATGACATTGACTCATAAAATCAAAATCAAAAGAATCTGTAAGGAATTGAAGCATGTAGAGTGAGCACGAGATGCACAATATAGCTAATAGAGTGAAACATCAAGTCGGACACGATATTTCGGTGAAAAATTATCCGATCATCACCAAAATCAATAGGGATCATCTTCATAATGACATTGACCCACAAAATCAAAATCAAAAGAATCTGTAAAGAATTGTAGCCTGTAGAGTGAGCACGAACCAAATGTGAACCGACGAACCGACGGACCGACAGGGTGATTACAATATACCCCCAACTTTCGTCTGGGCGTATAAAAATTAGGTTTTCAAGGAACATGTCTTATCAGATGCATGGTTCTTTGCCAAATATTTTGACATTGAGGTTTCCTTATATATATCTCTAGTTCTCTACCAGTCTACCTATTTCCAACTGAAACTTTGGGAAAAATATCAAGCCAAGATAATTCTATTCTATTCTATGAGGCAACATTCAATTCAGAAGTTACTGTGATAGCACTGCATAGTATGTACTGTGAAAAATGACAATGAATCAGCTATCTTACCAAATGAATGTTCAACTGTTAATGTTCTTGATCCTTCAAACTCATCATCTACATGTAGCTGAAATTACAATGTAAAAATCAACACAACCTGTTCATGGATTTTTTAGCGTCAACATTATACATTTTAGATATTGCCTGAAAGTTTGCTTGTCGGGCCATATACTTAAAAAAACCTTTGAAAATAAGTTTATGGGATATTCAATATATATCATTTCGGAAAAAATTTTGTCATACAAAATGCTGTCATGTTATTGACTGATTTCTTCAGTGATGATGAATAAATAACACAGATGCTATATATTCCATTATATTTAAAAAAAAAAAAAAAGTCTTCATGCAATAACGATTATTTAGCTCAGTTTTTCGGACTATCTTTTTCTTCTTGTGTTTAGCGTTACTACCTACCGATCACTCAAATTCGATAGGTCGCAGATGTCATTGGCGAAAATTTTTACAAGAGAGGATGCACCTGATGCCAGCGATTATCTTTACCCCATGCTGACTTTACTTACGTAAACAACCTGAGATAAATCTGCAATTATCACTAAGATAAGACCAACTGTCGTGCACTTCATGGGCGCAGCCATTTTGGATTAACTCATCTCATAATCCAGTCAGAATCACGGTTACTTCTGTTCTTGAAGAATGGACCAATCAAATTTCACAATAAATATCATTTAGGCGAGGAAACAAATATGGCGGAGTGTTGATTGAAAGTGTTGATCGACAATTATATTCTAACGGGTTTTTAATTGTAGATGAGATAAGCTCAGGTGTTGATCCATTGATTGACACTATGGAGGTGGAGGTTGAAAGGGGCTATCAGCCAGACGACTTTATTTTCTATTCAGTTCTTTATTCAAGTGTAACTGTTGTGTTTGCCATGGCAGTTCTCTCTAAATTTCTCACAAATGAATTTCGGTTTGGGTTTCGTTCTGTTTTGAGTTTGGCTGTGTTGTTTCTTGGTGAACCTTTATGTCAGTTCCTAGTTAAAGGACCTTGGGGACTAACATGTTTTGCTGTTGGTTGTTTGTTTATTTATTCTATTTTACCACCTAGTCACCTGCCAGTAGGAAATAAAGCAGTTTTAATAACAGGTAAAGTATTTCTATAAATAATGAAACTGAATAGCCTAGTGCAAAAAAAAAAAAAAAAACACACAGTAAATCTGAACTGAAGTTAAGTCTAAGGGATGATGCATAATGCATGAATATCAAACATTATTTCAACACTATTTCCCTTGAAGTCATCAATCTATGGGAGTTCAAAGTACCGGTACCAAAAAAGCATTTATGGCCTACTTGCAACAAAATTATTCAAACTTTTATATGAATTAAATTGCTTTTATTTCAGAATTAATTGTTTAAAAGTAGGCAATACAAAATTTTGGCTCTTTTCAAGACTTTAGATTGAAATAATTCTGAAATGAAAGTCTTGCAATTTTTAGATTTCATTATGTTCTGCATTTTCAATAAATTTATTATTTTATATATGGTTCAATCTACCCACTCAGAAATTAGTGAAGGGAAATGGTGCATCAAATCAACTACACAGCTGGTGTCAGCAACCATTAATAGTAGTCTTTCAAGCAAAACAATGATACCAGTATTAATGCACATGTTCATGACACAATATATGGCATGAAATGTTGTATATATATACAATGAAACTAAATCTGTAACATATTTCAAACAACCTTTCATGACAATTTAGATTTGTGAGGTTCTATAGCACAGTGGTTAGCGCATAGTTCTTTACAAACATGACGACATTTGCTTGGATAAGAGGAAATGGTGGTTGTTATGTTTGAGAGTTTGGTTCTCAATCAGTCTGTGAAAGTCTGATGACCTTGAATAAGTCATCTTCACTCATAATTCCAGTCCACCCAGCTGTAAATGGGTACGGATAATCCAGGAAAGATCAATGCCAAGAGGTTTGGCCAAGGACAAGCTGGGCTGGGAGAAAGGATCCTCATGGAACCTAAGTTATTATCCTTGTAAAATATATATCTTTCTTTCTTTCTTAAATAGAACACCATCTACTTTTTTTAATTTGTAACTTACACTATGAATTTTTGATAGTTAGCACCCTTACAAAATGGTTTGACATGTGGAGTAAAAAATGTGCTATGAAAATAATTTTGTTTGACGTGACACTTTATACTTTACTACATTCCTGATTTATATATTTGTAGGTTGTGACAGTGGATTTGGTCATGCTTTAGCCAAAAAGTTAGATAGTATAGGTATGAAAGTATATGCTGGGTGTTTAATAAAAGATGGACCTGGTGCTATAGAATTAAGAAATAACTGCTCTGATAGGTAAGTACAACAGAGTTACTTGGCTTCGAGTCAGTTCTCTAATTTATTAAATGGGGAAATTTACTGAGGTCACTCACTCAGTAAGGCCACTAGTTGATATTATTTTTGGCTAAATAATTGGCTATGAATAAAATGTAAAAAAGTGTATTTTCAAACATGGGATACAATTTCATTGTTTGATTTGTTTGACCAAATTAACTGAGCACTGAACATTTGTCAAAATTATTCAGAATCCTTATCTTCCATTGATTATGCTTGTTATTTCAGAGTAAAATTAATCCAGTTAGATTTAACTAATAATAAAGAAGTCAATTGTGCAGTAGAATATATTCAACAAGATTCTCCAGAGGGTATTTATATTTTTTTTACTAATAACCTTATAAGGTTGGTCTGCTCTGGTAGTAGTACTGGCTGTCTCCATTATAATGCTGTTGATTGATGGAGTCATGTGATGTTTAAATATCTACATTGTGCATCCTTTGATGGATGATATTGTGCATCATTTAATTGTTGACATTGTATGTATCATATTGTCTTTGATATTAGGCATTCTTTGAAAGCGAACATTGAGCTTGTACATTTTTGTATTTCTGACAAAGGCTATGTGAGTTAAATGTGTTTGCTAACCTGAATATTCAGGGTTAAATCTCTGTCTAGTAGAAGATAAAATGAGTTTTTTTGCCTTTGGACATTAAACTTAAACCACTGTACAAATTTCAGTTAAATGAGCAGGCTAATGTCGCTGTCCTGGTAAAATTTCCCGGATTGCACACTGCATCTCAATTAGCCCAATAGGTGCAGAAAAGCAGGACACTTAATTTCATTTCAGTTTAAAATATGTATGATTCATTCATTCATTCATTCATTCATTTATGCATTTATTTATTCATTCCAGGATTATGGGGATTAGTAAATAATGCTGGTGTGTGGTATTGTAGTGAATTAGAAATGACATCTGATAAAATATTACATCGTGTAATGGATGTTAATTTATTTGGTGCTGTCAGGATAACCAAAGCCTGTTTACCAATGATCAGAGCGTCTAAAGGAAGAATTATTAATGTTTCTAGTTTATTAGGTATGGCTATTTTCCTTTGTCTTAACCTTTTACACTTGCCCAATCAGGTGCAGAAAAGTAGAATAATTGTCTTGTTAAAGCTAATTAAAATGCAGATCTTTGGGAGATAGATCAAAACAAACCCAGCACCCTTATTCAAATTTGTGGTCTTTGTTGCTATTTGCAATCAATGGTATGAAGATATACTACTAAGGAAAAGCAATTGTTTGCTTTAAAGGGATTGCAAAGTGGTTTTCTAAACTTTGTATGTGTATCGGGGACACTGATAGCATCAATTTGCGCCATTTCAATTTCCATTTCCAGTGTTTTGCAATTCCACTGAAATTTACATGTTTTATGATGTCACTGACAGTGGTCTGCATAGATATCTATAGTAGCTTCCTGTAGATGTCTGAGCTATGTAATATTTTGTTTGTAGGACGTATAACATTAGAAGGTAATGGAGTATATTCTATGTCTAAACATGCTCTAGTAGCCTATACTGATACATTACGTCAAGAAATGAAGAAATGGGGTGTACATGTTAGTTTAATAGAACCCACAGGATTTTATACAGGTAGGGTTAAGATGTTTTTGATGGCACATTATACTTTCAGTTGCAAAATTACCATGAGTGTTTTCTTTGAAGACAGACTGTTGCTTAGTCTGTTAGGAATCTCATGATGTCATTTATATGGCAAAACACAAATGATTTTGTATAAATAATTGATGGTTAATAAAATCCATACAAGCAAAAAATTCCATTAATGATAAATTTTGTCTTAAGAAATGCAAAGTGTAAGAGCAATAGCTGAACTCCTAGTGTACTCCTCTCAAGTGTTTTGAAAAGAGTAAGCATGATGTGCTCTAGGCACAAAGAGAATATTTTGTCTTAAGAAATGCAAAGTGTAAGAGCAATAGCTGAACTCCTAGTGTACTCCTCTCAAGTGTTTTGAAAAGAGTAAGCATGATGTGCTCTAGGCACAAAGAGAATATTTTGTCTTAAGAAATGCAAAGTGTAAGAGCAATAGCTGAACTCCTAGTGTACTCCTCTCAAGAGTTAGCATGATGTGCTCTAGGCACAAAGAGAATTGAAGTTTAAGATGTTATATGATTTTTTTTCCTCCTTTGCATTATTGAAAACAAAATGTTGCTTATATTCCAATTTATTTAGGTAACATGCAGGAGCATTCATTACGAGGTCGACAAAATGAAGTGTGGGATTCGTTAGATGAATTAACAAAGGAGACATATGGAAGAGAATATCTGGAACATACGTATACCCATATAATCAACGCTACTCCACGCTACCCTCGTGACCTAACACCAGTTATACGTTGCATGCGTAGTAGTTTATTGTCTAAAAAGCCACGTGAACGCTACCCATGTGGCACCGGTGCTGAATTCTTAATAACTTTTTACCCATTATTACCAATGTGGCTAGCTGATAGATTTTCAGCCGCTATTTCTATTTTGCCAAAAAGTGTCACGCCGTCTGCGCTACAGAGGTAGTCGAACAGTATGGCGAGTTTTATGTGATTAATCAAATGCTAAATGTTATTTTTGTTATTGTGTCTAATCATGCTTTGAAATCAACTTTCTTGTTGTTTTTCGCTAATTTGCTGAGGCATTATGAATTTTCTTAGGGGTAAAAATTAAATATTGAAGAATAATTTGCATTTCAGCGTAATGACCAATAACAGGGAATTTTTGGCTTGTATTCTTCAACATTACAATTTTTATTTAATTTGACTCATTTGTAGAACCACATTATACTGCGATTTAATTTATTTCTGGCAAAATATTTATGTACGTCAATATTCCATTCAAAACATAAACACGAACACTTGATTTTGGGGTAGTTTAAGAATGTAGTAATGAAAAGTTTGGCTTCTGTAGTTCAATACTATAAAATTAAAGTGGAATGCTTTTTGTTATGTTTTGAATCAGACCTGGGTAGTGCTCGATTGCTCAGTTTTGAACATGTTCCATTTGTTTCAATTCTGGCTTCCATCGAGCTGTCCACAGATAGGTTCCATTCAAAGTTAAGCTTCTCCACCATTTTGAATTCTGTCTATCGTTACATCATCTATATTTTTTAAACCGGTGAAATAAGTTCTGAACTCTATTTCAACTTCTGGTTGATTCCATAAATCCAGAACGTGCAAAATGTGCCAATCAAGTGCACCCCCGGATGTGCATAAATATGTTTGCTTTTTCTTTTACATTAATACCCATCCTTGAATTATATTTTTTATCAATTTTGAGGCATTATGAGGCATTTAGATTTATATAAGTTTTTTTCTTTCAAAAACACTTTCATGGAATAAACAAGTGCTGAACTTATTTTTGTTAACTTTATTTGTATACAATTTGTTTGTTTGTTGCTTTTTCTAGTGATTTGTTTACTTTTTTGTTTATATTCATTATTGTTGTTGCGCAACCATAAATATTTCATGTTATGTTTTATACGCATATTTCGTATGCTGCAAAGCATATAGGTATAAAATAAACATTTTTGTGTTTTTTGGCTACCTTGTGCTTTTATTATTGATGTTTTTTTTGTTTCATTATTTTTCCATCCTTCATTAACCCATTTCACCTCTTGATTTATAAGTTATAACACCCAGTTTCAAAATAAAAAGCACCTTTTCCCCCGAACTCTTAAGTTATATAACCTTAATGTGCATGAAGTTATAACATAATAAGTGGCAGGTTATTTGAATATTTAACTTAATTTTTTTTTACCTATCATTCTGTATTAATACTGCCTTAAGACTGTTATTTATAAATTTTGTGACAGAATTTACCAAATACTTCAACAAAATACTTGAACAATGAAGTAGATACATTGAAAGCAAGCAATAGTCATTCTTTCTGTCTGCCTGCAAGACTGAAAAACAAAAATGAACCCATCAAAAATATCTGTTATCTGTTGTATATTTGAAAATTTGAATTGAGAAGTGAATATTCAAACTGAACATAAATACAAGGAGTATCACTGTATATCAACCATGTAAGTTACATTGGCATTAATTAAAGGGGTTGTAAAGAGATTTTCTAGTCTAAATATGAGTATTGAGTACATTAATATAAAGTTTCCAATGTAGGTTTGACAATGTGGTCTTAGTTTAGAGGCCAAGTCACAATCACAAAAACTAACGGGTTTCATTGGCATTCTTCGAACTTCTTTACAATCCTTTTAATATATTATTATTAATTTATTTTTCTTCATTTATTATCTATCATTTTTGTTTCAATATAATTTATTATCAAAGTGCTATATTTATTAAAAACACTAAGATATATGGATATACTACTTCTGCATTTATTACATACTACGTTTCGAAACACATACAGGTAACGTTATCAAGTTTATAAATGCAGAAGTAGTATATCCATATATCTTAGTGTTTTTAATGTACCTTCCTACTTCTATATGTCTTATAAACATTATGCTATATTTATGGTCAAATGAAATATTATTTCAATGAGTATTCTGATTTCATCTGCATGACCAATGAGATGTTGGACAAAGGAATACTTCCTTTGAACTTTAAATCTAAATTCTCAAAATTGGCCAGAAAGAGTTCATAATGTTGGTTTTTTTTTTATGTAAGTCAACTGATGAATATTATTCATCAGTTGACTTACATAAAAAAAAAACCAACATTATCACTGTAGGCCTATAGTTGATTTGAATTTAACTTAAAAATGCTCTCGACTTAGTTTTCATTAAATTAGTAAAATAGCATGCATGATAATTTTTTTATTTGTCATATGTATGTAATAAGTAAATTTTACGTTCATTGAAAAAATGACCAATGTTATCTTTAAAATACAGGTAAAATATCATAGTAAAAATTCATGAATTCATTGAAATATTGTGTTATTTCAAACTGGATATAATATTATTGTTTTCACACCAAGGTAAACATCTGTTTGTATAATTGTAGGTCTATGTCTGATGACAAATTTAAAGCGATTGTAAAATGGTTTTCTAAAATTTTATATGTGCATCGGGGACAACCATAGCATCAATTTGCACCATTACAATTTTCAATCAGGACATCTGGGATTTTTGCAAAGTTGCAATAACACTTAAACAAAGCATTTTCAAAATTGCATATTTCATATTAATTTCAGATTTTGGAAAAGAGATGCTTATATAGATTAAGCATTTCTATGATTGCAGTTACCACATATATCTGACTGAAAAACTGGATAGATTCAAATAGAATCCATTAACAGACCTAGATCATCATAAAAACTAGAAAACCATTTTACAACTTCTTTAAATTTAATAAATATTATGTATGAATGAAATAGTGTCATTGTTGTTCATCAAATATATTGTAATAAAATTTAAATCAAATAGATGTTATTATTCTTTCTCTTTCATATTTCCATTTTATTAGGCCTAGCTCTTACAATACAAATCTTGTGAAAATACCAAAGTGGTCCTAGACAGACAACAATTAGGGTCTACATATCGATTTCTTTGTACCATATGCATTACATGTATTTGAAAATACACTATTTTGTTTTTCCTTGCTCTACAGCTATGGACTGCGTAGTTCTATACCTGTTATTGACAACATCAGGAAGTGGATAAGGTCAGATCTTGTGAGTGGCA
Organism: Lottia scabra; assembly: GCA_029955415.1. Classification (NCBI taxonomy): domain Eukaryota; kingdom Metazoa; phylum Mollusca; class Gastropoda; family Lottiidae; genus Lottia; species Lottia scabra. Next base: position 9,133,195 of record JARJEI010000003.1, on the reverse strand, counting down.
ACATTACTTCCTTATATCACGTCTGAGGATCTAATTAGGTCGAGCTATGGGTGACAATACCACATCCATATTCCATGTCTGAGGAACTGGTAAGTCCAGAATTGTCAGTGACAACATCACATTCATAAATCACTGACCTAGCCTTACCCATTTTCTGAGACATGATATATAGATGTGATGTCGTCAATAACAGCCCTAGACCTACCCAGTTTCTCAGACATGATATACAGATGTGATGTTGTCAATAACAGTTCTAGACCTACCCAGTACCCCAGACACGATATACAGATGTGATGTCGTCACTAACAGCTCTAGGCCTACCCTGTTCCTCAGACATGATATACAGATGTGATGTCGCCACTAACAGCTCTAGGCCTACCCTGTTCCTCAGACACGATATACAGATGTGATGTCGTCACTAACAGCTCTAGACCTACCCAGTACCCCAGACATGATATACAGATGTGATGTCGTCACTAACAGCTCTAGACCTACCCAGTACCCCAGACATGATATACAGATGTGATGTCGTCACTAACAGCTCTAGACCTACCCAGTACCCCAGACATGATATACAGATGTGATGTCGTCACTAACAGCTCTAGACCTACCCAGTACCCCAGACATGATATACAGATGTGATGTCGTCACTAACAGCTCTAGACCTACCCAGTACCCCAGACATGATATACAGATGTGATGTCGCCACTAACAGCTCTAGGCCTACCCAGTTCCTCAGACATGATATACAGATGTGATGTCACTAACAGCTCTAGGCCTACCCAGTTTCTCAGACACGATATACAGATGTGATGTCGTCACTAACAGCTCTAGGCCTACCCAGTTCCTCAGACACGATATACAGATGTGATGGCGTCACTAACAGCTCTAGACCTACCCAGTTCCCCAGACATGATATACACATGTGATGTTGTCAATAACAGCCCTAGGCCTACCCAGTTCCTCAGACACGATATACAGATGTGATGTCACTAACAGCTCTAGGCCTACCCTGTTCTTCAGACACGACATACAGATGTGATGTCGTCACTAACAGCTCTAGGCCTACCCTGTTCCTCAGACATGATATACAGATGTGATGTCGTCACTAACAGCTCTAGGCCTACCCTGTTCCTCAGACATGATATACAGATGTGATGTCGTCAAAAACAGCTCTAGGCCTACCCTGTTCTTCAGACATGATATACAGATGTGATGTCGTCACTAACAGCTCTAGGCCTACCCAGTACCCCAGACATGATATACAGATGTGATGTCGTCAAAAACAGCTCTAGGCCTACCCTGTTCCTCAGACATGATATACAGATGTGATGTCGTCAAAAACAGCTCTAGACCAACACAGTTCCTGAGACGTGATATCCATGTATAGGCTACGGATGGGGTATTTTAACTAACAGCTTCGACTTGGCCCAGCTCCTGGGACGTGATACAAGGATGTGGTATTTCCACTTAGCTCTGAACCAAACCAATTCCTCAGACGGGATATTTCTCTGTATACATATTCCAGACTAAATGGTCATTTGTCAATTGTGGAATATACGAAAAGAAATGGTACAATTAACTGTAGTCTGTAGCATAATTAATATTTTTCTTTTTATCTCCCCTATATCTCTAAAAACTTTATTATATTGGTCGATTTAAACATATTTTTAACATTCATTATAATAGGGTGCAGATAGACTATATATAGTGTAATTTGAGGATACAATCTGCAAAAAGGAAAGATTGGCGCACTTATTTTCAGTTATTAAAATGAAAATGTTGATTTGTAGGAATAGAAAGAATTAAAATGCGTTATAATGAATATACCAGTTTGTCTTACAAGTTCAGAAAATTAACGCATAATTAACTAATTTAGAAAATAAATCACCAGCATAATTTCACGGCGCGACCGATCAAGTGAGATCAAAAAGTCCTTTTTTTTTGTTTTTCCAGGCTGTTCATTCGTGGACATTTCAGATTGGTTAAAAACTTCCAATATACATATGTAGGTATGTAATAAGAATATATATTATATTATCGAAATTTCAGCCTTCAAATCCCTGCGTATCTATAAATATCAGTGTTTGAAAGTAAAAAATACGACTCGTCGTTTAGTAAGACTATGCTTTATATGGAAAACACATACATGTACATGTATACAGAAAATGAAAGATAACTGTTAAGGTACTGGTATAATAATTGAAGGAATTGTGCAATTTTTAGGCAGTTCCAGTCAATCTGAAGGCTTTGAACATAAAATCAAGGCCCAAATCGATCTTCAAAAATGCTGAACATTCCCCTTTAAATGTTGAACATCCCCCTTTAAGACAGACGTAATAATTGCGTTGTAGGCTATTCATGAGTCAGCAGACAGAGAGAGAAGGCAAGATTTCGGTTATCACGGTTATCTTAAATTAAAGACTAAAATAAACACACATCTATTCTCAACAATCTACATGTACTATATATACCACGGTGCTTACGAGTTAACATATTTAAACAAACGAATCCGTTAGGATGAGTTTGTTTAAATATGTTAATGAGTAAGTCACGTGGTATATATTACTTGTAACATAAATATGATTGACAGCTTAAAAGTTATGACAGCATCGATCACGTTACTCTTTAATCCAATGAAATTGAAGCTCGTGCACGTTTCATTTTCGTCTGCAAAGGGGATGTCTTTCCAAAAAGGGGCGGAGCTACTGCGAGTGCAATAACTTAGTTGGTTATTTCACTCATTTTTTCCTATTAGATTCTATATGGCTTTCATGTCAAATTACCCAAGAATGCAATAACACAAATTTGCTGTTTATACACCACAGTTTTCCTCAAACACACATTTTAAGCAAATTATTTCTCAAAAACATCAAAGGAAAAAACATCATTTATGTTACAATATATATTAACATATTCTTCAGATGGCTTCTGTTCATTCATTCTTTGATACTGAAGAATAAACCAGCTGATAAACTTATACGTGCATTTGCTTTGATAAGCAAATTGTAAATCTAAGGTTAGCTACCTGATACCGCTTTGATTTGAATACAAGTGTAGAGTGAAAAGAGAGTATAAAATGCTCATAAGCATTGATTTTTTTTTTATGTTAAAGGGGAATGTTCAGCATGTTCGAGGGTTGATTTGGGTCTTGAATATATGTAAAGAGCCCCAAGAAGTACTAGCACTGCACACAAATCACATAATCCCTTCAGTTCAACCATAGCCTACCCCTACCATAACATTTATCTTTCATTTTCTGTATACACATGTATGTGTTTTCTATATACATGAAATACTTAGTCTTACTAAACGACGAGTCGTATTTTTGACTTTCAAACGCTCATAATTATGGCTACACAGGGATTTCAAGGCTTAAATTTTTAGGGTGAGTTGTGAACATTATTATGGATTAGAATATTTTGAAATTTCCAGGTTCTCAGACTCAAATTTTGTTGGTTGAACACTTAGTGAACATATCCCTTTAAATAATCATAATGATGTTTGCTAGATTTTTTTTTTGATCTCTGCTCGACACTTTATTGTAAACCTCTATCAACACCACATTTTCCATTTCTTTACTGGGCCGTGGTAACCTGTGGGGCTAAGGGAGGCTTCATCACCCCATCCCCCCTCCCCCCACCCCTTTCTATGGTTAGTGGACCCCATTTTCACCATCTTAAACGTTAACTTGAATGCTGTTCGGAAAGATCCCAGATGCAAGGAATTCAATTTTGATTTTAAAAAGGTTCTGCGGGTACAATGCCTTCAAAACTTTACATGAGATGGGCGCTGTCAACGCGAATTCTGTTCGGAAAGGTCTCAGAAGGCTTGTTTGGAATGAAAGATGCAAGGAAATAACTTTCAACTGGTTTTCTACTGTGTCCCTGATAACGAAGAGGTAATGATTATGTCCCATGAATTGTCTCCAGAAGTCATCGAAAACATGCAATTTCGAAGCATAATAAAATCACAGCATTTTGCTGATAATTACTTTTTATTCAGACCTATAACTCAGTTTGTGTCCCCTGGAAAATGTCCCCAGTCTGGGACATGTCCCCCAAGTTGAAAACCCAGGTTTTACAGGATCTGGATCGAGCTACTTTGAACTCTCCTTCAAGAATTTAGAAATTGTTTTTTTTTTCTTAATCAAAAAGTTCATTGACCATTGGTTCGCTTACCAAGGGGATTCTTATTTTGACCAACACAATTATGAAAGAATGAACGAGATCTGTTTAAAAAGTAATAATTGATAAGCTGAAACCTTGGCTAGAATTTTGGCCAATGAAAACTATAAGTGTTTATATATTATGTTTATAAGCTAATTATGAAAGAATTATTGGCAATGTTGTTATTGGGAGAGATTGTATAAACAGATGTAATATTCGACCATTCGAGGCTACTTAGCATCTCTATAACAAACTATGGCACAAAGGAACTGTAATTTCAAAATCACCAAAATCTGGGTGACATTTCAAGGCGATAGGCCTACCACCTCTTAGAATGAACAAAAAAATTAAATTATCGAACTTGGTCAATAGAAGTATATATTCATCAGGGGACTTACCTGTTGGCATATCTATACAACAGATTAGATTAGGCCTACTTAAATATTCTGATAAATCCAGAAAACTATGTTTATATACAATGATTGAAAAACATTAACTTAAATTGTAAGCGTTTTCAATAATAATCTGTAATTGTGTGGAAAATTACATAGTTTTATGGGTTTATTTTTTTTTTTTTTTTTTTTTTAAACAATATTTATTCATAATTTACAAGATATGTGGTACATAAATTCAATATATGGTTTCAGAAACAAGCCGAAGCTTATATTAATCCGTTACCATTTAATTATAGATATAAATTATACAAATATAAATTGGGTGTAGTAATAATATTTTATAAAAAATAGTGCTCAATAACCATTCAAATTTTATAATTTATCGTCCCAAAAAATGTAAAGTTAGAAATAGAGGGGATAGAGTTGTGTATAATGTAACAGTGTATTGGAATATGTTGGGAATATGCTTTGCTCATCGGGATCTCGACAGTCATCATGGCCGCATAGTGAATCTGGTCGATCGAGGCTAGTGGGTTTACCAGAAAATAATGTGTAGGGAATGATCCGGGGTATCTTAGGAAAATGAAACAATGAAGACAAAGGATAGGTCAGTAAGGCTGCTAGTTAATAAAATCCATCAGGAGTTCGTCAGGATTTTGGTATGAGTAAGTAATAACTGGACAGATAACAAAGGTTTACATTATACTATATAGTAAAGTATTTACATCTATATATATTTATTTATAATAGTTATTTACAATTTTATATATACACTTTCTCTCACAGAACCACTTTCACACTGGGATCATTCACTCTAACTGACGCTCGAGAACTACTTTCACACTGTGCCCAGCAATCAAACTTACACACTGCTGTAACATCCACACACTGACACACATTACAATACATGTTCACAACACAGCACCACCTTTATTCTCACACACTTACATTTTCGTACACACATAAGTTATGTTTTCACTAAGTAAGCCTCAATAGAACGCTCAATAGGTCAGGTAAGCTAGAACGATCAATAGGTCAGGTAAGCGAGAACGATCAATAGATCAGGTGAGCCAATAGATCAGGTGAGCCAATAGGTCAGGTGAACTAGAATGAGTAATGATCAGGTAAGTCTCAATGGAAAAGTCAATAGATCGAGTAAGTCTCAAAGGAATAATCCGTAGATCAGGTAAGCCTCAATAGAACTAACAATAGATCAGGTAAGCCTCAATAGAACTAACAATAGATCAGGTAAGCCTCAATAGAACTAACAATAAATGAGATAAGTCTCAATAGAACTAGCAATAGATCAGGTAAGCCTCAATAGAACTAACAATAGATCAGATAAGCCTCAGTAGAACTAACAATAGATCAGGTAAGCCTCTGTAGAACTAACAATAGATCAGGTGAGCTAAAATGAACAATAGATCAGGTTTATTTGATTGACCAAGTCTGAGAACTTAATTTTTTGATCATTCTAAGTTTAAAATCCATAAATGTACTTCTCAAAAATAAGTTTATCTTTTTATTTTGTTTATCTGCAAAATGGCCACTACATATATCAGAGACGATATCAAGTCTTTAACCACTGACTATCAGTTACAGACTGTTTATAAACTACTTGTAACCAACAATAAACAGTTCATTAATTACTAGGAAATGTCCATCATCATTCAGATCAAAATAAAAACTTTTATTTATTTTTCTCTCTCACTAAGGCCTACTTTCTTTGATAAAACCCAGTTATTGCAGATTTTCATTGGACTTTTATTGCATTTAGTTATTCATACTACTAGTATACCAGAAAAAATGGAAGAACATAATGAACAAAAAACAGTTTCAATTATGCCGGCAGTCCTCAAAATGCATCTAATTCATGGTCTCGATTGAAGAATGCAAAGGTATGCGAGTTTTCAGTGGATAACCCTTGAAACACTTCTAATTAGTCATTTTCTACTAGTGGCTTAAGGCGCATTGTTGGATATTTTGCATTGAACCTAAATATTGCGCTGGATATAGCAACCCTGTTCACTGAAATAATATATGCCTACTGTATAACTAACGATCGCTGATAGGTTGAAGAGGGTTTTACATTTTAAGATAGGGCTCAAGGTTGGATGTTAAACTAACCCGAGACCCTTGATCTTCTTATAGATGCTTGGACTCTAAAACCTAAAACTACTAAACAGTTTCAGGTCAGCTCCAGTAAAATACAAATCTACCTTTTCAAAGTGACCTATCGACATTTTTATTATTAATGGCAGTCTTTAACGCGTGGCCATAATATATTATAACAATAATACCACTTTCTTCTAGCTCGTATATCATACTCTTACTAGATTTCTTCTACTTTATCCATTCTTAGGTCAGAGAGTTGGTAATTTATATTCATAGTTCCACTAAGTATCATTCTATTATCCCTGTACTAATGGACAACACAGAATAATGATATCTTTCTGGGGTCATTAAGTTGTTAACCAAGGTTCTTATTTACTACAATGGACATTCACTTAAAGGGATATGTTCACTAACTGTTCGACCAAAAAACTTTTAATATTTTAGCTAATCTAATCCATAATAATGTTCTAAACTCTCTCTCAAAATTTTAGCTTTCAAATCCCAGCGTTTGAAAGTCAAAAATACGACTCGTCGTTTAGTAAGACAATGACTTATATAGAAAACACATATTATACAGAAAATGAAGGATAGCCAAACTGTAAAGGTACTGGTATAATTGAAGGGATTGTGCGAATTCTGGACAATTCCAGTAAATCTGACGGCTATTTAAATAAATTCAAGGCAGAACAACAAGATTAATCTTGTCGAACGCTGGAACATGAAGAAACCTCGTCACATTGCAATAGACACAGATTCTGAAGGATTATGAAAGTACTACCAAATATCATAGCTATAAAGGATTGCGAAGAAAATATGTTTATAAATATATTGTCAGATATTTCTCAGTTAATTTTCTCACCTTCCGGCTTCCGTATTGCTGAGAATTCCAAAAACGTTTTACTCTAAATCCAATTACCTCTAAGAAAATTAGTGGACTACTGTGGATCACTGGGTCATAAAACTTAATGTTTTAACATCTTCCAGATTGTTAGATTTAATTTGACATTGACAATTTATTAAGAATAAGTGACAACTAAATAGTGTTGTGTGTCGGTACTGATCGTATTTCCGGTACTGTTGTTCGTCAAAAAGCCGAACTGTCCAAGTTCCGAAAGGTCTATTACATATTGCGCAGGCTACATTGTACATAATAGTGCTAAGGAATCGCTGGGTTTGGTGGATTTAAAGTGGAGGTGCTGGAATCATAATCATTACTAGAAACTAGAAAGACAGTATATTGCATCGCTTATGCTTTATGTGGTAGGGTAGGCTGAATATTAAGGTCCGTAGGCCTACAAGCAAAACAATTCCGTTAATCAGAAATCTCGTCCAGAGCATGACAAAATCGGGAGTAATATGATTGTATAATTGTGGACTTCCCATACAGGTACCATCAGGTGTTTCGAAAGGAGTCAGTATCGTCTGCTTTGCGCGCGACACCCGCCACCAAAAACAACACCAGATACCACTATGAGAATAACTCGTCGACTTTTTAACAGTAATACTATTCATTAATAATGACCGCAACTTGCTTTAGTTGAAGAATCTGACATCCAGTACCTTATATCCATTCATCATCAATGCGATCTACCCAAACTGTAAATGGATACGAGTAATCCAGGAACCACCAGCTCTTAGAACATTGGTCAATGCCGAATCAACAAGCCTAAATTCTTGAAATACAAGGTTGTTACTGTCCAGATACCTACTGCAACTCTTTATTAGGCTAATCTTGGCGGACGTAAAACTCCATTTCACGTTATTCTTTAATAGTTTGCTTTAAGGTTATTTGGTTTGTATTTTATAGACACCATTACAAAAGATTGTGTTGTTATGATTTGCTATAATTATCAACTAAGGTGGTCAGTAAAGACTTTGGTTCAAGTCCAAATTACTTTCTACCAAGGGTCAATAATGTCATTAGACAGTTACACTGTGGCTTTATTTACTTTCTAATTGATAATAATAGAAACGCCTAGGCCGAATTGCTCTGGCTTCAAGTACCTGTTATGATTAACGCTTCCGTTCGATTTCCTCAAGGTTATCTCACGAGAAGAGACTATTATGTAGCTTCAAATCAGATCAAATCTTGTCACTGCTGCATTAAAGGATTTCAAAGTTTAATCGTATTGAAGACTTATTAATTTAGCCTCTTTTTGAAACTTACCAATTTGCCTTCCTGGAGCCTTATTCTCAAAAACTAAACTTAGATAAAATCCAGATTTTAAGAAGTACAGTAATCTGATTGGATAATGATACCAAATTCAAAATAGACTTTAGTGATTGACCAATCCGATTGCTTGATCACTAAAATCATCTTATTTTCAAGAATAAGGCCTCTGGTGATTTCGAAAAAAGGTATTATTCAGATTATAGCACCATTCTAGCATTAATCCGGTCAAGTGGGATGATGAGGTTATAACATGGTCAGTTATTTCTGGAATAACAGAAATTGCGAGTAAGTATTCATGTATACTAAGACTTGAATACATTGCCGAAAAAAACCCGAATCTTGTTAATTGTATACAAAATATGCTCTACCAGAAACAAAATACATGTATACTCAATTTGACACAATATTATATATCAGAACCAAATTACTCAAACTCGATATATTCAACCCTATTCAAATATCGGCTAGAGAAACTTGATATTTTGATTAGAACATAATAAAATGCAGAAAAGCAACATAATTTACTGCAAAAAGCAACATTTACACTGGATAACGCAATTTTATACACTGCTTTTATCGACAATAAGAAATAAATTAGAAACATAATAAACTGTCACGTTAAATACTGCATGAGAGCAATTATAGCATATACCGGAACCAGGATATAGAAAACCGGAACTAGAAATATAAAAACATGATAAATATGCGGAACTGAAAATACATAAACCTGTAGTTATGAAAACATTGTAAAAGACAGCCATATGGAATTAACTGAAAAGATTAGGTTCGTGGTTCAACTAGTAGACAGTTTGGCTCAATTATTGTACACCGAAATCATACATATCTACCAAGGGCGGATCCAGGAAAACTGCCACCCGGAAATATCATCTGGGCAATTCGCACCCATTTTTGCTCCCATTATAAAATTAAAAACGGAATGCATGAATTGATAGAAAAAGAAATAAGTTATGATTGTAGATAAATTCTCGCCAAAAAGTCCCAAACGGCAGCCGGTCATACTTTGAGGCAGATTATGGCCCATTTTAATACTTTTTCCTTAAAATCCCATTGCATACATTTAGTGTAAGAAATATTGGAGCGTAGTCACCTAGCGACACTTATAACCTGGGTCCAGTTCCAGTAAAATTCTTAAGTACAAAATTATGCCGAACTTCCATAGATACAACAGTCTACCATGGCATGATTTTGTACTTACGAATTTTATTGGAATGGACTCCTTGTAGATTGTTGTTTGTGTAGGAGACATGAATGCGATTCTTATGGATAGAAATTGTCATGGGTGTGAATTGCCCGGGTGGCAGTTTTCCTGGATGTGAATCGTCCTGGGTGTAAAGTGCCAGGGTGTGAAATGTCTCGGGTGGAAGTTGTCCTGATGCAAATTATCCTGGTGAGAAATGTCCTGATAGGAATTGGCCGGGTGGGAATTGTCCGGACGGGAATTATCTGGGTGTGAAACGCCCTACTACCCTATTTTTGGCCGACTGATGCCAGAACCCTCTAAAATATTTCCGGATCCGCGCTGTCCGCGACTGGTCTAGAGTTTGTTAGTTGACATGTACATGTATTCAAATAAAAAACATGTTTGTCAGAAGAACATACGAATTGGAGACTCTGAGAACATAAAGTGAATGAATGAATTAATACTTTGTAAATACGAAGAAAGTAGGGTAACATGTCTGTTTTGCTTGAGAAATGTAAAACTTGTCAACAGAAATTAGGTTTGTATTTATTTAGGATGCATGTTACACGGATGTACGTGCTTTCATGCGTAATGGTCAGCTTAGAGGGTCATAACATGTCCAGTTAGGTCAAGTTAAGATGGTCAAGAAAGGCAGTTGGTCAGTGGGACGATTGCTGTGATGTGAAAATCGCCTTCTTATTGTTTTATGTTCCTTTGGGCTTTGGTACATGTGTTAACACCAGATTATTAGTTAGTTGAACAGTATTTGTTAGCATCAACTGTTCGTAAAATATCATTAAAATCGTAGTTTCGCCAAACCAAACATGACTGAAGTAAGATTATGCACCGATATATTTAATGTTTTTAATATCTATAAATGTATTTATATACAATTCTAATCAGATTTTGAAAATATAAGTTTATGAAACAAGGATCCTTTGTTGACATGGACATGAAAACCAAAATTCGTTTTACTATATTAATCAAAAAATGTCAGTGGCTATCAAGGTTGGCATACACCACAATTTAAAGAAAATTTGTTCTTTATGCATCTCAGTTTTTGAAAATGAAATGAATCAATGAAAGTAAAGGTCAAAACTTTATTTCATATCTTTTGATTGACTGTATTTGGCTATTTATTCGAGAGTGTATTTGATTCCACGAAAATCAATACAAACGGTACACAACATTAATTTTTTCAACATGAGATTTCTAAAGGATCCATCCACTTTAAACATACGATCTAATCAGCTTATTTGTACTTTTTAATTTTGATTGTGAATTAAGTGAGCACTTGAGATCACAGAGAATAATTATATTATTCTATAGCCCATACGAATACGTTTCTTTCCATGTGAGTGTCTCTTATACAAATAGAGTTATCTTTCTTTGTTCTGAAGGAGGTGATTGGGTACTCACTACACTCTTATCAGCTACTTACAAAAGTATACGGGTATAGAGTAGAATGATTTATTTTCATGCAATTTGTGATATGGTCAAGTGTCCACACTTACTTGTGAGTCCAGAGAGAAAATAAACAATGGTCAGTTAAAGTGGACATTGAGGGTGGCCATTTAACACTCGTGGATACATGGACAATCCTTTAAGTCCAAATATTCAGCAATTCATATGACTCTCAAGATTTACGACATATACCGTTGTATTTTGCTTTGGTAAGTAGAAAATGTCATTGCTAACTCTGCCTCACTACATTGTCGTAAGCAAAATTTCGCCAGTCAAAATGGGTTCGAAAGGGACACCCATAATTGAAGGCGAACAAGAAAAGATACCAGTTTCTGTACCAAATACCATGCCAAATTGTGATAACCGTCAAATTATTAGGGCAATGACGTCATAGTCCGGTCAAGAATTCCCAGAACTATACACCAATTGCATCAGTTTCTCAGCGAAACTAAAGTTGCAACATGTACCATCAACACCCGGAACGGTTCTTCAAAATACGCACTTCCGGTCTTCTTCTGTATCCGGTCGACTTTAAGCAGGACAACGGCGAAACTTTACTAAGTGTTCGCTGGGGGAATTTTATTGTTGAAAGGGGTAAAAGGTGCCTTCAAAGATAACTATTACAAAATTGAGTTTACCCTAACCCCTTTCTGTCCTTTCATCCCTGACTGTGAAATCTGTTCCAACGTTACCAGCGTGGGTCAGCCAGTAACCCAATGACCACATGACCTATATTTCAACTCTCTCCACATATTGTTGAGAGTGAATATCAAGATTGTTTCCTTTTATCTGTCATAATATCATTCAGCGTACATCATATCTAATTATTGCCACCAACCTGTAGCAATATGTTGTATAAATATTAAATTAGACGGTGGAACACTTGACCGCATTCTTCGCGAGCATACCATCGTCAAGGTGGTTATTTCAAGCATACCTTGTCAATAACCATAATTTTAAAGGCATGTACTCCTCTACTTTCACATTAACTGGTTTTAGTTAGACTAAAGCTATTTCAAAACTGAATCTTCGTTATTCCATAGTTTAAAAAAATAATTAAACCTTACAGAGGGGAAGCAGTAAAATTGTTCTTTGGAAAGAAGAGTTTGCGCGTTACTTGAAGCAAGAATTTTGTTTTGTTCAAATGTTAAAATTAATACTAAGTAGTTAAAATAGGCTATACTCATACAGATTTTGGTTGTTTAGAAGGTCAGAAGTGTTCTATATTCATTGCACGTCCAAAAGCAGTCTGACATCTGCAATATATGGTTATCTTTTTAAAAACACTGCCAAACTATGATTGTAAAAAAGATTGCGATTGTTTGCACTCTCCATTGGTTTAAAAGAGACTTTGTGGAATAGCAGTATTTTAATTTTTGACCACATTCGTCTACCATAACCTTTATCCATTTATGCTATTCATCCATTTAGTTTATTTAGTATACTAGTAAAATAGAAAAGCTAGATACAATTAGTTCGGCGGCTATCGTCGTGTCTAGTGGTTCAAAGTGTACATATGGTCACTATAATATCCACTTCACTCAGACCAGTGGTCAAATATTGTTTATTTATACTACCAATTGATACAAGAGGGGAAATCTTAAAGGAAATAATTAGAATCTGAAACGCGATACATCATTATTATTTTTACTGAACTGTTTCGTTATTCATAAAACCCTGAGGCAAATATCGTCCTTGTGTGCGAGTCTGGGAATTTTTTTGAATTCATATGATTCATCCCAAAGCTCAACAACGTTGGCACAAATGATCTAACGACTTAGAGCACCTTAATAGCGTTTGGGTTGACCAATATATTTTCATGTTATTCTGAAACAGCAACAACGTTGGCTAAACTATGTTTCGTCAAAATGTCTTTTCGGATTTCGAGTTTTGTTTTGCGGTTCGGATCGTTAGTACTTGGTTTCTTTATTATGATATAACGTCTTTGGTATTGGCATTCTGTAGAGCACCTTAATGGCGTTCAAAGCTGGGTTTTCCAGTCTCTTTTATGTATGGGGTATACCCATCGTAATTCCTGCTGACGTTCATAATTACTTTCGTCAGTTGAATTTGATCTCCATTAACCAGTATTTAGATTTATTCATTTTGGAGATCAGGATGATATTAACTGCCGTACGATAGGGGTAATGGATGATCAGTTCAAGAATAAACAAGATTTTCAATTAGAGAAATGATACGGGTGGCTATTATCATTTGTCACTTGTTTCTTTATTGATTAAGATATATGTTATATTTAAAAGGAATGTGTTCGTATAAATGTTCGTTTTCAGCTTACCATGAAGATTAAATATTTTGACCACTGAAAGTAAGAAAGACAGATAACAAAATGGAAAAACGTACCCGAGGCATTCTAATGCGCTCTGAACACAAATGGTATTGGTTAACTATAAAAACGAATATACTTTAATTATGTTCCATTTCAAATGTGTCTATTATAATTCGAATTTTTCAACCAGGTCCCTTTTTTAATGATGCAGGTCGGAGGGACTGTAAGGGAAAAAGCATTCGGATGAAACAATCAACCGAGGTCCTGTCGGCTACAGTCTGTGAACTTTAACGACCTGGGGCCTTATTCTCGAAAACTTAACTTATAATGATTTTAGTGTTCCAGTTATATGATTGGACAATCACTAAAATCGATTTTAAATATAGCTTTATTATCCAATCAGGCAACTTGATTTCTTAAAATCTGGATTTTATCTTAGTTAAGTTTTCGAGAATAAGGCCCCAGTTGGAAATAGAAAAAGAATAGGCTAATAGCGCTGTCTTGACAAAAGTGTCCGCCATTGCATGTATAGCATTGACCCGTACTCATCAGCCAAAACAGTTGCAGAAAATCAGTACCTTATACTTCATTTCTAATTTGTACATAGCATTTAGTACATTATTCTGCAATAGTTAACCTAAATAACCAGAAAGAAGAGAAAGTGACACTAAGTAAAATAGTATATTATGATATAAGACCGCTTTAGATTTCCAATTTAAAAATGATATATCATACTCTGTATCGTCGTGTGGGGTCTAATATTTGAAGGTCAATATGAAAGGTTATGAGGGAAGTCTCTGATCATTGTCTACAAGATTTATAGTCATAGTGATATTAAATGGTTATATTATATGTGAAAATTGCTGGTATTGATATTTTGAATTACTTTCCTGTACTATTTTGAAATTGATAACGATTTTCAGATTTTAAAGTGACTGTGTATGAGATTTTTAGATGGCCTCCAAGAGATTTAAAAACTCCCCGGTTCAACCTTGATCGCTTCGCGTAACATGCACGAAAATACGCAAAATCGCAAGATCCCGGGCGGATAGGTGCCTCATAAACTTCTTTACTTTCATCTTATCCGAATATTTCCCATCTTTGCCAGTAAATGTACGGAGAGCAGAGGGAATAATTAGGGATTATAGGTTGTAACTTTTAATGACAAAGTTACGTAAGCACAGACACAGGACATAAGTTTAATGCTCTTTAAGAAACAAAATGTGTGAATAGAATAGGGTTAAATTCATCTCGCTCCTCCCCAACGACGAGAAAAAACTACTTGTTTTCGCTAAAGTGAAGTAATGGATTTATTAGTCCAAAAACAAAAACTTGTATTTCAGATAATATATCAATTTTTGTGAAAAAAAAAATGCAATGCGAAAAATGTATTGACAAATTAGGTCAGTCACTTTAAATAAATATCAGGCGTGGTCGTGTGTGTTATGGTGTGTCTTTGTGAACCGTGAAATTAACACTATTGTGTATGATGTATCTTCTGATAATTGTAAGGAATTCTGAAAATGGTTAAACAACGGGGCGTGTGGTTTAGATCTTCACTTAAAGATACGTAGAAATATTGCTATCGTAAATTAGTTAAGTATTTGATATTTTCACAGTGCGAAAAGGTTGAGACAAGATAAAATTAATGGTTCCTATTTGTGAAATAAAGATTGATTGATTGATTGATTGATTGAAAACTTTAAAGGGATTGTAAAGTGGTTTTCTAAACTTTGTATGTGTATCGGGGACACTGATAGCATCAATTTGGGCCTTTCCAATTTCCATTCCGACGTCTGTGGTTCTTGCATTTCCACTAAAACTAACGTTACTGACAATGATCTAATGATATCTGAAGTCATAAAACACGTTAGTTATAGTGGAATTGCAAGTTTAGAAAAATTCTTTACAATCCCTTTAGGTCAAATTTTAATCGCCTATCGTTATTTTTTTCTCGCATAACTGTTTTGGGGCAAATTAGGATTTGAATAAAAGTGGTTGACGCGGCAAAAACTTCTTGTCGAGTATAGTTGGGATAAACAATAAATCCGGACCCAGTCCATGTGAGCTACAGACAAACTTTGCCAGTTTGATAGCTAAAAGAATGGGCCATCCTGTTGTTCTCGCTGAAATTTGCAAACTACGTTGCGCATAACCATTCATTTGCAATACAGTATGAAGCAGCAGTGGTCTAGACAAAAAAATATGTGTGCCGGAGGGGGTGGGGGTAGTGGTTCTAGCCTCTGCGAAGTTAGACGGAGTGGCTAGAAATTTTGTCTGTTACAACTTTTTCTGCGAATTGCCAAAACTATTGTAAAAACATGCTTGAAGTACTGTACACACTGACAGCATTTTCAACAACATGTTGGCCAACAAAATATTACAAAATATTAGTTCCTGTATACACACGACAACAGTTTGGCCAACATGTTGTCGAAACACCTGGGCAACAAAATTTGGTCCTGTACACACAAGACAACAGTTCGACAACATGTTGGGCAACTTTTTGCTGGATGTTTCTAAACCTGTATACACTAACAACATTTTCGACAATATGGCATTTCGGCAACATGTTGTCGAAAATGTTGTCAGTGTGAAATGTACTTTAATGCAACTACGCCACCTAATAAGTAAATTGCCTTTCCAATGAAGTTCATCTTATTGTCAATGGGATATTTTATGAAAACTATTATCAACACCTACTCCTTATTCCTTAGACCCCCTTCTGAGTCTCCACCTTGAAATTGTTAAGACAACTGGGGAACCTTATAATCTCTCGTTAGTAAGCCTTCAAGATGTCACCCACTTCACTTCAAGACATGACCCCTATCGAGAACTATGAGACCCCCTCCCCCTCCCTGTGTTATTCCATATTAACGTACCCCTTGACCTGTCCATTACATCTAGTCCGATTACTATCTTATCACTCATGACAGTCCTAAGTGGCTAACCTGCAGTGCTTAAGAAAGGATAAGCATCAGTAGATATGATTCCTATAAAAGACTTATTAAGCCACCTTATTATTGCACTTCATTCAACTCCTTGACCTGCAGATTACACCTTCTCTGATTAGTGTATTATGACACATATTGATACATATCACGCAGTGCTTGAGAAAGTGTGAGCATGAGAGACGCGAAAGAAATATAACAGGGTAAAGGGGAATGTTCATCATTTTCGATGATCGATTTGGGCCTTGAATTATGTAAAAAGCCTTCAGATTTACTGGAACGCCCCAAAAAATCGCACAATTTGAAGGCTTAAATTTCAAGGGAGGGTTTGAAACATTATTACAGTGAGATTAGATTAGCTAAAAAAAAATCCATCTTCTGAGACTACAAGTTTTTTGGTCGAACAGTTAGTGAACATTTCCCTTTAATACATCGCGTTTCCACTTAAATGCTATGCTATAACTGCTTAGCTTTTTAAGAAGCATAGCTAAAATGTTGGTTTTTTGAGGCTAAAGAACAAGAACGGATGATACCCATAAAGAAGGGTTAGACCCTTGCGCCGCCGCCATTAGCCGCCGTCGCCGCCGATTTCTTTACAGCCATAATCTGCCAGTTGTGAAAACAAAGCGCCGCCGATTTAAGTCAGCCGATTTCTGCCACTTTGTAAAGAATTTAGGACGATTGTCACTTAGACCTACCATGCTGAACATGGTAACTTTCATCCATGATAATTTAAAACTATTGCAGTTTGATTAAAATTTTGTATTGTGAGTTGATTATTCAGAAATAAATAACTTGATAACAAACACCAGTTGTTTATGATGCCTGCAGTGTATAATGTATGTTCCTTCATTATAACTCAAATGTTTAATGGAGGAAATCCGTTTTAGCCGCCGAAAACCGCCGATTTTTTTTGCTAGCCAATTCAGCCAGTTCAAAACCGGCTAACCGAAAACAAATGACTAGCCAGTCAGTTTCATCTGCTAGCCAGTCACTTTTTACAAAATAAATCGGCGCAAGGGTATAAGAAGGGTTAGGTATCATCCTTATTGAGTTGTGACAAACATTCCAGGTCCTATCAATTTGTATCCGAATTTCGCGGAGCCTACACTTCCTTCTCAGTAAGATTATGAGTTAAAATCATAGGACCGATAATAATCTAGTCCCTCGTGATACAAATGTGAATGAATTGAATAGCGTGTTACTATACAATATACAATGTCATGCACTATACACTACTATTCAGTTATTCGGCCTAATTGCATAGTGAACTTGAGTTATGATATGATTTAAATGAAATCATTTCGGATCAAGCATATTTAACATTAACACTTACATAACACGCCCTAGAATCTAGTCAAGTGATGAAAGTTTCTTCAGCATGACATTAGCATAGTTGACTGAAATTCCTAATATACAGAAATAGAAATGATGTCAAGGAATGATTTTTCCTAATCCGGTCTTCAATCCAGTCAAAATGTAGAAGTTTGGTGTCCATCACTTTCGTACTAGAACCATATACGTGTACGTGATTGCGATTCTCAATGTACGAGTATGTAGAGCCAGGGGCTAAAAAATTAAGTGCTCTGTGTGTACGTAGAGGCCAATACACGCGATACACGCATTTTTAGCATTTTTTTAAAATGGTTTATTAGTGAAAAAGGAAATACTGTATCATATTATGAGTTTTTTTTTATCCTTTACTAACTATTGAACTGGTTAATATGTAATCAAATTTAGGAAATTTCCACTCTCATTCTGTCATTAAGATGAATGTTATACCAGCTACTGCTATTACATGTATTTGGAAATCCCAATAACAGAAGTCATATGATAAATCATGTGGGTCTACTATAATTCAGAAGAATTAATATAGTAGATCGTGTGCAATTGTACTTGTGTAGACATATAACGTTATGTCGATAGAGGTCGTGCAAATTACTATACTGCATATTATAATATGTTTGATAAAAATCATAACGAACTATGGCATACAAACAAACATTGATACTGAATTATATAAGATCGCCTTTCCCCTTCGAAATATGAAATGGATTTTTATGCCTTCTTTTAGCATCTGTTAGAACTAACTAGGGTGGGAAAATACTATTTAAGGACAGTGGCATTAGCTTACGTTTCAAAACTGTCGAGATATCCTAAACGCAGTGCTTCTCAACCTTTAGTGCTGATCTGCACCTGAAATTCAATTCATACAAATTTTCTCCTCTTTACAAACTTTATCCCTTTGATTGTAATTCACCCCCAATTCCCCCTCTTTCCAAATTTTACCCCCTAACATTTCAATTTCACCCCTGGTGGGTGCATATGAACCCTGGTTCAGAAGCACTTCTTTCACGTGCACTAACTTTGTTTATTGTCCCATACGAACGACGAAAGTTCTTTTCAATATTGTTAGTATACCATTGTCCTGCATCACTGACGGAGAAACCGTCAATTTCATCAGTGTTTCGATCTATTGTCCAATCTGAACTTTGATGTCCAAGTATAATTTCGGATGCTGGTGTCGTATACTATTTTAACAATTCTGCTCATTTCCTACAATTCATAGAATTTCATCAGCTTTCAGGATATCATAAGAATTATGATTTGACTAAAAGCTGTTAAAAGTGGGAATCCCACCATTACGAATTGTCTCGTGACATTAGTTTTATTAATACAAAAACTATATAAGAAAGCGTTTGGTCTGAACGAAACCAATTTTGCACGCGACTCGAGACATTGAAATCTAAACAGTAAGTTGATATTTGTATTTTTAATTGACTGTCATTCAAACTTATGTACAAAAAATGGTCTTATATCAATTTATATGTGCAAATGAACTTAAAGAGAATGTATAGAGTTTTTCTAAATTTTATATGTGTATCTGGGTCACCGATTGCATCCATTTGCACCAATTTATACAAAGTTTTTTTTTGTTTGATAAGGTCTCCTGTGATTCAATTCAAGCATATTTCGTGGATTTGACGTCATCAAATATATAGTTAAAGTGGAATAGCAGGAACAGGACTTGTCAAATGGCGAGAAGAGTTACCCCTTCCGCTAAAACGCTCTGCTCGGGGCCCTAACATTTTGTGCATTAAATGCACTTGGCCCTTAACAAAACTTAATTGTGAAGGCCTGAGCTAGAACCATAGCCGTCTGACTGAAAATTGTAATGGTGCAAAATATAAGTGTCTCCGATACACATACAAAATTTAGAAAACCTCTTTACAATTCTTTTAAGAATATGAATTGTAACATTAATACATGGTGTCCGAGTGTTCAGTCCATTATCAACGTTCTCCAATGTGAAATTACCAACTTTAAGTCAAATTTAGTCAGTTGTCACTGTTTTGGTAATTTGCAAACGACTTGGATGTAAGAGATTAGTTCTGGGAATTGTCCTAGCAAGCTGGAATTGGGTCCTAAGATCCAGTTGTAAATATTTTGATGATAATATGCCTTTAAAAAATCTTATAGATACATTATGATATGCAAAACAAACAAATAAGCCATTTTATCCGTAACTCCAATAAACAGATTAATATAATGGTTTTGATCTTGGCAGATTTGAGCCTCCATAAACCATAATCATTACTGATATTGGCTTCTATAGACAATAGAAAAGATAAGATGACCGTGATTTAATGTGGTTGTTGTGCTCGAGAGGATCAAGCAACTCTTTCAACTTATCTGGAAGTAGGATCAGTAGCGAGTAATGACCCCAGCTTATCAAGTGTAGAATTTGACGCGAGTCGAGTTTATCAATCAAATTCAATATTGGCTGTAGACTTCCGACTTATTTCCGGTATCATATCAAATAACATTCCACTGATAGTATTGTTTGATTCTCTGTCAGAATGAATTATAATAGTTGTCTCGACACAAAGTTAACGAAGATAGATAAAGACAAGACGAAAGCTGCCCCCATTGATACTTTAAAGGGGAACCTTCAGCTTGCACTATTAGCCCCGAAAATCTGGGGGGGTGGGGGAATGACTGGACATACAACACAATTTGGCATCCGAGAATATCAAAGTCCCAACAGTTTACGGTCAAAACTCCTTTCGCAAATCATCTCCACTCATTACTGATGCAAATTCAATCTATGGCATATAATCGTCCATAATGGTCCCCGCAATAAAACGGCGATCTGCACCCCTGCATTACCAAGAATAAACTCTGTTTAAAGACCAAGTGTCTACTTCGTCTTCCACTAGACAGTGTTGCATTATAAATTGTAAAATAAATTATGTTTGTTAGAATCGACAATATGAATACAAGGTGTTCTTGTTGGTGCAAATTAAATAATTAATAACTAGTCTGTAACCAGTCTATCACCACTACTCTATGAGACTATAATAGTGCCATGTTAGTTATGTTTGGGTAAATATTGAAATAAAAATCAGATGGAAGTCGCCAGGCGTCTGACAGCCTCGTTATCAAATTCTACAAAATAAATATTTATAAACACTGAAATAATTACACATCTCTTTTAATTAATTTTTATTATAAATTATCCCCCTTGTTTATTTACCTTATCAGACGACACATTTTCAATATTTGAATCTGCATTTTAGACCAATCAACGCCTCTCAACACTATGTCTGCTGGAGTATTATTATTTTAATCTGGGATTAAAATCCCCTGGGTTTAATCCTCGATGATTTGAATTAACCTAATGAACTCTGATTTGTTGATAGACTGTGATAAATAAACAGAAATTTTATTGAAAATAAACAAGAAAGCTGAGAATAAATTTCAATCGTTCTCATCAGCTAATCCTAGTTTTATTGTCTTTCATTCATCCTAAATACTACTCTAGTCAGAATTCCCTTCTCTCGTTCATCATTTTCACGCTGGGATTTCCTACATCACGTGACATCATTCACTATTAATGTCGTCTGCTCGACTTGTAGGCCTATTTCAGTTACATTATGAACTGTCCTTGTAAACAGTCGTGAAGTTAAAGGAGGTCATCTAAGTTATGTTTAGCCTGTATTATAGCGAACATTGTTGATATTGAATGTCGGTCTTTAAGATACTTCAATTAGTAAACAATCACAGACGAGACTACAGCTCAACTAATCAGAGGCCAGTTAAAGGGGCAAGGACCGGGAGTGGACAATCAAATAGTGTATACAAATTTGTTGGATATACAAGTACATAAAAAGTTTTCACAGTGAATTTTACTGTTAACTTCTCAGTGTATTTTGTTGAAGCCTTTTGCGAAACTGACTTAAAAAACCGAGGACCAAGCTTTTCTCCTGAGAGAATTTCTTCAGTAGATATTAAAAAGTATGGCATCTTCAGAGGAAAATAAATGTTTTTTAAAACCTGCCAAAGCTTCAGAAAAGGTGAGTGAAATATTGCTTTAAACGAATCCGCATTGGTTTTATTTGTCTCTTCTAGTCTCATGCTGGCTTGACCTCGCATACCGTATGAAACCGTATTCCTCATGTGAAAAGTTCATAAGCTGTTACCTATGTTTCGTCAAAATTTCTTTTTGACTTTCGAGTTTCGTTTTGCGGTTCGGATCGTTAGTACTTGGTTTCTTTATTCATAACCGGAAAAACAAATCGTCACAATTCTCAAAGATATAGTATTTTGTAAGATACATTTACATGCAATTGTAGTGCACTTGAATCATACATGTGTTTCAATATGCAAAGTGCATTGCACTTGAAACGCACTTTAATATATTCATAATAATACATATTTTATTGGAATAAACGTTTCTATGTTTTCTATGTGTGTTGGCACTATGTTGATTTATATACGTATAGTATTACCTGTTAACAAGTGTAGGCCTTATCATGCAGTCAAGGTGCATAAACAATGCTAGACTCCGCCTATTGGCCTAGAAGACGTATCTTTTTCTGCACCACATTTTCAGCTGGTGTCAATAAACAGAAAAAAATGTAGTATTTAATGGTTTAAAGACTCGCATTTTTATCTGTAATATTGTAAATAATCAACAGAATATGTTGCCGTCTTTATCAAATTTCTGTCTGACCCATTAGATTGTTATCACACTTTTCACACAGTTCTACCATTCTTTACGTTTATTTAAAGATGCACACTTAACTATAAATGTAGCATCTTAACCCACCATCTCCCCCCCCCCCCCCCTACAAGACTTCTAGGAATAGAGATTAAGGTTTTGGTCACACACATTAGGTACGTTCGAATTGTGTATTTCAAACGAATGCGAAACTATGCAGATTTTATATGTTTAAGTTACGTATTCAACTGAAAGACCAACAGAATGCTGATGCGACTGACAATATTGTTGCCTAGAAAGTCACATTGACTCGCACTTCGCACTTTGCCTATTATTTTGTATGAATGGAAATATTAACCTCAAAATAGTTCTGAGAGTCAAACTCTTTGTCTTAAAGGGATTGTGAAGAGGTTTTCTTAATTTTGTATATATATCGAGGACGCTTAAGCATCAAATTTCTCCATTCCAATTTTCAATCAGAAGTCTGTGGTTTTAGTAATATCATGTCATCCATGCGAAGGTCTGTGATATAAGCATATTTTGCAGATGTGACGTCTTCAAGCACCTACTTTAAGTTGAATTGCTTGAAACACAGACGTCAGATTACAATTTTAAATAGTGCAATAAGATGCTATCAGCGTCCCTGATACATTTAGAAACAATTCCTTTTAGTTATCATCTATACAGCATAAACTTTGCCAACTCTTAGTAAGTTTATTGCTTTAGAAATTTCTGTTACTAATCAAATATGATAAACAGTATATGACATAAATGAAATAGCGCCCATAATTAAAGCTTTAAATATTTCGCGGTTGGACACTCACAGTCTGATAGGACCACCAACAAGGATTAGAACCCAAACAGACAATGTAACACCTCATGGTTTATTTATGATGTTATCAAGACGCTTTCTGTATTTCTGATAAGTTACAAATCTGTTATAGAATCACTTCCAGAAACATTTCTGTCTTTATTGATAGATTACAGTTGATGTTGTAACTTTTCTGGTTTTTACACCCGGAACGTAATGCTCCAAATTATTACATTCATTTAGTTTTGAATCGAAGTCCTCAAGGCACGGTCTCTGTGCCATTCACGCCAGAAAACTACCATTAGAACCAGTTCAGTTTTGTAGTTATTTCGTTTGGCTCCCAGCTAATGTCAATACTTAAAGGGTCATTCTGGTTTTTTTGAAAAACGTTTCCATTATCAAAACATCGCAAACGTTACCTGGGAGTATTTCTAAAGTATGTTCATTATACCTATGCATATTCTTGATCAAACTGAATTTGTTTTTAAAGGGTTAATTACAAACAGGGAGTACTTATTGTTAATCAAGCAGTTTGACCTAGTTTTTGTGTTTGACTTAATAATGGCTCGATATTTCTAACTGAAACCTTTAAAATACAATAGTCAAGACATTTCTCTAAAATTCGGCGTTTATTTTACTCAAATCCGTTCAGTAGTTAAAACTTTCAGATACATTAAAGGACACATAGTTAGAGATTTGAGAAAAAACCATTTTTGACCTAAAACAAATTCAGACTGTCCTTTTAAAAGTAGGGCAGCAGTAACAGCAGTCTTCATCTTAAACAGTCATCAATAAATGAGGACTTTATTGACGGACATATTGAATCCTGTGTGGTCATTTTCTGTCAATAATATTGATTCAATATTTTGAGTCAATATATCAATAATATTAACGGTTTTATTGAACGTGTATGGACCAGTTAACTAAATGTAGTTACATTTAGTCCAACTGCCCAACGAATTCAAAAGAAAAGACATTTGTGTGGAACATTACATGTTTTACAATGAGATACCCTCTTATAATAAGCATACACAACTTAGCAAATGCGTTATATAGAAAACACAATATACAGAAAATGAAGGATACATGTTAAGGTAGGGATATAATTGAAGGAATTATGTGATTTTCGTGCATTAATAGTACTTCTAAAGGCTATTTGCATAATTGTATTCAAGGCCCAAATCGACCTAACAAATTGCTGAACATTCCTCTTTAATCTGTTGTAAAGTTATTACGGTACCAAGTCAGTCATTTAAGTACTCTTTTTTGCTAAGTCTGAGAATTTAGATTTGTGTTCATTCTAAGGGAATGTGTACCTTTAAAAGATATCTTTGTACATACTTAAGCGTGTTCTTTGTTAGCTTCACTTCATTAAATTGCAATTTATATCTAGTTTTCTTTCAATTTCTATTTCGTTTATTTCGTACATATAAAACATTTGCTAGCCTTGTATGTTTTATCTTTAATCTGCAAATCACTCTTTATATAATTGAATCTTAAAGGAGCCTCTCTCTTAATTTCGACATTTGCAAAACAACATTCTTACTCATAATACACTGTACCGCTTTTCAATATTTCATTGTAATGTACATATTGCGTTTTCCAAAATGATTATCTTGATTTTATCAACAACTAAATAATAGGGCACATCTTTGATTCAATAAGTAAAGTGAGTATTATATGACTGTAACCAAACATGGATTTGGCAACAGATAGTGACTATCAAATTTTTGACCAAAAAAACTTTAGTCTTAGAACCTGAAATTTTTAGCTAATCTGATCCGTTAATTGAAAGCTTAAAATCCATAATTATCAGCGTTTTGAAGTTAAAAAGTCGACTCGTATTTTAGTGATACTATGCTTTACATAGAAAACACATATACAGAAAATGAAAGATATAGGGATATAATTAAAGGGATTATTCGATTTTTGTGCAGTTCTAGTGATTCTGAAGGCTATTTACAAATATCAAGGCCCTAATCGACGACTCAAAAATGCTAAACATTCACCTTTAAAGGCAACACCTTTAACCTGCAGTAGTCCATCTGTACAATACTGTATGTATCTAGAAATCAGCTGATAGAGTCCAGGTTCTACACAGGAGCCACATTTCATTTCTTATCTTCTTACAGGTTTCTAGCTGGCTAGGTGGTTTCTATACAGACAGATAGCAATTTGTGTTTTGATTCACTTTAGTCTATTATTGCTCGTAGCTTGATATAAAATCAAGACCACAGACGGTGGCGAGCTTTTACGAACCTGTATATCGAGATACAGACGTGTTTTTACATTAAACACAACAGTATTGTTTTTGGATTTCTTTGAGTTGAAAAATTTATGAGGCATTATTCGGATTTTATAGTTAACCTATTAGTTTTTACGTGAATAAGCAGATTGAAAAAATGATTGAAGTTTAAAAAACGTCTTGTTAACGTATTATTCTATAAGACATCGTTTATCGGTGCATATATGTGGTATATTTGATCCCCCTGTTGACAATTGGATTTATTTAACAGCTGAATTGTTGTTTGCACAAGAAATGTGAGTATGATAATTGTTCTTTTTCTCGTTTGAAAGTTCGTCTGCCTTTTCAATCAACTTTAAAAAAAACTCACAAGGTTAACGTATAAAGCCTCATTTCATTTTATATTCCTTGAGGGAACGCGCAACTTTTTTTTATCTGAATTATAATTTGACTGGTATTAAAGATGCATTTCCTCAAATATGTTGACGAAAGTTCGCAAAAAAAATATACCATATCAGCTATTATTATGAAAATACCCACCATAGCTTGTCCAGGTGTTTCTGAAGTGTGAGCATCATTGAGCGAGTAATGGCGACCCATCTCATTTTAATGTGATGATCTTGTTCAGAAGCAATCATTTTACAATTGGTGTGTAATAATCTTGGCAATTAACATTATTGGCTATGTGGACTCTCTTGAGATAAATGACGAGCTGACTCTCTCAGTCGCAAAGTGGTGTGAGGTGTTTTTGAAGAGTGGGCTTCGATAGATACACCTTTCATAGTTCCATATTTATTACAGTAAAGATAAAATTCAATTAATGCTTTGAGCTAATTGTTGCAGGATGTCATTAGAGGAAGCATTGTTCACCAAACGAGTTGTCAACTTTAGCCGATAATGGTCATCTCAGGTGCTGAAGTGTGCAATTCTATTTCTGATTGATTTTGGATAGATTACGCAGATTTCATACCATTTAACAACCGAACAAGACGTTTTCATCACGTTCGTCACACCAGTTTATCACACAATTAGCAGCCTGTCACGTCCGTTACTTATGTTAACATGTTAACATAATGTTCAATAAGACATGAACATGATTATTGTCAGTTTAATCATGTTAAAATTGTTATTTTTGTACCACAACTACAACGTATGTTCTCTTTAAACTTGAAACTTAATCTGATCTTCAAGGTTACGTTCGTCGACTCTTTGCCTGGTTTTGGGATTAAATTTGACAATTTTTATACAGCGTTAAGCTACAGACATCATAGCGTTATTGTGAATTTGTCAACAAGAAATATGATAGGGTTAAACAATTTGGCTAATGTCTGTAGCCTCTCTCAAATTGGTGAAAAGACATTTCAGAAAAACAAACATCGGCTGCTATATATGTTATTGGGGCAAATTATCGAGAGCAACACATGCACTTAATTCTTCGTCGTTGTGTTTTTTATCACATTGAAATTGGCACCGTATATATTTCAAGGACAGAATTAATAGAGTTTATTTCTATATTTAAATGATGTAGCATTCTTAAAGCTTTCTAGTCCAGCTGATGAAGCTCAGTTTCATTTTTACAACCCGTATCTTTTTATCCGATTTCATATCCACTTAAGGAAGGTTCGTTTACAATTGAATTAACTTCTCTTGTGTAAGATAAGATGGGAAAATAAACCGAGGCCCCTTGTGCTTCAGGTTGTGCACGTTAAAGATACCTCGACAATTAATAAGTTGGAAATCTAAACTAAGAGCAGGCTAATGCTGCTGTCCTGGCAAAATTTCCCTCATTGCACACTGCATGTAATTTGTACGTCCTCAACCCAAAAGGTGCAGACAAGGAGATAAAACCTGATTTCATTTCATTTCCCTTGTTCAGGTTGTAATATTCGAGTCGAAGAGTTGATTTACAGAAGTCCATGCTAGTGTTACACTGGAACTCTTCCTCTAACACATTCATGTGATAACAGATCAATTCCAGTATCGGGTTTTAAGTCCACACGTTCTTTCCTTGTATTGCATTCCTGGCAACTTTCTATTACGGATAAAAGCCTTCAGTAATCTCAAATGTTATCATTTTGCATTAGGAATAGTTCGAAACTTGCTGACTCTATTCCCAGCCTCTGATAGCTATTTGGACAGATATGGACAGTCTTGTCTGACAACATAGCTATCAAAGGCTGAGAATGGAGGCATAAATGTTCGAACTACATTAGACAATGATTCAATTCAATTTCAAAAAGCCTGTTTCCAGTAAAATCCGGACCTCGTTCGTAAATTTTTTCCTAATGTAAAATTCCATACATACCACTTATTTTAATCTTGAGATTTGTTTTTAAGATGTTAACTCGGAGTAATGGATTTGTAACAATGATCCTTATACCTTTACTACTTTATATATACTTTCGTCAGCAAACCTTTAAAGCGATACAACCTAGAATGAACACAAAACTTTTTGTTCATTCTAAGAGGTTGTATTCCTTTAAGGTTACTTAGCCTATTCCGTTTTAAACTTTATTGCATAATTATACTGCATATTGTTCGATTTGGTTTCCCTTATCAGTGCTGTTGGTGAAAGTTGACTGGCACAAAATGGCCTCTTCGGTAAATTAAGAGTAACCTAAATACATTTTTGTCTTTTGCCCTCTAGAATATTTCTTTCAGTGTTATTAGCTTAATTGACTTCTGTTAAAGTTAAACATGTATATTTACAATAGATATGATCTATTCATCTTAATATTATGAAGCAGCCAAGTCATTGTTTTCACAGTAGATGCAAAACTGTGTAACAATTAGGGCAGCCTATATTAGTGTAGTGAACCGACTTTACTTTTAAAGGGATATGTTCACTAACTATTCAACCAAAAAATTTTAGTCTCAGAACCTGGAATTTTTTAGCTAATCTAATCTGTAATAATAATGTCCCAAACTCTCTCTTCAAATTTAAGCCTTCAAATCCTCATGTACCCATAATTATAAGAGTTTGAAAGTCAAAAATACGACTCGTTGTTTAGTAAGACTATACCTTATATAGAAACTGCATGTACAGAAAATGAAAGATAGTTCTTAAGGTATGGGTATAATTGAAGGGATTTTTACGATTTTTGGGTAGTTCCAGTGAATATGAAAGCTATTAATACAATTTCAAGGCCTAAATCTATCTTCGAAAATGCTGAACATTCCCTTTTAAACTATCCGTTTTGACTAGTCTCTAAAATGTAACTTCTCCATTTCAGACAAATAACGTAGAAGAAGAAGAAATGGCAGTTTGTTTCTTTTTTCTCAAGAGAAGAATCCATTATCTACCTATAATAACAGCATGTTTTATCATTGGTTCACTTTTTATAACGTAAGTATATGTATATGTATTATGTATATTGATAGAAATATACAAGCAATCTATACTTTGTTCAATGCATGAAAGCTACAGAGACAATTCTGATTGGTTAGCTTATGAACATGAATTTGAGAAGAATTTTATAAGATCATGAATGGCGTCGAATGCATAATAAGGATTAATTGGCCAGTCGCAGTTTTTCAAAGGCAATTCTTATAACTTAGGTATTAGCATCATTTGAAGCAGTCAGGGGGTGGGAGAAGATCATGAGGCATTTGTCAAGGGGTCATGATGAGGGCGTGTATAATTCCTTTTGTGGCTAAAATTCGTGTTACAAAATTTGTCTGTTAGGTCTGTAGTTGTGTGTGGTCAAATTCACCAGCAAGATTTAAAACTTTTTTATTCGACCCCTTGAAAATGAAAATTACTTTCATTCAAACCAGGCCCGCAACCAGTTCAGTGATTCTAGTGGGGCAAATGACTAAATAAGGGTGGCAATTCGGAAGACTTTTAGCTTCAATTTCGGAATATCAGAATTTTACAGGAGGTGAGGAAGGTGGCGAAAATAATTCCAACCCAAACCAGTCCTTCCCCCAAGGCACATCGCTGATTCAGTCTCACTTTCACTCTCACCTTGTTAGGTAATACATTAAGGGACGATTCTGCACTTACAAACATAAATGTCACGTATTTTGAGAAAAAAGTTACTTATTTATTTATAGAAGAGGTTGAAGCGCTATTATTTCAGACTAACTAGATAGTAAGTGAGTTATGTCTTTGTTTATGAAGACTAACATTTATTACATAAGTAATAATTATAGTTTCACTTACTATATTATATTACTTACTATGTTATATATTATAGGTATGGCGTGTCAGTAAGCCAAGGTCACGTGGAGCCAGACTTCCCTTACATCAGGTAAGAATGAACTAACGACCCGAATCCTAAAACGCATCCTAAATCCAAATTCATAGTAGATTTTCCTATTATGCAACTATATACATATACTTTGCACTCGGCAAAAAATATTTACTTTTACATGTTTCAAATAAACCCCAAATTATCCTCATAAGCATGATACGATCACGAACACAGGTTGTCAGTCAGATGGAATTTTTTACCGTTATTAACAATGCAATGTGCATACATGTGCTTTACTAGTATTTAGTAATATAGTATGAGAATGCTATGTGCTAGTGCTAAGTATCTTGCCAATGCAATGTGTTTCGCCGTAACTGATCATTTCAGCAAACTCTTAAAGTTCCAATTCTCTGTCATTTCGTGACTTTAGGAATAATTATTTCTCTTCACCTCAGTCCTTATTCGAAAATGAAATGAAATAGTATTATACGTCCAATTATTCTGCACCTATTTGGGCTAATGAGTAGGCTACGGTTTGCAAACGACCTTAACATTTAAAGAACGTTTCTGTCGCAACTGTAACAGTCTCGTTTGAATTATGTCTGCAATTCACATCCTGAAGTCTGACAGAAAATGCATCGGAATCTTCCTAGACAATCTGTTGAATCAGCAGTTTTTTAGTTCATGAATTTTTATAACATTTTTATGGTGTACATCAATAGTTCACAGATTTTTTACAAGCCCCAGGCACATGTTAGGCATAAAATATGGAACATGTGAATTCCAGAAGCATGTGTTAAATGTATTGAGAGAGTCATTACAGGGAAATATATCATGTTACTTATATGTCAATATTGTTAATATCTATAACTACATCCTTTTATATAGGTCGTTAACCGTTAGATCTGTTTATTCCTTCCTCTTATCTTTTATTCATTCATTTCATTTTCTGCTATTTTATTCATTTGGCGTTGATTTATTCACTTTTCTCATGTTAATTCATTCAATTACTTGGTTAATTTAAAAACTTGTTCGCTCTTTTCCTTTGATTTTTCATTTATTTCACGGCATGTTGGTCAAGGGAAATGTTACTTTTAAAACCCTGATTTCTCTGTCACCGAAGTAGGCAAAAATTAACCACTGTCTTGACAAAAAAGTGTTTAACGTCGCATCTTTTCTAGCCAAATTATTAATTAGATGAGCAAAACTTTGAACTCAAAACACTTTTTTTATGTCAATTTCTATATTTACAGTTATACTGCTATCAAGGTACCTGAAAGGTGTATATTCGCCCAGTTGATAAATATTGGTTCCACATTGTGTAAGTATTACACGTATTTCCATGAGCGTATTCACACTTAGTTATTGCATAATATGCCCCGGAGGACGACGAGGGAAACAGGTCGAAATGTTGCTTTATGGGATTATAAAGAGGTTGTCCAAATTTCTTATCTATATCAGGGCCACTGATAGCATCAATTGTCACCATACCAATTTCCAATCTAACGTCTGTGGTTCCAGCAATAATCACAATTCGCAAAATATACTGTTATTAAAGAAGACCTTAGTAATTTGTGACGTCATTTAACACTTATTTCATGTGGAAATGCTGGAATAAAGAAACCAAGTTCTAACGATCCGAACCGCAAAACGAAACTCGAAATCCAATAAGACATTTTGAAAGAAAGTCGAAACATAAGTAACTATATGAACTTTTCACATGAAGAATTATATCAATCATACATGAGTAAGTATTTCACAATGAAAAGTGGTATCTGGTGTCTAGAAGAGTAAGCATACCCTGCCTGGCGCCACACCCGTCTTAGCTGTTAAATATACACGAAACAAACTACACAACAAGAACATGAAAAAGCGCCAGATGAAAAAAACCGTGACTTGACGACAAATGTTCATAAGTTCTAATAAAAGCACTGCACATTTTTACATGACGATATATACATTGTTTTTTCAAAATCATATGCAAATTTGAAAGTCAAAAATCGATGTAAAAATAGTTTCGGACAAGTTCAACTCATTGGGTCGATCTTTGAACCCGGATTGTAACAGCACCTGTTTATAACAACCGGTTTCTCAGTGGTAATTTTTTAAAACAACGGAATAGAAAGTTTACATGTTGTTTTCTGTTATTACAACCTGGTTTGACTCGAACTCATTTTTTAATACTTAATCATGAGTTTTTTGGCAGAGAAAATCCGGGCCAGATAAATCTTAAGTAAAAATAGGTTAGAAACATTAGAATCCTCTGTGTTATCTAAGTAGAATTTCGACATAAATTTATATCTTTTTTAAAAAAATAAAACTTTTCTAGAAATTAATGTATTGAAATATACATTGCTCTTTGACTGATAAGAGGAAATCCGGGAATATTCACATAAAAACAGGAACTTATGTCTGCGTCTCGCTTGTTTTAAAGAAATTGGCCAAGGTGCAGTCCCACATATATTTTACAAAATTTTATATATGATTTCGCATTTCGTTTTTTTTGTCCTACTAAAATTAGGGATGAATCTTAGAAGCAAATTTGTATCAATGTGTTTCACATGCGGCATGTTCCGTTAGCAACAGTATATAGTCATCTTACCGTTGCTTTCATGACACATTGATCTTGATTACGTAACTAACATTAATGTTGATTATGTTTTATTTAAAGTGGCGTTTAATGTCTACATCCGATATCTAACTATGAGGGCTATGCTGACAGCAACCAACCGATTGAGATACGATCGGAAATGGAATATCGCAACACTAATTATGGGATTTTTGTCAGCACTTGGTCTGAGTATGGTGGCCAACTTTCAGGTAATTAATTTGTCCTCTAAAGGAATTAATAGTTTGATTCCTTACCTTTAGAATTTCTATTTGCATTTCATGAGAGTCTTAAATTCAGCACCAATCAAGTTACATTTACAACTACCCTCAATGGACTTAAGAAGTGACCGAAAGCGAGTTGGTATTTCTATTGCCGTGTAGACACAGCAAAATTCAGTTCTAGCAAAGACGGGCATAGCGTTACAATCGCATCAACTCTGGGCCAGACTGATGTACTAGAAAAGCTCGAATATTATTGGGTGATCGCCATAAAGAAATCTAAGTTATTCAGCCAATCAAGATCATTCTTCAGACAGAGTTGTCTGCTCCTACGTTCAAAGCAGCAAATGAAAGTCAAATTCTACGAACAAGATTTACGGGAAAGATGTTTGCCAGTGATAGGCCAAATATCGTTCTTCTCATATTTATGCTATATTCAAAACGTCTTAAGCCAGGATAATGTATCCGTATGACACAATGGACCTAAAAAGTCTTTTTTTCTATTTTTAAACATTATTTTCATTGCAGACTGTGGATATCAAACCAGCGCATTATGTTGGTGCAGGTCTGGCGTTTATATTGGGTACCTGTTACTGCTGGGTCCAATCTTGGTTGTCATGGAAACTACGACGCCATTTGAATAATAATTTTGTTGCCAACCTACAGATTGTCAACAGTGTCTTCTTAACGTGCTTCCTAGTAATGTGTATCCTTTTATTATCAATGGTAACTTTAGCAAATTCAATGTTAACTTTAGCAAATTCAATGTTAACTTTAGCAAATTCAATGTTAACTTTTGCAAATTCAATGTTAACTTTAGCAAATTCAATGTTAACTTTCGCAAATTCAATGTTAACTTTAGCAAATTCAATGTTAACTTTAGCAAATTCAATGTTAACTTTAGCAAATTCAATGTTAACTTTTGCAAATTCAATGTTAACTTTAGCAAATTTAATGTTATCTTTAGCAAATTCAATGTTAATTTTTAGCAAATTCATTGTCAACTCAAGTCAAGTTAGCAATACTAAGAAACTTTAAAATAAGATTTGACTTTAGAATGATGTATTTTCAAAACTAAGTGTTTGATTTAAAGGGGACCAGTCTTCATTTTTATTGGTTGATTTGGGTCTTGAATATATTTAAGTATCCTTCAGAAGCACTAGAAATGTACGAAAATTGCATATTTCCTTCAAATATATCTTAAATTAGACATTTCTCCTTCTATTTCTATAGATGACTTTTCTATATATTGCATATTATCGCTAATGTGTAGTAGGGCATTATAACTTTCAAATGCTAATAATTATGGATGCACATGGATTTGAAGACTCAAATTTCAATGGTGAGTTGTGATAACCAGTACTAAATTGCTGAGCTAAAAAATGTCCCCGTTTCTGAGACTTGGAAAAATCGACCTCGACCTCGACCTCGAAAATGAAGCCTGTGCCGCTTTAAGTTTTTCTGAAATGCCTTTCAGAACTGAACACTGATATTTTAGTCCTCTGAAATTCATCAAGGACGTACCATTGAAATTTTAATGTTCAAGAAGTTATCGTTATGAAAATTCGAAAATTCAAATTGTGCTCTATCCCAGGGTCAAGTTAATATTTAGACTACCGATACCACTTGAATAGTTGACATTGTCGTGCTGACCAGAAAGATCGATTCTCTAGCAGACACTAATGCAGACGCAGACCTTGTATTTTTCGATTGACTTGACAAGTCAAAGCGGCGTGTGAAATACCCCTTGCTACAAAAAAGTCTTATAACCATTTCTAAGCTTGGTAATATTTTAATCCAGTGTTTGTAAATAATTGCACGTTTCTGCGATAACAAGACATGCATGTAGTTGAAAAAGGAGATTAACGCGTTTCTATTTACTGTATTCTATTTCCTTAAAACCGTTTCAATCATTAATGACCTTAACCCTGTTTAAGTTATTATCTCGAAAGCTGTATATAAATTAAGTGAAATTCATGGCCTTGGTACAAAACATGTAAGTTTATATTTTCACGTTTTTTTTAATGAGGAAGGAACTGCCTCGAACATGCCAATTGTGCTAAAGTTGATAATATTTAGGAACAAGTTCTACAAAAATATTCAAAAATTCATTTGCGAAAGCTTTGCTGTGAATGGTCTTTCGCAAATAGAAGGTAAATAGAAATTGTTTACATGCTGCCTGGATATATGAGAATATTTTAGGAGCCTCTGGTCGATTTCATGACGATACTGGTTATGGCACCAACTACGAAGCCCATAGATATCTTTGTATATAAGGCAAACATCCTTGTTCCATTTAAGTCAATTTTCTCAAAGACAAACAGGTTTTGAAGTCGGATAAGCGACGAAAACATACGTCCATTTGTTATAAATTGTTCTTTGACTTTCAGGATACATTAAGAGTACCATACCTCGTGTCTACTGCAACAGAATGGTTAACGGCAGGCTCCATAGTGACGTTTGTGTTGACCTTTATCCCTGACTTCCGGAAGTCGATTCTGCTCGGCCCTGTTGTTCAGTTACCACAAGAAATCATGTCGAAGATAAACGTAATGTTACTTTTCAGTTAAATTGAATTAAAAATATCTGCTCAAAATGATGATGTACGTCACAAAAATGCATTGAAATTCTTTATGATAAAAAGAAAAAGGAAAAGAAAGAAACATCTATATTTTACAAGGATAACAACTTAGGTTCCGTGCGGATCCTTTCTCCCAGCTGGTCCTTGGCCAAACCTCATGGTATTGATCTTTCCCGGATTATCCGTACCCATTTACAGCTGGGTGGACTGGAATTATGAGTGAAGATGACTTATTCAAGGTCATCGGACTTTCACACCCTGATCGAGAACCGAGCTCTCAAACATAACGACCAACATTTCCTTGTATCCAAACTATAGCAAAAATGTTGCCAATCTCAATAGTTGGTGTGATTTAGGCAATTCTTATTTTCTAGTAAGATTAAGGCAATCACTTTCAACAAAAGAGCATTGTGGATCAAAACATATCTTTTAAGCGTTTTCCTTATATGCATATCGACGTTTATTATATACATAAGAAATGAATTAGATTTTGTGCAATTGAAAAAGTCTTTATGCCATGAGACCATTTCACGTAACAACGATATTCTGTCAAAACGATTTGCTTCTATCATGGGGCATGACATGTTCCTTTAGCAACGGCTATCATTTCATTACATTACATTAATGCAAATGTCTAACGTTGAACGCTGAAGGAACATGGGGGCATGAAGATGTGTATAATTTGTTCACAAGCCCAAATGTTCACTATATTTTGCTGTAAGGTCTGTAGTTGCTTGTGGACAAACACAAAACCACCCCTTAGACGATATTTCGAATCAAACAGGGACCACGGCTCTGGTTTTGTGAAATTTTGGTCACGGTATGAAAAATGTTGGCAACCACTGTTCTATATTCAAATGTGTCGATTGTTCAATCTGAATGCTATAAGTTTTTCTTGTTCCTTGCAACCTTTGTCTGATAACCTTAATTTTCACTTTCAGAGCTCAACTTCCATTAGTACTACTTCCACTAGTCCCAGTTTATCTTCTGGTATACTAGCAAAACATACTTTAACCAACGAATTCAACCACAAAGATCTCAAAGGTTTGTCAACAGTCACAGAAAGTTTGTTACCCGTCAACACAGATTCTTCAAACCCCGGAAGTTTTAGTTGCCATGACGACGGTGGTGTTTGAAAGGACACGTACTATACTTTTATTAACCCAAAGACACCCAATGGGCTTTCAACAACGACAACGAAATTTAATGTTCGGCTGTTTATATACGAAGCTAGTAAGATAAACTAGCTCGGTATCGTTCGAGATGATTCTGATTCGAGTTGACTTGGTGTTGTCGTCGACACACCTCATTTGATCTGAGAAAAGCTATAGATGGGGTTTTCACATTGAGAAAGTTTTAAGGGGGTAATATGGCACTTTGTTATAGTCTTAACAAAATTTTTTTAAGCAGTTCTGTTCCGTCATATAAAACTATATAACCTAAGGGATAACTAAAGATAAAATCACTGAATTGTAAGGATATATTGGGGAAAGGGGACAATGCAATCAATGAAGGATCCTAAAAGGGGTAACAGTAAGAAATTGGTCGAAAACCCCGAATTCAGTTGTATCGTAAACATAAGAACAAGGACCAGTTTAGTTGCTCATGGGACATTGTGTCATCTTGCGCATTCAACAATTCAGAACGACGGAATTCTCCATGATTATATTAGGCACGTTAAGTTCATCGCTTTGATTTACTACAATTACTAAATTGCTTTTTTTGGTAACATACAGAATCAGAAGGCAGATCGTTTAGTTGGCGAAACCATAAGAGTGACCACGTGTGTTAGATTCTTTTACTTAATTTGACGCATTGTATTTGTCTGTGTTCTATCGTTCTATGCATTTTTTTCTTACAAATCTCGCATAATATGTGATGGAATTTTTAGATGCGAGTGTGTAGTTAAAGGGGGATAATAGATAATTTAATGTGTTGACTGTACTTAAACCACTGTAGTCTGTAGTCTATATTTCTTGAGCTGGTACTTTAATATGGCGGGGGAAAGCGGCAATAACCTAATGCTATGTAGAAATGTCTAATTCAAAACGTAAATGTAACATAATGCAATACCAAATACCTAAAACGTCTAATGCAAAAGACAAAATACAAGAAACCTCTAATACATAATACCTCATACGTCTAATTCAAAAGACAAAGTACAAGAAACCTCTAATACACAATACATTTAACTTCTTATGCATTATTGATTTTACAATGTGCAACACCGTTAGCATTAGACGACATATCTCGATAAACTTATTTACATTTCTACATTGCAATATCTTTTATTTGGGTCATTGGGTCAATGCCAAGGCCGTAGTATTTGGCTGTGTTTGGTTACTGTCTTCCCGTTGAGCTACCGTTATCAAAGTTGGCAGATATGTCCTATTATGCATACTGAATATTCATTGACAATTCTGAAGCTTTATTCCTTCTTCTTTAGGGCCGTAGGAAGCAAATGAAAACTAGGGCTGATTTTTTTTGTACAGCCATCCAATCCTATAAAGGTTACGGCATTGAACATCAAAACGCTTGACGCTGAATGAAGCTTTAAGGCATAGCCGTAGGAGACAGGGGGGCCAGCTACCCCCCCTCCCCCCCCCCCCCCCC
Organism: Lottia scabra; assembly: GCA_029955415.1. Classification (NCBI taxonomy): domain Eukaryota; kingdom Metazoa; phylum Mollusca; class Gastropoda; family Lottiidae; genus Lottia; species Lottia scabra. Next base: position 9,095,161 of record JARJEI010000003.1, on the reverse strand, counting down.
CCCACACTCCCCAAATATTATGTTTTCGGGCAAAAAATCCAAAAATATCATTAAAATTCGGGCAAGAACCAACCCGCTCTGCCCCTTTGAAGGACATTTGTTATGATGCCTTTCCGAACAGAATTGTCGTTAAAGAATACCTAACTCTTGAATAAGACTTTGGGCATATAGCCTCTACAGCAAGAAAATTTTGAAAATAAAATTTTATTTCCTTGCATATTCAGTGCTACATCTAACTGACAATGGCCGCCAGTTTTACCAAAATATAGAATGTGACCCCATGTGGTTACATTGAGTGTTATCTCATTAGCTTGTCGGTCACAATTAGTTCCATAAATTCTTCAGGCTATCAAGATCTAGGTCAAATGTCTTGTTATCTGGTTTCAAGTGTGTAAGCTTTTGGGTTTTATGGTACTGATGTTTAAAGCTTTAAATAGCTTTATCACAGAAGGCAGTCTTGGTACTTTCTTCTCTATGTTTCTACTGGTTTTAATATTTTCTATTGAAAAAAAAAACAATATGAATTCAACGTTTTCTTTTAAATGATTCATAGACATAATTCAATATATACAAAATTCAAATAATAGTGAAAGAAAACAAATACATGAAAAATAAAATTAAAAATCAAGTCAGATTTTTCTGACAAAGAAAGTGATTTTTTGATATAAAATAAGTTATATGAGAAGAAGAATTAGAACAATTCACCAACTTTCCAAATTTCACAACAATTTTGAATTGATTCCTGCATATGGACCCCAGTTGTGAGGCCTGCACTGAATTAAAAAATGAATTACCAAATGAACAAATATACATTCATAATAAAAACCCAGTCAAATTGATAGTGATAACCAAACTTGTACTACAAAAAATATCAATTATATACATATCAAAATAATATCTAAGATCAATTCCAAAAACAAGGACTTAAAAACTAAGATATTTACTTCGGAGTAATGTCCTAGTAAGTTTCAAAGACCCTTATAGTTCCCTGATTGGATGTCTGAGTGATTATTCCATGCTAGTAAAAATTGCTTATATTTCTTGACGCTAACATGGGGTAGGGCTTGCTTGTGGTAGGACGTTGATTAAAACTTGAGTGATATGTCTACATCACAATTCCTATCTTTCCTGTAAAAAAAAAACAAAACAATTGTGTTATAATTAGATTGGATCGATAGTCAATACAATGATATTGTACACGTATAATAAGACTTCTACCGGAAATGAACCACCCCTACCCGTACAGGCGGTGCAAATACAAGAACTGGAAAAGGGGGAAAAGTAGATTACCCACAAATTCAATTTTATTGCACAGTGCTTCACACCTACATTTGTACAATATTATAGAAAAGTAGGATGTAACCTTCAAGACCGGTTTTCCATCTCGCCTTGGTACTGACACAGATATTTGTTGGACCTCCTCATATGATAGTTTGTCGTATGGCAGATACTTTGGACAATATAATTTCTTGATTATGTCTTTATAAACAACTTTGTCTATGATTACTTTCTTTCTTTTATCAACTTGAGTTATATTCAAAAAGTTGTCCTTAATCGTTTGTTCTGTGAAAATGACTTCAATCAAGCGAGTATGAGATATGCCATAAAACTTTGGAAAGAAGTCATTACCACCAAGACAAAGTGCGACTGCTATCTTTACACCTATGTTGTTGTCGGAAGTATTTTCTTCAAGGTATTCTATTAGTCCGGTTATGTTGTATATATCAAATATACCAGTTGGTTTTTGGAGAAGCACAATGACTGGATTTATAAACTTTCGATTGATGTTTCTTTTCCAATCCAGACTTAAAGAAAAAAGGTGCAACACAACAGCACACATATTTATAAAATACAAAAGAGAATCCTTTTTGTTCAACTATCTAAAAGATATGGGATCATATCAATGGAACAGTTTTATATCATATGATTCCTAAACCCAAAATTTATAGAGTAACTGTTTCTCTCTTAATTTGACATCATGTTCTCATCATGCCTTAAAGAGATAATACTTTCTAGATAATAATGAGATGATTTATATGGTGTTAAGATCATTGTTGACATATTGTTTACACAAGACCATTCCTGGCAGTTAAATGCGTTGAACCTTGAAAGAGGTGTTAGATTTTATATATGCTGTTTTTTTCAGTAAGATGTAGGACTGTATTAGACCTTTCCGAATAGCAAACGATTTTGACGGATTGCACCCTCAGAATATTAAAAAAAAAAAAAAAAATTGATTCCTTGCATCTGTAGTAGGTTTTATTGGGGGATAGTAGCCCAAGAAAAATTTCCTTACATCCCAGACCTTTAAAACTGCATGCGGTTTGGAGAATTGGCACCCTATAAGGAAACTTTGAAAATTAAAATTAATTTCCTTTCATGCGACGCTCGACTGACGGTCCTATTATCTTTTGAAGAGTTAAGGAAGACATCGAAGAAAAGATTCAAAAAGTGGGTGGGTGTTCTAAACGAGATTCTGTTCGGAAACCCAAAACTTTCAAAATTTTTTGAATGGGAGAATCCCTTAAATATTCCTTCAGCGCCAAGCGTTTTGATGTTCGATGCCGTATCCTTTACAGGATTAGATGTCTGTGAAAGGAAAAAAAAATCAGCCACAAAGTTTTCATTTGCTTCCTACGGCCCTGAAGATAAAGGAAAAAAGCTTCAGAATCATCTGAAATTTTCAATAATTATTCAGGATACATAATAGGACATATTTGCCAACTTTGATAACTGTAGCTCAACGGGAAGACAGTAAACAAACATAGCCAAATACTTTGGCCTTGACTTTGACCCAAATAAAGATATTGCAATGTAGAAATGTAAGTAAGTTTATCGAGATATGTCGTCTAATGCTAACGGTGTTTCACATTGTAAAATCAATAATGCATAAGAAGTTAAATGTATTGTGTATTAGAGGTTTCTTGTACTTTGTCTTTTGAATTAGACGTATGAGGTATTATGTATTAGAGGTTTCTTGTATTTTGTCTTTTGCATTAGACGTTTTAGGTATTTGGTATTAAATTATGTTACATTTGCGTTTTGAATTAGACATTTCTACATAGCATCAGGTTTTTGCCGCTTTCCCCCGCCATACTTTAAACCATTATTATTTTACTAGATTAACATGTGCTAGTCTGTTCGAAATAATGTATATATTACGTAATATATCGCCATACATCGACTGGTCTTCCTATGAATGCTGAAACTCCAATAATTAAAGCAGCATATTGACGGGGTGTGGATTCTGGTTGGAATTCTGAGGTTGATTACCATCAGCATCTTTCTTGTTGATGTAACCATGTCTGCGGTCGTTCTCAGTCTGTAGGGTTCTACTTCTACTGATCTTATTTTCGTCGCACCGGACAGAAACGAACCCTGACTTGTAGCCCTTTTAAGCATTATTTTATGTCTTTTATTATTGTTTTGTAATATTAATTAGTTATTTATATTGAATAAATTGTTATTTTTGTTACCAGGTGTAACGTTACTATTTTCTACTTGGGGAAGGATATACGAATATCATAACGTAAGAATTGAGAGCAAAGTTTATTTAACTGCCATTAAAAATTCGTTGTTTTCTCAATCTTCGATGTAGAACTGAAATTGAAAACATAACTGCCGTATTATAATATGAGATTTTGCATTGTTGACATTAGTTTGTATTGTGCCTGGGTGAATCTTTTTGTTAAGTCGCATCACAATAGATACAGAGTAGCCTACTGGACAGAAAGCGGTTAGGCCTAGTCTTTATAACGACATCTAACTTTGTCATTCAATTTTTGTAACTGAAAACTAGTATTGAAGAATAAAAAAGCGGCATTAATATTTATAAGAGGAAAATGCATTGCATATTCACAAATCATAGGGTGTTTCTTCACATCTTCGATTATAGTGGGTTTGATAATAGTAGGCCTATTTGTGGACATTAAACTTTCAGACAACAATCGAAAACTTACCTTAACCGCCCCGCCTTCCAAAAAAGCCTGGGACTGAAAAAAACCCCAAATAAAACCCTACAGTTCAGTCGTAACGAGGATCTGTCAATGAGGGGCGGATAGATACGCAAAAAGTGCACAGTCGTTCTTTACAAACAGGACGTAATTTGCTTTGATACGAGGAAATGAAGGTTGACGGGATGTGAAAGTCCGATGACCTTGAACAAGTCATCTTCACTCAAAATTCCAGTCAACACAGCTGTAGCCTACATGGGCGCGGATAATCCTGGAAAGATCAATGCCAAGAGGTTTGGCCAAGGACCAGCTGGGAGAGAGGCTCCTCATGGAACCTGATCTGATATTCTTGTAAAATATAGCATATCATACTGTAATAGATATTACTCTTCTGAATTGCAAAAAATACTTTTTACACACAACTCTTCATCAACCTGACACGCTTTCGGCCTTTTTACCCCTGAACTTAGTAGTTGTTAGTTTTACTCTAAAATCTTTTTCAGGGTAGGTAACATTCTATTTGTATTGTGATGTTTAAATAGTTTTATACGCTTACGCTCCTGTGCAGTATTTTGTTGACAAGGGTTATATCCCTTTTTAGCCCGAGTTAGTTTCCTTTGCATTGTCGTCACTTAATATGTACGACATATTAGGGTTATTTAATTTTATAATCATGATTGTTATATTCTATATTTCAGACTTTTTAAAATAAACGGTAAAACCAATTAGTTTTTTTATACCGCTTACCATTATGTTTAGAATTGAAAACTGTACTTACACCCTCTTACACCTGCAAGAGAATGGGAATGTTTATTTAAATAAGGATAAGCTTATATGAAGATGTGGGTTAATATATTATGATCTGAAGACATTTATTTATGAATTAAGCTCCTTTCAAAATCATCAAATGAAATGCTGTATTCAGAAGATCCCATTCCTTGAATTATCATTTGCAAAGTTTTATTTTTTTCTAATATTAGTATACTTACCAGTATATCCATCACGATCGTATCCGCGGCGTTTATCATTGCCATAATTATCGTAGCCTAAAAATAGAAAGAATTAGCATTAAACAGAGACATACCATTTTACCACATAATGTAATACTATGACAGCAATACAGGAGATGCAAGCCCATGTTATAATTGTATCTATATTCAACATACATTGAATACGGTCGGAACTATTTTTTCTACTGACTCCCGGATGACGCCATCTTTGTTTCTATCTCACTTCGAGTATTCCAAGTTGCAATGCAAGTTTCAAATAATGCAAATGATAACGAATTAGCGTTAAATCATATTTATCAACTTGTCTTAACACAAATAGTTTACAAAAGAAAAAAAAAACATTTTTAGACAGCAAAAGTAGCACGTGTTATTCAGTTAATCTATTTATAGATAAAAGCGTCTTTTAATAGTGTTGTAAATAAAACAGCACCGTGATCTCAATTCCTCAGGCGTTTTGTCATTTCTCTCAAAAACATTGACCTCATGTACATTGTACAATACATTACAATTTTTGCATGTAATGAAAGTAGAACCGCACATGTGTACATGGTTTTCAAAATAGCATGAGGGGCTTGGTGTAGAGGTATCACGTGTGTCACGTGCAGTTCTACAATTATAACACATCTAAAACGGTTACATGGACTATTTATGGGGACACCAGGAGATACTGATGAACGCCGAATGCATTCTTCAAATTATATGGTTTCAAAGACTATAGTTGAGATGAGAATACATTTTTCACAATGTGGACCCATATTTTCACCCCGACTTTATTTCTGAGAGTTTCCGATAGATCATTTTCATTTGCGTTTTTTATAAATATGTGTAAGAATGCCCAAAATCAGTTATATTTTTCAAAGTATGTCTGAGGGAAAAAAATCTCAGACATCTTTGTGCCTTTGTTGACTTTTCCAAACTGCAAAATTTTTCTGCTTGTGGACTTGAGTTTCGACTTCTGATTTGAATAGCCGTTTTTTTCAGTGTGATAACCTTATATGGTTAATAGTTGAGAGTTGGATTTCGAAAATGTTCAGCCACTAACCAAATATTGTAAAGCTTACCTCCCCTGATGTTATCTAGAAAAAAATCAAATCAAAATATAAATCAAACAAATCAAATATAATGAAATATGGTACCATCTGATTGCGAAATATCCATGGTATGAATTCTAATATCCATGGTATGGATTCTATTAATACAACGATTGAACAGTCACCGCTATAATCAACTTTCTTATAATTTGACGTAGGCTATGAAATATTTAACCGGGTATACGGATTGCCATGTAATGCTAGGTTTACACTATGTTCCCGGTGGCCACGGCTCCCGAAACGTATTGCGCCGTGGATTTTTGCAGTTTTTGTCGCCATATTTAAGTTTTGTTAAGGTGTGACAAAGTTTCCTCACGGTTTATTTCTGTGTCCTTGACAAGCCGATGGGGCGATGAAGCGGTTTCACCTAGGTGTACCAAGGTGCACCAAGATTCGGGCTGCGGTCTACCACTTATGCATGGTTGTTGCTTTCCGGTCTGATGCGTGCTGGTGGGATCTCTCACGTTGTTCACGTTTTCATCCAGGTCTATTGCGTCTGTCAAGGTCTCCTACGGATCAAACGTGGACATTTTACACGTTTAGAGCCACGGTACAACGACAACTCCCCAAACAATTTCAATCATACTAAACGTTTACACTATGTCCCCGACGGCCACGGTAATCAAACCTCAGGTCAACGTGGTGTAAACGGCGTGAACGTGGGACGTCGCTGAGGGACGGGATTGGCAAACGTGACAGATTGTGATTAACGTGGCTGCCGGGCCAGGTTTTTAAACTGTCAAAAAATTTGCCACGACGGTGCAGAGAAACGTAACAGGCCGTATGAAACGGGGTAAACGCTACAAAACGTGACAGATCGTATATTAGATCGTTACAGAATTTGGTAATCGCTACTAAACGTGACAGCGTCTGACGTTCCTTTCCAGTTTTCTCAACATGTGCCTCGTTTTGTGAACGGTTATCAGGGCAAGCTAGGGTAAACAAAACCGTTTCATTACGTTTTAATACGTTTCATTTCCTTTCAACAAAGGTGCATCCCGACGTGTGGCGTTTTCGCAGATCAGAGCATCACGGTTCAATGATTTCTGATACCCGGTTTTACTTAGTGATATTACAGTTCTCAAACCTGCCGTGGCGGCCGTGGCAAATTTTTTGACAGTGACAATTCTGGCCCGCATCCACGGCAGTCACGTTTTTCTATCGCGTTGTCTTGCGTTCTGCACATTGGCCATGAAACGTATTACCGTGACTGCCGGGAACATAGTGTAAACCTAGCATTAGTTTGGGGTCGTATTAATACGACATATTTAAGATTCGAACCAAGATAAGGCTTTATACATAACATCATTATGCACGCAACTCAAATTGTCTTTTGAACATCAATAGAAATAATATCATATAATATACATACCATAGCCATTATCATATCCCCCTGAAAAACAATATATCAATTTATCTATTAATACTAATGCTAGGTTTACACTATGTTCACGATGGCCACGGCGCCCGAAACGCATTGTGCCGTGGAAATTTAGTCATTTTGTCTCGATATATAAGTTTTGTTAAGTTGTGACAATGTCCGATAGGGCGTTAAAGCGGTTCTACCAAGGTGCACCAAGATTCAGGCCGCGGTCCGCATCTTGGTGCAACCGCTTCACCGCCCTATCGATCTGACACGGACATTGTCACAACTTAACAAAACTTATATATGGAGACACAACGGCCAAATTCCACGTCGTAGTACATTTTTTATTTATAATTTAGGCCCGCATCAAGCCGGAAATCAGGTTTGCCTTTCGCGTAGTCTCACGTTCATCCCGTTGGCCCTGAAACGTGATTACCGTGGCCGCTGGGAACATAGTATATATAATTTCAATTTGAATTTTGCATGTTGCATGTTTTGACGGTTTTCTACTTTTCTTGACGATAGTGTTGCCATAAAATGTATAGATTTGTTGTAATTGCAAAAAGCAGAAACTAAAATGGTGCAAATTAATGCTATTCGAGTCCCCATTAGACATAAACATTTCAAAAAATATCTTTACAAATAACTGTTTACTGTGATAAATATGAAACATGAACAAAATATACAAATAGTCTTACCGTAACTAGCTGACGCCACAACCACCAAAACCAATAAACAAATTAATAATTTCATGTTGAAGTTTTAACAGTAAAAACAAGCTATAAATGGTATAAAATAGTATAAAACAAGAAAGAAATCCCAATCTCTTCCGAAAATCTCTTCACTGACCCCCAAATTTATTTTTCAAAGCTACAGCTTAACACAAGACATCATACAATTTGATATATTTGCTGCATTCAATTGGCAAGTATCTGAGATAGGAAGGAAGAGCTTTCCTTGACAACAAAAACTTTCAGTTAAACTATCAAAGATCTCTCAACAGTTGGAAATCGTAAATAATAGAAAGCTAATGCTGCTGTCCAGACAAAATTTGCCTTGATGCACACTGTTTGTCGTTTGCCAGCCTCATTAGCCCCAACAAGTACACAATTGTAAGACGTAATACTCTATTATAACATAGTCAATATTGACTATGATTATAATTACCTGTGATACTCAGAACTGGTTTTCAGAAGTGCTATGAATATGTTTATTTAGTATTATTTATACTATTATAATGATGAATAATGATTAAAGTGGCACAGGCTTCATTTTCGTGGGTCGATTTTTCCAAGTCTCAGAAACGGGTTCTTTTTTAGTTCAGCAATTTAGTACTGGTTATCACAACTCATCATTGAAATTTGAGCCTTCAAATCCATGTGCATCCATAATTATTAGCATTTGAAAGTTATAATGCCCTACTTCACGTTATCGATACTATGCTATATATAGAAAAGTCATCTATAGAAATAGAAGGAGAAATGTCTAATTTAAGATATATTTGAAGGAAATATGCAATTTTCGTACATTTCTAGTGCCTCTGAAGTATACAGAAATCAACCAATAAAAATGAAGACTGGTCCCCTTTAAGTGAATATTTCATTAAAAAAAAATCATTTAAAAAAACTATCAAAAAAATCTTTCAAAAAAATCTTTCAAATCTTTCAAAAAAATATTTCAAAAAAATCTTTCAAAAAAATCTTTCAAAATAATCTGTAATAGTCAATCATACATATATGACGTCATAAAACAACAAATCAAAAAAAAAAATTTAAGATCGAAATAAAATCATTTAGTGAAGAAACTCTTTATCCTCTTATTATCTAAATTGAAATATCTATAATCTCTACCGAACTATTATGTCGAGGAGACACTTTCCTCCATTTTTAGATTTAGATCAGTTCATGTTCCTCTTTAACTTCAAGCAGTGGTTCCCAACCTGTGGCGCATGCGGATGTATGCTGTTTTTTCTCTAGCCCGACATTTATTTAACTATATTTTGAAAATTCAAGCAACCTCAATACTTTAAAAAATTATTTAAGATTGAAGAAAACTTTACTCTGTTGTAAAGCCGACAAAATCTTATACGTTCCTCTATTTTGGTATCAATTCGGCCTTGACCTTTGAGATTCGATTATCACAAGGTATATTTGCTACAAGAAATCTGACGTCTGGTCATTCGAAAGTTTTCCCGCAAAAATTTGTTACAAGGAATATAACTGGTCGAACAATAATTGTTCGACCAATCAACATTAATGACGAGAATGTCTTATCATGATAGCAACGGATTTATGTAATGAAATGAAATGATAGCCGTTGCTAAAGGAACATGGGTCTGTAGTTGCTTGTGATAAAATGCATTGGTCTAACCGATATATTTAGGTAAATAAAGCAGATTTTGAATGATAGACTGGTTTACGACAGAGTAATTACCGTTTTTGTGTTCCAAGCGAAGCAAACATGGTTCGGACAACTTCATTGTAGGGCATTTTCCGCTTGCTTCAAGATGAATTACCAGGTGAGTTTATCTCCGATAGGTAGAATTTCTCTGTTGATCAGAATGGACTTAATCCGTGTAATTAGTTAAGAAGAACACGTGACTGAATCTAATCAGTGCATGTGCTCGACTGTATTTTAAGTAGGTTAATTGCCTCGTGACATACAATAACTTCACTCATGTCCTTCGCGACGGACCTTACGGTCCTAGCTACGGACATTCGTGAAGTTATTGTACGCCACTCGGCCATTAACCTATACGTAATTATCCATAAAATTACAATTGAAAAACGCTTAAAAAATTTGTAAGCTTATTTCAATTATTATATATTTAATATAGCTTTTTGAATTTATGAGATTTTACAGGTAATCTGTAGTTGATTTTGTGATCATTCTAAGACTTCGGTACCAACCAGGAATACTAGTACTCCTTGGGGTACAAACGAACACCACAAGACCAGAGAAGCCACTTTGTCAATTTTAAAAAGTAGTGTTATAGGCCTATAATATTAATCAATTCACCTTATTTTAGTTTATTTCACCTTATAATTGGCATAATTATAACATCTTATATTTAACAATACATACATACGCCAATCACAAACAACTGTAATAGTGGCTACAAATATCACATTACTTTCATGTTGGCTCTTATTGTTACTTACCTGTGACCGAAGGGGTACCGGGAGATTGTGTTAAAAAATAGGCGTACGAAGGTTTTAAATACCGGTTAGTTATAAGATTTGGTCATTTTGGATTGTACAAATGCAAATTTGTGTGAATTCTACATGTGAACTCTATAATAATATAGGCCTAAATAAGCCATTTATGTATATTTTGTAAAATAAAATTTCAATATTGATAAATATCATTAACACATAGTTACTAATAAGTCTATGACTAGTGAATCGATTTGCACTTGGTGACGCCAGTTTTTTAATTACATATTTGAAACCTTATTAATTATTAATGTTCAGATATTTCTCAACTTAAAGGGAATGTTTGACTACTTTGAGGTTAGAAAACTTCTGTCTTAAATTATTGAAAGTTATTGACCAAAATCTAAAAAAAGATGTATTCATTATTTGTGAGTTGCCAATTTTTGAACGCCTAAAAAGATTTATGTAAACGTATTATAGAATTTATAGACTTAAATAAACCCCAAAATGTCTCCTATTATACTTATTCTGGTTTTTAATATTTATCAATAAGCACACTCGGTTTGGTAGTGAACCTTAAAAAATCAGGTTGGTCAGGTAGAGGCTACAGCATAGATGAATTTCATATTTCAGAAATCTTTTTTGTTCACGAAAATAGTTAGACATTCCCTTTAAGAAACATTAAGTCCTAGATTTCAATTTTGCTTCAGATCGTGATAGTGAAAATCCATCCGATCTATCCAATTTGCGATTGGCAACCTGATTCAAATCGTGGACTGGTGATCCTATCAGATCTTATGGAATCGTGAGATCAGTCGTGTTAATAGTAGAAACGTTTAGAACCGTTCAACAAGATCCATTATTGTATCAATCGGCAATCCTCGGCAGTTCACGGAGACCGTTTGTTATTGTATATATATATACATTTCAGACATTTTTCATTGGCTATCATTTCAAGTAGTTCGTTCAAGATCAGTGTGAATAATAGGGGGCTTATCATACATCCTTGCCTAGTTCCCACACTGCAGCCAAAATATTCAGATAGGGAAAGTCTGTCAGAACACATGATTTAAGCTGGTTATACATTGACGAGATCACGCAGAAAAGCTTACCACAGACACTATTTTTCAGCAAAACGTATTTTAGTAGATGGTGTTGGGTGCTGTCAAACTCTTTGGAAAAATCAACAAATAATACATAAAATCTCCCTTTGGAACGAGACAAATATTTTTGTATTAAGGCCTGTAATGTAAAAATGCTATCAATAGTACTATAGCCTTTCCTGAAACCAGCTTGAGATTCCTGGAGTATATTTTTACTTTCACACCAGTCATATAGCCTATTGTTTATAATTTTTCTTTAAACACTATTATCAAAGCGCTATGGATCGCATCTTATCGTGCTTCCAGTCGTGGTCATTGGAGTCAATCTTGACCCATTGTTGCGCGGACGTCCAGATTGGACTTACGGTATCCGCAGCGGTGAAGGAGATTGCGTTAAAAAAAATAGGGGTTTGAAGGGTACAAAAGGTTGGGAACCAAGGCTGTTAGAGAAAGTATTCTTTTAAAGTTTTTTTTTATATGAGAAAATTTGTAATTAACATTATCATTTTAGACAGCTGCCTATGGGCGTACAATAACTTGCCAGGCAAGCTATCTCTATATAGATTTAGCAATTTATATATTACTTTTGTTGGATTCAATCAAAGCTGACCTTTTTCTTTTGCAACGTCTATTCCCCCATATCTGCTTTCATTTTTATAGATTCTCAAAATAACGTTTGTCAGAAGCTTGTCTCGCATTAAAATAATAACAACATGAACATGAATATTTAAATAAACGGAAAAATGGAGAAAATGATATATACATATTTGATGGCTTTTGATTAATACAATAACTAATATTTTTAGACAATTTCCATTAAATTTTATCATTATAAAGCATTTAGTATAAAAGTTACGGGCAGTCGGGACCATGTGTAAGTAACGGGGGACTTTATCCGTAACTTACGGTCATCCATAACTTACGTTGGTTTTGTAAAACACTTAAAGCTTGTACTCTATGGAGGTATAACGTTGCCAATATTGTCGATTGTGTCGCAACGTTAAAATACCAATGTCGTAATTACAAAATGCATTTGTCAATGCTGCAAAGTACAATTGTCGATGTGTAAAAATGCAAAATGTATAAGAATACTCAACAATCCAATGAAATGCAGCTAACAATTTACTCTTTGCATTATGCATTTTGCATAAGGCACTTTTGCATTATACATTCTGCATTAGTCACTTTGCATTACGCACTTTGTATTATCAAACCATGCAGAATAGACTTTTACACAATAGAACATATACCTTATATGGGATGATGACGTATATTCATTTGCATAAAAAAACGGCGGATATGTACGGAAACTAATTAATATGCATGCGCATTGATACATGTCCTTGTTGACACTTAAAGACGAGTTCTCCCTTAAAGATAAATATCTCTGTATTATTTCAAATTGATAGTTAATAATTTGTAATATTATGTTAAATATAGAAATCTAGAATTTTTAAGCTTTGCAGTGGTTTAACTCTATTTAGTTATTGCTACCTGTATTGCTTCAAGGGTGGAGTCTTGGAACCCCCTCAAGAATATTAAAAAAGAAACTCCCTGAAACGTTATTTCCTGACGAATTTAAGGTTTATTTGTATAGGGGATCACAAGAAGAAAATGTAAGGAATAAGACACCTGGAAATGCAAATTTCTGAAATATCTGAGAGACAGATTTAGACAATTTTGAGAACTAGAGGCGATCGAACGCAATTTACTGACATTTTTTGACGAATTTAAGTTTTATTTGTATAGGGACAGCAATGTCACCAGAAATATTTTTATAATTTGACGCATGGAAACGCTAAATTCTGACATTTTCCATCGAATTTAAGGTTCAAAATTATTTGTATAGGGTCTGAGGAATTCAGTCTTGAAAATGTTGAGAAATAGACGCCCACAAAATATGAAATTTCCTGACGACCTTTTTGGTTGTGGGATCACCGGAAGAAAATTTTGAGAATAAGGCGCCTGGATACTTAAATTCCTGACATCTCCCACCAAATTTAAGATTCAGGATTATTTGTATATAGGGTCTCAGGTATGTCGCTTAAAAAAATTGAAAATAAGATGTCCATAAACATTTCCTCGCATTTCCCGTTGAATTGAAGTATCAGAATGGGGGTAGGAGAAAATGCTCTTACAGGCGCCCATTACTCAATATTGTCAAGGTTAGTTCCCTCAGAAATTTCAGAATTGTGTTTCCAGACGTCTAATTCCTGACATTTTCTTCTTGTAGACTTGCAATTTCAGTCTCTTTAAAAATAAACCTTAATTTTGTTGGAAAATAACTTTTCAGGGAGTCATTTTTTTTTTAAAATTTCTAGAGGGGCTCCCTAGAAACCAGACTACAAATGGGCACCCTTGAACCAATACAGGTAGCAATAACTCAATTTGAAATAATACAGAGATATTTATCTTCAAAGGAGAACCCATCTTTAAATGTCAAAAAGAACTTGAATCAATGCGCATGCATATTAATTAATTTCCGTACATTTCCGCCGCTTTTTACGTATGCAAATGAATATACGTCATCATTCCATATAACGTATATGTTCTATTGTGTAGAAGTCTATTCTGCAAGGTTTGATAATGCAGAGTGCGTAATGCAAAGTGACTAATGCAGAATATATAATGCAAAAGTGCCTAATTCAAAATGCATAATGCAAAGAGTAAATTGTTAGCTGCATTCGTGTGACATTTCATTGGATTGTTGAGTATACTTATACTTTTGCATTTTTACACATCGACAATTGTACTTTGCAGCATTGACAAATGCATTTTGTAATTACTACATTGGTATTTTTACGTTGCAACACTATCGACAATATTGGCAACGTTATACCTCCATAGTACTCAAGGTTTATGTGTGAACGGGCACCCATAGCTTACGAAGGCTTTGTACCCTGGGTATCCTTGCACGAAGCCTTCGTAATTTATGTGCCAACATAGTGGTTTACGTACACGTAAATTGTCAAACATATTTTACGTACGTGGTGTGTCACAAAAGACCCCGTAACTTGTACGTAGTTTACGTGTTCGTATAAATATTTATGTAATCGATCAAATCGTCCAATTAAAACTTGTCCATGATCTCATCGATCTAAATGTTTAATGATCACTCTGAATTTCATTTATCAGGTGAAATTTGCAGTTCTCACTAGAAATGTTGACAAATTTAACAGGGGTTTGGTCTATGTACGTTTTTTAAAACAGTACAATGACTCTATACATACGTCAATCACAAACAACTGTAATAGTGGCTACAAATATCATGTTGGCTCCGGGATACCGGGAGATTGTTTTAAAAAAAGGCGTACGAAGGTTTTAAATACCGGTTAGTTATAAGATTTGGTCATTTTGGATTGTACAAATGCAAATTTGTGTGAATTCTACATGTGAACTCTATAATAATATAGGCCTAAGTAAGCCATTTATGTATATTTTGTAAAATAAAATTTCAATATTGATAAATATCATTAACACATAGTTACTAATAAGTCTATGACTGGTGAATCGCTTTACACTTGGTCACGCCAGTTTTTGAATCACATATTTGAAACCTTTTGATTATTTGAGGTTAGAAAACTTTGGTCTTAAATTATTGACCAAAATCTAAAAAAAATGAATACATTTTGTGAGTTGCCAATTTTTGAACGCCTAAAAAGATTTATGTAAACCTATTATAGAATTTATAGACTTAAATAAACCCCAAAATGTCTCCTATTATACTTATTCTGGTTTTTAATATTTATCAATAAGCACACTCGGTTTGGTAGTGAACCTTGAAAATCAGGTTGGTCAGGTACAGGCTACATAGATGAATTTCAATTTTTTTTGTTCATAAAAGTAGTCAGACATTCCCTTTAAGAAATATTAAGTCCTAGATAGTGATAGTGAAAATCCATCCGATCTATCCAATTTGCGATTGGCAACCTGATTCAAATCGTGGACTGGTGATCCTATCAGATCTAATGGAATCGTGAGATCAGTCGTGTTAATAGTAGAAACGTTTTGAACCGTTCAACAAGATCCATTATTGTTACTTGCGATCATCGTATCATCTTAAAGTTTTTAAATGGCATTTAGCAATTGTAAGCACAATATATAGACACAGCTTTATGGAACAACTTTAACCAGTGATTGTTGTTCCATAAAGCTGTGTCTATATATCGAATCATCTTATCATATATTATCAAAGCGATACGGATCGCATCTTATCGTGCTTCCAGTCGTGGTCATTGGATTCAATCTTGACCCATTGTTGGTCGGACGTCCTGATTGGACTTACGGTATCCACAGCAGTACAAGGAGATTGCGTTAAAAAAAATAGGGGTTTGAAGGGTACAAAAGGTTGAGAACCAAGGTTGTAAGAGATAGTATTCTTTGAAAGTTTTTTTTTATATGAGAAAATTTGTAATTAACATTATCATTTTAGACAGCTGCCTATGGGCGTACAATAACGTGCCCGGCAAGCTATCTCTATATAGATTTAGCAATTTATATATTACTTTTGTTGGATTCAAAGCTGACCTTTTTCTTTTACAACGTCTATTCCCCCATATCTGCTTTCATTTTTATAGATTCTCAAAATAACGTTTGTCAGAAGCTTGTCTCGCATTAAAATAATAACAACATGAATATGAATATTTAAATAAACGGAAAAATGGAGAAAATGATATATACATGTTTGATGGCTTTTGATTAATACAATAACTAATATTTTTAGACAATTTCCATTAAATTTTATCATTATAAAGCATTACGTATAAAAGTTACGGGCAGTCGGGACCATGTGTAAGTAACGGGGGACTTTATCCGTAACTTACGGTCATCCATAACTTACGTTGGTTTTGTAAAACACTTAAAGCTTGTACTTACCTGCCGCAGACGTGTGTCATCCGACACACGCAAATGACACAAGTGAATAATTTCACTTGTGTCAATTGTCACAGCGTTGCCGCACACGGTGTGTAAATTAACACAGCTGATTCATAGAGATCATGTGATCAAAACAACCGGAGATCACGTGACCAAACAGTATGGCGGATAGTGAAGAATCGTCGGCGTCTGAAGACGAAGAAACTTTAATGTTTTTTTTATTGTTACGTCGTCGACGGTTAACTACATCAAATAGGCACCAATTTATCTTCCGATAATACTTCGGACACGACAGTACAGGGCGCCGCCATTTTGACCGAGAGTTGACGCATGCGCTTTAGACAGAAGTACTGTGTCGAAATACACAGGCTCAGCGCAGACGTGTGTAAATCGACACGCGTGTCGAAAAATATCAAACAAGTTTGATGCTGTGAAAGTCAACACGAGTGTTTTAAAACACAGGCTTGTTTCAGCGCAGACGTGTGAAATTATTCACTTGTGTCATTTGCGTGTGTCGGATTACACACGTCTGCGGCAATATGTTTAAGGCTTCGTGCAAGGATACCCTGGACAATAAGACTGTTTCTTGCATCATGATGTTA
This sequence comes from Lottia scabra, assembly GCA_029955415.1. Taxonomy (NCBI): domain Eukaryota; kingdom Metazoa; phylum Mollusca; class Gastropoda; family Lottiidae; genus Lottia; species Lottia scabra. The sequence goes on along the minus strand of JARJEI010000003.1, from coordinate 9,078,006 downwards.
GCTTACATAGTAGTGATTTTGATGAAATGGAATGCTATGTTACTATTTTTATTATGTAAAATGAAAAAAAAGGGAAATAAATTATTGATAATTAAATCTCTGTTCTGTACTGATGATATTAGCATTTGGGTTGAGGAAATGCTTATTAACAATTTGCAAAAAAATGGTTAGGTTACATTTGAGTGTTGATATGCCTACTAAAGCTACAGAATGTGCAATAGCCAGAATAAACCAAATGTTGGTTGGTCGGATGACACATAGCCACTTTCTTTGGAAAAAATCTATCGTGCATAAAATGCTTATGCTGGAGAGGCACTATAATTGATAGAATGGTCTGTTTCTGAAGCAGGGATAAACATATGAACTCGTTTAGGATGAAATTTAAGACTTTTTCAGTTCGTTTTTCTTATCAAAATGGTAAAGTCGGAATAGTGTATAATTACGAGCATAATGCGCACTTTTTCTTACCTGAAACGTCATTTATTCTCAGGATTCAAGTCGACGGTCGACCTTTGTTTAAATGGCTTTAGTTATGCTTTAATAATAATAATAATAAAATCTTTATTAGAAATCCAGTTACCAAAGGTAATCTTCCCTGGAATCTACTAACTACAAATAACATATATACAAAGACAACAGTGACATGGTATAAAAATGTTGACATATATATATATATACAGGAGAGACAAAAATGATGAGTATAAAAGTGCTGGTTACATGTAATATAAGAGAATATCTTACTAGTTCTCTATAGTACTAAAGACAAAAGTAACATGGTATAAGAATATGTACTGATAAAATTACAGGAGCAATGCATATAATGATAGAAAAAATTAAAAAAAAAAAAAAAAAAAAAAATGGTACATAGTAAATGCAAGTAAAGATGAAATAGGAGGAAAATAATTGGCATTTAATCTTCACTGGGCATCAGTTCCTTCTTTAGTCCACTTTTAAAATGGTTTAATTCTGAAGATAATTTAAGAGATTGGGGTAACGAATTCCAAAGTGAAGTGGCCTTGTATTTAAATGTTCTTTTCATTGCCTCGAGGCGGCATTTTGGAATGTGCAAAGAATTGTTTATTTCTGAACGTAGACAGAGAGTTGTAGTTGAAATTGAAGATTGTAAGCAAAGGTAATTTTGAAAATAATCTGGACATTTTCCATTCATAATTTTGTAAGTGTTATATTTAATTCGTTGTTCGAGAGTAAGCCATTTTAATTTAGAAAACAAGTCTGTCGATCTTGCATCAAAGTTCGCGTCAAGGATACTTCTCGCTGCACGTTTTTGTAGTTTAAATAGAGAGACAAGTTTATTTTGGAACGCATTTCCCCAAACAATACTGCAATAATCTAAATTAGATAAAATGTATGCATTGTAAATTAAAATGCGTTGATTTAAATCTAGATTAATTTTTAATTTGTTTAAAAGGTATATTTTAGATGATATAACAGAGGAAATTTTATTTATATGTTTACCCCAATCCAAGTGATCATCGATTGTTACACCTAGTAATACTGCTTCAGAGACATTTTCTAGGTCTGTGTCATCAATAGTCAGAGTCAAAATTTTGTTACGTTCTTTTTCAGTTTTTATAAGCATGCTTTTTGATTTGTTAATGTTCATTACCATACCATTATCGTAACACCATTGGTTAATAATGTCTAAATCTTCCTGCAATAATCTTTGAATACTTTCACGATTTGTACCAGAAAGATGTATGGTAGTGTCATCTGCAAAAATTTCTGACGTGGAAATTTTAGTGAAAAGTGGCAAATCGTTTTTGAAAATCAAAAACTTTCAGTTAGTGCAAGGTGCAAAACAGTTTGAAAGCCTACATTCATTGTCTTACAAATCTGTTCTGGTTTGTATTTGCCAAATGTAGTTGGATTTCAGCAACAATATAAATTCAACCAGTGCCTTCTTTTGAATAGTAAATTATTACCTTTCAAAAAAACCTAACCTCTAAATTATTCAGTGCCAGATCTACAATGACTACATATTTATGTGAACACGGCTTCAACCTTGTGTCAGTGCTTTCTGTTGAATAGTAACTTAATATCTTTCAATCACCCTTACCCTATATGTGTGTCTGGCTTATTCGTCAGAATTGGACATTTTTACTTCTGAAAAATAAAACTGCTTATTGTACACAGCAAGCTCCTTACTCATTTTTTTTAAATCATATGACAAGTGCACTTGTTTAAAGATATTTTTTTTATTGTGGTTCGTGATTTAAGAATCATAACATGGCAGAATTAATAAGTATCAAAAACATTGTAATAATCTATTAAACAATCTAAATCCCTGTAAACTGGTAAGGTATTGTGTAAGATTGTTAGAGTCACGCTGTGTACTTCACAGCCTCTCTAACATTCACTCATGATCACTGTTTGCTGGTTGTGATCATACACTTTGCATCTTGCCTAGCTCTGTATGTGTCGCAGATAAAAGACACGAACCTAATCACCAGCCATGACACCAACGATATTGGTTGAACGATAAAAGTAAGCTTCAAATTTAATATTACAACGTCTATATCAGTTCATAAAGGTTTAATTTTTAAATATCACTGATATTTGGAATGATTTCTTAAAGTTTTCTGTATCATGTCTTGTTTTGGGAGTCAAAAAGATTCAGAAATAAGGCTATCCTGTTAAGACCCTATCCAACTAAATTTAGATTTCTAATTATAGAATTCTCTTGGTGCTCTGAATGTGGGGCCCCTTAACAATTCCATGGCCTTTACTCATGCACCTCTGACTCCACTGATTGAAATTTCCAGAAAATAGTCAAATAAATATAAATTTCAGGTCTGAGGATTTTAGCATTGAAATAAACAGAGCTCCCTTCCTAAAAACCCTTCCTACTCTCTGACCACATTGAGATCTGAATCTCATTTTGTGTATTATTTTAGTATGAATTAAAATATTAACCTGAAAATAATTCAGAGAGTCTTAGATTGTCATAGGTTTGATGAAAATGGCAATAATTAGAACAAAAAATGTGTGTAAATATTACTTGGATGTGGGTCCATAGTTTGATTTGTAAGACAGATATGAATCCAAATCTGAGACATTTTCCATCTTTACATTGTACTTTGACTCTACAAACCATCCTGGATTCCTGGTTCGTCCTCAACAATTTTATTTTGACAAATTCACGCTCTTGTCATGCGTGATTGACAGGGCTTCTGTTTATCATTGATTTATTGATAAAAAATCTAAAAGATCTCCAGGTTATTCTTAATGGGTGAGAACATGCCATTGACTGGGTTTGGGGGTGTGGTGTTTATATGGCCCGTTAGAATCTGTTGTTTAGTGCCAATATTTTGTAGACATCATTTTTTCTTTTTCATTGAAAGTTGATTAACTTCATTTTATCTTTATAGAGATATTCAATGATTTTATTGAGTGGAAGAATATCATAACGTAAGAATTGTGAGCATAGATTTATTTAACTGCCATCAAAAATTCGTTGTTTACTCAATCTTCGATGTAGAACTGAAATTGAAAACATAACTGCCGTATTATAATATGAGATTTTGCATTGTTGACATTAGTTTGTATTGTGCCTGGGTGAATCTTTTTGTTAAGTCGCATCACAATAGATACAGAGTAGCCAACTGAACAGAAAGCGGTTAGGCCTAGTCTTTATAACGACATCTGCCTTTGTCATTCAATTTTGTAACTGAAAAATAGTATTGAAGAATAAAAAGTTGCATGGATATTTATAAGCGGAAAATGCATTGCATATCAACAAATCATGGGGTGTTTCTTCACATCTTTAGGGCTGTTTATCGTGGATTTGATAATAGTACGCCTTATTAGTCGACGTTAAACTTTCAGACAACAATCGAAAACTTACCTTAACCGCCCCCTACATTAAAGCGTTGGTCTGAAAAAAAAACAAAAAAAACAATTAAAACCCTTCAGTTCAGTCGTAACGAGGATCAATGTCAATAAGGGGCAGGGGTGGGGTGAATAGATACGCAAAAAGTGCACAGTCGTTCTTTACAAACATGACGTAATTTGCTTTGATACGAGGAAATGAAGGTTGGCCGGAATGTGAAAGTCCGATGACCTTGAACAAGTCATCTTCACTCATAATTCCAGTCAATCCAGCTGTAGCCTACATGGGCACGGATAATCCACGAAAGATCAATGCCAAGAGGTTTGGCCAAGGACCAGCTGGGAGAGAGGCTCCTCACGGAACCTGATTTGATATTCTTGTAAAATATAGCCTAGCCTAGTTGTTTCTTTCTAGGCTAGAAATATTGCAAACTTTGGGGTTCGACCACTTGTGAGTTCATCGTCTAGGCTAGTCTTAATGGTGTTTATTTGAGTGTCTGAATGATTATAAAGTCGACGCACATTTCATTTCATTCTTAGTTTATTATCCTTAAAGTTTTTAGTACGTGTCATTATAGTAATTATCATATTAGTACTTTACTTGTATATTTATCGTTAATTATCTTATTTGCAGCTGAATAGATATCATACATATACATACGGCCCACCGTGATCGTATTGTATTGTTTTTAGATCACGGCCTTGAATGGGAGTCTGCCGTCTGGATAATCGAAGCTAATTCTCTGGACTACTTTTACTACGTCATATTTCACGTGATATATTGCTCACGTGATATGGCGCTGTATTTGGTTCAAAAAAGGATCCAAATCTGATTGTACAAATTCTTAAAATCACGTAGTCATTTCTAAGGTAGAAAAGACGAATCTTATAAATCTAAGTATGTTTTACGTATAATATGTCCTATTTCATGACTTTAGTCTTTCTAGAACGTAATTTAGACCGTAGACTTTGTAGAACGCAGAACGCGGTTTGTAATCTTTGGAACATCACCTCTGGATCGTATCAACTGAATCGTAATCTTTAGAACTTCACCACTGGATCGTATCAACTGAATCGTAATCTTCGGAACTTCAACATTGTATCGTAATAACTGAATCGTAATCTTCGGATCGTAATTTAGAGCTTTGAATATCACGGAAATTAATTTAGACCACGTGACATTTTCTGCATATCATTATTGCTCGTGTTGCTAACGGAAAGCCTGCGGTGTCGTTATTATTCTGACATGCTCCGATTATTAAGATATTTCTACAAATCATTTTGAGCTATTTTTTCAATTAAAAACAACTAGCTTTTTCAACCGGGTATTATGAAACGAAAGATAAATGGTAATTCTTTGATAAACAATAAATCGACACCCCGTGTGCTACAGGCTGTGTACGTTAAAGATCTTTGTCATTTGGTTATCGAAATAAGAGTAAGCTAATGCCCACTACACAGAAAAACAGAAAAGCAGGACGTAAAACGTCATTCCATTTCATTTATTAAGCCGTTTGAACAGGTTAATTATAGCACCTATAGATATAATATGAAGGTTCACAAGAGTATAGAAGCAATTTTGAAATCATAAGGAACTATGAATTCAAGATTTTGATGGTAAAGCTTAGTCACCTATAATTAACCTGTTTAATGGTTTGCACGACGAATTCAGGGTGACATTTTTATATGGGTAATTGGTTTAACAAGGATGACCTCTCTCTTAGAGAACGTTTGGGAGACCAACATATTGTAATTTTTTAGGCCTACATTAATAATTCTGCTCCTTGATTATAAGGTTATAATGTTAATTATTGAGGTACCTAATTGGCCTATAGGATCAAATTTATCGTTGCGTTTAAGTTTTTTTTTATTGCAGCTCGTGTCATTAAATTGTTGTTTTTAATTGGCGAAAAAACCCTCAAAATGATCTGTAGGAATGAATGCCAGTTAGAACGATAACAAGTTAAAACGGTAACAATTCTGTAAAAACGGTAACAAGATTTTTCGGTGAAAACGGTGACAGATCTGTCAAAACGGTAACACATAATAAAATAGATGTAATGTATAATGTATTTATTATTATGTTGTTATATTATATAGTTATATATGTATCAAATGATAAGATAAATATCTTATCACAATACAAATGGTTTCGTAATTGAAAATATACCAAACGGCCCATAGATAGACGACATCAAAGCAGGCATATTGTTTGATGAATCACATTTTGCTCATGGTTTTTAAATGAATTGTAATATTAACCTTAAATGGTTTTGAGAGTCCTGGATTGTTTTTAAATTAATAAAATTTAATTTAATTATAAGAAAGTCATTTATATTTATCTAGGAATATCTTAGTAATAGGGGCTTGTCAGAATAATAACGACACCATTGGTTTACCGATAGCAACACGAGCAATAATGATATGCATAAAATGTCACGTGGTCTAAATTAATTTCCGTGATATTCAACGATACGATTCAGCTAACATGATCCAATGAAGAAAGTCGAACGAAGAAAGTCGAATGTGGAAAGTTGAATGAAGAAAATCGAAAGATCACGATTCAACGAACACGATCCAGTGAAGAAGTTTCAAAGATTACGATTCAAAGAACACGATCCAGTAGTGAAGTTCCAAAGATTGAATTCGCGTTCTGCGTTCTACAAAATCTACGGTTAAAATTAGGTTCTAGCAGGACTCAAATTGAAAAAAAGTAAATAATACAGGAGATGTAACATGTAAAAATACTTCAATTTTATAAGATTTGTCATTTCTACCTAAGAAATTACCACGCGATTTTAAGAACTTATACAATCAGATCTGGATCCTATTTTGAACCAAATACAGCGCCATACACGTGATAGTACAAATGGCCGTAACACCTTTAGCAAGTTTCAATCAACTACCAACTACCACCACTACCAACAACTACCTAGTTTGCGATATCAGCTGACGCTGGAAGCGAACGTTAACTTGTCATCTACCAACCAACCTTAGCAAGTTTATCAACTTTGTCTGCCATCTTTGATAGTCTCGATTGTCCAAAAGCGTTTCATAAGAAGTAATGTTAGACAAATGAGTTATCCTCCCCTTTTTCTTCAGACCAAACGGACTCTTTAGCGCGAACGGATAATAGACAGTAATAAGGTATTCAACCAATCAGCAAACTTTGGAACAAATCCCTACGTCCATTCAATCCTGAGGCTAAATTGGAGTACGGAAATAGCCGAACGGTTACAGAATGGTACATATACTGTAATAGATATTACTCTTCTAAATTGCAAACAATACTTTTTACACACAACTCTTCATCAACCTGACACGCTTTTGGCCATTGCTATCATCCTTGAGCCATTTAAAGGGCAAACACCAAAACTAGGTCAAAATACTTAATTAACAATAAGTACTCTCTGTTTGTAATTAACCCTTTAAAAACAAATTCAGTTTGATCAAAAAGATGCATAGATATAATGAGCATACTTTAGAAATACTTTCAAGTAATATTTGCGCTGTTTTTTTTTATAATGGAAACTTTTTTTGAAAAAAGCAGAATGGCCTTTAAATAGAATTATACGCTTACTCTCCTGTGCAGTATTTTGTTGACAAGGGTTATATCCCCTTTTAGCCCGAGTTAGTTTCCTTTGCATTGTCGTCACTTAATATATACGACATATCAGGGTTATTTTCTGTGGTATTTATTATAATTATTTAATTTTATAATCATGATTGTTATATTCTATATTTCAGACTTTTTAAATAAACGGTAAAACCAATTAGTTTTTTTTATACCTCTAACCATTACGTTTAGAATTGAAAACTGTACTTACATCCTCTAGGTCTGTAACCTGCAAGAGAATGGGAATGTTTATTTAAATAAGGTCATCGACGATGATATCATCTGGGATTAGTTCGTATGAAGATTTGGGCTAATATATTATGCTCTGAAAACATTTATGAATTAAGATTCTTTCAAAATCATCCAATCATATGCTGTATTCATAAGAGCCCATTCCTTGAATTATCATTTGCAAAGTTTTATTTTTTTCTAATATTAGTATACTTGCCCCCATGACGACCGAATCCACGGGGATGATAATTATCATTGCCATAATTATCGTTATCGTAGCCTAAAAATAGAAAAAGTTATTAGCCATTTCATGATTTTATTGGTTAAAATTAATTCCACAAAGACAAACCATTTTACCACATACTGTAATACTATGACAGCAATTATACAGGAGATGCAAGCCCATGTAATAATTGTATCTATATTCAACATACATTGAATACGGTCGGAACTATTTTTTTCTACTGACTCCATCTTTGTTTCTATCTCGCTTCGAGTATTCCAAGTTGCAATGCAAGTTTCAAATAATGCAAATGATAACGAATTAGCGTTAAATCATATTTAGCAACGTGTCCTAACACAAATAGTTTACAAAAAAAAAAAAAAAAAAAAAAAACAGATACATCAGCCAATAGTATTACGAACTGGCACATTCCGCCATCTTATAACACTTGGGACAGTTAGGTCGATTAGCCTAATCAGTTTAGGTAAACGGCCTCACAAATGCGCCGATTAGCCTAATCGAACTGGCTCACAAATGCGCAAAATAGCTAATCGACCAAATCGAATCGTCCCACAAGAACACCTAACATAACAATGAACTTATAAAACGGTTACATAGACTATTTATGGGGACACCAGGAGATATTGATAAACGCCGAATGCATTCTTCAAATTATATGGTTTCAAAGACTATAGTTGAGATGAGAATACATTTTTCACAATGTGGACCCATATTTTCAACCCGACTTTATTTCTGAGAGTTTTCGATAGATCATTTTCATTTGCGTTTTTTATAAATATGTATAAGAATGCCCAAAATCAGTTATATTTAGTATGTCTGAGGCGAAAAGCTCTCAGACATTTTTGTGCCTCTGTTGACTTTTCCAAACTGCGAAATTTTGTCTGCTTGTGGTTTCGACATGGTATGGATTCTATTAATACAACGATAAATTGAACAGTCACCGCTATAATCAACTTTCTTATAATTTGACGTAGGCTATGAAATGTGTAACCGGGTATACGGATTGCCATGTTAGTTCGGGGGTCGTATTAATACGACATACTTGAGATACGAATCAAGATAAGGCTTTATACATAACATCATTATGCACACAAATCAAACTGACAGTCTTTTGAACATCAATGTAAATAATATCATATAATATACATACCATAGCCATTATCATATCCCCCTGAAAAACAATATATCAATTTATTTATAAATGCTTATGCTAATGCCGTGGCCGCCGGGAACATAGTATATCTAACTGCATTACTTGAACAAAACAGAAGAGAACAGAACATATCAATTCAGTTCTCAATGTACGTGTACTCAATGTACGTGTACTCAATGTACGTGTACTCAATGTACTAATAAATTATAATAATTATAAAGAAAGTGTTATATATTATATCAGGTCCTTGTAGTCTGAAATTACTAATTATTACTTCAAGACTTTCTTCCCTTTAATTATGTGACATTTCTGTAAGGTACTATTTTTTATGTATGAATACGAGTAAAAGGAAGTTCCGTCTTGTTGTTGCAACCCGCCACCATGTAGGGATAATAAATCTGATGTAATATCTACAAATGCCTGCCATAGTCACTTCTTACGATACAACAGAAAGCATTTTATTTCGACAAGAATCAAGAAAAGTAGGCGAATGTTCTGACAAAATTCCATTGCATACAATAAGCCATTAAGGCATTGTATATATAATTTCATTTTGAATTTTGCATGTTGTTTTGACGGTTTTCTACTTTTCTTGGCGATAGTGTTGCCATAAAATGTATAGATGTAAGTGCAAAAAGCAGAAACTAAAATTATGAATGGTGCAAAGTAATGCTATTCGAGTCCCCATTAGACATAAACATTTCAAAAAATTTCTTTACGAATAACATTTTACTGTGATAAATGCGAAACATGAACAAAATATACAAATAGTCTTACCGTAACTAGCTGACGCCACAACCACCAAAACCAATAAACAAATTAATAATTTCATGTTGAAGTTCTAACAGTAAAAACAAGCTAAAATAGTATAACACAAGAAAGAAATAATATGAATGGTGTTTAACTCTTTTGGTCCTTAACCCCAATCTCTTCCGAAAATCTCTTCACTGAACAAATTTATTTTTCAAAGCTACAGTTTAACCCAAGACAATTTGATATATTTGCTGGATTCAATTAGCAAATATCCGAGAAAGGAAGAGCTTTCCTTGACAACAAAAACTTACAGTTAAGCTATCAAAGATATCTCAACCGTTGGAAATCGTAAATAATAGAAAGCTAATGCTGCTGTCCATTTACAAAAAAAAAAAAATGCTGCTGTCCAGACAAAATATGCCTCGATGCACACATTATGTCGTTTGTCAGCCTCATTAGCCCCAACAAGTACAGACAAGTAAGACGTAATACTCAATTATAATTACCTGTGATACTCAGAACTGGTTCTCAGAAGTGCTATGAACATGTTTATTTAGTATTATTTATACTATTATAATGATGAATAATGATTAAGTGAATATTTCTTTTTATTTTTCCAAATTTTTTTAAATTTAATCTGTAATAGTCAATCATACTTAATATATGACGTCATAAAACAAAAATTCAAAACAAAAATTGAAGTTCGAAATAAAATCATTTAGTGCAGAAACACTTTAACCTCTTATTATCTTAAATGAAATATCTATAATCTCTACCGAACTATTATGGCGAGGAGACACTTTCCTCCATTTTTTAGATTTAGATCAGTTCACGCTCCTCTTTAACTCAAAGCAGTGGTTTCCAACCTGGGGGTCATGACCCCCTAGGGATCCATTGGATGTTTGTCAGGGGGCCATGGTGCATGTGGATGTATGCTATTTTTTCTCTAGCCCAACATTTTATTTAACTATATTTTGCTGTGTATGTAGTTGCTTGTGTTCAAATGCATCTGACCTCCTGATGATGAGGAGGCACAAGACAAGACACCTTGCGCTTTATTTCCAATTTGCCCTAGTATGGAATAGAATAGGGGGCCATGACTCTGAGAGCTTCGTGAATTTGGGTCACAGCTTGAAAACTGTTGAGAACCACTGTTAAAGGGACGCATTCACCATCCGTTCATATTTAAGTATTAAATAATTTTGTTCTTCATTGTCGAAATTTGAGCCTTCAAATCCTTGTGTATCAACCTGCAGAAATGCTGAATGCTGCTTTTTATACGCCCACACATAAATGTGGGCGTATATTGTAGTCGCCCATGTCTGTCTGTCTGTCTGTCTGTCTGTCTGTCTGTCTGTCTGTCTGTCTGTCTGTCTGTCTGTCTGTCTGTCTGTCTGTCTGTCTGTCTGCAGTGGCTGTCTGTCTGTCTGTCTGTCTGTCTGTCTGTCCACAATTGTGGAGTGTTTATAATCATCCAAGGAAGAAGCCTATTGAAAATCAGACAAATCAAAAAATATTTGATGGGTTATTGCCCTTGTTTTTGAAAATACTTTGTGAACACCATAGAGAGCTGGTTTCTTGATGGATTTTGATAAAACTTGCAGTGAGTGTTTATAATCATCCAAGGAAGAAGCCTATTGAAAATCAGACAAATCGAAAAATATTTGATGGGTTATTGCCCTTGTTTTTGAAAATACTTTGTGAACACGATAGAGAGCTGGTTTCTTGATGGATTTTGATGAAACTTGGTGTGAGTGTTTGTCATGACCTTGGGATTAACCCTATTGAAAATCAGAAACATCGGTAAATATTTTATGAGTTATTGCCCCTGTTCTTATAAAACGTGTTAATTTTATAGCCCGTAACGCTTTCAAAGTTGTGAACACAATAGAGAGCTGGTTTCTTGATGGATTTTGATAAAACTTGCTGTGAGTGTTTATAATCATCCAAGGAAGAAGCCTATTGAAAATCAGACAAATCAAAAAATATTTGATGGGTTATTGCCCTTGTTTTTGAAAATACTTTGTGAACACGATAGAGAGCTGGTTTCTTGATGGATTTTGATGAAACTTGGTGTGAATGTTTGTCATGACCTTGGGATTAACCCTATTGAAATCAGAAACATCGGTAAATATTTTATGAGTTATTGGCCCTGTTCTTTAAAACGTGTTAATTTTATAGCCCGTAACGCTTTCAAAGTTGTGAACACAATAGAGAGCTGGTTTCTTGATGGATTTTGATCAAACTTGCTGTGAGTGTTTATAATCATCCAAGGAAGAAGCCTATTGAAAATCAGACAAATCAAAAAATATTTGATGGGTTATTGCCCTTGTTTTTGAAAATACTTTGTGAACACGATAGAGAGCTGGTTTCTTGATGGATTTTGATGAAACTTGGTGTGAGTGTTTGTCATGACCTTGGGATTAACCCTATTGAGAATCAGAAACATCGGTAAATATTTTATGAGTTATTGCCCCTGTTCTTTAAAACGTGTTAATTTTATAGCTCGTAACGCTTTCAAATAATAGAGAGCTGGTTTCTTGATGGATTTTGATAAAACTTGCTGTGAGTGTTTATAATCATCCAAGGAAGAAGCCTATTGAAAATCAGACAAATCAAAAAATATTTGATGGGTTATTGCCCTTGTTTTTGAAAATACTTTGTGAACATGATAGAGAGCTGGTTTCTTGATGGATTTTGATGAAACTTGGTGTGAGAGTTTATAATCATCCAAGGATGAAACCTATTGAAAATCAGACAAATCGAAAAATATTTGATGGGTTATTGCCCTTGTTTTTGAAAATACTTTGTGATCATGATAGAGAGCTGGCTTCTTGATGGATTTTGATGAAACTTGGTTTGAGTGTTCATAATCACCCAAAAATGAACCCTATTGAAAATTAGAAGAATTGAAAAATATTTCATGGGTTATTGCCCTTGTTAACTTGTAGTTGTAAACACTCAAAAATCGTTCAATTTTGTAAACATTCTTGATGGCACGGTTTTCGACAGATGTTTCATTTACTGATAGTTCTTGTTGACCTCCCGGACGACTTGGCTGCCATTACAAAAGTGGGCGTATTACGATGGGGCATCGCTATTTTTAAAGTTTTAACGCAGTTGTTCCCAAATTTAGGGTCATGACCCCCATGGTCCATGAAGCATTAACAGAAGCCTTAAAAGCATGACGATGTGTATCATTATTTTTTGTCTAGCTCAACTTTCATTTAATTATAATTCGCTGGGTTGCATGTAGTAAAAGGATCTCGACGTGGCGATGAAACGACAACCCTTGCCTTGCTATCTCTTTCCTTTTCCAAAATTTCTTTCTTTTTCTCATGGACTTTCGGATTTCGACGCGGTTTGGAGAAGGTTGAGAACCACTGGTTTGACGACTCTATGCTCAGTATGAGGCTAATTAGTACGTAGGCTATATGTCTCTATAATGACAATTTGAAATTGATAGATATTTCTTTAACTTCGTTTCACTCAAAATAAATTGAATATGATAGATGACTTAATTGGAAATAAAAAATAAATTAAAAACGACTAAAATAAGTTTTAACAATTTAATGACGTGTGTGTGAAATAATACGAATACGAATCCGATTAAGCACGCGACGTTTCAGAAATCTTGATTATACACTTCTCGAATAATACATGTACAAAAAGGGCTATCTATATCGCCCACGAGAAAGCGAGGAAAAAATAAAAGGATAAGACGAAAAAAAGGGCGAGGAAAAAGACAACAAAGCAAGGAAAATATTTCTCGCCTTCTCACCCTTTTCCTCGCTTTCTCACAAGAAGACGAGTTTCTCCGCCTTTTCCTCTTGGGCAATAAAGCGAGGAATTTTTCCTCGATTTCTCGTGGACGAGAAAACAGTTTCCTCACTTTGTCGGGGGCAAGAATATTTTTTCGCAGGCGAAGAGTAGTTTCCTCGCCTAATCGCCTACGAGGAAAATGTCCTCTTTTTTTCGCGGGCGAGAAAAATTTCCTGTCCTTGTCGTGGCGAAGATACTTGTGGGCGAGACAAATTTTCCTCGCTTTATCGTTGGATTACTTGAGCCCATGATCTCCACCCATGTGAATACCATGTTTATTCAATGGGCTATATTCCACGGGATGCAAGAATATCAGTTTTATCCGACATCAAAAATAATTTTTATCTAGAATGCATCACAGACACATAATATGAGAAAAAAAATTCGAAATTTTTATTTCTCATGTCGGTTATAGGATAATTATAGATATTCAATGATTTTATCGAGTGGGAAAATATCATAACGTAAGAATTGTGAGCATAGATTTATTTAACTGCTATTAAAAATTCGTTGTTTTCTCAATCTTCGATGTAGAACTGAAATTGAAAACATAACTGCCGTATTATAATATGAGATTTTGCATTGTTGACATTAGGTTGTATTGTGCCTGGGTGAATCTTTTTGTTAAGTCGCATCTCAATACATGCAGAGTAGCCTACAAGACAGAAAGCGGTTAGGCCTATTCTTTATGACGACATTTGACTTTGTCATTCAATTTTTGTAACTGAAAAATAGTATTGAAGAATAAAAAGTTGCATTGATATTTATAAGCGGAAAATGCATTGCATATCCACAAATCATGGGGTCTTTCTTCACATCTTTAGGGCTGTTTATCGTGGGTTTGATAATAATAGGCCTTATTAGTCGACGTTAAACTTTCAGACAACAATCGAAAACTTACCTTAACCGCCCCCTGCATAAAGGCGTTGGACTGAAAAAAAAACCAAATAAAACCCTTCAGTTCAGTCGTAACGAGGATCTGTCAATAGACACGCAAAAAGTGCACAGTCGTTCTTTACAAACATGACGTAATTTGCTTTGATACGAGGAAATGAAGGTTGACCGGGATGTGAAAGTCCGATGACCTTGAACAAGTCATCTTCACTCATAATTCCAGTCAACCCAGCTGTAGCCTACATGGGCACGGATAATCCAAGAAAGATCAATGCCGAGAGGTTTGGCCAAGGACCATCTGGGAGAGAGGCTCCTCACGGAACCTGATCTGATATTCTTGTAAAATTTAGCCTAGCCTAGTTCTTTCTTTCTAGGCTAGAAATATTGCAAACGTTGGGGTTCGACCACTTGTGAGTTCATCGTCTAGGCTAGTCTTAATGGTGTTTATTTGAGTGTCTGAATGATTATAAAGTCGACGCACATATCATTTCATCATTAGTTTATTATCCTTAGAGTTATTAGTACGTGTCATTATAGTAATTATCATATTAGTACTTTACTTGTTTATTTATCGCCTTGACACTTTTCTTCCGCAATAAGTGTATTTTTGTATTTATGTTCTAAATGTTTGTTTTTTTGTATTATTTTTATACTTAATTAATGTGTATTGTATATTTATATTTATATATAGAGCTATAAGGTATTAATCTTAATGCTCGGTAAATAAATTGTCTAAAATTGAATGGGAGCCTGCCGTGTTGATAATCGAAGCTAATTCTCTGGACTACTTTTACTACATCATATTTCACGTGATATATTGCTCACGTGATAGTACAAAATGGCCGTAACACCGAAAAAAAAAAGCTTTCACTTTAGCGAAGAAACCGCAAATAAATGTATTTTCTGCAGCACAGAGATACAGTCCCGCCCAGAATATAAATTCCCAGCTGTTTTTCTTTTAATTCAAAGCTGACACCAAGCATTTTCTTCGCATTTTCTAACCTAGTGGAAAAAATATCAACTTTGTCTGCCATCTTTGATAGTCTCGATTATCCAATAGCGTTTTATAAGAAGTAATGTTAGACATTAGTTGAAATTTTCGTCACCTGAAGATGACCTTCTAATTAGATTGCACATAACCTGACATCATTTCCTGCGATAATTAACTGCTCGGTGTTGCTTAAATGTAAAATGACGTTTTTTTGCCTGACCGGAAATGAAGTATATTAAAAAGTCGTATTTCAGGGTTTTTCCATTTTCAACTAATTTTTCCAACAGATTGTGATCGGTCTGTTTTGGTTCATTTGTTTCATCCAATAGCTACATATTGCAATTTTGAAAAATTCATATTTTGACTTTTGTAGCACTTTTTAAAGCATTTTTTTTAACTTTTGCAATTTTATTTCGATCGATCTGAAACCTTTCAGTTACATAGACATATGAATTTCCAAAGAAAATCAATTTTCAAAGTTTCAAAGTAATGACCGAAACTTTCAAGGCTCATATCTAGTGACTTGGACCTTTGATGACCTTTTGACCTGTACAAAAAGTATTGCCCTTGACGAGATCTATCAAATGATATATTCATTTCCGATTTCTGATGTTTACTTCCGGTTTTATCGCCATTTAAAAATTGCAATTTTTAACTTTAAAGAGCTCTGTCACGTGACCTAATTTATATACGTCACATTTTCTATTTCATTTTTATTATGCTTAATCTGCTCTTTCAAATGATATATAACACAATATATTTGAATCAAAATTGCACTTTTTAAAAATTGCAAATTTTGTGTCAAATTCTATTGAAACTGTGCGTGTTTTTTTTTTAATTTTATTTGATCGATCTAAAAACTTACAGGTAGATAGACAATTTGATTCTGAACAAACAAATATTTCTAGAATCTTTATATCACTTCCGGTTTTGACGTCATTTGCTTGTAAACTTAAAATTTTAACTTCCGGAGTTTTGGAGATATTTGAAAAAATTTGTTTGCATTATGTTAAAAATGGTCATCATAAAAGATATAAATCATGTAATGCGACCTGGAAAAAATATATTACAGTGGAAGTATTATACAAATTTCCAATAGAGTTTTACGTCTTTCTTTTCTGCACCTATAATGAGGACAGTCAACGCCATACAGTGTGCAATGAGGGAAATTTTGCATTAGCCTGCTCTTATTTTTAATTTCCATCTGTCGAGGGATCTTTAACGTGCAGAGCCCATTAGCACATCGGATTATTTGCATCCACGATTGGGCGCCATTACCATGTCATACCCTAAAACCTGCATCATTGACAGGGGGTACTCGTATTGAACATTCATTACCATAAAACATCGCATAGGAAGGGTCATTAGATCCTGAGAGTCTACGTTATTGTGTTACAATGTATCTTCCCCTCAGCATATCATACGATTCATGTTAAGTGTTCAGACATCAGTTACAAGATACCATATTGTTTCTTTTAACGCTTCTCACTGGTCAATGTTTTGATATAATGTACAACAAATTTTTTTTATAATATCATAAAACTAAAATACAACAATGAAATTTTTTGGGGAGGATTGTATCCTACCAAACTATATTAAGAATTTTTCAAATGATCTGAAAAAACACTTGCTTAAAAAATATAAGCTTAAAACTTACATGTATGTTTGTACTTGTATGTTTAAATGCAGTTCTCTCCCTTCAACTGACAAATGTTTGTTGTCTGTATGTTTAAATGCAGTTCTCTCCCCTCAACTGCACTATCGTGCTTAACATGACTTTCTTAAATTGTAACTTGCGCTTTTAACGTTTTAAATTATGTAGTAAAAATGAAAAAATAAAATCTAAATGTAGTAGATAACGATCCAATGCCAAAAGAATAAAATTCGTTCTAAAAATCGGTTCTGTCATATATTAAAAAAAAAGTTTTAAAACTGCATGTCTAAAAACGTTGACCATTAAAATGATTTTTTAAAAAATAATAATAATATAGAATCTTTGCTAGATTTACATTTAAATGATAATATACGAGCTATACTGCGAATTTACGTGTATGGAGGTAGCACTCAGTAATCTGATGTCATTAATATATCATATCAAGAAATGGCTTCATCAAATGAAGGGAGCCGCGGTGGCTCAGTGAGTTAGACGCTAGCTCGATAACCTGAACGTCCAGGGTTCAATCCCGTCAGTGATGCAGGTCGGAGGGGCTGACATACAAAAAGCGCCTAGTGCGACAATAAACCTAGGTCCCGTGTGCTATTGGCTGTGCACGTTAAAGACTCGACAGTTGGAAATCGAAAATAAGAGCAGGCTAATGCCGCTGTCCTGGCAAAATTTCCCTCATTGCACACTGCATGGCGTTTGCCCGTCCTCAGTTAGCCCATACAGGTGCAGTAAAAATAGGGCGTAAAATCCATTCATTTCACTTCATTTCTTTCATGTGTATGATATTGCATATGAAAAATGTTAATAAATATTCTTTAACTAGTCTACTTCCAATGATGTATAAAAATGTACATAAATAAAAACAACGACTTTTTAATCAGATGACTTTTCACTACCGAACATACGCTAGTTATTCCATTTTCACCGAACTTGAACTGGTTATTCTACTTTTCACTCCCGAATATAAACAATTTATATGCCGATTGTCATGTTCTGTAAATTTCGCAGTATGGATTGATAATGCCACTTTTCACCCATAGACGAAACCGGATGCGCACTGCCCAGTATCGTCTCACGATTCTAGTTTAATTTTATAATCATGATTGTTATATTATATATTTCAGACTTTTAAATAAATGGTAAAATCAATTAGTTTTTTTTTCTATACCGCTAACCATTAAGAAATGAAAACTGTACTTACACCGACCAGATCTAGGGTAACCTGCAAAAGAATGGGAATGTACATTAAATAAGGATAAGTCTCACTTTCATCGACGATGCTAGTATCTGGTATTAGCTTATATGAAGATTTGGGCTAATATATTTTGATCTGAAAACATTTATGAATTAACTTTCTTTCAAAATCATCCAATCATATGCTGTATTCATAAGAGCCCATTCCTTGAATTATCATTTGCAAAGTTTTATTTATTTTCAAATTAGTATACTTGCCCCCATGACGACCGAATCCACGGGGATGATAATTATCATTGCCATAATTATCGTTATCGTAGCCTAAAAATAGAAAAAGTTATTAGCCATTTCATGATTTTATTGGTTAAAATTAATTCCACAAAGACATACCATTTTACCACATACTGTAATACTATGACAGCAATACGTGAGATTCAAGCCCATGTTATAATTGTATCTATATTCAACATACATTGAATACGGTCGGAACTATTTTTTTCTACTGACTCCATCTTTGTTTTTATCTCACTTCGAGTATTCCAAGTTGCAATGCAAGTTTCAAATAATGCAAATGATAACGAATTAGCGTTAAATCATATTTAGCAACGTGTCCTAACACAAATAGTTTACCAAAAAAAACAAAACAAAAAACAGATGCATCAGCCAATAGTATTACGAACTGGCACATTCCGCCATCTTATAACACTTGGGACGGTTATGTCGATTAGCCTAATCAGTTTAGGTAAACGGTCTCACAAATGCGCCGATTAGCCTAATCGAACTGGCTCACAAATGCGCAAAATAGCTAATCGACCAAATCGAATCGTCCCACAAGAACACCTAACATAACAATGAACTTATAAAACGGTTACATAGACTATTTATGGGGACACCAGGAGATATTGATAAACGCCGAATGCATTCTTCAAATTATATGGTTTCAAAGACTATAGTTGAGATGAGAATACATTTTTCACAATGTGGACCCATATTTTCAACCCGACTTTATTTCTGAGAGTTTTCGATAGATCATTTTCATTTGCGTTTTTTATAAATATGTATAAGAATGCCCAAAATCAGTTATATTTAGTATGTCTGAGGCGAAAAGCTCTCAGACATTTTTGTGCCTTTGTTGACTTTTCCAAACTGAGAAATTTTGTCTGCTTGTGGTTTCGACTTGTGATTTGAATAGCCGTTTTTTCAGTGTGATAACCTTATATGGTTAATAGTTGAGAGTTTGATTTCGAAAATGTTCAACCACTAATCAAATATTGTAAAGCTTACCTCTCCTGTTGTTATCTAGAAAAAAAAATTAGTCACATGTAATGAAATATGGTACCATCTGATTGCGAAATATCCATGGTATGGATTCTAATATCCATGGTATGGATTCTATTAATACAACGATAAATTGAACAGTCACCGCTATAATCAACCTTCTTATAATTTGACGTAGGCTACGAAATGTGTAACCGGGTATACGGATTGTCATGTTAGTTTGGGGGTCGTATTAATACGACATACTTGAGATACGAATCAAGATAAGGCTTTATACATAAACATCATTATGCACACAACTCAAACTGACAGTCTTTTGAACATCAATGTAAATAATATCATATAATATACATACCATAGCCATTATCATATCCCCCTGAAAAACAATATATCAATTTATTTATAAATGCTAATGCCGTGGCCGCCGGGAACATAGTATATCTAACTGCATTACTTGAACAAAACAGAAGAGAACAGAACATATCAATTCAGTTCTCAATGTACGTGTACTCAATGTACGTGTACTCAATGTACGTGTACTCAATGTACTAATAAATTATAATAATTATAAAGAAAGTGTTATATATTATATCAGGTTCTTGTAGTCTGAAATTACTAATTATTACTTCAAGACTTTCTTCCCTTTAATTATGTGACATTTCTGTAAGGTACTATTTCTTATGTATGAATACGAGTAAAAGGAAGTTCCGGTCTTGTTGTTTCAACCCGCCACCATGTTGCAATAATAAATCTGATGTAATTTTAGTTATATGCTTGTTATCTACAAATGCCTGCCATAGTCACTTCTTACGATACAACAGAAAGCATTTTATTTCGAGAAGAATCAAGAAAAGTAGGCGAATGTTCTGACAAAATTCCATTGCATACAATAAGCCATTAAGGCATTGTATATATAGTTTCAATTTGAATTTTGCATGTTGTTTTGACGGTTTTCTACTTTTCTTGACGATAGTGTTGCCATATAGATTTGTTGTAATTGCAAAAAGCATAAACTAAAATTATGAATGGTGCAAATTAATGCTATTCTAGTCCCCATTAGACATAAACTTTTCAAAAAATATCTTGACAAATAACTTTTTACTGTGATGAATGTGAAACATGAACAAAATATACAAATAGTCTTACCGTAACTAGCTGACGCCACAACCACCAAAACCAATAAACAAATTAATAATTTCATGTTGAAGTTTTAACAGTAAAAACAAGCTAAAATAGTATAACACAAGAAAGGAATAATAAGAATGGTGTTTAACTTGACATTCAGACTGACTGCCGACGAAGACTGACACCAGTACTGTGTGATGGTTCTCGAATTTTGGTCCATAACCCCGATCTCTTCCGATCAATTCTTCACAGACCCCAAAATTTATATTTCAAAGCGTCAGCCTAACACGAGACATCACCATTTGATATACGGTGGAACTGCCTTTGATCCGCACATTTCCGTACGGTTTGATATATTTTCTGTATTCAATAAGCAAGTATCCGAGAAAGGAAGAGCTTTCCTTGACAACAAAAACTTGCAGTTAAACTATCAAAGATCTCTCAACAGTTGGAAATCGTAAATAATAGAAAGCTAATGCTGCTGTCCATTTACAAGATTAAAAAAAATGCTGCTGTCCAGACAAAATTTGCCTCGATGCACACATTATGTCGTTTGTCAGCCTCATTAGCCCCAACAAAGTACAGAAAAGTAAGACGTAATACTCAATTATAATTACCTGTGATAGTCAGAACTGGTTTTCAGAAGTGCTATGAACATGTTTATTTAGTATTATTTATACTATTTTAATGATGAATAATGATCAAATGAATATTTCTTTATTTTTCCAAAAAATCTTTTAAAATAATCTGTAATAGTCAATCATATTATATGACGTCATAAAACAAAAAAAATAAAAATAAAAAATTGAAGATCGAAATAAAATCATTTAGTGCAGAAACACTTTACCCTCTTATTATCTAAAATGAAATATCTATAATCTCTACCGAACTATTATGTGTAGGAGACACTTTCCTCCATTTTTTGATTTAGATCACGTTCCTCTTTAACTCAAAGCAGTGGTTTCCATCCTGTGGGCCATGGCCCCCTAGGGATCCATGGGATGTTTGTCAGGGGGCCATGGCGCATGCGGATGTATGCTATTTTTTCTCTAGCCCGACATTTACTTAACTATATTTTGCTGTGTACGGTCTGTAGTTGCTTGTGTTCAAATGCATCTGACCTCCTGATGATGATGAGGCACAAGACAACAACCCTTGCGCTATATTTCCTTTTTGTACAGGGGGTCATGACTCTGGGAGCTTCGTGAATTTGGGTCACAGCTTGAACCACTGTTAAAGGGACGCATTCACCGTTCATATCTAAGTAGTAAATAATTTTTTTCTTCATTGTCGAAATTTGAGCCTTCAAATCCTTGTGTATTCATAATAATTATCCACGTTACAAAGATAAAGATAAAGATTCGTATTTTTGAGACAACACGAATTATCGAAAAAGGTTGAGGTATAATTGAAGGGATTATTTGATTTCTTTGCATTTCAAGTACTTCTGAAGGCAATTTAAATATTTTCAAGATCCAAATCAACCCGCGGAAATGCTGAATGCTTTTTTTTAACTTTAACGCAGTTGTTCCCAAATTTAGGGTCATGACCCCCATGGTCCATGAAGCATTAACAGAAGCCTTAAAGCATGACGATGTGTATCTTTTTTTCTCTAGCTCAACTTTCATTTAATTATATTTCGCTGAGTTGCATGTGATCAAAAGGATCTCGACATGGTGATGAAACGGCAACCCTTGCGCTATATCTCTTTCCTTTTCCCAAAATTTCTTTCTTTTTCTCACGGACTTGCCCAATGAATATAATTTTAAAAATTCATCTGTATCTTTATAGAATTGTATTTGTACAAAATTTGTGATTTAAAACATTGATTTTCCTTGTTTAATAATAATAATAATAATTTCTTTATTGGGTAATCAATTAGGACAATGCCTTTCTAACATCGAGCCCATAGAAAAATACATAACATACAACATGTGAAATGGAATATAACTTATTTACATAATATGTATACAAGTGTTGAGGGGTTCCAATTAACAGTCAATATCCTGAAACGGCAAGAAATCTAACAGGGTGCCACAACTCTGGGAGTCTTGTGAATTTCGGCCGCGGTTTGGAAAAGGTTGAGAACCACTGGTTTGACGACTCTATGCTCAGTATGAGGTTAATTAGTGAGTAGGCTATATATTGTCTTTATAATGACAATTTGAAATTGATAGATATTTCTTTAACTTCGTTTAACTCAAAATAAATTGAATATGATAGATGACTTAATTGGAAATAAAAATAAATAAAAAACGACTAAAATAAGTTTTAACAATTTAATGACATGTGTGTGACATAATAGAGGGCTTTGCGTGCATTAATCCGACTACGAATCCGATTAAACACGCGACTTTTTAGAATTTTTGATCATACACTACTCAAATAATACATGTACAAAAAGGGCTATCTATATCGCCCACGAGAAAGCGAGGAAAAAAGAAAATGAAAAGACGAGAAAAAAAGACGAGAAAAAAAGGCGAGAAAAAAGACGAGGAAAAAGACAACAAAGCAAGGAAAATATTTCTCGCCTTCTCGCTCTTTTCCTCGCTTTCTCATATAGAAGACGATTTTCTCCGCCTTTTCCTCGTGGGCAAAAAAGCGAGGAATTTTTCCTTGATTTCTCGTGGGCGAGAAAACAGTTTCCTCACTTTGTCGGGGGCAAGAATATTTTTTCGCTTTCTCGCGGGCGAATAGTAGTTTCCTCGCTTAATCGCCCACGAGGAAAATGTCCTCGTTTTTTCGCGGGCGAGAAAAATTTCCTGTCCTTGTCGTGACGAAGATCCTTGTGGGCGAGAAAAATCTTCCTCGCTTTATCGTCGGCGAGGATTATCTTATTCATTATTTATGTCAGAAGTTATTTAAAAGTTAAACCAATTGATTTTCCAAATAATCGTAATTAGAAATAATACATATTCCTTCAAAATATTGAGTTATGATATTGTTTCTGACATGTGGTCTTCATATATCTAATATCGGCACCTTGCTGGTTCATATTATTGGTCATCGATTGAGAATCTAGCTTAAACTTCATTTTTATGAAAAGAATATATTTTTTATATAGCCTACAGTGTATGTCTACAAACTGGAAACATGCATAACAAACTTCTAAATTGTCTAAAACAAGATTGTTGTTGTTTCCAAGTATCCTATTGGAAGAGTTTTGCCATTCGGGCCAAGAATAAAAAGTGAAGAGGACTTTGAAATGCACCCCTCCTTCCACCACCACCCCGCGCCTCCAAATGACAAATTCTGCAGTCGAAAGCAAATTGTTCTGTTAGATATTGAGAGCTCTTGTTCTCTTTCTCATTATAATATTTTTGAGTAGTTTTTAGGCTAAAGGCAAGTGTGGTCATACAGACATTAACATTTTTAGCACAAGTCAACAAGACAGAGCACTTTTGGCACATTCATCTAGGGCACTCTTGGTTTAAATCTTTAAAAAAGGTTACATACATACTGAAGATTCTCTAGAAATTCTGCTTAAAACTGTTTGCTACATATACTAAATATACTAAACTTGCCAGAAATCTGATTATGAATATGAATACCTTAAACGAATTTAATTTTGTTATCCTGTGTGAATTCAATCAATGGCAGTTTCGTAAAAAAATAGCTTGTAGATAATTATAGTCAATTTATTGCAAATTCTATTTACGATTCAAATAGGGAAAAATGAATCCTAGTATCAAACAATCAGAAAAGGGTAGGCCAGTGGCGTTTCTACGGGGGGCCGGGTGGCCATGATCCTCCCCCCCCCCCCCAAAAAAAAATATTTTGGTTGGCTGGGGCCTTGGGGCCCCCTTTCGTATAATGTTACATACGGACACCTGGTAGCCCAACCCCCACCCCTGACATTTTTTGGCCCCAACTCGGTCCCCCCACCTAAAGATTCCTAGAAACGCCGCCGGGATAGGCGAGAATGGTGCTGTCCCAACACTACTCTAAAGATAAACGACGTATTCAGTCCAGCAGGATCAACATTTTGGTAGCAATTATAAACTTTTGAAATGAGGAAGTATGAGTATTTTATAACGAAAAATGGTATTAGGTGTCTAGAAGATAAAGTATGCCCTGTCTGGATGATAAAATCCGTCATTGCTGCTCAATATTACACACTCATACAAAATAGGAAGACAAATAATATAGCCATGCTTTAGGATCAAGGACGTAGATTTAGGGGCGGGGGGCGGATGCGACGTGTCCATAGTTTGATTTGTAAGAAAGATATGAATCCAAATCTGAGACATTTTCCATCTTTACATTGTACTTTGACTCTACAAACCATCCTGGATTCATGGTTCGTCCCCAATAATTTTATTTTGACAAATTCACGCTCTTGCCATGCGTGATTGACAGGGCTTCTGTTTATTGTCCAATCTGTTCTTTCCATGTCACCCCTCTGATCTTCATCATTGATTTATTGATACGCAACATATATAAAAAAAATCCAAAAGATCTCCAGGTTATTCTTAATGGGTGAGTAAATGACATTGACTGGGGTTGGGGTGTTTAGAATCTGTTGTTTAGTGCTAATATTTTGTAGACGTCATTTTTACATTTTCATTGAAAGTCGATTTAGTTCATTCTATCCATAGAGGTTATTCTATGGCTACGAGTGGATATGGTTTTTATGCCATGAGTGCTTGTGATATTTTCGCGAGTGGCGTAGCCACAAGAGAAAATATTTCAAACACGAGTGGCATGAAAATCATATCCACGAGTTTGCCATTGAATAACCTATTTATCCGATAATTTTCCCTATTTGATGTAAAACGGTTTTTACTCATACTGCACCATAACATGTTATTAAACATAACTAACAGTTATTAGTAAACAATCTTTCCAATTCACTTTTCATCATAGTATTTCGTTTATTTCGACGCAAAAAAAGTCTAAGAAGGGGCAGACAAACCTGTCCGACGGCATTTTGAGTGTTACTAACGAGTGAAGTGCATGCATTAAATCTTGGCCACGCCCATTGAATACCGCCCATTGAATACCATGTTTATTCAATGGGCTGTATTCCACGGGATGCAAGAATATCATTTTTATCCGACATCAAAAATAATTTTTATCTAGAATGCATCACAGACACATAATATGAGAAAAAGAATTCGAAATTTTTATTTCTCATGTCGGTTATAGGATAATTATAGATATTCAATGATTTTATCGAGGGGAAGAATATCATAACGTAAGAATTGTGAGCATAGATTTATTTAACTGCCATTAAAAATTCGTTGTTTTCTCAATCTTCGATGTAGAACTGAAATTGAAAACATAACTGCCGTATTATAATATGAGATCTTGCGTTGTTGACATTAGTTTGTATTGTGCCTGGGTGAATCTTTTTGTTAAGTCGCATCTCAACAGATACAGAGCTACTGAACAGAAAGCGGTTAGGCCTAGTCTTTATGACGACATCTAACTTTGTCATTCAATTTTTGTAACTGAAAAATAGTATTGAAGAATAAAAAAGCTGCATTGATATTAATAAGAGGAAAATGCATTGCATATTCACAAATCATAGGGTGTTTCTTCACATCTTCGATTATCGTGGGTTTGATAATAGTAGGCCTATTTGTCGACGTTCAACTTTCGGACATCAATCGAAAACTTACCTTAACCGCGCATGCCTTGGACTGAAAAAAAAAACCAAAATGAAACCCTTCAGTTCAGTCGTAACGAGGATCTGTCATTTTGAGCTTTTCTGGAACAAAATACACTCCCCTGTTTTTTTTTTTCGAACAGCTATTGTTGTCTAAAGTCAAGAGAGAAGGAGGGGGGGGGGGGGGGTGTTGAATAGATACGCAAAAAGTGAGGTAATTATACGGAAAATCAGACTTCAGACAACAAAGGGTTTACTTTATATTAATATTAAATTAAATATTCTAAAAATTATTCTATATGTATAAATGTGTTGATTTTTAATTATTTATTTCTTTTGAGCTGTTCTAGAACAGAATACACTCTCCTGGTTTTTTTCCGAACAGTTATTGTTGTCTGAAGTCTGATTTTCCGTATAATTACCTCCCTCAATATGCAAATGGCAGATTTGCTCATAGCAGTCGGAACATTTTGGAAAACGGACAAAAGTGGCTATTGGCGACGCCTCCGTGATAAATATGTATTAAAAAGTACACCAGAGGTATAAGTAAGCACTTTCCCGCTCAATAAACCGCAAAAGTAAAGCAATAGCCTTTTACAAACAAATAAACGGCTTTGTTTACATTCGTGCCCTGTAAGCCATTTGACACCTTCTGTTATTTATATTACGTATACATTATTTTTCAACATTGAACCTATTTTATTATTATTGACATAACGTCAAAGACTTGTGTTCCAGTCAACCCAGCTGTAGCCTACATGGGCACGGATAATCCTGGAAAGATCAATGCCAAGATGTCTATTAAAAGATAAATAAGGATAAGTCTCACTTTCATCGACGATGATATTATCTGGGATTAGCTTATATATGAAGATTTGGGCTAATATATTATGATCTGAAAACATTTATGAATTAATTTTCTTTCAAAATCATCAATTCAAATGCTGTATTCAAAAGAGCCCATTCCTTGAATTATCATTTGCAAAGTTTTATTTATTTTCAAATTAGTATACTTGCCCGCAATACGCCCATATCCTCGGCCATTGGATCCACCACGACCATATCCACGACCATTGCCACGACCATTGCCACGGCCACGACCTTTGCCACGACCATTGCCATCATTATCGTTATCGTAGCCTAAAAATAGAAAGAATTATTAGCCATTCCATGATTTTATTGGTTAAAATTAATTCCACAAAGACATACCATTTTACCACATACTGTAATACTATGACAGCAATACGTGAGATTCAAGCCCATGTTATAATTGTATCTATATTCAACATACATTGAATACGGTCGGAACTATTTTTTTCTACTGACTCCCGGATGACGCCATCATTGTTTTTATCTCACTTCGAGTATTCCAAGTTGCAATGCAAGTTACAAAAAACCGCAAATGATAACGAATTAGCGTTAAATCGTATTTATCAACACAAATAAAAAAGACAGCAAAAGTAGCACATGTTATTCAGTTAATCTATTTATTGCCGAAAGCCGGAAATCCAACAGCACCGCAATCTCAAACACTCAGGCGTTTGGTCATTTCTCTCAAAAACATTAACCTCATGTACAATGTGCAATACATTCCAATTAAAACAATCAACAAAGCTGTATGACATTGTTAAATAGTATATATATAATTTGTTACTAACAGTCACTAGAGCTTGAACTTTTACCAGAGTTACTAGAGCTGGAACTTTTACCAGAGTTACTAGAGCTTGAACTTTTACCAGAGTTACTAGAGCTGGAACTTTTACCAGAGTTACTAGAGCTGGAACTGGGGTTGGAAGAACCAGTTGTTAAGGGTGTGGAAGGAGCTTCGGTAGTACCAAAGGTAGGAGCTTCGGTAGTACCAAAGGTAGAAGCTTCGGTGGTACCAAAGGTAGGAGCTTCTGTAGTACCAAAGGTAGAAGCTTCGGTGGTACCAAAGGTAGGAGCTTCTGTAGTACCAAAGGTTGGAGCTTCAGTGGTACCAAAGGTAGGAGCTTCGGTAGTACCAAAGGTTGGAGCTTCGGTGGTGCCAAAGGTAGGAGCTTCGGTAGTACCAAACGTAGGAGCTTCTGTAGTACCAAAGGTAGGAGCTTCAGTAGTACCAAAGGTAGGAGCATCTGTAGTGCCAAAGGTATGAGCTTCGGTAGTACCAAAGGTAGGAGCTTCAGTAGTACCAAAGGTAGGAGCTTCGGTAGTACCAAAGGTAGGAGCTTCAGTAGTACCAAAGGTAGGAGCTTCGGTAGTACCAAAGGTAGGAGCTTCTGTAGTACCAAAGGTAGGAGCTTCTGTAGTACCAAAGGTAGGAGTTTCAGTAGTACCAAAGGTAGGAGCTTCTGTGGTACCAAAGGTAAGAGCTTCTGTAGTACCAAAGGTAGGAGCTTCTGTAGTACCAAAGGTAGGAGCTTCTGTAGTACCAAAGGTAGGAGCTTCTGTAGTACCAAAGGTAGGAGTTTCTGTAGTACCAAAGGTAGGAGCTTCTGTAGTACCAAAGGTAGGAGCTTCTGTAATACCAAAGGTAGGAGCTTCTGTAATACCAAACGTAGGAGCTTCGGTAGTACCAACGGTAGGAGCTTCGGTAGTACCAACGGTTGGAGCTTCGGTAGTACCAAAGGTAGGAGCTTCGGTAGTACCAAAGGTAGGAGCTTCGGTAGTACCAAAGGTAGGAGCTTCGGTAGTACCAAAGGTATGAGCTTCGGTAGTACTTAAGGTAGGAGCTTCGGTGGAACCAAAGGTAGGAGCTTCGGTGGTACCAAAGGTAGGAGCTTCGGTAGTACCAAAGGTAGGAGCTTCAGTAGTACCAAAGGTAGGAGCTTCGGTAGTACCAAAGGTAGGAGCTTCGGTAGTACCAAAGGTAGGAGCTTCGGTAGTACCAAAGGTAGGAGCTTCGGTAGTACCTAAGGTAGGAGCTTCGGTAGTACCTAAGGTAGGAGCTTCGGTAGTACCAAAGGTAGGAGCTTCTGTAGTACCAAAGGTAGGAGCTTCGGTAGTACCAAAGGTAGGAGCTTCGGTAGTACCAAAGGTAGGAGCTTCTGTGGTACCAAAGGTAGGAGCTTCTGTAGTACCAAAGGTAGGAGCTTCGGTGGTACCAAAGGTAGGAGCTTCGGTAGTACCTAAGGTAGGAGCTTCGGTAGTACCTAAGGTAGGAGCTTCGGTAGTACCAAAGGTAGGAGCTTCTGTAGTACCAAAGGTAGGAGCTTCGGTAGTACCAAAGGTAGGAGCTTCGGTAGTACCAAAGGTAGGAGCTTCTGTGGTACCAAAGGTAGGAGCTTCTGTAGTACCAAAGGTAGGAGCTTCGGTGGTACCAAAGGTAGGAGCTTCGGTAGTACCAAAGGTAGGAGCTTCGGTAGTACCAAAGGTAGGAGCTTCTGTAGTACCAAAGGTAGGAGCTTCGGTAGTACCAAAGGTAGGAGCTTCGGTAGTACCAAAGGTAGGAGCTTCTGTAGTACCAAAGGTATGAGCACAGGTAGGAGCTTCTGTAGTACCAAAGGTAGGAGCTTCTGTAGTAAAATTTATCAAAGAATAAAGCAACACAAGATACATTACGTTCATCATAGTTCTTGTTGTTTTGTTTGTTGAATAATTGAATTTTTTTCAAATATTTATACTCTTCTTACTTCCTACTGAACAAATGTTACATAATTAGCGTCGCTGTGGTTGGTGATTCTGGAAATTTCGATGATGCTTGTAGACGACAAACATATCGACCACAGGCAGCTTATCAGAAAAAATAATCAGCTCTTGCTTTCAATTGTCGGGATTGAAATTAAAGATATGGTAAACGTGAAAAGTGAAAACCTCCCGTGGCAGTTTCCTGGGTTCTCATCCAGGTCCATTTTGAAAATAGCTACGACATTTGTCAAATCAAAGCGGTGTGCATATATGTTGATAATGTGTTGATCAATGCCTCTTCCCCCGGTAATAACCCCCGGGATAATTAAATCATCCCTAAGATCGTAAAATATAAATGACAGTATTTTCATCTGTTATCTAGGGTACATTTTTGGTCCAAGCTAATGCTAGGTTTACACTATGTTCCCGGCAGTCACGGTAATCACGTTTCATGGACAACGTGGAGAACGCGAGACAACGCGATAGAAAAACGTGACTGTCGTGGCTGCCGGGCTAGAATTTTTACTGTCAAAAAATTTGCCACGGTTTTAGAACTGTAATATCACTTAGTAAAACCGGGTATCAGAAATCAGAAAAAGATGCTCTGATCTGCAAAAACTTTACACATCTGGATGCATCTTTATTGAAAGGTAATGAAACGTATTAAAACGTAATGAAACGGTTTTGTTCACCCTAGCTTGCCCTTGCACTATGGACCTCTTCCAAGTTTTGTAAAGACCTAATATACGTCCTGTCACGTTTTGTAGCGATTACCAAGTTCTGTAACGACCTAATATACGATCTGTCACGTTTTATAGCGTTTTCCCCGTTTCATACGGCCTGGTACGTTTTTCTGCACCGTGGCTGCCGTGGCAAATTTTTCGACAGTTTAACAATCTGGCCCGGAAGCCACGGTAATCACAATATGTCACGTTTGCCAATCCCGTTCCCCAGCGACGTCCCACGTTCACACCCTTTACACCACGTTGGCCTGAGGCTTGATTACCGTGGCCGTCGGGAACATAGTGTAAACGTTTAGTATGATTGAAATTGTTTGGGCAGTTTTCGGTGTATCGTGGCTCTAACATGTAACAAGCACCACAACTTCCACGTTTGATCCACAG
Source organism: Lottia scabra (assembly GCA_029955415.1). NCBI lineage: Eukaryota > Metazoa > Mollusca > Gastropoda > Lottiidae > Lottia > Lottia scabra. Next base: position 9,046,849 of record JARJEI010000003.1, on the reverse strand, counting down.
GAGACCTCGACAGACGCAATAGACCTGGATGAAAACGTGAACAACGCGAGAGATCTTATCAGCACGCATCAGACCGGGAAGCTATAAACATGCATCAGTGGTAGACCGCGGCCCGAATCTTGGTGCACCTTGGTAAAACCGCTTTATCGCCCCATCTACCTGTCAAGGACACAGAAATAAACCGTCAGGAAACTTTGTCAAAACTTAACAAAACTTGGATATGGAGACAAAAACACAAAAAAATCCACGGCGCATTACGTTTCGGGTGCCTAGGCTACCGGGAACATTGTGAAAACCTAGCATAATAAAACCTTGATGCCACATTTCGAGGTTGCTTTCTTAGGGTTTCCCAGCATCAATTATAGAAATTTTTCTACTCTACTCCTAATGTGGTGTATGTTAACATAGGCTACGCACAACTCATATCGTGCTAAATTTCAACATACATGTACATACTGTTACGATATTGAACCTTTAGTGGATGCCTATATTGAATACTATTTGTCCTAAGCTCGACCTTTGACCTATGTGTTCGTGTACAGTTTACACAGAACCATCCGAGAGTGGCTTTGTATTAGTGTACAGTTTACCAAGAACCATCCGAAAACGGTTTGTATAAGTGTACAGTTCACCAAGAACCATCCAAGAGTGGGTTAGTTAATGTTAAGTGTGTTGGTGAATTTGACCACCGTGAAAAGTTCGTTGACCTTTCGAAGTTTTTGACCGCAGCGCCCTCTTTTAAGGTCGGAGGTATAACAAACTATATCTTTTCGGAATCCTTATGACTATACGAGTAATTTGATATGCATATCGACACGCTAGGACTAATGTATATATATATGATTTTACACATAGTCACTAATCTGTCTATGTCTCATGGATTGTTTTATACTTGATGAAGCATGTCTTTTGATTCACATATTTGAAACAATTTAATTAATGATATTCAGATTTATCTGAACGCATGTTCAAACATTGTCTGGATCAAACTCACGAAATGATAAATAACAAATTAAAGGTGAAAAGATGTTATTTCCGGCGATTGATTTTGGTTTCAGATCTAGAATTACTCAATAGGCAGCATGTCACTCGAACTAGAAAACACTTTCTATTTTCATATTTCTTTATATATGGCATATTATCGTCAAGAAAGATTTGCATTTACATACCGGTATCGAAGAGCCGTTCTCGGAACATTTGAATGTAGCTACTGTATGGGCACGTTTTTTACAGTCTACCCAGCTGTAAACTGGTACGGATAATCCGGCAAAGATCACTGCCAAGAGGTTTAGCAAGAGCCAATCAAAAAGTCTTGAGTCATGCAGATCCTAATGCATGCATGCATTATTTGCCAACATGTTGTCGGAAATGTTGTCAGTTTGTACAGTACTTATTGTATAACCGTGGATAAAGTACAGTACACTGAGACAACATTTTCGACAACATGTTGCCAAAATGCCATGTCGAAAATGTTAGTGTATACAGATTCGGAAACATTCAAGTTGCCCAACATGTCGAAGTTTGTTGCCCAAGTGTTTCAGCAACATGTTGTTAGTGTATACAGGTTCGGAAACATTCAAGTTGCCCAACATTAATATATCAGCCAATAGCATTACGAAATGGCACATTCCGCCATCTTATAACACCTAATCGAATCGCCTAACCACGTCTTGGGACGGTTAGGTCGATTAGCCTAATCAGTTTAGGTAAACGGTCTCACAAATGCACCGATTAGCCTAATCGAACTGGTTCACAAATGCGCAAAATAGCTAATCAACCAAATCGAATCGTCCCACAAAAACACCTATTATATAAAGTTATCAAGGCGGACATCAATAATATCTGATTTTATCGTTCATATACGATAAAATGGTTTATTGTAAAGGAAGAGATACCTTCCATGTATAGCCCACGTGACATGTCCAGTGGGCGGAGTTATATCTTCCTCTTCAGAAATTTATAGAGGTAAAGGGCCATCAATTTTTTCTGTTAACTATTTCTTCCAAATTAAAGATTCAAGTAATGAAAAGAGAATAGTATTAGACATATTTTTGTTTATAACATAACAGAGATTGATGGTCCGGTTTTATTTTTTACGTTAGGTTTGTTATCTGTTTCAATTTCGAGTTTATATTTTGTAAGCTGACGGTTCCATCTCTATATAGGCCTATACGGGTAGCATTGTCATAGCGCAGGTGTCTTGTTCTATTCCAATAAGTAGGTCATTTGGTTGTGCGTGGAGCGGACGCCATTTTGGCTTGGTACCGAAATAGACCATTAGTTTATTTTAATTTTCATTTCATGTGCTGGCACGGTAAAAGTTTTAAGTTGTCGAAATAGAAGAGTAAACAACATCATTATGTCTGACAGTGTTAAGAGACCAAGTACAAGTCCTTATGCTCTGAATAGACCATCAGTTAGTGGGACCACTAGAAGTCAGGTAGCTGCTAGTTCTAGAACAACAACTAGTCGTTCTGACAGTTCAAGAAGGGATGACCATTATATAGATGCTATGGCAGACAGAGCTCAGAGTAGCCAGATCCCGGTGCCCGTGAGAAAATCCCAACCGTCAACTGCTAGTAAAATTCCAGTGTTTAGACGAAAGAGAGTGGCTGAATATGATCCAATGACAATTTGTCCAACTCCCCAAATGGCTACACAAAGAAGATTGCCACCTATTGGAAGACCTTGGGCAACTAAATATTCAGAATCTGATTTAAATTATGATCAAGCAAGACCACCTACCGGTACTACAGTTCCCTCAGCCAATGCAGGTATCAGTATGCCTTTTCATTATTTCCATTCTGAACACACTAGGGGGTCAGGTAACATGCCTGATAACGACTCAAACGCAGCCTATGTTGCCTCTGATGCAGACATGTATTTTGGCGCACAAATGCAAGACCAAGACTATACAGGTTTTGCTGGGTCAGCTAGGCCAGATACAAATTTCGAGTCGATCAGGGGTCGAATTAGGCAGGATTGTGTGAGTCAGGATGTACCAAGTGTTAGTGTCAGTCAGGATGAAAGCAGGGTCAATCAGAAGGTTCAGGTTGCTCAGGAGGACAGTACTCCTATTCCCACAGACAGCATACATGAGGCATTAGGGTTTAAGGTGTCCGCTACAATGAGGGATAAAATTGTGAAAGGAGAATATGTTGATTTGTTAAATAATTGATTAATGATAAAAAGGGAGAGAAAGAAAAAAGGACATTGTATCTGAACAAGGAAGGAGAGTTAGTTGCTCAAGATAAGAAAGATCAGACTATTTCATCTATTGAAACATGGACAAATGCATTTTTGATCTATTGTAGTATTTATTTGCAATCTCACCCAAGTCGTACACAGGAGCTTTTGAAATATATACACACAGTTCGCCTAGCTGCTACGGCGTGAAATTTCCGGGTGGCAGTTTTCCTGGATGGTAATCGTCCTGGGTGTGAAGTGCCAGGGTGTGAAATGTCTCAGGTGGAAGTTGTCCTGATGCCAATCATCCTGGTGCGAAATGTCCTGATATCAATTGGTCGGGCGGGAATTGTCCGGGCGGTAATTATCTGGGTGTGAAATGTCCGCGCACGTATCTGTCAACGTATTAGATGTACGGTAGTTAAAGAGATTAACTTGACCACGGGAAGATGATCTAAAGCCTCGGTCTCACATAGGCGTATTCAACGCAGTATGAAGCACGGATGGCCATATGAGACGATCCGTGTTGTATCCGAGAGCATACGTGGGATACGTATTTGATCCGTACTGATACGTTGATTTTGGCAGCTTTTCAAACATGTTTAAAACATCCGTCAATTCTTCCAGGATAGACGTGATACGTAGACAAATCCTCATTATTGTAGTAGCATACGTGAAAGCATACTTGCCATACGTCACACATACCTCGATAATACCTCGTATCCGTGCTTCCCAAACATACAAGTATCTATATAGCCCCGATCTCACATAGACGGATAGCGACGGATTATACGCCAACTACAATTTGGCGGATTGGGCACGGAGAAATGATACAAAGATTCGGTGAAATGAAAGTTGACGGATGTGAGACGAGAGTATTAATTACGGACGTACGCTGGCATAGCCGTACAGTACGTAGTACATACGCAGGATCTCACAGGACTGCGCAACGGACGTGTCAGGGAAGCTCCACGGTAATGAAGGGTGACTCGGAGACTGCGAGGTATGAAATACGCATGGTGCAGGTTAAATGCAAGGCACTCGTGGACTCGTCCCTGCATTTTTACGTCGCTCCCATGAGTGATCCGACGATTACGGATACGAGATATTATCGAGGTATATGTTACGTGTGGCAAGTAGGCTTTCACGTATGCCAAGTATGCTTCTACGACAATGAGGATTTATCTACGTATGACATCTATCCTTGAAGAATCGACGGATGTTTTAAACATGTTTGAAATTTCCGCCAAAATCCACGTATCAGTACCGATCAAATACGTATCCCGCGTATGTTGAGGGACGTTGTGGGGATGCTCTCGGATACAACACAGTTCGTCTCATATGGCAATCCGCGTCTCATATGTGAGATCGGGGCTATAGACTGAGATGAAATTTAAATTTATATTTTCACAAAACACCCACAGTACACCCTTCCCTTTACCTTGCTTTCTACCCTGTAAGTCCCTCCATACCATGCACAACTCGCCAATTTGTACCTCATTACCGTATCTGCTTTGTATTTGACCTGCTCCATACGGATTGCATACCTCGCATCCTCCGAGTCAACCTTTATTACCGAGGAGCTTCCCTGACTCATCCGCTGTGCAGCCCTGTGAGATCCCGCTAAATGTTCGGCTAAGCCAATTTTGTACCATTTCTCCGTGTCCAAACCGTCAAATTCCAGTTGGCGTATAATCCGTTGCTATCCGCCTATGTGAGATCGGGGCTTTAGACAGGAAACACTACTTATGAGAAGCTGCTCGTATTCGATCCCCCAATGTTGTCCAATCTCGACAAAACGTTTTTTCCATGCCAACCCCAACCCCTCCGACCTCCATCATTGATACACAGCAACTGCCATACAAAAGAGCCCTAAAGTGACATCAGCTCGTGATAATGCGATTAAGTGACACTTGGGGCCTTATTCTGTAAAACTTAACTTAAATTTTAGTGTTCTTTAAGCATCTGATGGGTCAATCACTAAAATCAATTTTAAATTCAGTTGTATTATCCAATCAGATTACAGTATTTATTAAAATCTGGATTTTGTCTTTAGTTAAGTTTTCGAGAATAAGGCCCTTGGCTGGGAGGGTTTGAAGATTGGGTATCGGCTGTTTAGTGCCAATATTTTGTGGACGTCATATTGACTTTTTCATGAGCTTTTCTCATTACCCGTCCAACATCATGGGAAGACGATGTTAAGAATTAAGATGTCCAATATTCTAACAAGAAGGCTTGTATTAAATGCAGTCTATATCGTTTAGATAATCAATAATTTTATTGAAAAATTGGGAAAATATCATAACGTTAGAATTGTGAGCGAAGTTTATTTAACTGCCATAAAAAATTACGTTGTTTTCTCAATCTTCGATGTTAATCTGAAACTGAAAACACAATTTCCTTATTATAATATGAGATTTTGCGTTGTTGACATTAGTTTTCCTTGTGCGTTGTGAATTTTTCACACATCGCCAGGGCTGTCTATCGTGAGTTAGGTATTGGGTATTTTTGTCGACGTTAAACTTTCAGACTTCAATGGAAGACTTACCTTAATAACGTCCTTGTCTAAAGTTTCGTCCTGAAAAATTGTAAATAAAAAATAATTTTTACTCTCTTTTTATTTGGTTTTTCTTTTCTTTCCGTTCGATCAAGGAATGAAATAACTATTAAGTTAATTGTCTATGTACATTATCATGACTCAAATGATATTCTTTGGTTTATTTGATTGCACTCAACCTTTTTAACGTTCATTAGGAAAAAATAAATCAATCAAAATTTTCAACGAGGTTAGGCCTATCAATCGAGATATCCATAACTGTTAACTTGTATAGAGTGAAACATCATAGATCATAGTCTTCTTTTTAATAGTATTAATCTAAGATTCCGTATACGCGTCATACGTCATCCGTCATGCGTTAAAAACAGAAATGGTTGGTTTTTGACGCATGGCGGAGACCATTAGACGGATACCGCTACCGAATATATGGAATTATACCCTCCAAAACCAACCATTTCGATTTTTATCGTATGACAGATGACGCATGAAGGATCCACATGACGCGTATATGGAATCTTATAGCTTAACAGTAAAATTATATCTTCACGTTCTTTATCTAGCTGGTAATATGAATAATAGTGCTATTTCTTGCAAACAAGCTGTACTTACGAATGAAATTTCCTGCAAAAGAATGAAAATAATTATTTAGATGAGAACAATTAGCTTTCATTAGCTATATATGAACATTGGGACTAAGTATGATCTGATTCACAATCATCCAATCAAATTCTGAATTCAGGAGACTTTATCATTTCGTCTTGAGTCCTATTCTAGGCAGTCTTCGATAGAAGAACAGAAAAATCTAAAAAATTATAAAATGGCCACTATCTTAAATTGTCAATAGACCAATCGTACAGATTTGATTTGTATTACGTAGAAAACAGGTCCACCAAGTTTGGTCCCTGTATTATATTTGCAAAACTTTTTTAATATTTTTTTTACACTTGCCTCTATTACGTCGGATGTATCCACGTTGATTGTATCCACGGCGGAAATAATTATCATTGTCATTATCGTACCCTAAAAATTGAAAGAAGATGAGATTCCATGATTGGTGTATTGTAGTCAGATAAAACCTGCCGTTGAGCGGGTAGGTAGGTGTATTGGTGTATGTAATTCCACATGAACATTCCATTTTACCAGTCGTCATTAAGTTCTGGACGCATATTCTGGAAACGACTAAAACCTTAGTCTGTCATCGAATTAGTGCTGGTTAAGGTTAAAGGGATTGTAAAGTGATTTTCTAAACTTTGTACATGTATGTGAATCGGGGACACTGATAGCGTTCACTGACAGTGATCTGCATAAATATCAATAATAACTTCTGGTAGATCACTGTCAGCGAAATGTTTTTAACATCTCGAGGAAGAATGACGAATGAGGCATTGCTCGGACGTGATGCTTGTGAACATTTGAATGGGTACTTGACCACTCGATAAATTAGATCGTAGAGGGATTAATTTGTTTGATTCAATCTACAAATAAAGTATAAAGAAAACTTACAATCATTGTCGAAGCGATCATTATCGAATTTTCTACCTTTAAATATAAAATAAAATGAAATACGATTATAAAATATGGTATTAGTGTAGATAGAGCACAACAACAACTTTCGAAAGAAATATATTTGAATGACAATCTGACTTCAAACGACGTCTACAATTTCATGCAGATATACTTTTAATATTATGTACCATGACCAATGGCGTGGATTTGTCCAAAAGTTTGGTGGGACCAACCAGCATGGGTTGTAGAGTCCAAGTACGTGGCAAAGCGCCGCAACCGCAAACCCAAACATAAGGTTCTCGCCCTAGAGAAAAATGGAAAATGGCGTCAATTTCGTGCATGCTTCCTACTGTGATTTTCATGTGATCGATTTTGATTCTTCAAAAAATCTATTTTACTAATCAAATTATGGGGGGGGGGGGGGGGGGCGGGACCGATACTCTTCCGTTCCCCCTCTCCCTTCTGAGTTCAAAAGAGGGGACACGTCAACAGCACCCCCCTCCCCCCGCCCCCCTAAATCCACGCCCTTGACCATGACATCGTCGGTGAACCAAAACATGCGCAAAATATTTCTCGACAAGTTATTAACACCAACCCCTCCTACCTCTCTACATTAAAAAATTATGACGAAACATACCTCTTCTGAAGTTATCGTTGTCTATAAGAAAAAAAAATCATTATATTATTATTATAAAATATAGTAATTTGAAATAGCACATGTCTTAACTAAACATTGAATACCACATTATATACATGCAATCATACTTAAAATTGATATATAACTGAAATCTAAAAACAAAATATAGGATATAATATACATACCATATTCAATATCATTGTCCCCTGAAAAACAATATATCAATTCATTTATTAATATTATTACATATCAACAGAGCAGAGCAGAGCAGAGCAGAGCAGAGCAGAACAGAACAGAAGAGAACAGTTTCGACGATTTAGAATCAATAAAACATGTTTTGATCACATTCTGAACAAAAGGAAGTCAAAGAAACAGAATACATTTGTATGCTTAGTCGATTTTAGACGAACTTTGTTAACAACGAGGTCTCCTGTCGGAAATTTTGGGAATATTGTACATGTAGTATGTTTTTATTTCTACCCGCAAAGTGACTGTACCTAAATACGAAAAGCACCATACAAATCAACGATAAACTAAATGAATGGTATAAAGTAACTTTAGGTGTAAAGCAGGGATACCGTATGTCACCATGTCTATTTGACTTGTACATAAATGAATTAGCTTGCTAAATAATAACACTTTGAGGACTAAAGCACGATTTCTCGAGCGGAAGATGAATGTGCCTCTCTTAGGCAAACTCTTTTTGTCCTTAGTCGAACCTATTTTATACTATTGTTAAGAATACTTACATCTTCCTCTGAAATTGTTTCGTGCTAGAAAAAAAAATAATTTATAATATAATTGATAATTTATATATTTAATTATATTTCGACAATGATTTATAATAGTAGTAATAGTAAGTCAATAAATAAAATACAAAATACGAAGAAGATTTATTATTATTGGTCGAATGATATATTGGATCTTAGATAATACGTTAGATTTGTTAATTTGTATTGAATTTGTAAATTCAATCATGAAATTCCCATTTGCAGTTATATTTTGGGGTCTTTGCATCCCATTTGCAGTTATATTTTGGGGTCTTTGCATCTCATTTGCAGTTATATTTTGGGGTCTTCGCAAAAATATTAAAAAAAAGTCTTACGACGGTAAAAAGCTGACACCGCGACTACCAAAACCAGTAAACAAATTAATACTTTCATTTTGAAGTTTTAACAGGGAAACAAACTGAAATAGTATATAACAACGCAAGAGTAATAAAAAGGTCGTTTTACACTTGCAGTCAACTAGATGGTTCCTTTGGTCCTCGGATATTATTGCAAATATATCTTTTCATCTTCTGATTGATATTTTTTGAATTCATAGAAATCGGCATAATGCGATTCAGACATCACCGCCGAAAAAAAGGCTGCAATTGTAACTTTGAAATAAAAGTGGTTTTTCTCACCGTGTACTCTTAGCATCGTGATAAAGTGGCATGGATCGTTACCTGTGATAGTGGATTAGAGAATTAAAGGCTTGCTCGTTCATCTGAAGATCAAGGGTTTAATTCCAGCATGGCTCGCGATAATTTTCAACCCAGTATCTCTGTTAGTTAGGCAAGAAGTAGAAGCTGACATGGTAACAACGTCTAGTCGTTCGGGTGGAACAATAAACCGAGGCATTGTGAGCTACAAGATGCACACGTTAAAGATTTCCTGGCATTGGAAAAGCGAAAAATAGAATAGGCTTTTTCTGATTGCACATTGTATAAGCCCCAACAGATGCCAAAAAGAAAGTGGTAATACTAAATTTAAAAAAAAAAATGAAAAATAAAAAAATACCTGTGATAGTCAGAACTGGTTCAAAAAAGTACGATGGACAACTTTTTATTCATTATTATTTATACTATTATAATGATGTATAATGATGAATTAGTGAATAATTATTGTTGATTCAAAACAATCTTTCACAATTATCTGTAATAGTCAATCATAATTGACGTCATTAAGAGGAAATCATAAAATTTATGATCATTTAGTACAATAATGCTTTACAACCTTTTACCAAACTTTATTCCATTAACAATGTTTGAAAACAAATTATTAGAATCTCTACCAAACGACCCTGTTCTGGGCAGGGGCGGATCCAGCATTAGAGTTTAGGGAGGGCCATTCGCAGGGGCGGATCCAGGATTTTCGAAAGGGGGGCGTATATGCAAAGCTTTGCCGAGCGCAGCGAGGCGAAACAATTTTTGACCTTTATTTTGGCTTAAAAACATAGAATAAGTATAAATTGTACTAATTTAACGGTTTCTGACGTGGACCATGTAAGTTTTAACGTTAATGGGTTAGACATTTTTGATGTCGTATTCTCCCAATTCTTAAAAAAAAAAAAATAAAATAAAAAGACAAAGTAGAGGATCCGCCACTGATTCAGATAGAGAACATTTTTAATGACCACGCCCCTCAAACTCTCGGAGAACGTGGGCAGCGCCCTTTCTCATGTACTTACGCAAGGCTCTTTGATTGTTTTATTCGCCGAAATTTCCACCCGACATGTAATGTGATGCGTTTCACGATGTGAAATCTTACCGTTTGGGACCCCCCCCCCCCCCCCCGTGGATCCGCGCCTGGTTTTGGGCACATTTTCCTTGATTATTAATGATCTCTTTAACTTAAACTCAACGTGTTTAACGTGTCTTTAATGCTTTTAAAGAGAACATTCAATATTTTTGATAACGAGTAACTCATGCCACACCACTTAGTAGAGCAATCGTGCACTTTGAGCAGTGGTTCCCAACCTGAGGGCCGTGTTTGTCAGAGGGCCATGGTACATGAGGATGTATATCATTTTTTCTCTAGCCAAACTTTTATTTAACTATATTTTGCAGTGAAATGTCTGTAGTTGCTTGTGGTCAAATGCATCTGACCTCCTGATGATGAGGCGGCAATAACCCTTCCGCTATAAACCCTATTTTGCCCTAGTTTTGAATAGAACAGGGGTCCCTGGCTCTGGTTTCGTGAATTTGGGCCACAGCTTGAAAAAGGTTTGAGCCACTGACTTAGAGCTTAGTTTCACCGCCATATCATTCGACCCGATCAGATCTTACACATTCTTAAATTATAAGCTCAATAATATTATAGTATCATCCAGTTGAACTAAGATATGATATTGATCGAACAGTTAATGAAAGTTCCTCTTTAAAGGAGTATGTTCACTAACTCCGTTGGACGACCGTACGTACCATAGTCTCAGCCACAGGAATTCTTTAGATAATCTAATTTTTATCATTGAACTGCGGCCCTATAAATTGATCTTTATTTCATCCTGAATTATCCTTGTTTGAAACATTCGAATCGAAATTGAAGAATTTGCAGAATTAAATTTTTGATTATCCAGTCTTAATCCTTCGAAACGATTTCATGTTAGACCTTATCAACAAGACGTACATAATTCTTGGATATCTCAAATTATGAAAATTTGCCAGAGGTGAAATGAAAAAACAAGACAAAGGCAATTTCTTTAATGAGGTATATAAGGAAGGGGTTTTTCGATATCGTATAGATTTAGTAGCCTACTTCTTAAGACTATTTAAAAGGTTCAAGGTCAAAATAAACCCTAAAATGCTGAACATTCCTCTTTAACGTTAATATTACTGCCTACCCTCTTTAAACTGGGTTTTGTGCGTATATGCCTCAATTATGACAATTCAAAATTGATAGTTTTTTACTTGAACTTCCTTATAAAATTCTGTTTGATGGATGACTTATTGATATTATAGAAAAGTAAATCGACTAAAAAGAATTTTTGATGACATAATGACATACTTTCTTTGTAACTCGGGTGTGACATTATAACGGGCTCTATGAAAACGCTAACAAAGGGTCCGTTTTAAGTTTAACCGGGTCTGTTGATGGGTACACGAGCGTTTTTAAGCTAAATCATGTCAATAAAAATGAAATGGAGTTTTATGTCGTGCTTTTCTGCACCTGATCCGCCCACAATTGCATTCGAAAGAATAGTCACTTGTCATGGACAAAGGGGAGCCCAGTCTGAAACTTCAATAAGTTCGATACTCAATCAATCTTAATTTCTTAAATGGCCATAATTTAGGAACAGGTTGGGCGAATTAGTAAAGGAGCGAAATGGGTAAAGAGTGAAATTGGTGAAGATGGAAGGGCCATGTGGATAAGGAGCGAAAAAAAGAAGTTAATGGTAAGGAAGTAAATTGAAAAGGGGCGAAGTGGAAATGGGGGCGAATTAGCAGGGAGTGAGAAGAGTGGAAGAAAATGATGGACATTCCCCTTTAACTTACAAATATCAAATATTCTTGCCATTGTGTACTCTCATTGACCATAATTGAAACACACAAAAATAATAGCCTTTTATGGTATTTGGAAACTTTGGCTTCGTACGGGAGTATGCTCGTTTTCATTGATCTTTCGCTTGATAGAGACAATCTCACTAAATAAGCGACAGTCCATCACATTTTTCCTGAAATCGACAAAAATGATCTGCCCAGGTGATACACTACCTTATCAAAGTACAAAACGTTTATTAGATATTTTTATTAACAAACCAAGTAATATTTCTAGAAAATCAGATAACAAAGGAAATGAGGTTTCATTCTAGTATTAATTATCTTCCGATTCATATTGATTCGGAAACTCTTATCAACAATATATAGAGTATATTCTATACAAGTGATTGCTACAGCTGGTCAAGGGCGTTGATTTAGGGGGGGGGGGAGGTGTTGGCCCCCCCCCTATAATTTGATTAGTAAAATAGATTTTTTGAAGAATCAAAATCGATCACATGAAAATCATAGTAGGTAGTCCCTATTATCAACTCAAAACCCGGAGATATCTGTCAGAATGCACGAAATTTTTCTCTAGGGCGAGGACCTTATGTTTGGACTCTACAACCCATGCTGTTTTTTTTTGACAAATCCACGCTTTTGCAGCTAGTACTTTACAGTACATAATCTTCTTACTTTATGACTGAATAATCTGTTAATTTTCATTCATGGACAGTTACATACCCCATTCACCGGCTAATGTCCAGGCCCGTAGGAAGCAATTTCATATTGGGGGGGGGGGGGGGGGGGGGGGCAAAATGTGCAAAAACTCATTCTCAAGGGGGTTGTGTAGAATTCAAAGCTGCTCCTGCCTATATAAAGCAATTTTGCTTTCACTGGCCCTAACAACATACCACTAATTTCTTGTTTTATCTTTAAAAAAAAAAATTTGTATTGCTTCAGTCATTAATGTCAAAATTATTGGGGGGGGCGAATGCCCCCTCTGCCCCACCCCCCCCCCCCCCCCCCCCTGTTCCTACGGGCCTGAGTCGTGTAAGTTTCACAACTCATCCGATATATGCCAGGGCTTGTTCAATTTATGAAGACTTTCTGGCAGAGGTCGAGTTTTGACTTTGAAATGGCTTGGGCAGGATAATTTTATGGTTGTTATAACGAACTTCTGGACAAATATATTACAAACGTTTCATGTATCTTGCCTTTTTTGTGTAGTAAAGAATAGATTTATCTGATTGTATCTTATGATGTTGACCTTTAAAGGCCCGTAGGAACAATGCCCCTCCAATAATTTTGACATTAATGACTGAAGCAATAAAAAAAATTCAAGATAAAACAAGAAGTTACTGGTATGTTGTTGGGGCCAGTAAAATCAAGATTGCTTTATTGAATTCAGCACCATCACCCTTGAGAATTACTTTTTGCACAATTTGCCCCCTCCCCCCATATGAAATTTCTTCCTACGGGCCTGCTTTAGTGGTGGAGGGTGCTCGAAGTAGATCATTACTCTTTTCAAAACACCCGATGGTCCTTCTCTTTAAGGGTCTACTGCTTTATAACTATTGCTCACATTTTTGCCATGATGTCGATGTGATGTTGATGAACAAAATTTTTTGTTTGTGCCCATTTTTTTGGCATTCTGACTGTGCCAAGTCAATCCTTGGTACCCAATATCATTCACGTAATGAAGAATTTTCAGAGTAAGAAAGTTTCGGGAAAAACTTGGAATTTCAAGTTCCAATACTAAGACTTTTGAAATTTTATGATTTTTTCAGGTTCTCATTTGCCTCTAAGTTTGCAGACGCCTATAATTGGTTACTAATTGTTATAGAACATTATTGACTGGTGTGAATTCTATTTTTTACTAATGAATCGAGTGTTACAAAACATAAACTGTAAACAAAGGGTACTTCTCGTATGGGAAGTCCACTACTGTATAATTATTGCACCCGATTTTGTCATGCTCTGGACGGGATTTTTGATTAACGGAATTGTTTTGCTTGTACGGATTTTTATTATCCAGTTAATGGTTTCATTTCTGATCTGATTGAATTGTTATACAAGCCACACATTTATTTTCACCCCAATTGCAAAGAAGCTATGCACATGATTTTTTGGTGCACGTTGGTGCTATGAATGTATAGCAACCGTAACATAATCATTTCTTTCTAGTCTGATGGTTTTTTTATTTTTATGCAAATATAATAATTGATCATCTACAATCAAGTTTTTTTATGCATTTTAGTTGATGAAATCTTTACCATTTGGTTTGTTTGCATTGATGGACATGAATAGGGGCCATTCAAAGTAACCTTTTTTGAGGGATAGATTACAGCATCATCTAGAAGCAGACAATCACAAAAAGTTTTTTCTGTAGTCACCATTATCTTTTGAGCGGTAAGTGGCTCCGGTTGTACTTGTATATTACCAATAATATTCTATATTCTATTCTATGTACAAGATAAATTTACTATGGTGCATTAGTTACACCGAATGCATTGAACACATATTTCATGGTCAGTGGGTAATCTGGTTCTTGCATGGTGCCTCAATATTGTTTATCAAGCTCTCATAGTGCAGAAAGCTTTCTGTTTATAATATAAAATGTACAGGAGGATGAAGATTAGTAACATGAACTAACTCCTCATCTTTCCACTCCAGCTCAGTTGGTCGCAATTTTCTTTTATACCTAAGCCAGATCATTCGCTTAAAAATCAAAGATGGGATGAAAGGGTATTTGCTTGTGGAGAGGAGTTTCCTTTTTGGCATTGCGTAATTTTTTGATTGACCCAAAAGAATGACATTTCAGTTCATAAAAGTATAGCTCTTCCATGGCTCATTACTGCTTATCAAAGAACGATAATCATAAATATTATTAATGATTTTATTATCACATTTATCGCTTGGTTTCATTTAGGATCCAAATATTTCTATAAAGACTGTACACCTGATAAGCAAAACATATAAAAATAAAGATAACAATATTTATTTAACACAACCTAAAATGAATCTCACAGGTGTGCTTTTAGCACTATTTGTGGTTGCGACACAAGCGGCATGTCCATGGGACGACAATGAGCTGGTAGCATGGAGTGAAGGGTCTACGTGGGGTGGATCCGTACCAGTAAAAGACGAATCGGTAGTTATATCGGGGAAGAAGGTTTTGTTAGATATCAGCCCTCCTTCCCTTAAGTCTATTACTATCGAGGCCGATGGTATGTTAGTGTGGGGCAATGTTGATGGTATTAAAGTGGTTGTCGACTATATTCTGGCCAAGGGTGAATTCCATATTGGTGCTGAACAATGTCGATTTACCAAGAAGGCACATATTTTATTGACAGGTAAATATATTTAATCTTACATCACCACACCAGTTTTCCTTTCTTTAAATCATGAAACTTGATAAAAAAAAAACCCAATTATATGCAAAAAGCAAATGCTGAGAACATTTTTCATAATCTGATCTGCAATGTTTCAAATTGAATTTAGTTTTCAACAAAGGACAAGTTAGCGTTTGTCTGATGTTACAACCGACATTAAAGATCTTGAGATCTAAACATGATTTATAAACCTACATCGAAATGAAATGAAATTTCTGCCTCTGTTCGGATTAATATGGGCAAATGTCATGCAGCGTACAGAAGGTGAAATATTTCCAGGATAGCGGCATTAGTCAACACTTTGGATTTCTAATTATAGAGGGATCTTTGAGATTTGCACCGCCTGTAGTATTTTTTGTCTCATCCAATAATTTTTCCATGTCAGGCTGAAATAAACTTATATCGAATTCCATATCTTATAACACGATGGGTAGATAATATATAAGTGTCAATTTTAGTCAGATTGATTATTAATTAATGTTTTTATATACATCGTAGTGACAAATAACAGTAAATAAATAATAGTAAATGACACAAACTATAAAAAACATCACAGTTGTTTGGAAAAAATGTATGATTGAATTCTATTGACGCGGTTTGCTCTGTAGTTGGAATGAACTTGCATCAGTAGAATACAACAAAATGCTACAAAGAGCTTCGAATCTTTTTGTTTGATTTTCAAGTAGTGTATTCCGTAAACATCTATGTACACGCAGCCTTATGAACTAGTATTCTTTAAGTATGTACTCATATTAGCCAGTATAAATGTGTACAGATAGGACTATCTCGAATCTGTATTTTTAATTCACAACTGAATATTTCAGGCTTTCCCAACACCACTAACACCGTTTCTGGATTTGGGAGTAAATTTATTGGTGTTCCTGAAAATGGTACACTGGAAATTCATGGCGCTGATAAACGGCCTTTTACTAAATTGATGCAAACCATCTCTGCTGAAACCTTGAAATGTGGTGTTTTGTATACTCATAGGGTATGTGATAATAATTTATTACACATAATATGTTAATCGAAATAGTGCAAGTTGTGGTATGTAAGATTACATAGAATCGGATAGAGTCATATGCCTCAGCTTAGTCAGCATGCGGATGTCCGTTGGCCTGGGATGAGCAATCTCAAGTAGTACTCTCAGTATTTTGCAAAAGGTCGAGTTTTATTCGAAATGATTTGTAACAATTGTGATCCTAAAACATCCTTGTGCTAAGATAGCTTCTAGACTATGGGTGAGGGGGGGGGGGGAGAGAAGCGTCGTGTGTTGGTTTTCATATATTTAGGCCCTATAGTCCGTCTCTCCAAAAAAACTTGAACCCAAAACACTTTGAGACATGTTTTGACAAATGCTTCATTTTGCAGAATAAATCTTTTGCCGAAGAAGATAAATTTGGTCTACATGTGACTATATGGAGAGATGATGGTTCTCTTTATGATTTCAATGTTTTCCCTTTTGGTGACCCATCTTCTATCAACATTGAACAGGATTTCAAACGTTTTGTAGATGGTGAGTTCATTTATTTCTACCAGTCAAAAGTAAAAGAATAATTTTTCAATTGGAAGCTGTGCGTTGCTCTCAGGAATTCGGACGCGTGCTGACTAATCTGGATGTCATGATCTTTTTTCAATTTTCAGCCCAGTTATCCCTGTCTGTCATGACAAAAATACGCTAAGTCGTTCAATTGGGACAACCAATCTGGACTCTGATATATTAAAGAGCAAGATGGTGCTCCTGATAAAATGTCATTTCTTTTTACATCTTTTAACCTTAAACAAAAGCAACAAGAAGAACCTAAGACTCCAATTTATTTTATGTAACTTTTACTTCAGGTGTTGATGATGGTTTGATAGTAGCTGTAGCCCTGTATGGTGACCTCGGTGTTAGTTTGAAGAAACCTGTTAGAGATTTTGAACTTATTTATTCTAGTATTGAAAAACTGGGTGGACTAACTTCCGGTTCAAGTGAAATCCGTAACGTTAAGTCAAAAGATGCTTATGCGTTTATTACCAAAACAGGTGAAGTAGAATTCCAACAATTTGTGTGATCCGGTGTTCGACAAAATGCGAAGCCGTCATGTTTCATCATGTCTGGACATTTGTTGTATCAGCTTCTTGTATTTCCCATTATATTAACTCGAACAGTTTGAAATCAAAATAGAGCAAACGAGGAAACACTTATTTCATTAATTTTATTGGAAACATATGTTTCCCTTGAAGGGCTTTAGTAATACTAATTTCTGTGCAATATCTTTTCCATATATTTTCAATGTAAAAAAATAGTCTCAATAAATACCTAAATAACTAACTATACTAAAACTCTTCGATATCCATGATCCGTCCTAACAACAATGTCGTTTACAGGAGAAAGTTCCTCAACGAAAGAAGAAAGAGCAAAATTATTATACTTCCAAGAGTCTGCTGCTACTTCGAGACAGAAGTATACAAACACTGCCCGAGGATTAGAATTCAGAAGTCGGAGTTTTATTACAGCGGGTACAAACCTTAAGCTTGAGAATCAGATAGACTTTGATGTATTATCAACTACATTTGCCCAACCTGTTATTACTGTTCGAGATGATATTTCGTCCTGGAACGTGGGTAAGTATTACTTGTAAATACTGACAAAAACACAAAAACGAATACCGACCTCGATTATACCGCACCTTACACCATAGCGGATACAGTACCTCGATTATACCGCCCCATACACCACTACGAATATCGTACCTTGATTATACCGCATCATACACCACAACGGATACCGTACCTCATTATACTGCACCATACACCACAACGGATACCATACCTCGATTATACCGCACCATACACTACAACGGACACCGTACCTCCATTATACCGCACCATACACCACAACTGATACCGTACATATATTATACCGCACAATACACCATAACAGACACCACACCTCGTTAATTAGCACTTTTAGACCAGCTAAAAAATTGTATTATGATCCTCTCGATGTCCGTTTCCATCTAAGCAAGGACATTGCTGTAGATGTTGTGTTATACCAATGGTTATACCTGTAGAAAGCATTACGCGTATTATTCTAAATTTATCATTACTTTATTAAAGGTGACAAGATAATAGTGACATCTACCAGTTTTGATTGGAAACAAGTTGAAGAATTTACTCTGCTGGAATGTTCAGAGTGTAGTAGTAAACAGATCAAATTAGATAGTAAGTATTCTTTTATACTTATAATTCTTAATATTTCATGTGTATCGAAGACATCAGCATCAATCTTAAATCAGCCGTCTGTAGTACCAACATTTCTACATAGACTAAGTGTTTAATGACTTTACTATAGAATTGTACTGTATCACAGAGGATATGCTGTACCCAATGCCGGAATCACGAACGTCTGATTTAGAATTAGAATGGTTCAAATGGATGCTTTATGTGTCCCCGATACACATACAAAAATTAGGAAAACCTCTAAATCCCTGTAAATTTTTGTTATATGTTTTACATGTTTAACATGTTTTGTTATGTTTATTGTTTACAGTTAGTATCTTTCGTTTCAGGTGATTTCCAGTATCCACATTTTGGAGAAATAACTAATGGTATTGATGAACGAGCAGAAGTAGCTCTATTAACAAGAAACATACTGATAGAAGGAGAACTACAAGAGGAATGTTATCATACTACTAAAGCCGAAAAGGATTTGTGTCCAAAATTCCAAAGAGACACATTTGGTGGTCACGTAAAGGTATTTGACCCATATTTCTCAAGCGTATAAATGGTTTGAAATGATACAACATGCCATGAACGGATCTGGAATTTGATATGAGTTTGTTATATGAGATTAAGATTAGTGCTGGGTATCGCCAACCATGTCACGATACGATACGTATCGCGATACTAAGGTCACGATACAATACGTATCGCGATATGGGATAAAGGGACAAAAAATAAAACTTCATCTTCAAAGTTCCAATATCTATTTTTGTATAGCTTTATTAATGAGAAATTTGGTCATTTAGCTGTAAGGAATAGTCCATATCCACGTTTTTTTTTAAATATTTCCTAACAATTTCAGTCAGTAAGTTAGAAAAAAATGTGATTTCATTCGCTGATTTGTAAAAGAAATCATCACTTTTTATGAAATGAGAGGTATCGTCAAGTATCGATACACGACCTCACGATACGATACGCGTATCGTGGCATGTCGTATCGAGATACATCGATACAACGATATATCGTGCCAGCACTAATTAAGATATACCTGAAGGTTCATAATAGTTTAACGAGTGTGTTTCTAGTCGATGTTACGAAATATACCCTTACCTGCTATAATATATGTTAAATCTCTTTGCGAGGGATAAAAGCGGTTCACGTTGATAACCTTTTAACGGGTGTGCTCTAGTCGATGTTGCTAAATTTAACTTTTCATACTATAATATGAGTAAATTCTTTTCAGTTTTTGCGAGGATTTAAAGCGGTTCACGTTGAAGGTGTAGAGCTGTATCACATGGGTCAGCAACTAGTTATAGGTGAGATTTGTAAACTTAGAACATTCAGACACTTTTAACGATGAATTGAATTCTTTACACTTTTCAAGATCAATTGCAAATTTTTTTGCACAAAATAATTTATAATCTTTTCCACGGCATATAGCTTCGATTGGCCTGAAAATAGATGTTCTCGATTCGACGAAAACTTTCATAATCTATAGATAACTGGTTCTGCCAAGCTACGAGTATCAGTCTTTGAAAATGGTTTAAGATAAGCCTACACGTTTGCTCATATACATTAAATATTTACGGTGAATGGTTTGGAAATTTATAATGTGGTCGTATATTGTCTTCACCCATGTCCGTTCATCGGTCCGTTGGTCCGTCCGTCCACAATTGAAATGAAACTTGGACAAGTTCGAATTTGACGATATTTCGATGAACATATTGCCCTTGACTTAGTCAAAACGCGTCAAAATTGACTTGTTAAGGCAATAGGACCTACAGTTTAAATGCAGTTTGGTGTGATCATTCGTATCCACGAGAACTTTGAATTTGGCGAACAGTTTTTGAGTTATTGCCCTTGATTTAGTCAAAACGCTTCAAAATTGACATGTGAAGGCAATAGGGATACATTTTTCATCTGATTTGAATTAAATTTGGTGTGATCATTTATCTTTATGAGATCTTTGACAAGTTCTAATTTGACGATTTTTGGATGAACGAGTTTGAGTTATTGCCGTTGACGTAGTCAAAGCGCGACATGTGAAGCAGGCCCGTAGCCTGCCAAGTACTTTTAGGGGGGCAAAAGTCCAATCAAGGGGGCCAGTTTAGGTATCCACCCAAAAACACCCCCACCCCCCTTTTATGGAAAACTTTGAGTTATTGCTATACATTGTTACGCCATTACAGTGCCAGTTATTTCTACATTTATTGGTGCAGTCGGAAGCCTGGAAATGAGATTTTCTGAAGAATGGGGACCCCTAGAAAATTTAGATAATTTGACTCGTTGAATCGCGATATCCTGACATTTCCTGATATTTTCCAGCGAATTTAAGGTTCAAGATTATTTCTATATGGTTCAAAGGGTTCTTGTCTGAAAACATTTTGAGATTTAGACGCTAATTAAAGACATTTCCTGGTGAATTTTGGGTTTACGGTTATTTAAATGGGGTCTCTTAAAGAAAATTTTGAGAATTAGACTCTCTGAATTTCCTTACATTTCCTGATGAATTTAAGGTTTACTTATAGAGGAACTGTGTGACTAAAACTGCAAAATCGAGAAAAAGATGTAAAAAAATTCCTGATATTTCCCAGCTAATTTAAGGTTCAAGACTATTTCTATAGGGTCAAAGACATCCTGTCTAAAACAAAGAAGAGATTTAGACGCGAATTTCAGATAGGGTTTAAGGTTAATTGTACAGGGCTGAGCAGCCGAGAACGCAAATTGGAAGCCTTGAAACACGATTTCCTGAAGTCGGGGGATCTCTTCTAGAAAACTTAGAGAATTTGACTTCTGGAAACGCGATTTCCTGATAAATTTAAGGTTTAAGAGACTGCGGGACGAACACTGGAAAATTTTAAGAATCAGATACCTGAAAACGCAAATTCTTAACATTTCCTGCTATAAAGACACCTCTTGACTAAGTAAAATGAATTAATGTATCTTTTAAAAATTACACTTGAGATATTTTTAGGGGGGCAAGATTTAAATTAGGGGGGGCAAAGCCCCCCCAAGCCCCCCCTTGGCTACGGGCCTGATGTGAAGGCAATAGGGGGTACAGTTTTCATCGGATTTGATTGGAATTTGGTTTGATCATTTATATTGATGAGATCCTGGACAAGTTACAATTTGACGATTTTTCGATGAAAACACGATGAGTTATTGCCCTTGACTTAGTCAGAACGCTTTTAAATTAACAGTTTAAGTCAGATTGTTATTTAATTTTGTGACTATTAATATCAACAATATTTTTGAAATTTTAGATTTTTGGTTCAATTTAAAAGAAAATGGCGAGCAGCCTTGACATACTAAAAATTTATCAGGGAAATGGGCGAATCTTGCTAGACAATCACTTGTTTTTCTTGCAATTGAATCATTTCTATTTTTTTTTTCATTTTTCCAAAGGTACATACCCACTTCATTTCCATATGTGTGATGATGTTGACGGCGCAAGGCTTCGTCAGAACAGCATTCATAAATCTAATAATAGATGTGTTACCATTCATGGTACTGATGGAGCTGAGGTACGTCATATATTGATATGAAAAGTGAAATGTAGACTAATAATCAGTAAAAAAAAGTAACATATTCGTCTGAGCATTTGTAACTAGTATATTTTAAGGGCGATATATTGTCGTCGTTTCAGTGGAATTACAAGAACCACAGAGATCTGGTTTCAAATCTGAAAGTAACCAGTATCCACAATGCTCACAAAAAATAAATCTGTCTGTCTTATTGTTAAATTCGTCACACAGATTCGCATAGATCCTGATAATGTACTTCAATATGGTTTTGAAGGATAAAAACTACGCAGTTAAAATGTCAATTTACTAGTTCTAACCAACTGTTATCTTAAAGAACACAAATATTGACATTTTTCCCCATATTCTATGTAGGTAAAGGATACTGTATGCTATGATCATATCGGACATGGATATTTTCTGGAAGACAGTGCTGAGATCAGAAATGTTTTTGATGGTAATCTGGGTGTTGGAACAAGATTCGGTACTCAACTTCTAACAGACAAACATCCTGATTGGTGTGGAGATGTTCAAAGAAAATCTTGTGGGTAAGTCGAAGATTTAAACACTGAAAGTAGCATATTTCGCAAACTGTGACAATGATTATGTAAGATCATAAACTTTTCATTTAACAGATCGAAGGATTGTTCAGAAAATGATGTAACGAATAAATATCCAGTTTTTCTGTTGGGGTATTCCTCTGAATATGATTCTTAATATTAGCATTTATTTGGGCACAATTCGAAAGAATTTTAAAAAAAGAAAGGCCAAAAAAATGTTTTCCTGTTTGATTATCTAAAAATATTAATAAATGAATATTATTTTTTAGTGTCCCAGCCACATTTTGGATAACTCATCCAATGAATTATTTTAGAAATAACGTTGCTGCTGGATCAGAGGTAAGCTTTAAAGGATCGTCAATATTTGCTTGACATAGGATATGCTCAGGTTCAATAATCAATAGCATAGGCCTTCTCAATTAATTTTTGTAAAGGGCCAAATGCATTTATATAAAAAATATAAGGGTCAAATATAGCTTAGCTAGCATCGCGAGCAGAGTGTTTTAGCAGAAGAGGTCACTGTTAAAGAGCCATTTTCAAGGGCGTCGCGGGTCGCCATTTGAGAAGGACTGCCATAGCATTGTTGAACTTCTAAAATTATTATCATGGCCAAGTAAAATGGTTGTAAGCGCTAGGATGTTCTAGAATACGCTGCATGCGTCGTAACCTGTTCATTGTTCAGATGACCTTTCTTTTTGTGCTGACTTTCTTTATTTATATATTGACATCTAAATTATTATCAAACACTGAACCTTATTAGACAATTAAATATATATAAGTAATCTTATCAACTGTTCCTCGCTAGTTTTCTGTTGAGAGTCTGAAACACGAGATGAGATTTTTTAAACTTCTTAAACTCCATATTCTGAAATATGTGTTTTTGGCCATTGACCACTTTAGTTTGAAGAAGCTGTTTATTGTGACAATCAAAGACCCATCGGTGGTCGTGAAACAGATCATACTTATTCTTGTCGAAACACCTGATAGTATTTCTCTTTGGGGAAGTCCACTGCTACACAACTATTGCTCTCGTATTTGCCATGCTTTTGGATGCCATATATCAGATTCTTACTTAGGTTGATATCGTAATTGGTGTATTCAGATTCGGACAATGAGGTTGCAGCATTCTGTTCTATGACAGACTTGTGATTTTTTTTTGTAGAAAAATGGATACCACGTTGTGTATTCATTCGAACCATTGACTGTATCAAAAGCTCGTCAAGAAATCCGAAAAATAGTGTTCAGAATGCATGCTAGAAGATCTAGATTGGGACAATTCGATGACAACGTGGCTCACTCTAATTTAGGAGTAAGTATGCATAGTATTACTATGGGTTAACAATCAGCCAGAGAGAATGCACCATTTTATCTCCGATACAGCCAAAACCATCCCTTCTCTGCTCTTGGCATCTCACATTGGCTGGAAAAGTCGACTCATCGGGTAGAGTAGAGAATATATAATAGTATCGTAATGTGAAAATACGATGATATACATTATGAAACGCCTGAATATACCAGTATCTGAAACTCACAATTTTAGGTTTTGGGGAGGTTTGTTTCCTGAATCAAAATGAAAAATTCAGAGACATTCAAATAATAAATAAGTCATTACTGGACATCAAGTGAGATAAACGTTTGGTTGAAACATTGTTTATATTTTTGTAGTTTGGTTTTATGATGGATAATCTGATATCTGTGGGCCAGATTGATCTACTTACCAATGAGTTTGTACCAGAGAATGGACTGCTTGGTTCCAGTGGGTATGATCCTAGAGAAAATCCGAATGTCAGAAACTCTCCCAAGGGAACTAATTACATAAGAAGGTATTTCATCTCACAATGTTAATATCACTTCTAAAATGAATAGTTTTCTGACGCAGAGAAGTAAAACTTCCTAGAAAGTCAAGACTATGGATGACAATAATATAGCCATAGTGTCTGATAAATATTTGTAAGCATAATATTTCACTATAGTGAAGATGGTTAGAAACTAGAATTTCCTCTGTCGCCCAGTTTGCAAATTAAACCATTTACAAGTTCTGACATTTGATTTTTACTGCTAGTCCATTTGGAGAGGGTCAGAGAAACTTTTGAGACTGGTCGTATTATCATTTGTCGGATCATGGAAGAGTTTTTCATTACTATCAACCAGTTTTTCCAAAATTAGCCACCGAAAATTACAAAATAAGCATGACCAATATCTTAGCTTTTATTCCTACGCCCCATTGGGTATTTTTAGACATTGAAACTTATTTACCATAACACAAAAGGATTAAATTTACTTTGAATTATGATATTAGACCAATGTCATATCCAGTCGCATAACATTGCAATTGGATACATATTCAGAGCCAATGGCTCTTCCTCTTACATATTTTTAATTATTCTATATAAATGTGTTATTATATTGTAACTGTATCTGATTATCTGTAATTTTTCAGGTTAATTTCCTACAAGAATGTGAATAATATCTGGACTAGAGGTGGAAATCTGATCATTCAAAATTCCAGGTAAGAAGAGGAATGATACTGTCATTGTTTTATTCCAATAAAATGTCATAATGCTTTTATATACATTAATAATGACTTTGAAAGGTTTATAGGAAATTGAGATGATACAAACTATCATAAAGTGTATCCAATGTACCTCAGTATCCCGTCAATAAATTACTATTTCAGTTTTGCTGATGGTGAAACAAGTATCTCGTTAACCAGAAGTGCTATGGATACCGTGCAAGACGTAAGACGTAGTTTAATTGTTGGCAATACTGATAACAAAGGACTTGGATTTAAATTTACTTATGGTAAAAATCCTGCGAAACCTTCCCATGAGTTCCAACGAGAGTTACCCAAACAGAATAATCCGTAAGTTTTTATTGTACATTCATTTTGACTTTATGGATTTGTATTTTTCGGACGATATAGTTCTTATAAAGAGCTTTATTTAAAATAAAAACCATTAAAACATTCCTTCAATTCTAATACGCTTGTAATAATGTCGATGGCTATCATTGCAGACATTCTCTGTAATAAACAGATTTAAAGTGGAACGTGAACCAATTGATACTATAGTTCCAGAAACGAGAATATTTTAGTTAGGCTTGTCAGTAATATCAATCATAAAACTCTCCCTCGAAATTTAAGACTTCAAATCCCTGTGTGGAAAACACGTATACAGAAAATGAACGACAAATGTTAAGTAAGGTTAAACTGGAAATCGACCCTCGAAAATGTTCCCCTTTAATTTATGTTTCTTTTATTCCTACAAGTAATTGACATGTAATGGTAGTCCAACAAAGAGCACTCTATACTTAACTTCATCAGAATAAAATACTGTTGCTTTATGTTTCTTTTTAATCTTCCAAAGTTGGGGAACAATATACTTGTCCCGCTTGATCAAACGTTTTTTGATTCCAGATTCAACCCAATGGTCGGAATAGAGTTTTTCAATGGACCAGTCCTAGTAACAGATTCAGTATTTGATAAGTTTTACCATCAAGTATGGGATCCAACATGGGAAACACAATATGGTGTCAAAGCCATGCGACCTGGTAGTGCAATGGGATTCAGAAAGAATTTCCCCTATCCATCATTTTCTCATAGTGGCCCTCGTAACGTTACTTTTGGATTCTGTGATAAGGTAAGTTTCCAAGTTGGAAAAGACTTGACTGGTATGGTTTTGATGACTAAGGCCATGACAGACTCGACACAATGAATCAAGGAAAAATAATTTAACCAAACAAGCTTGTAGTTAAGGATGACGAAATAAGTGATGCCGCTACAGGATGGGTCATTTCAACATTCCTCATGGAAAACCATCATATATCTAGAAATGCTTATTTTGATGGGCGTGGATTTGAGGGGGACGTGCAGGACGCCTCCCCCACCCTTCTTTCAAGAAGAAAAGGTCGGTTGGTAAGAAAGTTTTTTTTGAAGAATTAAATGAGTCCAAAATTCCAAAATATCTAAACCCTGAAAAACGGTTCAGAATGCACCAAATCTGAGCCATGTTTCCTTTAGTTCTTCTTGGAGGAAAACTTCTTTGAGGGCTTGCGCCGTTGGCGCTTTGCGACATGTTTTGGCTCTACAAACCATTCTGGTTTGTTCCTACGTTGGACAAATCCACGCCCTTGGTCCTTATCATTAAATGATTTATATAATAGGTAGATGGTGTGAGTGTATTTTGTGGTGATACATCTTTAATAGCTTTTGACCAACCTGAAGATGGAGATAGACAAGCGACAATCAGAGATATAACAGGTTCTGTTACGGGTTTACCTAATGTTCAGTTTGTTAGAAATACACCATTCTTTATGGATACTGATTGTTATTATGATGATGTTTATCAAATGTCAGTTTGTCCTCACTGGTATTCGAAGGTTAGTATACTTGATAATTGTTTGCTCACTACCCCTGACAAGAATTCTGACGGGCAAACCTGTCCATTATAACATGAATGCGAATCTCCATTCCATGTACCAATCTATTGGTCATTATTGCCATCATAACACTGGGGCCCTTACATTACAAATTAAAAAAAAATATGACCGCCTTTCTTTAAGACGAACACCGATATTTTGTTTTGATTAATATTGACCATTATCACTAAAATGGTTTAGTTTAGTAGAAGACGCTGAGATTGATTCCGATAAAATTTAAAAAAAAAGTGTTTTCCGTTAATGAAAGCGTTAACGACAGTGGAGCGTCCTTTATAAAAAAAGAGTTGCCTTGAATACCAGGAGTTATTATCATTTTCTGTTCTACAGTCGCCAACTTTGGATTATTTCAGGTTCTTATCAGAGGGACTGATGGTATATTTAAAGACAAAAGAAATGATTATCCTATTGCCATGTTTAGAGATGATGATCATACACATCCATTTACTCTCGAAGGTTAGATTTTTGAATTTTTTATTTAGTGACATTGTGAACTTGTGTTATTTTCTTCTATTTTTGTTAAAACTAATTTCAATTATCATTGTTCTCCAGGTGATAAAGATTTGTCCTATTTGACAATGCAGAATAAGTCTTATATAGCTGTTTTTAATGGAACCAATCCTACCTATGTTAAAGTTAGAGCCAACAATTTACAGTAGTAAGTTTTATTCCTGGAATCTATTGACAACAAGTTTTGTTCAGTTTCACTTCATGACAACGTCAATCCCTAAAAGACAGCTTCAACATTTCTCCATTTGACGTAACTGGCATCGTTACATTTCTGTTGTACATGGTCTACACATCTGGCCGCTACGTCTACTTATCAATAAATATATCGTAATATAAAACACTTCAATCACAATGGCCTTTTTCACAAGAACCTGAAAGGCTCGACTGATATTATATTTGCACGTTTACAAATAGCAGTGGTTCAAGTAGCAGTGATCCAATTAACAGTCGGGGGCCGCAGAGCGGGAGGGGGTGCCATGCCCCCAACCCCCCCCTCATATTTTGGCACGTTACTTTTTTTTATCAAATTATTTCTTTTAAATTTTTGAAATTTGAAAATGAAGTGCCCGAAATCCGAGGAGTTTTTTTTTTCAACCAAGGGCCCTCCACTTCCTGAAACGCTCTGCGGCCCCTGACAGTGATCCAAATAACATTGATCCAAATAGGCGTTTCGATTGCTAGGTACATAACTATCAGAAGTAAAATTTTAAAATAATGTTGCTCATATCGTTATGTTTTTTATTGTACGAAATATCACTTATTATAAATTTACCTGTTTACGTGTTTTACGAGTCGTTTTGACATATTAAAATATTGAGTTTCTCTTTCTTCTATGTTCAGTCGAAACTGGATCAGAATTGGTATATGTTTTCCCAAATCAACTACATCATTTACCATCAAGGCATCGTATCCAGAAATTAACGATACAAATCCAATGATAAATGTATCGTCAATAGAAGCTTTAGAAGAAGATAAAACTGGTGGTGCATATTACTGGGACAATAACACTGGGTATAATATATTGCTTTGAAAAAATATTTAAAAAAATGTGAAAAATGTCCATATAGAATGATATTCCTGACGTGCCATTTATTAACAAATAACTGAATCCAAATCAACCATTTCAGTATACTATTTAGGAAAAAATACAGATTGAATTCAATTCAGGCTGTTTAAAGATGCTTGATATTAAACCCTATTTACCCATTAAACCGACCCATTGCGGATTTAGAAATTTCATAAAGAGGTGTATCGAAAAGAATGTGCCCAAAACTCGCGAGCGCCGATGGCGCGAGAGGCAAATTTTCAGGTTCACATAGTTTAGGGTTCAAATATTCATCTCTATAACTTGTATCCAAAGATTGTTTGTTGTCCTAGATGAATTACTCTTCTAGAATTTAATCGTAATTAAATGATATATAAATTGGTATTAATAAAATCACGTCAACACAGGTAAGGGTGGTGGATAGCTACCAGATCCACCCTCCAGAATCCGCCGCTGCGACTATCAATCTGTTAGATCCATTAGATTATAGTATGGAACCACCGCAAATTGAAATCCATTCAAATTTTATTTTATAGGTTACTTTTTATTCGTTTTGTTGGTCGATTACAAAAAACAGGATACGAGGAGTGTCCAGGATTTAAGTGTCCGGAGTATAGAATTACCAGAAACGGCGGAGGTTCAGCCGTAACTAACTGTTCTACTGACGCTTACGGTCCCTATATCAGAGCGAAATCAACACAGGTAACAGTCTAAATGTACTTCCAATACTGAATGCTAAAATGACAAAACACTTAAACAATCCTGGTTTTTTTCGTATTGGAGTTGGTGTAACGTGATCCGTCATTATGAGAAGTTACCTATGTAATATTTGGCATGGTTCAAAATAAGAAATCCATAATCCTGTAACAGTAGTAAATGATAGGATAAGTAAGATACAAACCAAAAAAGAAGGTTTCCAACATCATAACGCAGTGCAGAAACGTCGATTTATTCTGTGATTCAAACATATTTCGAAAACGGTGATTCTTTTAATTTTCAGACACCGATTGTTCCACCGAAGAGAACATGTGTAAGAGCCTCTACTGTGGTGAGTAAAACATGTCTTTGAATCACCAGATCTTAACGACAGTTTCATCATTTGAATACTTTTAGGTTTCATTCTGGAGTCTTCGTCTCATTCATTCGTCTCTAGTCACAGGCACATGTTGTTTCATGTGTTTCTAATGACAGCACCACAAAATGTAGCGTCTCTAATGTAACTGTTTACGCTCGGTCCCAAATCACTATCAGTTCGACCAATAATATCTTCGTATGTAATTTTTTAGCTAATGCTTACAACTCTCCCTCGAAATTTCCTTCAAATCCCCGTGTGTCCATAATTATCAGCGGTTGATGGTCTAACAAACGACTCGTATTTCGATGAGACTATGCCTTATTTAGGAAACACATAAACAGAAAATAAAAGATAAATGTTTAGGTAGGGTATATTTGAAGGTATTGTGCAGTTTCAGTACTTTTGGAGGCTAATTACTTTACAAATGACCCTCAAAAATACTGAACATTCCCACTTGAGGCCAATCAATCTCATTTAAAGACGAAAAGCATATTAAGCCATATTTATAGCGAAAATGTTCGTAATTTTATTGCTGGGAGTTTTTGTCACAATTATGTTATGTTCTTCCTTTCCCTTACTTGATGTAATGTTTTATTGTAGGGATATGGAGCAACATCACCGTCAGAACTGTTGGTTACTGCACCAAAGTTTTCTACTACTTGTCCGGTTTTACCTGTTCAAGGTACGCTTTCAATTTTAAATATTTCAGTTCGTCGCTTTCATTGACTGACAAATATACTAGCCACAAGAAAGATAAGCCTCTATCATCCAGTCCATCAATGGCTACGTACAGCCTTGACGAAAGAGAGCAAGGACCGGTTGGTATTAATCTTTGTAATTGACCGAGTCTAAGGGGGCTATGAATTTTCTATATGTTAACAAGTCGTTGAATCAAAGCTTATAATAACAGGAAAATGCTACATGAAACAAACAGATTGGTACACCTGATATTACAGTAGATCAGGCCTTCTCAAATGGCGGACCGCGGGCCCCTTGAGAATGGCCCCTCAAGAGTGACCCCTTCGCTATTAAACGCTGAGCTCACTATGTTTGCTAAGCTCTATTTGGACCCTCTATTTATTTCATATAATGCATTTGGTCCTTAATTGAGAAGGCTTGCAGTAGAGGTACTCTCTAGATCTAAACATGGTTAAAAAGTTTGCTTTGTAACATTAAATTTTGTCCTCAACAAAGTACAATAAAAGGTAAGCTATGTATTGAGTAGATAATGTCTTACCAGAGCTATGTCAATATAAATATATAATTTATGCTTCAGAGAAACCAATCCCGGAAGATAGAGGATGTTATGATATTACATCCCCGGCTTTCCTTACATCTAACGAAACTCAGGTTTTAACAGAGTCAATGACGATTGATGTATGTACAACACGATGTTTTAATATGGCTTACAAGTATGCTGCCATTGCATTTGGTAATACATGTAGATGTAGCAATGATTTTCTTATCCATGGTCAACCATCTAATTTTTGCGCAAAGGCCTGCGCAGGGAAAGCCGATGAGGTTTGCGGTGGTAGTTCAGCTTATGACGTATATAAAACTGGAGCTGGTAAGCATATTACTACCGACGAAAAGATCTTTTGTAAATAAAGGGATGATTAAAATATAAATATAATGTTAAAATATACACAACATTTTTAAGAAATGTCAGTAACATCTATTTGAACTATAACTATAACAATCCAGACCATGGGCATTTGATTTTCAAGGGAGTCTGTTAATTAATTCCAAGTGATGAGCTGTGAAATGCAAAACGATCTTTTCGAAACACCTGATGGTACTTCTCGTATGGGAAGCCCACTATTTTATAATCATTACGCCCGATTTTGTCTTGCTCTAGACGAGATTTTTGATTAACGCAATTGTTTTGCTTGTACGGATTTTTATTATCACAAACAGGATTGTGAAGCTCAAAACTTTAACAAATTGGTCATTCCAGGTTCGACAAGCACTCCGACTAGCTGTGGTTCGAATAACGAAGGAATTTTAATCGAAGGTAAATGTTATATCTATAAAGCGGATACAGTCACTTTTGTTGAAGCTGAAAAACAATGTAGATTACTTGGTGGAAACTTGGCTTCCATACCAAATTCCAACGTTCAGGTGAGGCATCTATTTTTATCAAGGTCAATGTGTCCTCATATACGTCTATGCAATTCAATCTTGTGAAAATCTATGTTTAGCATATGAGCATGATATACCACTTAAAATATGAAAGCTCATCGCAAGAAACATTTCCGTGATGATTGTAAAACTTCAGATGATGTACCTAATCCGGTGCTAGTGTATATTATGTAGATGATAGGTCCAATTTGCAAAGTGTACGATTTGATAAATGATTATCCATAAAGTTATTTGTAATTAAAATGTTACCCCGATGCAATGTATTATTCTTCGTTTTGTTTCTTATCAGGACAAGATAGAGTCATACCTAAAATCCTACAATACTACTGTATGGTTTGGTTTAAATGATGCCAAGATTGAAAAGACTTACATGAACACTGACGGTACCATTCAGGGAGATTTCAGATTCTTTGCTAATAGTGCAGGAACATCAGCTTCCAAAGATTTCTTTGGTGAGTCTTCCGAGAACATTGTGTTTGGAACTGCTTCACAAGATGCGAACATGAGCACAATCTTTGTTTATATTTAATCTCCAGTCACAAAAGATTACGGTATTAATGTTATAAAGAGAGGAACATCCCATAATTTTCTGGGATTGCATTTATATCATCAATTTGTAATCATTTGTAATGGAATAGATTACATTATTCATATATTTTGTTTCGTGAGATATTTTAAAGTTTGTTTGTCTTTAAAATGACTGCTGAATTGTTAAACATTAAAAGATTGCATAACAATATCTAAAATTCATGGTCCGATACTGCAATTTAGGATTACAAATTGTACTATTTATCATATTTTCAGCTTTGTTACCACAACAATATTACAGATGGAGTGAGTTTTCTGGAAGCACTTCGTTATCTTACCTTTGTCAAGTTAATCAACCAGCATCTCCTCGTACAGAAGGTGGGTAGAATTTACCTGGTGTGCTATACCTGGTTAGACAAGACATTCTTACCTTTAAAGAATAGCTACTGACCAATTGACGCGTTTTAATCAGTTGAAAACACGTTTTTCTCCAAGCTATATTGAGAAACACGCACTATCTGTACTTAATCGCTTGAAGATAATATGTCCATTTAATACACATGTACTTGTGTATATTGCTATATTGTATATCTTAATCTGTGGTCATGTACTTGATCTCTAAATCATCAAACTCTGTACATTAATTTTTTTTTTTTTTTTTTTTTTTTTTTTGTGTCTATATGTTGTATATTGTATCTATGTTTGTCCCCATGGGCTGGGTGTGAGACAGGACCGTTACCACTCGTGGTATTGGGCCTAATTCTGACCCATGTAAAATAAAGAGTTTATTATTATTATAAAACACTGTTTCGCACTGTCAAACCACTGCCTGGAAAAACGTTGATAAGACGTGGAGCTCCTGGCTTTTACCAAGAGTCACTTGCCAATTGACGCGCTTGAGTTTTTCCCTTTTTCAGAGTCCTGTGGTGTTAAAAACGCCGGACGAAAGCTAAGTGGTTCAGACCAATGTTATGCTGTACTTGACAAGAAATCAATTTTTAGCCATGCTGAATATGAGTGTTACAGAATGTTTGGTGTTTTGGCAACCGTACCAGATTCAGCTACTGAGGTAGGCTTAAACTTTTACACTTTGTATATTGATTTGTAAACACCAAATAATTGTTCAAGGGAGTTTCACACTACATCTTAAGATACCCCGGAGAAACATTGCTTACAACATTCTGTCCATCGAATCGGAAACGTTAGAGTTCATTCCAGCCAATCCCAATGTCGGGTTCGGTTCAATACATTGGAATAGCCAAAATTTGGCGAAAAACGCCTGGCCCAAAGAAGACAATATGTGCGTGAAAATTTTCGAATATTGCGACCTTCAATTAAAAATAGGGCAAAATATTTGGACCAAGGGAGGGGAGGAGTGTGTCATGCTCGCCTAAGGCCCCCCCCCCCCCCCACTGTCAATCGGATTGTCGGGCCTGAATATAATTGCTTTGTACAAAACGGGGGGAAAAAGACCATATTATCTAAAGGGCTAGTCAACTTGAAATTCAAGAATCCCAGTCTTTGAAACCAATTGACTGGAAGTGATCACCCACTACCCCAAACTTTCAGGTCTACCTGCCTAGAAAACCCTGCTGGTAAAATGACTGTTGTACTGTAACCAGAGTACGCAAGACCCTCTGTAATATCTTTACAGAATGAAATACGGGAACATGTTATACGATATGGCAGTCAGATGGATTACTGGGTTAATAAAAAGAAAGAAGGATCTAGCAGAATTTACGGTATGATCTTCATAATGCTGTGATTCAGAATGTTCTATAGAAAACCTTAAAGGGATTGTAAAGAGGTTTTCTAAACTTTGTATGTGTATCGGGGACACTGATAGCATCAATTTGCACCATTCCAATTTCCATTCCGACGTCTGTGGTTCTTGCAATTCCGCTCAAACTAACGCGTCTTATGACTTCACTCATAGTGATCTACCGGAAGCAACCATTGATATCTATGCAGATCACTATTAGTGACGTCATAAAACGCATTAGTTTTAGTGGAATTGCAAGAACCAATCCCTTTAAGTTGCATGCATATTGCATACGCATTGAGGATTGTTGTTTCTCTTAAAGATGGTGGTGCCACCAGAAGATGTGGTCACATGTATAAGGTATTGACATCTTCAGCAGGGGATGTACAACATACAGCTAACAAATCTTACATATTTTGCACCAGTCTTCAAGTTCTCAAATGTTTCATTTTTAAACCAGATAAGAGTAATTGACCAGAAATTTTATCTGAAAACTGAATGATTATTTCAGCCTTGGATTACAGTCAGCTATTTTACCAATACGACTTTGGAAGTAGCAAGAAGAAAGGAGCGGTGTGTTTATTAGGTAGGCAGAGTTTTGATCGCCGTGTCATTCAATGACGTCGTCACTTGGCCCCATGAACAATCAAGTCTATCTACGGATCTGACTAAATCTGTAATAGGTGAAATGTGGAGCGAGGAGAAGAATGTTGAGTCGTACCCCTAACTATAAAACCTACATCACATTGTAGAAGACATATATGTACTACTCGCCTAAGTAATACTGCATAGGAACAGTTGATTTAATACATAAACTGATCAGGATCAGGAACGACAGTAATAAAAAGTAGATATCTGTCATGACATGCATGTCTTGTTGAGTCGAATCGTAACTAGTATGTACATGTATATAATTTTATTATATAGATGATTCAATGAAGACTAAGTGCCATCCTAGAACTTTATATTCGTTGGAACTGTAATTATATTTTCAGATACATTAAACGCCTCAAAACCATGCTCGACAGGTGAGTTAAACATTGGACATTAAAGGGAAATAACTACCGTATGTCAGTACTGTATTTAAGTAGGATTACGTATTGCCAATTATAACACAATAAGATACGCATCGCGATACAATGATCAGGATACAATACGTATCGCGATACAAAGATCAGGACACAATAGTATCGTGATATCGGATAAAGTGATAACTCGAAAATAGCGACATTTGCGCATTTTCAACCCATAAAATGTTTTTTTCTTCCTTATGAAATATAACCAAATCATTTGATAATTTCTTTTGAATAATTCAGACTGGAAAAAATATGGAGACCACTGTTACCTTTATACTGGTGCTATAGAAGAAGATTTCACGAAGGCACAGACGCTGTGTAAAAGGTAAGACATTAAAAATATTAAATTCAACTATAGATTTAGTCGCGTAAGAAATAAGAATATTTAACAAATACAATTTTATATGTAATTATCTCAATTTAAAAAGGTTTTGTTAATTTTGTATGTGTATCGGGGAAACTGATAGATCAATTTGCGTCATTCCTATTTCAATTCCGACATCTGTGGTTCTTGCAATTCCACTAAAACTAACGTGTTTTGTGACATTCTGATATGACGGCACCATTGCCTTATAATGTTTAATTTAACCTTGGATTTCCGTTGTGAAAATAGATAAAACTACACTTATATCTCAAATAGCGTTTCTTTGTCAGTAGTAATCTAATATAATAATGTCTATTAATGCACAACATTTTCTTTATTCTAGTGACTCCACATCGTTAGTTAGTCTGAGCAAGAAAACTCTAATGTTCGTACACTTGTGAATGAGGTCAACTCAAAATCACCCTCGGTTTTCTTAGGTAAGTTTAAATTTGTTTATAATATACGAGGTGATAATATAAGACACCAAATCACCATCCGCATCAAACGGCAAATTGTAGTAAAAACCTATTTTGATAGTGTGTTGATATTTTGCTGTAAATTACGAGAATATCTCTTCTGAAAGCAATGGAAGGAACGTTGAGATCGTAGATCGTTGCCAAAGGAACTTGATGGATTTAGATGTGTGGATACTATTCATTAGAGAACTGTTTTATTATTGTAGGTTTTAAATATAATAGAAGTCAAAACAAGTTTGAATGGTCTGATGGTTCGTCTGTTTCGTACACCAACTGGGGAAAAGGACAAGGTGTTGATTCAGTAGCAGCTGGCCTAGAATGCAGTCGTCTTTTATCCAATGGTCAATGGAAAAACAAAGATTGTTCCTCAACCAACGCACATATCGTTTGTAAAGCTGATGTAGCTACGTAAACGTTTAAATGAAATATTTATGTTTTTTTGTTCTAATTGGAAAAATTAAAATTTAGCATTATACGTCAAGTTGTATTTATCATACATTCTTATGTTGTATGTTTTGCGTCATTCTCTTGTGGATGTGATCGGATTTAGACGAAAAAGGGTGTCCTCCCATATCGCCACTGCCTAATTTGTCCCAAAATTATGACATGTTCGCCTCTTCACCATTTTGCCCCTTTGCCATATCACCCCGCCATTTCTCTCCTTTTCACTTCGCTCTTTCGTTCGCTTTTTCCCATTTCACACCTTTCTTTTTTGCCCCTTTCATCTTCACAAATTTCACTATTTACCCATTTGGCTCCTTACTAATTCGCCCAACCTGTTTCTAAATTATGGCCATTTAAGAAATTAAGATTGTTTGGGTATCAAACTTATTGAAGTTTCACACTGGGTACCCTTTCCACGAAAAGTGACTATTTTTGCGGATGCAATTTGTTAGCGCACATTAAATAGAATTGTGAAGGGGCGATTTGGAAAGGGGCGAAAAGGAATAGTTTAAGGGGGGAATTGAGAAGGGGTGAATATAGGAATAAGGGGCGAAATGGGGATGGGGGGAGTTCTGGATGGCAAGGGGTTAAATAAAGGAAGGGACATAAATCCGAGGCACAGTGTGCTACAGACTGTGCACGTGAAAGATTCCACGAAATGGAAAATAGGAGTAGGCTAATTCCTATATATTACCTTTATACAGGGGTTTGCACGAATCTTAGTCCAGAACAGCCAGAACTGTCGGAACTTGATTTGACTGAACTGGAACACTGTTCCGGACAAAAAATTTCTGTCCAAACTAGCGAGGTGGTGCAGCTAGAACAGTGACGAAATCAAGATGGCGGCAAAGGTCGCAACCGTTTTTTAGTGCAGTGATAGCAGTCACTTCCTGTTCAGAACCTGTCTAGAACTACTCCGATTTTAGTTCTGTACAGAACTTTCCACTTCCTGTCCAGAAAAATTCCAGAATTACTCGAAACAGGTCAAGAACATATGATTCGTGCAATAGAGGAAGATTTCACGAAGGCACAAGAAAAATGGTCCAGATATTTTACAACCGGTTTCCGTTTCTCGTTCATAATAATAAAACACTCTATATTATTATTGGTGCATAAAACACATATTCTACAAGAGCTTATCTCATGACGACCAATATACCTTGTTTTTTAAATCGTCCGCAGACAACAAGTAAGGATCTGATTTCTCTGTAATGAAAAATAATTTGAAAACCATATTTAGTTTATTTTATTGTAAACTATCTAAATTTATTAAATTCATGCAATTAAATTTATTAATATAACAATTTTTTAAAATGGCTAATCTGACTAGAACTGACCTGAACTAATTTAGACTTAGATTATTATTCGAACTAAAATCTTAAGATATCACTGTGCTAAGGAGAATGTATGTTTCTATAAAAGTAGTTCAACTTAGATTTCTCTGAAATCTTTCGGTGGCATCAAATAATGGCATAATGTGACGGAGCTTTCTTAGACGGTATAACTTTGAGTCCTTTATCTAAAAGTTTGTGTTCATTTGAAGTGAGGATTCTGGAGCTTAAGTTTAAGAGAGTTTTAACTAGCTGAAGACCACTATTGGGAACCCCCGCTCCTAGTTTAATGCTGCTGCTGCTGCTTCTGCTGAGGAGTCTGTGATGTAGTTAATCGAGTGATCATAAATGGCTTTAGCTGTCCAGTGGGTATCATCACCTCTTACTTTAATAATGGTATCTACTGCAGGAATGATGGTGACATTTGGTTGAGGATTTGTGGCTATTTGTGTATTGAATTTCTCCAAATTCTAGTTGTCCTTTTATTTTTTAGTTGAAAAGTCTGAGCTGTATAGGTATGTGAGTGATATAGATACGAGAGTTTGGAAATACAGAGCAAACTATAGAAATTTTGATTTACCCTTTTTTCAGGATCGTTTCGCTGGCTTAACCTCTTTTATTGAGTCCAATATGAAGAACGAAGTGGTTTTTGAATTGCAATTTCAGAAATGTGACTACATTTCTAAGTAGACAAATATTGAATTCGTTCAACAAAAGATGATTTTATTTTTCTTAAGACAATTACAAATATTAAATGTCAAGTTATCAGTACAAAATGTTCAGTTAAGCCTTCAATTAGGCACTAACAATTATAAAATAGTAATTATGAAGAATTATGAATTCTAAGCTGTTTGGTCTTCCATATGAATTTACCAAACGCTGTTATAAAAATCCTTACAAGAAAAACCAGTTAGTTAATTCATCTAAATCATGGAAAACTCAAGAGCAATTGTGTAGTAGTAGTTGTTTCGAAAAGATTAAGTATGGTCTGCTTCGTGTGACACTCGCCTTTAGTATATAGGTCAACATCACGAGCTACAATCACACCAATTCATATCTGACTAAAATAATCAGTCAATATGCAATAACGGATATGTCATATTTGTCAAGAAAAGGTCTCGGTCCCCCATAATTTGATTGATAAGAAGGATACAAATTCTTCTGGCTCGCTCACGGTGCCTAGGTTGTATGTCCCTTCCTAACGACTAGACGATATTATCATGTCAGCCTCCATGATCAGCATCGGGTTGAAAACAATCGGAGTTATCATCTCGACCTATTCCAGTAGTGAATCCTGGACTGCCATCTCTTTCAATATTTATTGTCCCTTTCCCATCCAGACCCCTCCCATTTCGCTCTATCTTCCCAAATTCGCTCCTTCTCAGTTTCTCCCTTAAAACAATTCCTATTTCTCCTCTTTCCAATTCGTCCCTTCCCATTTGCGTCAACAAATTGCATTCGCAAGAATAGTCACCTTTCAGGGAACCCAATCTGAAACTTCAAGTTTTATACCCAAACAATCCTAATTTCTTAAATGGCCGTAATTTAGGAACAGGTTGGGCGAATTAGTAAGGAGCTAAATGGGTAATTTTGGGGCAAATTCACATTCACAAGAGAAATGTAAGCAAACGACGCAAAACATACAACATAAGAATGTATAATAAATACAACTTGACGTATAATGCTAAATTTTAATTTTTCCAATTCGAACAAAAAAGCATAAATATTTCATTTAAACGTTTACGTAGCTACATCAGCTTTACAAACGATATGTGCGTTGGTTTTGGAACATTCTTTGTTTTTCCATTGACCATTGGATAAAAGACGACTGCATTCTAGGCCAGCTGCTACTGAATCAACACCTTGTCCTTTTCCCCAGTTGGTGTACGAAACAGACGAACCATCAGACCATTCAAACTTGTTTTGACTTCTATTATATTTAAAACCTACAATAATAAAACAATTCTCTAATGAATAGTATCCACACATCTAAATCCATCAAGTTCCTTTGGCAACGATCTACGATCTCAACGTTCCTACCATTGCTTTCAGAAGAGATATTCTCGTAATTTCGGCAAAATATCAAAATAGGTTTTTATTACAAATTTCAAACATTCCTGTCATTTTGTACTCTTATTGAACATAATTGAAACACACGAAAATAGCCTTGTTTGGTATTTGGAAACGTACGTGGTATAGAAGCTAACTGCAGACATATAACCCGCTACTTTCTATAGCACAGTGGTTAGCGCATCGTTCTTTACAAACATGACGTCATTTGCTTGGATACGAGGAAATGGTGGTCGTTTGAGAGTTCGGTTCTCGATCAAGGTGTGAAAGTCCGATGACCTTGAATAAGTCATCTTCACTCATAATTCCAGTCCACCCAGCTGTAAATGGGTACGGATAATCCGGGAAAGATCAATGCCAAGAGGTTTGGCTAAGGATCAGCTGGGAGAAAGGATCCTCAAGGGAACCTAAGTTGTTATCCTTGTAAAATATAGCCTTGATGTTTCTTTCTTTTTTTTTACTTTTCGACGACAAGAAGACGAGAGACTTAAAAGCGATAAAGCAAGGGTAAAATGTCCACAGTAAGATTCCATACGAGATTATGTTATTGTAATCATCCGTCAATACAATCTAGAATGAATGCATAATGTATATTTGTTTTAAATTTGGAGAAATAATACTGCAACAACAATAATATTGAAGTAAGTAGGCCTATTGCTGCTCTATGATATTGCTTTTAAACATATTATTTCTTCAAAACGTATCCATTATATTAGAAATTTAAAAATAATCAATGGTTTTGCCATTTGATGCGGATGGTGATTTGGTATCTTATTCCACTCGTATATTATAAACAAATTTAAACTTACCTAAGAAAACCGAGGGTGCTTTTTTGTTGACCTCTTTCACTAGTGCTAAAACATTAGAGTTTTCTTGCTCGGACTCAATGCTAACTAACGATGTGGAATCACTAGAATAAAGAAAATGCTGTGCATTAATAGACATTATTATATCAAGAGTACTACTGACAACGAAACGCCATTTGAGTTATGTAAAATTTTTGTCGTTTTAACTTTTTTCAGAACGGAATTCCAAGTTTGAATTAAACATTATAAGGTAATGGTGCCGTCATATCAGAAAGTCAGACAGTTCAAACCAAAGACCAACTATATGACACCGATCTGACAAAATGTTAAAATAATTTGTTTGCAAAATTATTGTTCAGTTTGTGCTTTACAAATTTGATAGGTTTCCTATAGTTCCATTTTCATGTTTACACAATTCCTCGTCTTTTAATAACTGAATTTGATAGATACATTAAAGGGGTTGTAAAGAGGTTTTCTAAATTGTGTATGTGTATCGGGGACACTGGCGGTGATCTACAGAAAGCTTCTATTGATATCTATGCAGATCACTGTTAGTGACGTCATAAAACGCGTTAGTTTTAGTGGAATTGCAAGAACCACAGACGTCGGAATGAAAATTGGAATGACGCAAATTAATGCTAAAAGTGTCCCCATACACA
This sequence comes from Lottia scabra, assembly GCA_029955415.1. Lineage (NCBI taxonomy): Eukaryota > Metazoa > Mollusca > Gastropoda > Lottiidae > Lottia > Lottia scabra. The sequence goes on along the minus strand of JARJEI010000003.1, from coordinate 9,005,318 downwards.
TACAAAATGAACAAAACCTTTTTAAATTGAGATATTTACATATAAATTTGTATTTGTTAAATATCACATTCATACGCGACTATATTTATAGTTGAAATTAATATTTTTAATGTTTTACCTTTTACACAGCGCCTGTGCTTTCGTGAAATCTTCTTCTATAGCACCAGTATAAAGGTAACAGTGGTCTCCATATTTTTTCCAGCCTGAATTATTCCAAAGAAATTATGAAATCAGTACGTCAAATTTCATAAGGAAGAAAAAAAACATTTCCACAGTAATAAAGCTATAAATAAATACTGAACGTTGAAGATAGTGTGTTAATTTTTATCACTTTACCCTATATCGCAATGCAATATCGTATCCTGACCTTTGTATCGCGTTACGTATTGTATCCTGACCTTTGTATCGCGAAGTGTATCGTGTATTGCATAACCCAAACCTACTAAAAATACAACATTACTGACATACTGTAGTTATTTCCCTTTAACTTTCAATGTTTAACTCACCTGTTGAGCATGGTTTTGAGGCGTTTAATGTATCTGAAAATATAATTACAATTTCAACGAATATAAAGTTCAATTCTAGGCTGGTACTTAGAATTAATTGAGTTAATTATATACACATTGGTCTATTGGTGGGTATTAAAAAGCTGTATCGTGTCTTTTATGTCGTATCATGTCGTATCATGTCGTGTCGTACCGTACCATGTCCTTGTTCAGTCAGTTTATGTATTAATGCCTGGTATTTCAACTGGTTTTCGAAAGTGTCCCGAATACGCTCCAGGAAATTACCATGTCCCCGCAAAAGTCATCCAAAACATACAATTTTGAAGCCTTATAAAATGTCAGAGAATTTTCCTTTTAATACATTGCTGTAAGTGGACATTGCATGCATACCAACCCAGATAGTACGCAATATTACCTTTTCATTTTTATAACTATAGCTCAGTTTGCGTCCCCGGGAAAATGTCTGGGACATGTCCCCTAAGTTGAAAACCCAGCTATTAAGGCACCCGTTCTTTTAAAGTAATTGCTCAGGCGAGTACTACATGATTACGTTTTGCGTTAGGGTCACCTACATCAAATTTCAGTTTGTAAAAAATGGAAAGAATCAGTTCTTCCCCTCGCTAAAAGCTAAAACAACTCCCAACATTTCACCCATTACTTATTTAGTCAGATCAGAAGCCAGAATTGATATTCAGGGGCCAAGTATATCAGGAGGGACAATGAAGTGAGGATGTCATTGAATGACAAGGTGATCAAAACTCTGCCTACCTAATAAACACACCGCTCCTTTCAGCTCGTTACTTCCAAAGTCGTATTGGTAAAATAGTTGACTGTAATCCAAGGCTGTAATAATCATTCAGTTTTCAGATAAAATTTCTGGTCAATTACTCTTATCTGGTTTAAAAAATGAAACATTTGAGAGCTCGAAGACTGGTGCAAAATATGTAAGACTTGTTGGCTGTAGGGTTGTGAAAAATTTGAATACATCCTCTGCTGAAGATGTCAATACCTTATACCTGTGACCACATCTTCTGGTGTCACCACCACCTTTAAGGGCAACAACAATCCTCAATGCGTATGCAATGCGCTACGATACAACCGCTTATAGTCCCTTTCAATAGGAAATTAACGTCGATATATGATGCTCTTCAAAGGGGGGTATATGATAATACAATAATACATATGAATCATACAGGCCACTTGAAAGGCATATCAATGTTGAATATAGGGGAATTATTGCATTATGAAGATCATACCGTAAATTCTGCTAGATTTTTCTTTCTTTTTATTAACCCAGTAATCCATCTGACTGCCATATCGTATAACATGTTCCCGTATTTCATTCTGTAAAAATATTATAGAGGGCCTTACGTACTCTGGTTACAGTACAACAGTCATTTACAAGCAGAGTTTTCTAGACAGCTAAACCCGAAAGTTTGGGGTAGTGGGTGATCACTTCCAGTCAATTGGTATCAAAGACTGGGTTTCTTGAAATTGAAGTTAACCAGCCCTTTAGATAATACGTCCTTTGTTTTATTTCACGTTTTGTACAAAGTAATTATACTCAGGCCCGACAATCTGATCGATTGGCAGCAGCGTGTTTAGGGGAGCCTCCTCCCCTCCCTCGGTCCAAATATTTTACACTATTTTTACTTGAAGGTCGCAAGATTCGAAAATTTTCACGCACATGCCTTCTCGATGAGTTCTCGTCCGATTTTCGCTATTCCAATGTATTGCATCAAGACCCGCCATTGGAATTTGCTAGAACGAACTCTAACGTTTTCGATTCGATAGGACGAATGTTGTAAGCAATGTTTTTCCGAGGTATCTTAAAACATAGAGTAAAACTCCATTGAACATTTTGGTGTTTACAAATCAGTATACAAAGTGTAAAAGTGTATCTTACCTCAGTAGCTGAATCTGGTACGGTTGCCAAAACACCAAACATTCTGTAACACTCATATTCAGCATCACTAAAAATTGATTTCTTGTCAAGTACAGCATAACATTGATCTGAACCACTTAGCTTCCGTCCGGCGTTTTTAACACCACAGGACACTGAAAAAAGGAAAAAGTCAAGCGCGTCAATTGGCAAGTGGCTCTTGGTAAAAGCCAGAAGCTCCACGTCTAACCAATATTTTTCGGGCAGCGGTTTTACAAAGTTTTTTGGGCAGATAGTGCGAGTTTCTCAATACAGCTTGGAGAAAAAACGTGTTTTCAACTGATTATATACACCATTGTTGACTATGGACTGTTTCCTTTAAGATGTTACTGATACAAAGGTGTATATTGAATAATATTTGCCGAATCTGCCATTCTTTTGTGTGAAGATTGGGTACATGAATGTGGAGATATGGCACAAAATTCTACCCACCTTCTGTACGAGGAGATGCTGGTTGACTAACTTGACAGAGGTAAGATAACGAAGTGCTTCCAGCAAACTCACTCCATCTGTAATATTGTTGTGGTAACAAAGCTGGAAATATGATGAATTATTCAATTTTTAATGCGAAATTGCAGAATGGGACCATGAGTGTTAGATACGAACCCGATACTTTTATGCAATCTTTTAATGTTTAGAAATTCAGCAGTCATTTTTAAGACAAATAAATTAGCTTTAAAATATCTCACGAAACAAAAGATATGAATTTTCGATTTATTATAGTCAAAGGATTACAAATTGATGATTTTAATGAAATCTCAGAAAATTATGACACGTCATGTTCCTTTCTTTTTAACATTAAAGTACCTTAATCAATGTTCTCGAAAGACTCACCAAAGTAATCATTGGGAGCTGATGTTCCGGCACTATTAGCAAAGAATTTGAAATCTCCCTGAATAGCACCGTCAGTATTCATATAAGTCCTTTCAATCTTGGCATCATTTAAACCAAACCATACAGTAGTATTGTAGGATTTTAGGTATGCCTCTATCTTGTCCTGATAAGAAACAAAACGAGGAACACATTGCATTGGCGTAACATTTGAATTACAAATAATATTATGGAAAATCATTTATCAAGTCGTACTCTTCAAAAATATGCTTTAAAATTGTTAAGTGGTATATCATGCTCATATGCTAAACATAGATTTTCACAAGATTGAATTGCCCGTACATTTACCTGGTTAAAAATAGATGCCTCACCTGAACGTTGGAATTTGGTATGGAAGCCAAGTTTCCACCAAGTAATCTACATTGTTTTTCAGCTTCAACATAATTGACTTTATCAGCTTTATAGATATAACATTTACCTTCGATTAAAATACCTTCGTTATTCGAACCACAGCTAGTCGGAGTGCTTGTGGAACCTGGAATGACCAATTTGTAATAGACAGTTTTGAGCTTCGCAATCCTGTTTGCGAGATCGTTTTGCATTTTTCAGTCACACCCAGCTCACTACTGGAATTTGTTAACGGGCTCCCTTAAAAATCAAGATGGAAATGCACATGGTCTTGATTGTTATAGCTACATTTCAAATAGGTTACTGTTATTTCTTTAAAATGTTGTGTATATTTTTAACATTATTTTTATATTAAGCCTATTAACCTTTTTATTTTAATTATCCCTTTATTTACAAAAGATCTTTTTGTCGGTAGTAATATGCTTACCAGCTCCAGTTTTATATACGTCATAAGCAGAACTACCACCGCAAACCTCCTCGCCTTTCCCTGTGCAGGCCTTTCCGCAAAATGTAGATGGTAGACCATGGATAAGAAAATCATTGCTACATCTACATGTATTACCAAATGCAATGACAGCATACTTGTAAGCCATATTAAAACATCGCGTTGTACATACATCAATGGTCATTGACTCTGTTAAAACCTGAGTTTCGTTAGATGTAAGGAAAGCTGGGGATGTGATTTCGTGACATCCTCTATATTCCGGGATTGGTTTCTCTGAAAAATAAATTATATATTTATATTATATCAATACGCAGCTAACCTTCTATTGTAGTTTGTTGAGGACAAAATAATTATAATGTTACAAAGCAATTACTTTTTTAGACCAAATGTTTTAACCATGTTTAGAACTCTACTGTAATATCAGGTGTACCATTCTGAATGTTTCCTGTAGCATTTTCCGTTGTCTCAGACTAATGCTACTGAGACCGTTGACTTTGATTCCACGACTTGTTAACATAGACAATTCATAGTCACCTTAGACTCGGTCAATTACAAAGAATGTTACATCCGGTCAAGACTATCTTTCGTCAAGGCTGTACGTACCCAATAATGGACTGAATAAAAGAGGTTAATCTTTCTTTTGGCTAAAACATGTGTCCGCCAATAAAAGCGACATGAACTGAAACATTTGACACTCTAATCAGATTGGAGCGTACCTTTAACAGGTAAAACCGGACAAGTAGTAGAAAACTTGGGTGCAGTAACCAACAGTTCTGACGGTGATGTTGCTCCATATCCCTACAATAAAACATTTCATCAAGTAAGGGAAAGGAAGAACATAATATAATTGTGACAAAACTCACAGCAATAAAATTAGGAACATTTTCGCTATACATATTGCTTAATATGCTTTTCGCCTTTAAGTGAGATTGATTGGCCTCAATGGGGAATATTCAGAATTTTTGAGAGTCGATTGTAAACCTAAACATTTATCTTTTATTTTCTGTTTATGTGTTTTCTAAATAAGGCATAGTCTCAACACGAGTCGTATTTTAGACTGTCAACCGCTGATAATTATGGATAAAAGGAGAGTGTAAACATTAGTGATGCTACATTTTGTGGTGCTGTCAATAGAAACACATAAAACAACCTGTGCCTGGCTATACAGTTCTGAATGAGACGAAGACTCCAGAATGTAACCTTCATTTCAAAGGATGGCACTATCGTTAAGATTATATTGAAAGTCCTGATGATTCAAAGACATGTTTTACTCACCACAGTAGAGGCTCTTACACATGTTCTCTTCGGTGGAACAATTGGTGTCTGAAAATTAAAAGAATCACCGTTTTCGAAATATGTTTTGAATCAAAGAATAAATCGACGTTTCTGACTGCACTGCATTCATTGCAATTGAGAACCTTCTTTTTTAGTTTGTATCTGAATTATCCAACCATTTACTACTGTTACATGATTATGGATTTCTTACTTTGAACCATGCCAAATATTACATAAAGCTAAGATTCCATATACGCGTCATGCGTCATCCTTCATGCTTTAAAAATCGAAATGGTTGATTTTTAAGGCATGAAGGAGGCCATTTGACGGATATCGCTACCGCATATATGGAATCATACCATTTCGATTTTTAACGCATGACGGATCCGCATGTCGCATTATGGAATCTTAGATTTAGTAACCTCTAATAATGACGGTTCACGTTACACCAACTCCAATACAAAAAGAAAAATAGGATTGTTTTAGTGGTTTGTCATTTTAGCATTCAGTATTGGAAGTACATTTAGACTGTTACCTTTGTTGATTTGGGTCTTATATAAGGACCATAAGCGTCAGTAGAACAGTTAGTTACGTCCGAACCTCCGTCGTTTCTGGTAATTCTATACTCCGGACACTTAAATCCTGGACACTCCTCGTATCCTGTTTTTTGTAATCGACCAACAAAACGAAGAAAGAGTAACCTATAAAATTAAAAATAAAATTTGAAAGGATTTCAGTGGTTCCATACTCTAATCTAATAGATCTAACAGATTGATGGTCGCAGAGGCGAATTCAGGGGGCGGATTTGATGGCTAGCAACCTCTTAATGCCTGTGTTGACGTGATTTTATTATTACCAATTTATATATCATTTGATTAAAGTAATTTATCTAGGACAACAAACAATCTTTGGATACAATATGAATGAATATTTGAACCCTAAACTAATTTGCCTCTGGTGTATCAGGCGCTTGTGGGTTTTGGGTACATTCTTTTCGATATACACCCCTTTATGAAATTCCTAAATCCACAATGGGTCGGTTTAATGGGTAAATGGGTTTTAATATCAAGCATCTTTAAACAGCCTTTGAATTCAATCTGTATTTCTTCTAAATAGTATACTGAAATGGTGAGTTTGGATTCAGTTATTTGTTAATAAATGGCACGTCAGGAATATCATTCTATATGGAAATTTTTCACATTTTCTTGAATATTTTTCAAAGCAATATAATATACCCAGTGCTTTTGTCCCAGTAATATGCACCACCAGTTTCATCTTCTTCTAAAGCTTCTATTGACGATACATTTATCATTGGATTTGTATCGTTAATTTCTGGATACGTTGCCTTGATGGTAAATGAGGTAGTTGATTTGGGAAAACATATACCAATTCTGATCCAGTTTCGACTGAACATAGAAGAAAGAGCAAATCAATATTTTAATATGTCAAAACGCCTCGTAAAACACGTAAACAGGTAAATTTATAGTAACTGATATTTCGTACAATAAAAAACATAACGATATGAGCAACATTATTTTCAAATAGTTCAGATAGTTATGTACCTAGCAATCGAAACGTCTATTTGGATCACTGTTATTTGGATCACTGTTACTTGGATCACTGTTACTTGGATCACTGTTATTTGGATCACTGTTACTTGGATCACTGTTACTTGGATCACTGTTACTTGGATCACTGTTATTTGGATCACTGTTATTTGGATCACTGTTACTTGGATCACTGTTACTTGGATCACTGTTACTTGGATCACTGTTATTTGGATCACTGTTATTTGGATCACTGTAATTTGGATCACTGTTACAACTGTCGAGCCTTTCAATTTCTTGTGAAAAAGGCCATTGTGATTGGTTCGCCTCATATGAAGTGTTTTATAGTACGATCTATTTTTTGATAAGTAGACGTAGTTTGAACAACGACAGTGGCCAGATTCGTAGATACGTACATCAGAAATGTAACGATGCCAGTTACGTCAAATGGAGAAATGTTGAAGCTGTCTTTTAGGGATTAACGTTGTCATGAAGCGAAACTGTAAGAAACTTGTCAATAGATTCCAGGAAAAAACTTACTACTGTAAATTGTTGGCTCTAACTTTAACATAGGTAGGATTGGTTCCATTAAAAACAGCTATATAAGATTTATTCTGCATTGTCAAATAGGACAAATCTTTATCACCTGGAGAACAATGAAAGTTGAAATTAGTTTTAACAAAAATAGAAGAAAATAACGGAAAGTCACAATGTCACTACATAAAAAATTCAAAAATCTAACCTTCGAGAGTAAATGGATGTGTATGATCATCATCTCTAAACATGACAATAGGATAATCATTTTTTTTGTCTTTAAATATACCATCAGTCCCTCTGAAAAGAACCTGAAATAATCCAAAGTTCATGATCGTAGAACAGAAAATGAAGCATATCTATTGTGCAATACATGTAAATGATTTCCGATTCCAAACAACAACAAGTAATTTAGATATTAGCACAATATTTACCCTTGGTATTCATGGCCACTCTTTCATAAAGGACGCCCGACTGTCGTTAACGCTTTCATTAAAGGAAAACAATTTGACTTTTTGCATTTTATCGGAATCAATATCATCGTCTTCTACTAAACTAAACCATGTTGGTGATAATGGCCAATAACAATCAAAACAAAATATCGATGTTCGTCTGAGAGAAAAGGGCATTCAAATATTATTTGTAATTTATAATGTAAGAAGGTCCACACTGTTACAATGGCGTTAATCACCAATACATCGGTACATGGAAAAGGCTGTTACAGGTGTGCCCGTCAGAATTCTTATTAGGGTTGGGAGCAATCAATTATCAAGTATACTAACCTTCGAATACCAGTGAGGACAAACTGACATTTGATAAACATCATCATAATAACAATCACTATCAATAAAGAATGGTGTATTTCTAACAAACTGAACATTAGGTAAACCCGTAACAGAACCTGTTATATCTCTGATTGTCGCTTGTCTATCTCCATCTTCAGGTTGGTCAAAAGCTATTAAAGATGTATCACCACAAAATACACTCACACCATCTACCTATTATATAAATCATTAAATGATTTAGTGTCCAACGTGAAGACAACCAAAATGGTTTGTAGAGCCAAAACAACGGCGCAAGCCCTCAAAGAAGTTGTCCTCCAAGAAGAACTAAAGGAAACATGGTTCAGATTTGGTGCATTCTGAACCATTTTTCAGGGTTTAGATATTATGGAATTTTTGGAATCTGATTATCATTTAATTCTTCAAAAAATATTCCTTACCAACCAAATTATGTAGGCGACAAAGACCCTTTCGAGAGTGAGACTCCTGATTAAATCCCCTTCTAAAATAAGATTTTACTGCCGTTAATAATTCGATTGTTCTCTGATTGAACTTATTATTGTAGTTTCTTTCAGACCTGCAGGATCATTATCCCCGAAGACTTAACTTCAGATGATTTTAGTATTCTATTTAATCTCCCTCTAAATTAAGATTTTATTGCCGTTGTTAACTTGATAGTTTCCCTGATTTAACTTCTGAGTTTGAATTTGTAGATGGTTTGCCTTTGAGTCGTATCTATCAGACATTCTTCTATACCTTCTAAAATCTGATAACTACCGTGGTTAATTTGACTGTTTCTCGGATTTAACTTACCAGTTTGTAGATGCCTTGCCTTTGGGTCGTTTCTTTATACCCTGATTCTATGCCCCGTGGAACTTGCTGCCGTGGTTAATTTGATTGTTTCTGTTCAGGAGATGAGGGCTTTCTTCGCTACGCTGTATCCTTTACTTTCTTTACTAAACTTATTGAATTTACTGCAGTGGTTAAATTGATTGTTTAAGATCAGGAGGTGAGGGCTTTCTTCGCTACGCTGTATCCTTTACTTTCTTTACTAAACTTATTGAATTTACTGCAGTGGTTAAATTGATTGTTTATGATCAGGAGGTGAGGGCTTTCTTCGCTACACTGTATCCTTTACTTTCTATACTAAACTCATTACATTAGAATTTATTGCCGTTGTTAAAATGAATGTTTATGATCAGGAGGTGAGGGCTTTCTTCGCTACACTGTATCCTTAACTTTCTATAATAAACTCTTTAAATTAGAATTTACTGTCGTGGCTAACTTGATCGTTTCGGTGATTTCAGTAATGGGTTTGTAGATGCTGTGCCTTTGAGCCGTTTCTTTCAGACCTGGTTCTATGCCCTTTAAAATTAGATTTTACAGCCGTGGTTTTATTGATCTTGTTTACAGTTGTATTTGTAAATTTTCTTCTTACAGTTGTGGTGACTCTACTTTTGAATTCCAGTAGAGATCTGAACGAAAATATTTATTAATATGTTTTCTTTACTCTCGGAGCATGTCTAGTTGAAGCAGTGCAGTTCTTCTTCTGTTCTGATATCTTTACTTTTAGATTGCAGTAGACTTTCATCAACAATATTTAATAATAGTTATCTTGCCTCTTACAGTCAATTCAAGTAGTTATAGTCATAGCGTTGCATGGAATCTGCTCATAAATACTTACTAATGGTTTACCTGTCTCTTGCAGTTGTGGTGTCTTTACTTTTTAGACTGCTGAAGACTTCTCATCGTCAATATTTAATAAGAGTTATCTTGCCTTTTACAGTTGAAGTAGTTCTACTCAGAGTTGCAGAGGATATCGGAAGTAAAATACTAACTAACGGTTAACTTTCTTCTTTCAGTTATAGTGTAGGTGCAATAGATGTCTGGACGAAGTACTTACTTATAGTCCTGTCTCTTGCAATTGTATTTTGGCTGTTCCATCTCTTACAGATTTATTACATTTTGACATACCATATTTTAATTATTTCCCTTCCAGGTTTTCCATTTGGCATTATCATTTTTGGCAAACAATTCACACTTTTGGCAAATCTAAATTCATAACACACTGTCAGGGGATGAGTAAACATCCTTCAAGCTGGTCTTGAGCATGGATAAATCCTACCTCCCCCTCCAATTTAGAATAAGAACATTAATGGAGTAGGGTTGGGTAGCCCGCTCGCAGCACTTGCACTGACCTTTGGCTTCACAAATTCAATAATTTATTTATTTTTTTTTTTTTTTTTTTTTTTTTTTACAATTTGTCGCAATGTAGGCCTACTTAATCGCTTGAGGATAATATGTCCATTTAATACACATGTACTTGTGTATATTGCTATATTGTATATCTTAAAAAAAATATCCAGTAGCCTGTGGTCATGTATTTGATCTCTAAATCATCAAATTCTGTACAATAATCGCTTGAGGATAATATGTCCATTTAATACACATGTACTCTTGTGTATATTGCTATATTGTATATCTTAAAAAAAATATCCAGTAGTCTGTGGTCATGTACTTGATCTCTAAATCATCAAACTTTGTACATTGATTTTTTTTTTTTTTTTTTTTTTTTTTGGTGTTTATATGTTGTATATTGTATCTATGTTTGTCCCCATGGGCTGGGTGTGAGACAGGACCGTTACCACTCGTGGTATAGGGCCTAATTCTGACCCATGTAAAATAAAGAGTTTATTATTATTATTATTATTATTATTTCTTCTTCCACGCCCTTGATAAGAAATCAATGCTGGATTTTCAGAGTTGAAATGACCTATCGTGTAGCGGCATCACTTATTTCTTCATCCTTAACTACAAGCTTGTATGGAGAAATTCTTTTTCATTGTGTCGAGTCTGTCGTGGCTTTACGGCAATCCGAACAACCAGATAATAGCTGAAATCTCTTTAAGTCAACTCTATGTATCACTAATATTTTTTTAAGAGTTAATCAAGCCCATGGTGATTGAAAATTCCATCCAGCCATTAACGCTTATCTAAGACCCGTCAAGTCTTTGGAAACTTACCTTATCACAGAATCCAAAAGTAACGTTACGAGGGCCACTATGAGGAAATGATGGATAGGGGAAATTCTTTCTGAATCCCATTGCACTACCAGGTCGCATGGCTTTAACACCATATTGTGTTTCCCATGTTGGATCCCATACTTGATGGTAAAACTTATCAAATACTGAATCTGTTACTAAGACTGGTCCATTGAAAAACTCTATTCCGACCATTGGGTTGAATCTGGAAACAAATAACGTTTGATCGAGCGGGACAAGTATATTGTTCCACAACTTTGCTATTTGCTGGACTACTATAACACGTCAATTACTTGTAGGAATAAAAGAAACATTGATAGAGTTTTGCACAATATTAATGACAAGCCTAACTAAAATATTCTCGTTTCTGGAACTATAATATTAGTTTGGTTCATATTCCCTTTTAAATCGGGGTTTTATTACAGAGAATGTCTTCAACTATTGCCATTGATATTATGACAAGCTTATTAGAAATGAAGGAATGTTTTAATGATATTTATTGTGAATAAAGCTCTTTATAAGAACTATATCGTCCGAAAAATACAAAGTCATAGAGTCAAAATGAATGTACATTAAAAACTTACGGATTATTCTCTTTGGGTAGCTCTCGTTGGAACTTATAGGAAGGTTTCGCAGGAATTGTACCGTAGGTAAAATCGAATCCAAGTCCTTTGTTATCAGTATTGCCAACAATTAAACTACGTCTTACGTCTTGCACGGTATCCATAGCACTTCTGGTTAAAGAGATACTTGTTTCACCATCAGCAAAACTGAAATGGTAATTTATTGACGGGATAAAGAGGCACATTGGGTACACTTGGCGATAGTTTGTATAATCTCAATTTCCTATAAACGTTTTAAAAACATTATTAATCTATATAAAACATTATATGATATTTGATTGGAATAAGACAATGACAGTATAATTCGTCTTCCTACCTGGAATTTTGAATGATCAGATTTCCACCTCTAGTCCAGATATTATTCAAATTCTTGTAGGAAATTAACCTGAAAAATTACAGATACATGTAATTAGATACAGTTACAATATAATAATACATTTATATATAATAATTGAAATTAAATGCAAAAAGGAAGAGCCATTGGTTCTGAATTTGTATCCAATTGCAATGTTATGCGACTGGATATGACATTGGTCTAATATCATAATTCGAAGTAAATGTAATCCTTTTGTGTTAATGTTATGGTAAATAAGTTTCAATGTCTAAAAATACCCAATGGGGCGTAGGAATAAAAGCTAAGATATCAGTCATGCTTATGTTGTAATTTTCGGTGGCTACTATTGGAAACACTGGTTGATAGTAATGAAAAACTCTTCCAGAATCCGACAAATGATAATACGACCAGTCTCAGAAAATCAGATCATCGCAAAAGTTTCTCTGACCCTCTCAAAAGGGACTAGCAGTAAAAAGGGGAATTTCTATGTTCAAACCATCTTCACCATAGTGAAATATTATACTATATTTTTAAGACATTACGGCTATATCATCATTGATAGTCTTGACTTTCTAGGAAGTTTTACTTCTCTGCGTCAGAAAACTATTCATTTTAGAAGTGATATTAAAATTGTGAGATGAAATACCTTCTTATGTAATTAGTTCCCTTGGGAGAGTTTCTGACATTCGGATCTTCTCTAGGATCATACCCACTGGAACCAAGCAGTCCATTCTCTGGTACAAACTCATTGGTAAGTAGATCAATCTGGCCCAAAGAAATCAGATTATCCATCATGTAACCAAACTACAAAAATATAAACAATGTTTCAACCAAACGTTTATCTCATTTGATGTCCAGTAGTTAATTATTTATTATTTGAATGTCTCTCGTTGATTCAAGAAACCTTCCCAAAACCTTGTGATTTTCAGGTACATGTATATTCAGGCGTTTCAAAATGCATATATTATCGTCATGGTTTCTCACATTACGATACACTTATAGATTCTCTACACACACACCCGATGATTCGACTATTCCAGCCAATGCTAGATGCCAAGATCAGAGAAGGGGTGTATCGGTGATAAAATGATGCTTTCTCTGAGGCTGACCCTTCGTGATCTGAGCCCATGATCCCAGCCAATTGGCTATATCGGATAGAAAATGGTGCTTTCTCTGAGGCTAATGGTCACCCCATAGTAATACTACACTATGCATACTTACTCCCAAATTAGAGTGAGCCACGTTGTCATCGAATTGTCCTAATTTAGATCTTCTAGCATGCATTCTGAACACTATCTTTCGGATTTCTTGACGAGCTTTTGATGAGGTCAATGGTTCCCATGAAAACACAACGTGGTATCCATTTTTCTACAAAAATAATTACGAGTCTGTCATAGAAAAGATGCAACCTCATTGTTCGAATTTGAATACTCTACACCAAGCCTTCTCAATTAAGTTTTGTAAAGGGCCAAATGCATTTTTTGGAAATAATATAAGGGCCAAAACGAGCTTAGCTAACATAGCGAGCATAGGGGTCACTCTTGAGGGGCCATTCTCATAGGCGTCACGGGCCAAATGGCAGCCATTTGAGAAGGCATGCTCTACATCCTGGGTTTTCAACTTGGGGCACATGTCCCAGAGGGGGGACATTTGGACATTTTCCAGGGGACACCAACTGATCTAAAGGTCTGCTATATTTTGTATTATCTTGAAACACCAGTGTCCACTGCCTGTAACGACCACAATTTAAGTTTGAATGAAAACGAAAATGCTGTGACTATATCATGCATGTATTCGATAACTTTTGCGGACAATTCAGGGGACATGGTCATTTTCTTCCGCATTTTTTGGGACATTTGAGGAAACCAGTTGAAAACCAAGGCTCTACATGATATCAACCCAAGTCAGAGATTCTGATTTATTAACAAAAATCCGTAACGAAAACAATGGCAAAATAGTTGTATAGCAGTATAGTTTCCCCAAAGAGAAGAACCATCGGGTGTTTTGAAAAGAGTAAGCATGGTTTGCTTCGAACGCGACATCTCCACGACCGATGATGTGTCTTTTATTGTCACAAAAGCTACTGAATTGAACCTGAGCTCATCCTATGTCAAGCAAATATTGACGATCCTTTAAAGCTTACCTCTGATCCAGCAGCAACGTTATTTCTAAAATAATTCATTGGATGAGTTATCCAAAATGTGGCTGGGTGTCTACAAAACAACATTTATTAATATTTTTAGAGAATTAAACAGGACAACTTTTTTGTCTTTCTTTTTCAAATCCTCAAACATTACCAAAATCATCAGAAAAGGTGATTTAACACTACTTTTTAAAATGGCGTTAAATGAAAAGTTTATGATCTTTATCGGCATTGTCACAATATGCGAAATAAGCTACTCACCCACAAGATTTTTTTTGAACATCTCCACACCAATCAGGATGTTTGTCTGTTAGAAGTTGAGTACCGAATCTTGTTCCAACACCCAGATTACCATCAAAAACATTTCGGATCTCAGCACTGTCTTCCAGAAAATATCCATGTCCGATATGATCATAGCATACAGTATCCTTTACCTACATAGTACATGGGGAAAGATGTCAACATTTGACATACTAGCTTCTATTCGAAGCAACTTTTCTTACTAAGTGTCCTTCAAGATAACAGTTGGGTAAAAACGACGAGTGAATTGACAGTTTAAAGGGATTGTAAAGAGGTTTTGTTAACTTTGTATGTGTATCGGGGACACTGATAGCATCAATTTGCACCATTCCAATTTCCATTCCGACGTCTGTGGTTCTTGCAATTCCACTAAATCTAACTCGTTTGATGACGTCAAATAGATAGATAGTAGCTTCCGGTAGATCACTGGTAGTGACGTCATAAAACGCGATACACGTACACATATTACAAAACCTCTTTACAATCCCTTTAACTGTGTCGTTTTTATCCTTCAAACCATCAGATATATAAGGATCTGCGCGATCCTTTGCTCTGTTTATTGTTATGAATTTAACAATACGACAGACAGATTGATTTTTGTGAGCATTGTGGATGCTGGTAACTTTCTGATTTGAAACAAAATCTCTGTGGTTCCTGTAATTCCACTGAAACGACGACAATATCACATTAGTTACAAATGCTAACACGATTATGTTACTTTTCTTTTCACTGATACATATCAATATCTGATGACGTACCTCAGCTCCATCAGTACCATGAATGGTAACACATCTATTATTAGTTTTATGAATGCTGTTCTGACGAACCCAATTGCCGTCTACATCATCAGCCATATGGAAATGAAGTGGATATGTACCTTAAGAAATTAAAAATGATTCAATTGCAAGAAAAACACAAAGTTCCAAAGCATTCACTACAAATATTTAACGTTAATGAGGAAACGCGTATCTTGAACCATTTTCAAAGACTGATATGGCCGTAGCTTGGCAAAACCAGTTATCCATAGATTATGAAAGGGTTTTTTTTAAATCGAGAACATCCATTTTCAGGTCAATCGAAGCTATATGCCGTGGAAAAGATTATAAATTATTTTGTGTAAAGAAATTGCTTTGGATCTTGAAAAGGGAATAGAGTTCAATTCATCGTTAAAAATTTACAAATCTCACCTATAACTAGTTGCTGACCCATGTGATACAGCTCTATACCTTCAACGTGAACCGCTTTTATTCCTCGCAAAAACTGAAAAGATTTAACTTATATTATAGTAGGTAAGGGTATATCTCGCAACATCTATTAGAACAGTGGTTCTCAACCTTTTTCAAGTTGTGGCCCAAATTCACGAAACTCACAGAGCCATGGCCTCCTGTTCAATTTCAAACTAGAGCAAAATAGGGAAGAAAGCGCAATGGGTGTTGTCTTGTCCCTCCTCATCAGGAGGTCGGATGCATTTGACCACAAGCAACTACAGACCTTACACAGCAAAATATAGTAAATAAAAGTTGAGCTAGAGAAAAAATGATAAACGTCTTCATGTCCCATGGCTCCCAGATTGGGAACCAATGGATAAGAAATACACCCGTTAAACTATTATGATCTTCAAAACCTTCAGGTATATCTAAATCTCATATAACAAACTCATATCAAATTCCAGATCCGTTCAGACTGTATCATTTCAAATCATTTATACGATTGAGATTATAGGCCAAATACCTTTATGTGGCCACCAAATGTGTCTCTTTGAAATTTTGGACACAAATCCTTTTCGGCTTTAGTAGTATGATAGCATTCCTCTTGTAGTTGTCCTTCTATCAATATGTTTCTTGTTAATATAGCTACTTCTGCTCGTTCATCAATACCATTAGTTATTTCTCCAAAATGTGGATACTGGAAATCACCTGAAACGCAAGATATTAACTGTAAACAAAAAACATTACAAAACCTGTAAAACATATAACCAAAATTTAAAGGGATAAATCATATCATTATATCATCAATTTGAAACATTTCAATTCTATATCAGACGTTTGTGATTCCAACACTGGGCATATCGTCTGTGATACAGTACAATTCTAGTAATCAAACAAGTTTATGTGGCATTACCACCCGATACAAATGAAAATGCTATCTGCGCCCATCATTAACCATTCGCTATTTTTATTAGTCGATAATTCCCCTAGATTCAGCGTTGAGATGCTTTTCAAGAGACCTGTATGATTCATATGTATTATTATATTATCATACAGACCCCTTTGAAGAGCATCATATATCGAAGTTAATTTCCTATTGAAAGGGAATATCAGCGGTGGTATCGGGTGGGCATTACTGGTACTACATACGTCTGATTTAAGGTTGATGTTATGTCTCCGATTATACTTAAAAAGACTTATAATTTTAAATTGAATGCGAGCACTTAGCTTAATATTACAAAGTCTGACCATTAGTCCTAAAGGCATTAGTTTCTTGAAGGTTTTGTTCATAAAGGTTTAGCAAAGTTAAGCTGACATTTTAACATTCTTGATTGACATTGCTACCTTTTTAAGTAATTTTTACTATACCGTGGAGGATCATGATTAAGAGTTATATCCCTTAGTTCATGAAACATACAAACAGTCGTATGTGGGCTGAATTGATAAATAACACATTATGAAGACCTGCCTTTGTGACTGTATATTTGTTTCTCATAATAAATATTCCTTTTGGAACAAACATTATTATAATAAATGATCTCAGGAACTCTTATCATATAATATCAGGGTTAGGGTTAGGGTTAGGGCTAGTATTATATAATAAAGGTTCCAAATAGAACAATTATTGCATAACAAATGTTCTTTGGAACAGTTATTATAGTGGAACTTATATCGTCACACCTTCACGGCAACTCCAACTAAAGTAAATCGAAATTGCTTGCGACACTTTGATTGTATGTGCTAGCCACCCATGATTTTGAAGACCTAACGTAACAAAAAACGTACAAAAACTATAAAGAAGTATGAAAAAATACGTTACTATCTAATTTGATCTGTTTACTACTACACTCTGAACATTCCAGCAGAGTAAATTCTTCAACTTGTTTCCAATCAAAACTGGTAGATGTTACTATTATCTTGTCTCCTATAATAAAGTAATAAAGACTTGAGAATAATACTTCACGTACTACTTTCTTTAGCTATAATTCAACATATACAACAGATTCCTCGATAGGTGGAAATGGACATCGATAGGATCCTATTACAAAATTTTATAGCTGATCTAAAAGCGCCAATTGACGAGGTACGATGATCTGTATTGGTGTATGGGGCGGTATAATCGAGGTACGGTATCCGTTGTGGTGTATGGTGCAGTATAATCGAGGTACGGTATCCGTTGTGGTGTATGGGGCGGTATAATCGAGGTACGGTATCCGCTTTGGTGTATTATACGATATAAAATAGGAGAAGCTAATATACGGAGTACAGGTGCGCAAGGATGAGGTCGCAAATCTCTTCTTCAAATTTCTACTATATCGGTAATCATGAACCTTAAACCACATCGGACACCGTACCGGGTATAGTTGAAATCCTGAAACTTGATAATTATGATAATAATATATCAATAACAGAAATACTAATTACGTTAACCCTTTGAACCCGAGCAGTTAAAATTTTAACCTACAAAAGGCAAATGAGACTAGCCGTTCCTAACATCAACTAATCTATCCCAATCATGTAATAAATCAAATTATTGGATAGGTTTAAAAGGTTTATAATGGCTTCTCGTAAACTTATAGCCATATTCAAACGATTCACGATTCACTGTTTTAATATAGGGCACTGCAGAAAAGTGCAACATGGAGGAGTCCGGTCCATTCAAATTGTATCGCGTGCACTAAAATCTTCCAAATTAAACAGTTAGATGAATTTCCTTAAAGAGACTGTGGAGAGGTTTTCTAAAAAAATTGTGTATTTGGGGCATTCCAATTTTCAATTAGACCTCTGGGATTTCAACAATTCCACTCAAACTAAGAGGGTTGATGACGTCACACCGCAGAGGTCTTCTGTGATGCAGATGCTGATTGAGAATGTTGCAAATTGATGGTATCAGTGTCCACGATATGCATACACATAAACAGTTTTGAAAACCTCATTACAGTTCCTTTAACCCATACAAAACTGAGCAGTATAACGGAATCCCAGTTTGTGTTTTTGTCAGTATTTACAAATAATACTTACCCACGTTCCAGGAAGACACATCATCTCGAACAGTAATAACAGGTTGGGCAAATGTAGTTGATAACACATCAAAGTCTATCTGATTCTCAAGCTTTAGGTTCGTACCCGCTGTAACAAAACTCCGACTTCTAAATTCTAATCCCCGGGCAGTGTTCGTATACTTCTGTCTTGAAGTAGCAGCAGACTCTTGGAAGTATAATAATTTTGCTCTTTCTTCTTGCGTTGAGGAACTTTCTCCTGTAATGAACGACACTGTGTTGAACAAATCATGGATCATTCGATGCAACCTTCGTCATTGTTCGAGACTATAAAATGACTCGGTCGTGATAGGCAGCCATCTTGTCCGGTAAATGCGCAAGGGAAGATAACTCTTGTTCGGAGATTGATTTTGATTGGCGGTTTTTACCGCGAAAGAAGTCGTTACTCTCTGATTGATGCTTGTGGTTGGCTGAACTATAATTTATTCAATGCGGCACTTAGTTCCTTAGTTGAATCGAGTGATCATGAATATCGAAGAGTATAGTTAAATTATGTATTTGCCCTTGAGATCGAGACCATGTGTTTACATTTAAAATATAGAAAACGCAGAAAAACTCTAAAACCCTAAGGGCAAGACAAAATTATTTTCCTACAAAATTAATCAAAATGGTTGTTTCCTCGTTTGCTCTATTTTGATTTCAAACTTTCGAGTTAATATAATGGGAAATACAAGAAGCTGATACAACAAATGTCCTGATATGATGAAAACATGACGGCTTCGCCTTTTATCGAACACCGGATCACACAAATTGTTGGAATTCTACTTCACCTGTTTTGGTAATAAACGCATAAGCATCTTTTGACTTAACGTTACGGATTTCACTTGAACCGGAAGTTAGTCCACCCAGTTTTTCAATACTAGAATAGATTAGTTCAAAATCTCTAACAGGTTTCTTCAAACTAACACCGAGGTCACCATACAGGGCTACAGCTACTATCAAACCATCATCAACACCTGAAGTAAAAGTAAAATAAATTTGAGTCCTAGTTTCTTCTTTTTGCTAAGGTAAAGGTAAATGATATATAAAATATGGACATTTTATCAGGAGCACCATCTTGCTCATTTCCGATTTCCGAAACTTTAATTTGTTAGGGTCCAGATTTGTTGTCCCATCCGAAAGACCTGGCAAGTTGTTTACATGACAGACGGGGGAAATTGAAAATTAAAAAAAAAAGGTACATACTCATGCTAAACAGAGGAAAGAACATCCAGATTAGTCAGCAAGCGTCTGAATTTCTGAGAGCAACGCACAGCTTCCAAATGAAAAATAATTCTTTTACTTTTGACAGGTAGAAATGAATGAACTCACCATCTACAAAACGTTTGAAATCCTGTTCAATGTTGATAAAAGATGGATCACCAAATGGAAAAACATTGAAATCATAAAGAGAACCATCATCTCTCCATATAGTCACATGTAGACCAAACTTGTCTTCTTCGGCAAAAGATGTATTCTGAAAAATGAAGTTGTCAAAATGTGTTTTGAGTTCAAGTCTTTAGTAGAAACAACCCATAAATATATGAAAATCAGTCCACAAGCGATCATAGCACTTGGACGTTTTAGGATCAAAATTGTTACACTGTTTCTATGAATTTTCTAAATCATTTCGAATATAAAGGGGCCTTACCCGACCTTTTGCTGAATACTGAGAGTACTATTGACGAAAGCTTGCTTATACTAGGACAGTGGTTCCCGTTCTGGGGGCCATAGGGTATTTGGCAGGGTCCATGGGGCATACAGATTTGTACAATTATTTCATTAGCCCAAATTTTATTTATCTATATAGTGCTGTGTAAGGTCTTAAGTTGCTTGTGGGTCAATGGATTTGGGCCTCCCAATGATAAGGAGGCACAAAACCACCTCTTGAGCAATATTTCGAATTAAACAGGGAGGCATGGCTCTGATAGTTTTGTTAATTTTGGGCCACTGTGTGAAAAGGGTTGGGAACCACTGTACTAGGACATACCTCCATCCGATTCCTAGCGATCTTACAGACAACAACTCGTCTCCGTTTCGAATTTCGTTGTTCACCCAAATTATCGAATCATAATATTTTTGATGATAGATTAATTTAGTTATTATCACATACCCTATGAGTATACAAAACACCACATTTCAAGGTTTCAGCAGAGATGGTTTGCATCAATTTAGTAAAAGGCCGTTTATCAGCACCATGGATTTCTAGTGTACCATTTTCAGGAACACCAATAAATTTACTCCCAAATCCAGAAACGGTGTTAGTGGTATTGGGAAATCCTGAAATATTCAATTGTGAATTAAAAATACAGATTCGAGATAGTCCTATCTGTACACATTTACACTGGCTAATATGAGTACATGCCTAAAGGGGAATGTTCAGCATTTTCGAGGATGGATTTATGCCTTGAATTTATGTAGATAGCCTTCAGATTTACTGGAACTGCTCAAAAATCACACAATCCATTCAATAAATCCCGTACCTTAACAGTTATCTTTCATTTTCTGTATATGTGTTTTCTATATAAGGCATAGTCATGGTCAAACACTGATATTTATGGATACATGTGGATTTGAAGTCTTAAATTTTGAGGCAGAGTTTGGAACATTATAAAATTCCAGGTTCTGAGACTAAAAGTTTTTGGTCGAAAAGTTAGTGAACATATCCCTTTAAAGAATACTAGTTCATACCAAACCAATCAAATGCTCTTTTCAAAAAAAAATAATCTTCACGGTTACACAGACCAAGAAAAATACTTTAAATTCTTCCGAATATCATTTATAATGGGTAGAATATCATAATAATGACTTATATTTATATTATTCAATTCAATGTTATATATACTTAAATCAGTTTAAGAAATAAAATTATATCATAGATAACAATATTTTCACTGTCTTCATTTGAACAAAAAGATTCGAAGCTTTTAGTAGCATTTTGTTGTATTCTACAGATGCAAGTTCATTCCAACTACAGGGCAAATCAAGTCAATAGACTTCAATCATACATTTTTTCCAAACAACTGTGAGTGTGATGTTACCATGGTTTTTTTTATTGTTTGTGTCATCTACTATTATTTATTTACTGTTATTTGTCACTATGGTGTATATAAAAATATTAATTAATAATCAATCTGACTAAAAATGACACTTATATATTATCTACCTATCGTGTTATAAGATATGGAATTCGATATAA
This sequence comes from Lottia scabra, assembly GCA_029955415.1. Classification (NCBI taxonomy): domain Eukaryota; kingdom Metazoa; phylum Mollusca; class Gastropoda; family Lottiidae; genus Lottia; species Lottia scabra. The sequence goes on along the minus strand of JARJEI010000003.1, from coordinate 8,983,162 downwards.
GTTTATTTCCTCCTGACATGGATGGGACACAAAATGTTGCAGGCTGTACATCTCTTAAAGATCCCCCGATAATTAGAAATCGAAAGAGTTGACTAATGCCGCTTGGTGTTTGCTCCCATTAATCCGAACAGACGCAGAAATTTAATTTCATTTCCATATAGGTTTATAAATCACATTGAGATCTCAAGATCTTGATTGTCAGTTGTAACATCAAACAAACGCTAACTTGTCCCATGTTAAAAACTAAATTCAATTTGAAACATTATTGATCAGATTATGAAAAACATTTTCAGCATTTGATTTTTGCATATAATTAGGGTTTTTTTTATATCAAGTTTCATGATTTAAAGAAATGAAAACTAGTCTGGTTACCCAAGATTAAATATATCTACCTGTCAATAAAATATGTGCCTTCTTGGTAAATCGACATTGTTCAGCACCGATATGGAATTCACCCTTGGTCAGAATAAAGTCCACTACCACTTTAATACCATCAACATTGCCCCACACTAGAATACCATCAGCCTCGATAGTAATTGACTTAAGGGAAGGAGGGCTGATATCTAACAAAACCTTCTTCCCCGATATAACTACCGCTTCGTCTTTTACTGGTACGGATCCACCCCACGTAGACCCTTCACTCCATGCTACCAGCTCATTGTCGTCCCATGGACACGCCGCTTGTGTCGCAACCACAAATAGTGCTAAAAGCACACCTATGAGATTCATTTTAGGCTGTGTTACGAAATTTGATGGTTAACTTTATTTATATTTGTTTCTTACATCACGTGTACAGTCTTTATTGAAATATTTGGATCCTAAATGAAACCAAGCGATAAATATGATAATAAAATTATTCATACTACTTTGATAAGCAGTAATGAGCCATGGAAGGATTGTACTTTTATGAATTGAAATGTCATTCTTTTGGGTCATTCAAAACTTACACCCTCCCCTTTGTAACACAAGCAAGTACCCTTTCATCCCCCTGCACTCTCCGAACTTTGTTTTTTTAAGCGAATGATCCGGCACCTATAAGAAAACTGCGACCAACTGAGCTGAAGTGGCAAGATGAAGAGTTAGTGTTACTAATCTTGATCCTGCATATTTTATTATTATAAACAGAAAGCTTTCTGCACTATGAGAGCTCGATAAACAATATTATGTGGCACCATGCAAGGACCAGATTACCCACTGATCATGAAATTCTATCTTTAGTATTAAGCAGCTATTACTGGTGTTGTTCTAGGCAGTATTTGATTGCCCTTCTGATAACTTGGTGTCACTTTTCGTCGTTGAATGCTTCCTCGTTGATTGATTGATTGCATACTGATTGAGTTTATGAAAATTTGTCGTCAAGTCACATTTTTTTCATCCGACGCTTTTTCATGTCCTTGTTTTGTAGTTTGTTTTGTGTATGTTTAACAGCTAGGACGGGTGTGTATGATTGATATAATTCCTTATGTGAAAAGTTCATAAGCTGTTACCTATGTTTCGTCAAAATGTCCTTTTGGATTTTAGTGGGAATCCTGTTTAGAAGGACCTCAGGTGAGTGCAATTTTCAAAATTTTCTCTAGCGAGACTCACCATTAATCATCCTCATGCTGTCAACAAGGATACTGTCCATAAATGCCTTAAATTATTCAATCTTAATTATCAAATGCTTGGGAGAATGACACTCCAAAGTCCAAACCCTTACCTTTAGAGACCAGCGCTTGCTGCTAATGCTGTTCGAAAAAGCCTGAGATGCAAGAAAATCAATCGGAATTTTCACAATTTCTCTTCGAGAATGTTTCCATATTTTATTCGCTTCCTATGACCCTGAGCTTAATATATAAATCTGTGGTCTGTGGTCTTTAAATAGAAATTTAAAACCATTACCTAACTAGCATATTTGAGTTTTTGGGTTTTTAGTTATTTGCTAGGGGTGAATGGCAGAAATTCCTTTTCTCGAGTGGGGAATTGGATAAAAAAAAAAGGTTGAGAAGCACTTGTTTAAAGGATAAATGGTGACTACAGAAAAACCAAACTGTTTTGAATGAACATTTTGTGAGTTTCTAGATGGTTCCACATTATATCTGGACAGAGGTTATTAATAATAGTGCTATGACAAATGTTAATGCTTGCATAATCATGATAACATTTTGTTCGTTTGAAAAACTGTTGATGTTATATTCCCTTTCACGCTGTAATCTCACCCCAGAACTAACGTTTTTGTGAATTACCCTTATTCTTGTTTATCAATGGTCAATGCAGCCCAAACAAAGATCCCAAAAGGTAAAGGTTTCATCAACTAAAGGGCTAATAAAAAAAATCTGGATTGCAGACGGTTTACTGTCAATTAATTATTATATTTGCATAAAAATAAAAAACACATCAGACTAGAAATAAATGATTATGTTACGGTTGTAATTCTGTATAATATTCATGTAATTCATTTGAAGGCATATTTAAAGGGATTGTACAGAGGCTGTTTGATTTCTTTGTGTATCAGTGACACTCATAGCATTAACGTGCACCAAAAATCAGGTCTTTGCAATTTGGTTGAAAATAATTGAGTGGCTTGTATAACAATTCAAACAGATCAGAATAGAAACCATTAACTGTATACTAATTTGTTTACAATTAATGCGTTGTAACACTCAATTCATTAGTAAAGAATAGGATTCACACCAGTTATAGTTTTCTATAACAATTAGTAACCAATTCTAAGCGTCTGCAAACACAGAGGCAAATGAGACCCTGGAAAAAATGATAAAATTTAAAAAGTATTAGTATGGGAAAGCCACGAACTTAAATTGACAGTATTTCCCGATACTTTCTTACTCTGTCGAAATTCTTCACGACGATGAATATTTTTGGATACCAAGGTATGACTTGGCACAGTCAGAATGCCAAAAAAAATGCGCACAAACAAACAATTTTGTTCATCAACATCACATCCACATCATGGCAAAAACGTGAGCAATAGTTGTAAAGCAGTGGACCCTTAAAGAAAAGGGCGATCGGGTGTTTTGAAAATGGTCTGCTTCGAGCGCACCCTCCACCACTATAGATCAACATCATAAGTTACAATCAGATCAATCTATTCTTTACTAAACAAATAAGCCAAGATACATGAAGCGGGTTTGATATATTTGTCCAGAAGTTCGTTATAACAAACTTAAAATATTCTAAATGAAGTTTGAAATCTCTATGTCAAGTAACCCTGCTCAAGCAATTCAAAGTCAAAGCTCGACCTCTGCCAGAATGTCTTCATGAATTGAACAAGAAAAGGCATAGTGGATGAATTGTACACGTTGTTGTATAAGCTGGTGAAAAGGGTATGTTACTGCACATGAATGGAACAATAAGATTAAATCTGCTATTACCCAGCTCCTTCCCATTCTTCATAAATTATTTAATGCTATCCTCCAAACTGGACAGTTTCCCACCAGTTGGTCTACGAGTATAATTATACCTTTATTTAAGAAGGGTGATAGAAATCTCCCACAAAACTATCGGGGTATTTCATTGCAAGATGTTATTAGTAAAATCCTGGCTTCTATTATAAATGATAGACTTGTCCTGTGGTCAGAACAAAATGCATTGCTAATAGAGGAACAAGCTGGGTTCAGGAGGGGTTATTCGGCAATAGATAATATGTTTGTCCTAAACGCCATGGTGCAGAAGTATATTTCAAAATCAAAAGGGGGAGTACTTTATTGTGCATTTATCGATTTTTCTAAAGCTTTTGATTGTGTAAATAGGCAAAAGCTATTATATATATTAATTCAGAATGGTTTAAATGGTCCAATCTTTAAGTTACTCACAAGTATATATGATTGTGTTAAGGCCACAGTTCGATCCAACTATGGCATGACTAATAGCTTTAAATATGATTCTGGTGTAAGACAGGGTTGTATACTGAGCCCTTGGCTATTTGGCATGTACATCAATGAACTAGCAACCATGTTGAAAGAAGACGGCGGTAGTGGTATATTTATTGACCAGTCCATTGATGACATATTCCTACTTTTGTTTGCTGACGACCTTACCCTTACTGCAGATACAATTGGTGACCTTCAAAAACGATTAAATGTCCTTGAGACATATTGTGACAAGTGGAACATGTCAGTAAATTTAGAAAAATCAAAAGTGGTAGTTTTTAAAAAGGGTGGAGTCTTATCTAAGAAAGAAAAATGGTACTATCGTGGATGTATTATTGAAACAGTAAATTGTTATAAATATCTTGGAATTATGTTCACCAGTAGATTAAATTGGTCACTTTGTTGTAAAACACTATCACAGCAAGCTACTAAAGCTTTAAATGTCATAAAACACTGTCTTTGTAAACTAAAACAACGAAATGCAAAAATTGCATTTAAATTATTCGACTCTATGGTAGGTCCTATACTGTATTACGGTTCTGAAATATGGGGTACTGAGGTATGTAAAGATATTGAAATTGTACATAACAAATTTTGTAAATGGATTTTATGTACGGGTAATAAGACAACAAATGCTATTGCTAGAGCAGAATGTGGTAGACTCGAATTAAAAATAAATTATATGTGCAATCCTATTAAATATTTTCTCAAATTGAAATGTATGGACGACCACAGGCTACCCAAACTTTCATATGAAATGTTATATATACAAGATTTAAATGGTAGAAAAAATTGGTGTACATCAATTAAAAATATGCTATACCGACTTGGGTATGGTCACGTATGGTTAAATCAGGGAGTAGGTGATGTACCTAAATTTTTGTTCAGCCTGAAACAACGTCTAAGGGATATCTCTCTGCAAGATTGGCATAGTTACATGTCCGAATCCCCAAAATGTGAATTATATTGTAAAATAAAACCAAGTATATATTGTGAACCTTATTTATATAGCTCCATGTGTCAATCGTTACGGTTTAGTTTAGCAAACCTAAGATGTTCAACGCATATTCTTGAGATTGAAAATGGTCGTCGGCATGGTATATTAAGACAAAATAGATTATGCAAACTATGTAATTATAAAGCTGTTGAAAATGAATTACATTTTATTTTGATATGTCCAATGTTATCTGATCTAAGACGTAATTTTATTCCCTCACATTACTGTAATCATCCAACCGATACAAATTTACATCAGTTGTTTCGTTCCGAAAATCAATTGACTGTATATAACCTGGCTATTTATATTAAAAGGGCAATGGGCATAAGAAATGAAATGTTAAGTGTCTAAGGGTTACAATTATTTATTAAACATTAGTTTTTCTTATTTCTATTATTTTGAAAATACAGCTTTAAACAAATATGATTTATTGCAGTGCGTTCGATAATCGAACGCACTGCATTGTTTTGCAAACGGCTATTTTTTTTTTTTTTTTTTCGAATTTTACACTCGCTATTTTAGTAAGAAGGCAACATGCCACATACAGATTTGTTCAGTTCCCTACGATAAATTGTTGACCATCAACTATTAAATATAAATTGGTGCCATTTTGACAAACCGGAAATGAGGTAGAACCAAAAACACGGTTTTGGTTTTTGGAATCTCACGTCTCTATTTTTCATCCGATTTTTATCAAACTGTTTTGAACTGTTTTCTATAACTGTGCGCTACTAAATAAAAGTTTTAAACTTCTCCAATTTTGACTTTTAGTGGACTATTTTCTTAATTTTAATGTTTGCGTTTTTTTCAACTTCTACAATTTTATTTCGTTCGATCTGCAAATTTGCAGGTGTATAGACATTTTGATTCTAAACAAAATGCAGTTTTCAAAATTTTGATACCACTTCCGGTTTTTACGTAATTAGCTTGTAAATTTAAAATGTCAACTTCCGGAAATTTGAAGATATTTCAAATTTGTTTTTTTCAATATGTTATAATTTGTTATAACAACAATTTTAAATAAAAAAATCCGACCCGGAAGTAAGAGATCATCCGCCATTTTGATATGAGTAACTTTTATAAAATTAAAAATGGGGCCTCGGGGTTATGAGCGGCATCCGTAACTTTAATATTTTTGGAAACTACAATAGATTGCTAAAAAAGTCTAGGCACCGATTTTTGAATTTTGATTTCAATTTTTTTCTTATTTTAGTTTTGATTTTTTATGCAATTACTCAAACTTTCAAGGCTCATATCTTTTGACCTTGACCTTTGGTGACCTTGGTACCTGAACAAAAGTTATTGCCCTTGATAAAATCTATCCAATGATGTATTCATGTTTGTGATCCGATGTATACTTCCGGTTTTATAGACAATTGAAATTTGTGATTTTTTACTTTAAACAGCCCTGTCACGTGACCTAGCGTAAATACGTCAAAAATGATTTAACAATCATATTATGCGTAATTTGCTCTTTCTAATGATGTACGACAATATACACTTAAATTAAAATTGCACGATTTAAAATTTGAACATTTTGTGCAAATTTCCATTGTAACTGTGCGTGTTTTTTTCAAATTTTATTTCAATCGATCTGAAAATTTACAGATGGAAAGATATTTCAATTGCAATCCAAAATCTGTTTTCGAAAAATTGATATCACTTCCGGTTTTGCCAAAATTAGCTTGTAAATTTGAAATTTCAACTTCCGGAATTTTTAATATATTTGAAATTTGTTTTTTGCAATATTTAACATTATGGTATATCAACAATTTGAAATAAAAAAATTCAACCCGGAAGTTATAAATCGGCCGCCATATTGATATGACTAACTTTTGTAAAACTCAAAATGGGGCATCAGGGTTATGAGCGGAATTCGTAACTTTGACATTTTTGGAAACTACAGTCGATTGCATTCAAAGTATTGTTAATTGATTTTTGTTCTTCTGGTTTGCCTTTCTTGCATTTCCGTTTTATTTTTTTCAGTAATTACAAAAACTTTCAAGACTCATACCTCGTGACCTTGACCTTTGGTGACATTGTGACCTGAACAAAAGTTTTTGCCCTCGATGAGATCTATCCGACTATGTATTCATATTTGTTGTCCGATGTATACTTTCAGTTTTGTAATCAATTCAAATTTGCGATTTTTTACTTTACCAGTAACAATAACATCCAAGGTTTCGCTAGTTACGGTAGCTTTCTTTGTCTAGAAATAATACCAATACAGACCACTTTAAAAACAGTTTTGATGTAATTCCAAAACTGTTACGCACTGCTCAGAACCATGCAGAGCCTATGGATCTAGTATATATATTTTTATTTTTATTTGTTCAATTATAAAACATCGAATTTTGTACATAATTATATTGTAAAATATGAACTGTATATATACATGTATTAGTGAACTATAGGCTATTTGCCTTATGGTCAATTAAATAAAATTATTATTGCAGTGCGTTCGATTCTCGAACGCACTGCATTGTTTTGCAATTGACTATTTTTTTTTTTTTTTTTTTTTTTTGCAGTGCGTTCGATTTCGAACGCACTGCTTTGTTTTCAAAATGTTTTTTTTTTTTTTTTTTTTTTTTTTTTTTTTTTTTTTCTTCAAATACTGGTCAGAGCGCCCAGCAAAAACTGCTAATGTCACATATGCACTGATTCGACTTGCCTACTTTTCTCGAAAAACTAAATTTTTTAAATGTTATTTGATGCATTTTTGTCTAACCGGAAATGACGTAGGACAAAAAGGCGTATTTTAGAATTTTTCATTTCACGGCTCTATTTTTCATCCGATTTGACTCGGATTTTTTTAGGTTATTTCTTTAAACTAATGTCTACAATACGGCTTCTTCAAGCAATTTAAAATTTTACTTTTGTCGATAACTTTTTTTAGTTTTAATTATAATTTTTTTTCAAATTCTACAATTTAAATTCGATGAATCTGAAAATAAAATGGCATATAGGCAATTCGATTGTGAACATAATGCTAATTTCAAAATTTCGATATCACTTCCGGTTTGGACGAAAATGGCTTTTAAATTTTTAGATTTCAACTTCCGGAATTTCGAAGATATGTGAATTTTTTTTTTGGAAATATGATTGCAATGATAATTCGAAAACAATGAATGAAAAAAAAATGACCCGGAAGTAACAAATAAGCCGCCATATTGATATGACCAACTTTTGTAAAACTCAAAATGGGGCCTTAGGGTTATGAGCGGAATTCGTAATAATAGTATTTTAGGACAGCCCAGTCGATTGCCAAAAAAAGTACGTGATTAGAATTTTGATTTTTAATACTGCCTTTTTGTTATTTCCGGTATAACGTTTAAAGTAATTGCGAAAATTTCAAAGACTAGTAACTCATGACCTTGACTTTTTATGACCTTGTAACCTGAACAAAGGTTATTGCCCTTGACTAGATCTATCCAATGACATATCCATTTTTGTTGTCCGATGTTTACTTCCGGTTCTATTGCCATTTGAAATTTGCGATTTTCAACTTTAAACAGCTCTGTCACGTGACCCAAATAACATACGTCACAAATTCTTATATATTATTAGTGTGCTTATTTTACTCTTTCCAGTGATATATAACACTTTATGTTTGAATGAAAATTGCGCGATTTAAAATTTGAAAATTTTGTGCAAAGTTTCATTGTAACTGTGCGTGTTTTTTTCAATTTTTATTTTGACCGTCCTGAAAACTTACAGGTAGATAGACATTTTGATTGCAAACTCAAATCTGTTTTCAAAATGTCGATAACACTTCCGGTTTTGACGTTATTCGCTTTTTAAATATAAAATCTAACTTCCGGAATTTTGAAGATATATGATTTTTTTTTTTGCAATATATTTGAAATGATGCTATATAAACAATCAATCAATGAAATTTGACCCAATTGTAATAGATCGGCCGCCATATTTATATGACTAACTTTTGTAAAACTCAAAATGGGGCCTCGATGATATGAGCGGAATTCGTAACTGTAATATTTTTGGAGAGCTTAGTCGATTGCCCCAAAAAGTACGTGATTCGATTTTGATATTCGATGCTGCTTTTTTGTTATTTCCGGTATATTGTATTTAATGTAATTGCCAAAATTTCAAAGAATTGTAACTCGTGACCTTGAACTTTCTTATCTTGTGACCTGAACAAAGGTTATTGCCCTTGACCAGATCTATGTACTGATGTATCAATTTTAGTTGTCCGATGTTTACTTCCGGTTCTATGGCCATTTGAAATTTGCGATTTTTACTTTAAATAGCTCTGTCACGTGACTTAACTTTCATACGTCACAAATCATTATATATTCTTATTGTGCCTAATCTATTCTTTTTAATGATATACACTGTACAACACTTTATGTTTTAAAGAAAATTGCGCGATACAATATTTGGAAGTTTTGTGCAAAGTTCTATTGTCACTGTGCGTGTTTTTTCAAATTTTATTTGAATGTTCTGAAAACTTGTGGGTAGCTAAGCAATTTGATTGCGAACTCAAATCTATTTTCAAAATTTCGATATTACTACCGGTTTTGACGTTATTTGCTAATTACCTAAATAATATGTTTGTTGTCTAAATGGTTAAATGATAGTGCTCTCCCTTCAACCTGTAATTAACTTGAGTTTTGGCGATACTAAACGAAAGAAGTAAAAAACATCACCAAAACGCTAACACATTATATTAAATAACGCTAACAATTATCGTCAAAACAGTTGAAGGGAGAGAACTACTATTTTTATTGGTAATCTTTATTAAAGCTATCATGCTGTAACTAGACTAGAAAAAATGTTTCTAACTTTTTTAATATTAATATTTTCGTAACCATTTGCTTAGTGCCTTGTGATTTATGAAAGATTTCCAGGATGACGCACTGCCCAGCGCCGTTTTGGTACGGCTCTAGTTTTTTTTTTTTTTCGTTTTCTGGTCTCGCTATTTCGGTATGAAGGGAGCTTGTCACGCTCAATCTGACACGATTTCCCACGATAAACTGCTGCTCATTGTGGCTTAGAGGTTAAATGACGCAGTTTTGTCCAACCGGAAATGAGGTATGACAAAACGTGTATTTTCGGTTTTTTATCATTTTAACTTACAATTTTCAACCGATTTTGATGAATATTTTTTTGTTTATTTCCGTTGTGTCTTTTCTACACGATAACCACTTAAAAACGTATAATTGTTGACTTTTGACCCTGAATTTTGAAACTATTTTTGACGTTTTTTTCAACTTCCACAGTTTTATTTCGATCACTATGAAAACTTCCAGGCATATAGACATTGTTATTGCGAACAAAAATGTGTTTTCAAAATTTTGATATCACTTCCGGTTTTGACGTCATTTACTTGTAAACTTCAAATTTCAACTTCCGGAGTTTTGAAGATATTTGAAAATTTCTTTTTGCATTATGTTAGAAACTGTCATCATGAAAGATATTTATGATAAAATTTGACCCGGAAGTAATATGTGAAGCGCCATGTTGCTGTGAGTAATTTTTATAAAACTCAAAATGGGGCCTCAGGGGATAATCGGATTTGCACAATTTTGGTGTCTATGAAATCCTTAGTCGATTGCCACCAACCTTATGACAGCGGATTTTTAAATTTCGATTTAGACTTTTTTCTATTTGTGGACAAAGAATTTCAGTAATGACCGAAACTTTCAAGGCTCATATCTAGTGACCTTGACCTTTGATGACCTTTTGACCTGTACAAAAGTTATTGCCCTTAACGAGATCTACCAAATGATATATTCATTTCCGATTTCTGATTTTAACTTTCGGTTTTATCGCCATTTGAAAATTGGAATTTTTAACTTTAAAGAGCTTTGTCACGTGACCTAATAAACATACGTCACAAATTTTTAGACATATTTACTATGCTAAATCTGCTCTTTCTAATGATATATAACACAAAATATTTGAATCAAAATTGCGCTTTTTAAAACTTGCAAATTTTGCGCCAATTTTCATTGTAACTGTGCGTGTTTTTTGGAAATTTGATTTCGATCGATCTGAAAACTTACAAGTAGATAAACAATTTGATAATGAACAAAACAATATTTCTGAAATTTTGATATCACTTCCGGTTTTGACGTCATTTGTTTGTAAACTTGAAATTCTAACTTCTGGAATTCCCGAATTATTTGAAGGTTTCTTTTTGCATCATGTTAGAAATGATCATCAGAAAAGATATAAATGATAAAATCCGACCCGGAAGTACTATGTCAGGTGCCATGTTGTTGTGACTTATTTTTATAAACCTCAAAATGGGACCTCAGGGGATAATCTGATTTGCATAATACCAGTGTCTATGAAATCCTTAGTCGATGGCCAACAACCTTGTGGCAACTGATTTTTTAATTTCGATTTCTTTATATTTCTGGAACAAGAATTTTAATTCAGACTGTAATTTTCAATGCTCATTTTTCTAAATCTATTAGTTCAATTGACAAGGAAGTATTATTAGCCTGTAATCTTCAATTAGGTGTTACACACCTCGAGAGAAACAGCTTTAGATACTATATCTATTTACATGCGAGAGTCAGCGCTGTTGTATTACAACGTATTATTCCCTCCACACATCATACGATACATGATCAATATACCATCATCTAGAAAGTTACAATTTACCATAGTGTTTCTTTTAACGTTTCTCACTGGTCAGAGTAGTATTTTAAAATGTTCAAATGTAGTTTTCTCCCTTCAACTGAAAAATGTTTGTTGTCTGTATGTTTAAATACAGTTCTCTCCCTTCAACTGATAATTGCACCATGCTTAACATGACTTTCTTTCATTGTAACTTGCATGTTTAACGTTGTAAATTATGTACTAAAAAAGATAAGCAAAAAGAAGTAGATAACGATCCAATGCCAAAAGAAGAAAATCCGTTCTAAAAATCTGGTTCTGTCATTTATTAAAATTGCATGTCTAAAAACGTTGACCATTAAAATGTTTTCTAAAAAAATAATAATATAGATTTTTTACAACGTGTATGTTAATATGACAATTTAGTACCAACTGTGCTGCGAACTTTCATATATGGAGGTTAACACTCAGTATTCTGATGTCATTTACTTCTTATTTCTTGATAATCTTATTTTATCAAGAATTGGCTCTAACATGTAGGGAGATGCGATGGCACAGTGAATAAGACGCTTGCTCGCTAAGCTGAAGTTCCAGGGTTCAATTCCGTCATGGGTCGCATGCCTTCGGATTTTTCAACCCGGTTTCACCCTCTCAATGATGCAGGTCGGAGGGGCTGACATGGAAAAAGCGCCCAGTCGTTCGGATGGGACAATAAACCAAGGTCCCGTGCGCTATTGGCTGTGCACGTTAAAAACCCCTCGACAGTTGGAAATCGAAAATAAGAGCTGGCTAATGCCGCTGTCCTGGCAAAATTTCCTTCATTGCACACTGCATGGTGTATTCCACTTCCAATGGTATAAAAATGTACATTAGTAAAAACAACGACTTTTTCATCAGATGACTTTTCACTACTGAACGTGAAATGGTTATTTACTTTTCACTCCCGAATATAAAAAATTTATATGCCGATTTTTATGTTCTGTAAATTTCGCAGTATGGATTGAAAACGCCATTTTTCACCCATGGACGAAACCGGATGCGCACTGCCCAGTATCGTCTCACGATTCTAGTTATTATTATTAACAATAAGATTATGTACTTTGTCCCTTAAAGTACTAGCTGTAGCAATCACTTGTATAGAATATACTCTATATATTGTTGATAAGAGTTTCTGAATCAATATGAATCGGAAGACAATTAATACCAGAATAAAACCTCATTTCCTTTATTATCTGATTTTCTAGAAATATTACTTGGTTTGTTGATAGAAATATCTAATATACGTTTTGTACTTTAAAGTCATCAAACGCGTTAGTTTTAGTGGAATTGCAAGAACCACAGACGTCGGAATGGAAATTGGAATGGCGTTGGAATTCAGTTTCCCCGATACACATACAAAGTTAAGAAAATCACTTTACAATCCCTTTAATGTTCAGCATTTTTGAGGGTCAATTTTGGCCTTTTCGATTTTGAAAATAAAGTATGCTAACAATATCCATGTAGGCCTATCTTCTTGAATTTGGTTTAAAACGGTAATAGCCTACTTGTTAATTATTAAGTTGACCTGGGTTTGGTGTTCGGCTTTATATTATTTCTAGCTGAAACATTTGGCATAAACTTAAAAACCTTAAAGAGGCACAGGCTTCATTTTCGTGGGTCGATTTTTCCAAGTCTCAGAAACGGGGACTTTTTAGCTCAGCAATTTAGTACTGGTTATCACAACTCACCATTGAAATTTGAGCCTTCAAATCCATGTGCATCCATAATTATTAGCATTTGAAAATTATAATGCCCTACTACACATTAGCGATACTATGCAATATATAGAAAAGTCAAGAATTTAAGATATATTTGAAGGAAATATGCAATTTTCGTACATTTCTAGTGCTTCTGAAGGACACTTAAGTATATTCCAAATCCCAAAGACCCAAATCAACCAATAAAAATGAAGACTGGTCCCCTTTAAGTAATGTTTTCAAACATGTTTACCGTTTAAAAATTAACGACTGGATTTTTAAGTTAAAACTTTTATATACGTAAAAGGGCAGGCAGATATCTTCCGAACTTGGTGTATAGCTGCTCAAACTTTTGCTAAAAATATCGACCTAAAAGAAGTGAATTCTCCTGAGAATTGAATTAGTGATTCTTGTTAGGCAGTTACCTCCCTTATAATTTCTGTTGAATTGACTTAATTTATAGAAAGAAATGGAGTTCTTACTTTTCTCCACATTTTTAAACGAAGGCGGTCGAACACATTGCACTGTGCAATTATGGAAATTTAGCTACATTAGACTATTTTTTTTTTCAACTGCCGAAAGATGTTTTAATGATTGGCATGTAGCACTGTAGGCCTACTGTACTATTCAAACGAATGGACGTCAACCACTCCAATAGCGTTTGCAGTAATAAACATTGTAGTATTACTGTGGATTTTTACGTTTTTTAATTGATCGGATACAAGATGTAATGTTTTTTAAGACAACAGGTAAATCTTCCGTGGATATGTTTAAAATCACAAAGACATCCCCTTGGACTAGACCTATTGCATTGTTCTATTATTCCCGTTCAACACCCCAGAATTGTTGATGGACATTATAATATATACATTAATACTCTACCAAAAGACCATCTTCACCGACCGTTCAGGGGCGGATCCAGAATTTAGAGAATGGGGAATGGGGGGGGGGGGGGGGGGGGGCTCTGAAATATAACATGCTTCAAATTTAACGGCACCGCGAATAGCATATTTTTAGAGTGTACGTGCTGACATCATTCGGCCACAAATAGGGGGAAGCTCGATCCGGGGAGCCCCCCTTGGATCCGCACCTGACGGTTTAGTTTTATCCCCTGAACGGTCGTTTTTACTGTAAATTGCACCACCTCGGCCCCATAGGGATTTATTTTCACGTAAATCTCTTCGACCTGCATCACCGACAGGGAACAATTGTTCTATTCTACACACTAGATTAGGAAAGCATATACCTTCGAGTCGTAGAATATTTCAGGAGATATTCCAAAACCTTGAGGAATTCCCGTAACCTAGTAAACAAGTTATTGTAGTAAGATTATGGACATTCCTGTATTCAATAACACCTTCGCATTTGAACTTTACAAATTCTGTACTACAACAAAATACGAAATAAATAATGAAATCCTAAATGTTTAGCGCTCCAAAATATCACCTCTACGGGGTATATGGCGCAATAAAGGCTAATATTTCAATGACAGAGAGGAATGGTTTGTCATCAAACCACACAAAATAGTAAAATTCACGTGTTATGGAACGTGGAACAATAGTTGTAGACTATCTACACGCTGAATAATAAATCCAGATGACAACATTATCAATGACGTAGTGTCACTGTCTTCCATTCACGAGAAGGTGAGAGGTTATTTCTATTATCATTCTCGTATTAACCTCATATTAACGTTTTTACTATAAAATGTCAGCAATATTTGGATATTTCATCATCAAAAATTTGAAATCTCTGGACCGTTCCTCCTTCCCACTATATTGTCATCTATCGAAACAATAAAAATCATTGCACATTTAGGTGTATTGTGTTTTTCTTCTGAGCTTCTGCTTATACATTTTACAATAAATTATTGACATGTTTCTTGTTAATTTTAAATTATTGCGCAAAATTCAATCCTTTTTTCTGCTTAATAAAATCAGCTCGGGATATTTTGTTAATTGTACTGTCTGGACGTTACTACGTTTTCTGGGAGCCGCGGTGGCTCAGTGAGTTCGACGCTTGCTCGCTAACCTGAAGGTCCAGGGTTCTATCCCGGCATGGGCCGAGATGATACCTTCGGATTTTTCAACCCAGTTTCCCCCTGTCAGTGATGCAGTTTGGAGGGGCTGCCATGGAAAAAGCGTCTAGTCCTTCGGATGGGACAATAAACCAATGTCCCGTGTGCTATTGGTTGTGCACGTTAAAGATCCCTCGACAGTTGGAAATCGAAAATAAGAGCAGACTTATGCTGCTGTCCTGGCAAAAATTTCCCTCATTGCACACTGCATGGCGTTTGCCCGTCCTCAATTAGCCCATATAGGTGCAGAAAAGTAGGACGTAAAACTCCATTCATTTTTACTAAGTTTTCTGACAAGATTCTTCTTTACATAATATTATATGAGATATTGTGCTCAGTAGCAGCAGCAGTTGCCATAATTAATGTTAACCCTTGGGTTTTCAACTAGTGTTCTCAAATGCCCCCGATTATGCATTAGAAAATGACCATGTCCCTCGTGTCCGCGGCGGAAGTCATCGAAAACATGCAATTTTGATGCATGATAAACTCACAGCATTTTGCTTTAAAATACGAACTTAAATCATGGCCCTGATATATTATAGAGTAGTTGTGGGCTGTAGGCACTGGATATACATGTATATCCAATCTAAATAATATAAAATATTTCATATTTTTTTCAGACCCATAGCTCAGTTTATGTCCCCAGGAAAATGTCCAAATGTCCCCAGACTGTCCCCCAAGCTGAAAACCCAGTTGCTAACCAATCGAGGTAGTCAAGATTGTGTACTTCCTGTAGTATTAACAGCCTATGCCTATTTTGTTATAATGATTATCGGTGTGAATAGGTCTAGATCTACGACAACTACATTATAGACAACTGTGAATAAAAGTTTATTTCTATATCAAGAAAAAGCTGTGAAATTAGATATGAGAATAACTAGGTGAAATTACGTGCACAGAAAATACAAATGTGAAAGTAGGTAACGGATGCCAACTATTATACGGCTGTGCTCGTTTTGTTTTGCGTTGTCTCTTCTAAAGTAGCTCATATACAATGGAAATTTTCATATTAGTCTGCCCTGGTTTTCAACTGGTTTTCTCAAGTGTCCCCGATTACTCATGTGGTGATTACCATATCCCCTGAATTGTCAGCGGAAGTCTTTGCAAATGTGCTATTTTGATGCTGGCAGTGCATATATCAACCCTGATAATAGAGGCTACACATTTTTTTTTAAAGATAATGGTATGGAGGGAGCATTACCCATTGTCACGCACATCCCACAGTAACATGGTTGACCAAATAAGACTCGCTGCTGTAAACGATTGTATGGCTTATTTTTATGCTTTATGCACGAAATGTGGTATGTCCGTCATATAATTTGCCTATTGCACAATTTTCATTGAACACGAAGAACCATAAAAGGAAACGAAATCTATTTTACAGCTTTTGAATGGATTATAACCCATGTTCTTTGAGCACCGGTAGTGCGAGTAGTGATCTGTGATCTTTCTTACAGCTGCTTCCACAAGCACCCGATTCTGGTAAAAAAAATCGTATATTGACTAACATTGGCGACCCTATTTCTTGTTACCCTATCCAAATTCTCTATGGAATGATCTGGTGGTGGTTGGGGGGAGTGGTGGCTATCCCCACTACCAGATGATATTTTTAAGGATCTTTTCTTAATTTTGTAATTTTTTCAGGGGATGGGGGCTCCCTGAGGGGCTGGGGAACGAATACTTGGTTCGACCATTTACGTCGGTAGTTGAGCCATTAAGTAGCCTATATCATATGACGAAACAATTTAATTTCAAATCGCTTGAAGAAATGACGTAATTTATAAAGCTGTACTCCTACATTTAAAAAGGAATTGGAAAAAAATAACAAAAACTCAAACATTTTATCTTAAATCAAACCAATTGAAGTGAAATATTCCGATGCAAATTAGTTAAATATATGCCCTTGTGTCACAATGTCATTATTCATTTTTCAGAAGTTTTTGTCGAATGCTTTGAATGCAGAACAATAAGCAATTAAAGTTATACTGTTTTCAGATCGAAATGTATAAATCTTTTCATTATATGTTCTTTCAAAAAAATCTGTCCCTAACATTCGTATCAACATTGGGACTATTCCAGCGTGCTTGTTAACCTCGCATATTACAAAGAAATCCGCCATATTGAAATAAAATAGTTCAGCCAATCATAATGATTCTTCAGACAGAGTTATCTGTTCCTGCGTCCAAATTTGCTAATCAAGTTATATCTTCGAACAAGATGTCGGTCTACCATGACCGAGTCATAAAGTTTACTTCTTGATAATTGACGATTCTTGTACCGATTGTGTTGTTACATGAGCCATTAATACTTAAACCATTGATACATGTAACAAACTTTTGCATTGCTTTTTACAATCATTAATCAATTTCCCTTGAGCACTGTTTTAATTTTCACAAGCAATTGTTTTCAATTTATCAAGCGTTTCACATTTTTCGATATCATTTGTCTAAATTAAAGCGAGGTTCTAATACTGGCCAATAAGAGTATATATTCATCAAAGGTGTCTAAAGTATACATATTAGAATCAAATATTTCATAAAATTACAGGTTATTATTGAAAAAAGCTTAATATTGTGTATATCTTGTATTAATTATAATAATATAAGGTAGCTTATTCAGCTTATTCAGTATAGCTATGACACCAGACAAGTTGCCTATAATGAATGTAAACTTTTATTTACCAAGTTGGAGAATTTTGCTTTTTTTGATTATCTAAGAGGTAGTATTCCTTTAAATGTTCTTTTGTTTGCATGTGTCTCACTGTCTTATTTTTAGCATCTATTTGTTATTCTTGTACAAGACATTTAGTAATTCTGCCCTACGTTGGGATAAAACCTGATATTGTTTTTGTCATTTGAAATAATGTATTTTACTTGATGTTAGCATTCGGTACTTCTTTATGAATTTTATTTGGTTTATTTTAAGCCTACGCCGTGATAAACGTTTTTGAATTGACGCGAATTGCTGTATCAGAAAGCAACTGAGGTTTTCAAAAATGT
Organism: Lottia scabra; assembly: GCA_029955415.1. Classification (NCBI taxonomy): domain Eukaryota; kingdom Metazoa; phylum Mollusca; class Gastropoda; family Lottiidae; genus Lottia; species Lottia scabra. Next base: position 8,964,893 of record JARJEI010000003.1, on the reverse strand, counting down.
AAGCAACTGGAAGAATCTGACCTTAACGAACTTAACAGTTTTCATGTTCTTGAAGATGCAATGATTCACTTTACACTTTACAGCTATTGTCTGAGAGAGCAAGTGTTTTGAATTTGTTGCATTATTTTATAAGACCTAGCAGCCACAAAATAGTATTGTTACTCTCTGGCCACATTGAAGTCTGAATTGAATTTTGTTAATTCATGTCACAAATATTCAAGATATGGTTGCCTATTGCATGTCATGTGTCTTTAAACACATTTGGGTCCATGAAAATATGTTTTCGGACTGATATTTACCCTCTGTAAAATCATATTTTAATACGTTTTATAACATGCCATTTTTCATCAACCAAAAACAAATTTTGAGGTTAATATTTCAATTCATTAAAAATAATAGGCAAAATGCGATTCAGAACTCTATGTGGCCAGAGAGTAGAACGCACATCTTGTCTTCTGAAGTGGACAATTTTCAGACAGAATTTTGTTATTCCTGGAGGGCAATATGTTTCTATTCAATATCAATTTTTATGAATGCGATGACAGAAAACAGTAGACCTAGAATTTTGAGACTGAAAAAATTTGTGGAAAAAAAAAATCTATTTTCTTTTACTCGTTTCAAACAATTTTAGTTGGTTAAATTTGAGAACTGAGATGGATCCGATTAAGGCTTTGAAACGCCAATCTAGCAGAGCGGCACTCGTCTTAACATCGGCCGATTCGTACCCCATCTAGCCTCGTCTGTATATTGGTTGCGTCTATCGGGACTACTTTCGGAGCTCTTTAAGATTGGAGGTGCGATTACTGAATTCAACATGCAGGGCTTGCAATGTTTGAAGCTGCTTTTCTTTAAGATGAAAGTCTTGGTGAAACAATGGGCAATTTTGCAAGAAAAACGAAACACATTCCTCGAAGGATGCCATTTTGAAAACTAATTGTTGAAGCGGAAGGGTTTCCTACTGTCGAAAATCGGTCGCCGCATCACAATGTACTGGCGTAGGCGCATATCAACAATCGTCATACAGCCGAGGTTTGATGTAGGGTACCGGAATCAGCCGAGGATTGCCGAATGGCAAAGCGGGTCAGGCACCTAAATGACAATACGTACCTACTACCTTAACGTAAAAGAATTTGCTTTACTTTCTAGACTACGATCGTTTTTAGGTCAAAAAAAAAATTGCGTTTGTCTTTAAAAACATAGCGTGTTGATATTACAAACTTTGTAATAATCCTTCTTAAACTAATTACAGCGTGATTGAATGAAGCTGTCGATATTAATTTGGTTTGTAATTAGTTATTACTGGTAATTATGACAGTAATCTATAATGTCACACACTGTATGGACAATCCATTGTAGCTTGATTGTCAAACGCGTCATTGATGTCAATGGCACTTCTAAGGTGCAACAAAATGTTCAAATTAAGGGAGTTTAGTTGTCTTATATAGGGACACGATCACCATCGCTTCTAACAACTGGAGCCGCGGTGGCTCAGTGAGTTAGACGCTTGCTCGCTTATCTGAAGGTCCAGGGTACAATCCCGGCATGGTTCGAGATGATACCTTTGAATTTTTCAACCCGGTTTCCCCCCTGTCAGTCATGCAGGTCAAAGGGGCTGACATGGAAAAAACGTCTAGTCGTTCGGATGGGACAATAAACTGAGACCCCGTGTGTTTTTGTCTATGTACGTTTAAGATCACTCGTCAGTTGGAAATCGAAATTAGGAGTAGAATAATGCCGCTGTTCTGGCAATATGTCCCTCATTTCACACTGCATGGCGGTTGTCCTTCCTCATTAGTCCATTCAGGTGCAGAAAAGCAGGAGGTAAAACTCCATTTCATTTCAACCAAATTTATATTATAACTGGACTTTTGTTATCTAATCAGAAAGAACAATCACAACAACTCATCGTCAATATTAGAATCTAAATCCTTATCTGTTCATAACTCTCTGAATAAAATCCTAACCTCAATTCTCGATAAAACAATTACAATTTTCATGCCGATATCACCGATGGTCCAGCAGAAACTGTGTTATTTTTATTATTCAAGAACCAATTTGTTCAAAAACAAATTAACCACCGAAGGTCGAAATAAAATTAGTTTTTCTAACAGAAGTTTGAGCGAGAAATCATGATGTGATTTCGCCTGACATTTTTATCGAGACCATTTCATACTTAAATTCTTATTCATTTTTGTGTACATGAATTCGGCGCCATTCGGATGAAAAAAAGGTGATTTGGATTCAGTTGAAACCAAGCTGACATATTGATAAGCGATGCAGTAATAATGTGAACTAAACTTAACTTTTTTCAAAATTACGGACCATCATGTAACATTTTGTACCAGTTAAATAATAAAACACAAGCACGATCGATCCTAAGAGGAAATGAGAGTTCAGTTCTCAACCGGGTGTGAAAGTCCGATGACCGCGAATAATTCATCTTCACTCATAATTCAAGTCCACCCAGCTGTAAAATGGGTACGGATAATCCGGGAAAGATCAATGCCAAGAGGTTTGGCCAAGGACTAGCTGGGAGAGAGGATCCTAACATAACCTAATTGTTGTCCTTGTAAAATATAGATGTCTTTCTTTGTCTTTTCCCAACCGTAAAACAAATCTCGAAATCCACGTGAACACGCTGGCATTACATATTAGAAGCAGCTAATGAACTTTTATTTTTCATATGAGGACGTATATCAGTTAATGAGTAGGCTAAATATTCTAAAATGAAAAATGGTATCATATTACAATACAGTGCTGGGAAAAAATCTTTTTTATATTAAAATATTTTTGTCATTAATTTCGTTATTATTTGAAATTAATTTGTATTCGGGTAGTATTGACTAGCGAGGCCATTAAAACTTGGGCAAAACAACTTAAATGTTTTCATATTAATCTTAGACTTATTTGAAAAAAACAGATGAAATTGATATGTTAAGCCATATTTCACCAGTATTAAGAATCTAGTTAAAACATACGATTAACAGTGTACCTAATCATAAATCCTAATAAAAGATTTTTAACTGTTTTTTATTGACAGAAATTGACTTCACTAGAAATTCTCACTTCACAAATTAGTTATTTTAGGCAAAGGGTCTAGACTCGACAACATAAAACATAACTCAGAGTGTCTAAAATAAGCTAATAGTTCTAAAAACAATCATCGTGACAAAAAAAAAGAGAAAACAAATTTTAATTTATTGAGGGTGGGATAAACTTTTCAAAAATGAAATGGCAACAAAAGAGTTTTAAATATATTTGATATAGCTAACAAATTGTCGTTAGACGTAAAAAACGTCAATTTGCTTATGTTTACGAGCCCAATCAACACTAGAATTAAAATCCGATTCAACCAATAACACGAGATTCAAGAGTTTCCTACGAAAACGAGCCCGAGAAGAAACGACCCCCTTGCGCTATATTCCCTATGTTGTCCTAGTTTGGAATAGAACAGGGGGCCATGGCTCTGGGAGCTTCGTAATTCTGGGTCAAAGCTTGAAAAAGGTTGGGAACCACTGCTCTACAACAACGAAAGCATGTCCCAAGAAAGATAGAACATTCCCCACCCACCATCCTATTCCAGTATGAAGAATCAGTTATCAGTTTGGCATGAAAAGATTATGTTTGAATATTTTGATTCAGGACGACATTTTGTAAACAATTCTCATCCAAAAACATGGCAAAATCGAGAGCAGTAATTGTATAGTAGTGAACTACTCCAAAGAGAAGTACCATCAGGTGTTTCGATTAGCGACTATATACGTCCACATCATAAAATACAATCAGATCAATTTATGCCTGCGACTAAAAAAATCAGACAATATGTAAGAAACAGATTTATTATAATTGTCTACAAGTTCTTTAAAACGACCATTAGATTTCCTAAATAAAATTTTAAGTATTAGTAAGTAACCCTGCTTAAGTAATTTCAAAGTTTGGAAATAGAAATAGACATATCAACCTTTCTCAAAAACATGCAATTTCGAAGCATGATATTATAGTACATGTCACAGCATTTTTCGGTTTAATACAAACTTAAATTGTGGTCGTTGCAGGCAGGTTTTCAAGATAATACAAAATATAACCTATTTTTTTAGACCTATAGATCAGTTTATGTCCCCTGGAGAATGTCGAAATGTCCCCAGTCTGGGACATGTCCCCCAAGTTGAAAACCCAGGCTTAACCATTGCACCCCCACAACCTGGCTACGCCACTGTTAAAAATGGTGTACCAAAATGCAGTGCACTGATTTTTTGTGTTAATCTGTATCATAATAATGAAGCTTCACGCCTAACCGTGTTACCAGAAGAAGATTAGTCTGAATGACACTTATTTGTGTATGTTTCAGTAAGTGTACGTGTGTAACTGGATACGTGGTACGTTTGTTTAATTTCCCATAATTGCTATTTTGTACCTCCTTAACAGGATCTGTATAGACCCACGTGTTCGTTGGGCAATATCTCATTATTCATTATGTCATTTCCTAGCAATATCTGACACAGTGGACGATGTTAGCATAATAATACTTACTAATTGTGTACACTTCTGTGTTTTTCTTAATGAAGCACGATGAAGTTTGACACTTTCGGCGAAATACATAATGATTATTATTAGATTAGTCCTAAATCGTATTAGATAATTCATGAATAATTAAAAATAATTTCGGTAATCCGTCTGTTTTTTTTTTTAGTTTCCAGTTATTTAAATGTTAATAGTAATATTTTGTTAGACTCTGGACGAGATTGTTTCAAAACTCTCGGGGATATACTTCAACATGTCCTTCAACTCTATTAACCAAGTTCGGGGCCAACTTCGCGCGAAATTCAAAAGTCCATATTCGTGTGTCCTTCTGGTGTCACATTCGGGACAGATAGTGTGACGGCAGCATAACTAAAAGGAATGGTGATCGCTTCTTGATAGTGATAGTTGCCCCCCCAAAAAGTAGGTTTTCGGGCAAAAAGTTCCAAAAAATCGGGCAATCAATGGGAAAACATTACTAAAATTCGGGCAGAAGTCGGTCTGCCCCCCTGTTGAGTCGTGGGCCCCTACGGCTATGATAAGGTTCATTCGTTTCGATTCTGTATGAAACATCGTCCCCGAAACGTTAAATATCATTTCATTCTGTATCAATTTTATATTGATATTATGGTAAGATGAAATTCAAGAGAGCATTTTATTTAGGTTTAAATATTGTTCGGATCACAACAAACGATTTAATAGTTCAGCTTGAAAAGTTAGAAAAATAAATAAATATTTCAATCATAATATAGTTTAGTGGTCATTTGTTAGGGGGCCATGGGGCTTGAGGAAGTGTATAATTTTCTCAAGCCCAAATTTTATTTATGTTCTCGCTCTATACGGTCAGTAGTTATGTGTGATCAAAAACATGAAGATGATGATGATATCCTATGCTTACTGGCGCAAAACAGAAACCCAAACTTGTTTCAGTTTTGACCAGATTTTTTCTCAGAAATTTATTTTCCTCGCCAGCTGGCCCTGAGAAATGAATTTGAAAATTATACCTGTGTCTAGTCTTTGTAAAATATGTGTAAACAATCTGTGACTTAAACATTTATTTCCCAGTTTGGAAATGAACAGGGAGTCATGGCTCGGGGATTACTGTGAATGTTGGACACAGTTAGAAAAAGGTTGGGAACCACTGTTATAGATAAGATATTAAAAGGTGGTTTCCAAGTCATCGTATATGTTCTGGGTTTTCAACTGGTTTTCTCAAATGTCCCCAAAAATGCGTATGGAAATGGTCATGTCCACTGAATTGTCCGCAGAAGTCGTAGAAAACATGCAATTTCGAAGCATGATATAGTCACATCATTTTCGTTTCAATACAAACTTAAATTGTGGTTATTGCAGTCAGTGGACACTGGTATTGCAAGATAATACAAGGCATAACATATTTTTTCAGACCTATAGATCAGTTTGTGTCCCCTGGAGAATGTCCAAATGTACCCAGTCTGGGACATGTCCCCCAAGTTGAAAACCCAGGGTATATGTATTGGAGACTCATTTGATGTTTTCTCAGATTTCTAAATTATCTTTAACTCTTGCAAACATCATTTGGGTGAGGAATATTTGGACGAGAGGTCTGAATATCATTTACATGTTACCTTGTCCATATTGTCCATATTGAGAATATTCACTAACAAATCAGGAAAGTAAGAACGAAACGAATATAAATCATATTTTTAATCTGAACTCACTACTTGTGTGTAAAAGTTTGATTTTATATTCATTGTAAGGGGACGTTTTCCTTAAATAAATCTTAAAGTATTTGGTTAAAATAAAGAATTACGTCCCTTTCTTAACTTATGACAATAGATGACTTTCCCTATATCTTAATTTATCAAAATTTTAAGTGAATCGACCATCGAACGCACTGAAAAAACAAATTGTAACAATTCCATTTGTCACGCAATAAACATATTATCATTTACAACAAACTTTAAAGGGATATGTTCACTAACTGTTCGACTAAAAAACTCTTAGTCTTAGAACCTGTAATTTTTTAGCTAATCTAATCTCACTGTAATAATGTTTCAAACTCTCTGTCAAAATTTAAGCCTTCAATAATCCCCGTAAATCCATAAATATCAGCGTTCGAAAGTCAAAAATACGACTCGTCGTTTAGTAATAAGACTATAACTTATATAGAAAACACATATACAGAAAATGAAAGATACCTGTTACGGTAGGGGTATAATTGAAGGAATTGTGCGATTTTTAGGCAGTACCAGTAAATCTGAATGTTATTTATATAAATTCAAAGCCCAAATCTATCCTCGAAAATGCTGAACATTCCCCTTTAACTCATTACTATGCTTTACTCGAAGAATCCGCTACATGTCTTTACGATATAGTAATACTACACTTTACTAGACTTTCTATGAATGGTAAACCAAAACATCGATAATGTTATCGTAATTCTCGCCATCAAGTCAATGAACGGTGCTGATTTGTCGTGTTTCATGGAGTATCTTCATGTTGGTATTCTACAGAACGACTTATAATATACACGCAATGGGTTTCACACCTTTATGAAGAACTATTATTATTTTTATCAATATAATTCCAAGGAATCGGAGGTGTTTAGGGCGGAGTTTCATTCTTGATCTAACTATGTATATAAAGTACTTTGACTTTTCAAGACAATTGTCACTAACTTTGAAAAGGAAACTTTAACGTAACAGGATAATCATTAAATGTCAGGTAAGAAAGACAATCTTTAATATTATTTGTTGATATTGTTTTCATTGTAATTAATCCTTCTGTGGCATTTATCAGTGAAAATAACATTAAAGGGGAATGGTTAGTTTTTTTCGAGGGTCGATTAAAGCCTTAAATATATCAAAATAGCCTTCAGATTTACTAAAACTGCACAAAAACCGCATAATTCCTTAAATTATATCCCTACTTAAACATTTATCTTTCATTTTCTGTATTTGTGTTTTCTATATAAGGCATGGTCTTACTAAACGACGAGTCGTATTTTTGACTTTCGAACACTTATAATTATGGTTACACGGGGATTTCAAGGGTGGGTTATTGTGAACATTATTATGAATTAGAATAGCAAAAAAATTCCAGGTTCTGAGACAAAAATTTTATTGGTCGAACAGTTAGTGAACATATTCGTTTATGAGATTTATGAGATAAACTCGATATATGATATTACATATTATTTAATTGGTCTCACAGGCAATAATTTTGTCCTGTTATTGTCCGGTGACTGCAATGCAAATTGTTGTTGCGTATCACAAAAGGTTTTTTTTTACACAGAAAAAACGACAATGCCATGCAAGTAACTTTTATGATAATATATTATGTCAAAATTGAAACAATCAGCATTTTCGTCGATTGAATATACAAAATAACCTTCAGAAGTACTGGTACATGTACTAACAAATAGCAAAATCTTCAAACCAGATATTTTACCTTCTAATTTCATATTTTCTTTTGTATGTAATGTATAGTCTCACTAAAATACAGATTGTCCTTTTCCAACCCTCATAATTATAAATACACGTTGATTTGAAGACAAAAATTTCGAACAATATTTCTGATGAGATTCATCAAACGGATGATGAATGTATATTCCTTTTATTAAATTTAATACAACCTCTAATAATAAACAAAAAATCTAAATTTTCAAACTTGGTCAATAGGAGTATATATTCATCAAGAGACTTACCGAGTGGCAAAACTATAAAACAGATTACCTAAATAATCTGATAAATCCAGAAAACTATGTTCATATACAGTAATTGAAAAACGCTTACACTGATAGCATCAATTTGCGACATTTCAAGCTAATACGTCCATCTAAAACTTGGCATTTTCTGACGGTTTGCAAAAGCTGCTAAAATTTCTGGACAATAGTGGCGTAATTAATGATTCTTAATATAGGAATTAGTGCACAATTAATAACTAACGGAAAATTGTAACGAAGTAAATAGAAGCCAAATAAGTCCAAGATAGACTGAAAGATAATAAACATGTTTGCGAAAAAAATGTTTATGTTATCATCAGGTATGTTACATGCAAAAATTATGTATTCGTTTGAATGTTAAGCAAAGAGCAACAATATTTTGAAAAGTGTTGGTTTTAAGTTTTAACTATTATAAAAATCAAAATAGTCGTATATTATGTTCACACGATTTATTGGAGTGTATTTTCAAACAAATACAAAATTTTGTGAATATCAGGAAGTTTTACGTCTTTTACGAATAATCAACGTTTAGATAAGGCCTTCTCAATTAATTTCTGTAAAGAGCCAAATGCATTTTATAAAAAAAATATAAGGTCCAAAACTAGTATAGCGGACAGAGCGTTTTAGCGGAATGGGTCACTCTTGAAGGGCCTTTCTCAAGGTCGTCGCGGGCCGCCATTTGAGAAGGCCTGCCTTAGAAAATCGTATAGGTTATTCACCTATCAAAGAGTTCATGCATTATTCATTGATCAATTCGTTGAGAGTAGTATCCGGTGGGTATACCAATTATGTATAGATAGATCCCTGTGGGTTTCAAAGTTCTTTAGGTTAAATCAATTGTGAAGAAGACAATTTGTCAGAATGATTTTAATTATTGTGTCGCTTTTCCGCACAATAAGGCATCAGCTGTCTGGAAATTGGTCATTATACGAGCTCTAATAATATATGGTACTTAAAGGGTAACAGTCGACATTTTCGGGATTTAAATTTTGATAGTCGGAAGAATTACTAGAAAAGACAGAGATCGCCTTTTCCTTCAATTATACTTCAAGCTTGGAAACCCCTCCTATTTATATTTAATAGTTTTCTACACTGCTCGGCGAGTCGTATTTTCGACTTTCAAACGATTATTATTACAAATACTCTAAGAATGATCAAATAATATACATTTTCAAACTTGGTCAATAGGCAACTTATCTGGTGCCATAAACAGACAACAGATTACCTGTATAATCTTATAAATCCAGAAAACTATCTTGTATAATTATTGAAAAACGCTTACAAAATACGTTTTTCAATATTAACCCATTATTTTTACGGAAAATTACTTAGTTTCATGGATTTATTCGATCCTGTTCGTATACTTTAAAGACTGTTGATGAATATAATATACTCTTACTGACCAAGTTTGTTGAGAACTTTAATTATTTGCTCATTTGAAGAGGTGGTTTCGCTTTAATGACCCCTTTGCAGTGCCTCGACTAACACTGTGACTAGGCAGCAGCGCTGCCGCCCAGTGAACACAAAAGTCAGTCCCGGTCGGCAGTACTATATTGTTAAAATATCGCTAGCAATCGAAATTCTTTAATGTAAAGTATATAACCTTCAATCCAAGACCGGCAGTGCACACTTTCCTGAACAGGAAAGAGCGCAGGATGCGCCTGCCTGACAGAGAATTTGTGAGGCAGTTCTTTTCGTCAGAACATAATTTCTAAGCTGAACATTTGAACATTTGAGATTTGCAACTCATGGTCCCCACCCACACCCTAAGGTATTCTGTTCAGGTATGGATCACAATGCATGAATGCACTGATGCACATGTAAAACCTCTGGAGCCCTTCGACCGTGGAACACCGCGTAGAAGAGGAGGAACGAGGTAATACGGGGTTCCTTTCATGGAAAATTTTGAAAATTAAGACTGTTGTGGGTGCTATCTAGTATATTACAGGCACTTGCAGCCCCGATAAAAATATTCGATACTGAAACGCAAAACACAATTTTTTTTAGGTTTAATAAGTAAATGTTATCAGTAAATGACAGATTCTGAGAGTGACATTTTTTATATTACACGGGTTTTGTTGACATTATGTTTCTTCAAGTGGATTAACTTAATACTAATAGGCTTCATCCTTGGGTGATTACAAACACTCACACCAAGTTTCATCAAAATCCATCAAGAAACCAACTCTCTTTCGGGTCCACAAACAATTCAAGAACGAGGGCAATAATTCATAGAAAATGTTGCTCTTATTTTAAATAGGCTTAATCCTTGGGTGATTACAAACACTCACACCATTGTCTTCATTGTCCTTAAAGTTTTCGTTTTAACTGTAGTAAACGCGGGTTAATTCAACATTGTTCTAAAATTGAAATTAGGCTTTGGACCCTAGAAGTAAATTCAAAGATCCAAAATAATTAATTCAGTCCGTAGGAAGACCCGGACCGGAAAGACCTAATTTTGAAGTACAAAAGCAATTTTACCATTTGTCATAGTGAACGCTTGTAGCGAGCGCGGACCTATGAGAGACCCTCATAGTTGTCTCCCTTGAATAGCTGTAAGCAGTGAAACGTAATATTTCGGCTCACTCCCTTCATTTATCACAACTTAATAGGCTTTATCCTTGGGTGATTACAAACACTCACACCAAGTTTCATCAAAATCCATCAAGAAATCCGCTCTCTATCGGGTCCACAAACAATTCAAGAACGAGGGCAATAATTCATAGTAAATATTGTTCAATTGCTCTTATTTTCAATAGGCTTAATCCTTGGGTGATTACAAACACTCACACCAAGACCCCCGGAAACTTTAATGCTTTAGCTATTTGAAACAATGCAGGAAGGCTATTTGACGCTATATTTTTGTATTCTTTTGTATGTTTATGTCTGCGATCGGTCCGCTCAACTTTACCGACGGATATAAATAACGGGGGTGGATCCAGGATTTATAGAAATGTGGAGGGACTCTGAAATATAACATGCTTCAAATGGAACGGCACTGCGAGCGCCGAAGTCGCGAGCGGCAATTTTATAGAGTGTTCTGACATTATTCGGTCAAAAATAAGGGGGAGGGCCCGAGATGTATTGAGACTAAAAGAATAAGCTCGAAAATAATTAGTATTTCTTAACGACCGACTTTTTTTCGAAGGGCTTTTGGCGCCCCCTTGCAACGTCGGCGCCCCCTGGTTTCCATTCGCGGGGGGGGGGGGGGGGGCAATTTGGAGCCCTCCGGCCACCACGCCACTGGTCTGTTTCACTGCATTTCCGGCGATCTAGTTTTCAACTTCGCCTGCTCAATTAACTGCCGCCCAGTAACAATTCCTTAGACGAGGCACTGTGTCTAGAGTTGCTGAAGGAATATGGGTTTCAGTTCAATAACTGTCAAAAGCATTACTATATTACCTATTAACATGGATTATCAAAGCAATTGTATGTAGGCCTATCGATTGGGGCTGTAGTTTCTCACTAGTCGGAAAGACCATTACTATATGTTGTGTCTCTTGCAAAAACAACCAACACAGCAATTTTCTAATCCCCCATCCCTTCAAATTCCACCAACGTCAATGAGCGTTATTGGCCTTAGTGTAGACTTACTCCAAAATTTAAAACGAACAAATAATCCTGATAGAAATGGAACCCAACAATAATTTCAATACAATCAATGGCATCTCCGAATATTCTGACAGAAGGACAAATTGTTTCTTGGTCCAATGGGACTCTTGTGACGGATAGTCACGTCAATTACCAAATGACAAATACATGTTTAACAACGTATTGACTCATAAAATATTACATAATTATAGTAGGACACAATAATTTATGCACCTTAGAGGACGTTTAAATTGGTGAAAAACTGAATATACATGCCACATCACTTTGACCATGGACATATTACAACCAAACGTTAATCAAGGTTAAAATATATTGGACATTTGCATACGAATGGTTACAAAAGTATGTTCAGTTGACGTTGAGAAGTTGGATAGTGTTTCTGATTTTGATCCGTTGTGGGATTTAAATCCGTTAGAAGCAGTGGTGGCACCAGTCTAAATTTTGAGGACCCCACCCCTGTAAAAACGCCACTCATAAGCTTTATGAAAAACGTTTTTTTAAGTGATTGCCCTTTCGGGGCTAGGTGGCTAGGTGACTTCTCAGACTAGCCTTTGGACAATTGAGCCTGATGCTCTTTCATACTTGAAATCTCCAATCCAACAATTTCCTAATAGTTGTACCTCAATAAGTGTGTCGGTACGTTATTTGTAACCTCAGTTATAGAGTTATAGGATAATTCCACCACCACTGGTAACAAAATATATCAAAACTAAGTCACCAAGCGTTTTCTCAATAATTCTCTGGCAATAGGTAATTGATGGACAGGTCTGGAGACACAAGAAAGTTTGATAATTGCTGTCAATGTTATTAAATTACTATTCAGAACTATATTAACATCCAACTATAGTACAGACAATGTTTTATAACCTTTGAGAGTTTGTTTAGGTCATAATTAAACCATAGAGACCTAGCCCAGAAAAGAAAATGACTGGCATGACCAGTAAATTCAATTTATGATTTAAAGGGATACATTCATTTTCTAATTTTGAATGAAATGAAGAACCCCGTCAATGAAAGAAATGGACCCCCTTCAAATCGGCAACATCTCTCCATCTTCATTACTAACACATTACGGCTTATGCTAATGTCTTTGCAAATTTCCTCATAAGACCAAATGGCGCTGAAAAATTAGACACTATAAAACACCAAAGAGACGAGGACAATATCCTTTTTCATAAAGGAAGTGAGGACATTACTCTTTCCAATACAACAGACAAGGACATCACATATGTTCACTGCAAGAGACGGAAGAGGACATTACCCCTTTTCACTGCAAAAGACGAGAACAAACATTTTCACTACAAGAGAAGGACGAGGACATTACCCCTTTAGACTACAAGAGATGAGGACATTACCCCTTTAGACTACAACAGATGAGGACATTACCCCTTTTCACTACAAGAAATGAGGACAGGGTTTGCACTGCAAGAGACGAAAACAAATCTTTTCACTACAAGAGACGAGGACATCGCCTTTTTCCAATACAAGTGACGAGGGCATAATTTTTGTAGAACACAAAAGACAAAGAGACGAGGACATTATCCTTTTTTTCATAATAGAAATTTTGCATCAATATCATACTTTTAAAAAAAAAAAAAAACTCCATAAAAAGGACTAAGTCAGTTAAATCCCATAAACAAGGGTATGAACACAGCAAATCAGGGCATTATCCTTTTACAAAAGATAAAGAATATTTCTTAGTATTCTTAAAGGAATACAACCTCTTAGAATGAACAAAAAATCTAAATTTTCAAACTTGGTCAATAGGAGTTTATATTCATCAAGGGACTTGCTTGGTGTCATAAATATACAACAGATTACCTAAATAATCTGATAAATCCAGAATACTATGTTTATGTACAATAATTGAAAAACCCTTAATCGAATTTAAGGCGTTTATCAATTATAACCTGTTATTATATGGACATTTACATAATATGGGTTTTTTGCATTCTGTTTGTATACTTTGGACTTCGTTGATGAATATATACTGTTATTGACCAAGTTTGAGAACTTCATTTCTTTGTTCATTCTAAGAGGTAGTATCGCTTTAAGGTCATAATACTATTACAATGCGCCATCATCCAGACGTTAAAAGCTAATCTCCAATCTGTCCTATATAACTTACATTGTCTCAAGGAATGCTAACCGTTAATTAGTTTCTTAAGACACTAATCACAAACACAATTCGTATAAGGTCCAAATAAAGTAATAATCTTTGATAAATGGCCTTTAGCTTCCTGTAGTGGCGGTACCAAGCTTTGGGAACTGGGTATTGAGATTGGGGACAGACCTATTATTTTTCATATACTGTACCAACAAATCATTATTGAAAAAAGTGTGGGTAGAAATGGGGATACAATCCACTGACTCACTTGTACCCAGATTAAACCAATTTTCACAAGGGAATTATTGGTTGGCAACAGGGGGAAACTGGGATGGAAAATCCGAAACGAACTGTCGGCTATGGAAGTCCGAACAGCCCAATATTAAGACTTCTTAATCCTTAATCCTTAGTTCTTAATGCTTAATTCCTATTCCATCATTTGTAGGCCATTTTCAACATTTGTTTCACAAAATCAATATTTGTTCACAAAAATCATCATTTGTTCATCATCGATAATTTGTCAACTTATAATTTGTTTAAGCATATTCTACTTTTATCAAATATTAAATAATTTTTGCTGTTCGGGCTTCCATAGTCGGCTCATGATAAAACTATGAAGACCTCTGAATACATTTTCTTGAATTTTTCAATAGTTTTTTTAGATTCCTTGTAAGAATTTTTAAATTCAGCTTTCTGTAAGCTTCAAACATATGTGTCCATTTAATGTTGACGTAATTTTTTGAAAATCAATATTAAAATTCTTAGATGTCTCAAGAGTCCAGGAAAAAGGATTCTTGTCTGGTTGATTTAAAAATATATCCTTTAAACCAAAATTTGATATTAAAAAAATGTGTCGTCGCTAAATGGTATTGAATGATCAATCCTCTTATTTCGTAAATAACTTACCCTACAGTGACCTTAATAAAAAAAAACAGTGACTGAAATTTTGATACTACCGCTAACCTTGTAATTTTAAGAAGTTTATATCACTAAAAGTAGCAAACCAAATTTTGAAGTTTGTCACTCAAAATTTTATGAGGCAAACTAACTGTATTTGCGATATTTAAGATATTGCTTATACAAATATACTCCAAAATATCTTTGCGGAAGTACCAAAAATACTTATACTTTAGTGTAGCAAACAGAAGAAATAATCAAACTTTTTACGTCCCCTATCTAGTATAATCTAGTATTCAATAATTACAACTATAAAAGTTTTTTTGAATGTAGGATATTTGGTCAAAGGAAACTTGGTCACAGTAAATAATTCATACGATAATTTGGTCACAGTAATATGGTCACACGGTAATTTGGTCACAGTAATACGATAACAAGGTAATTTGGTCACAGTGAAAAGACCACATGGTAATTTGGTCACAGTTATAGGGTCACACGGTAATTTGGTCACAGACCCCCTGTCTCCTACGGCTATGGGAGTATAATATATTCATCACGGGGCTTACCTGGTGACACAACAACAGATTACCTAAATAATTTGATAATATTCAGAAAAATATGTTTATATACAATAATTTAAAAACGCTTACTTAAATTTTAAGCATTTTTCAATTATAACCTGTAATTGTATTAAAAATTACATAGTTTTATGGGTTTATTTTATTCTGTTTGTATACTTTGAACACCGCTGATGAATATTATCTTATTGTCCAAGTTTGAGAACTTTTTTTTTTGTCCATTCTAACAGGTGGTATCGCTTTAATAAGTTAAATGTAAGCAGAAAGACGTAATATTCATTTTTTTCTTATTGACTTCTGCTATAATATTATCACATAAACACATATTATGTTGGATCATCTGAGGCGGCTATATAGCCAAATCTCAACTCCAGTATCGGCACTTTTCTGATGAGGTGCAGGAGGCCGAAACGGTACTGCTTGAAGTCAAAGGGGCAGTGCCTCGTCTAAGGAATTGTTACTGGGCGGCAGTTAATTGAGCAGGCGAAGTTGAAAACTAGAAACAGACCAGTGGCGTGGTGGCCGGAGGGCTCCAAATTGTCCCCCCCCCCCCCCCCCGCGAATGGAAATTAGGGGGCGCCGACGTTGCAAGGGGGCGCCAAAAGCCCTTCGAAAAAAAGTCGGTCGTTAAGAAATACTAATTATTTTCGAGCTTATTCTTTTAGTCTCAATACATCTCGGGCCCTCCCCCTTATTTTTGACCGAATAATGTCAGAACACTCTATAAAATTGCCGCTCGCGACTTCGGCGCACGCAGTGCCGTTCCATTTGAAGCATGTTATATTTCAGAGTCCCTCCACATTTCTATAAATCCTGGATCCACCCCCGTTATTTATATCCGTCGGTAAAGTTGAGCGGACCGATCGCAGACATAAACATACAAAAGAATACAAAAATATAGCGTCAAATAGCCTTCAGGCATTGTTTCAAATAGCTAAAGCATTAAAGTTTCCGGGGGTCTTGGTGTGAGTGTTTGTAATCACCCAAGGATTAAGCCTATTGAAAATAAGAGCAATTGAACAATATTTACTATGAATTATTGCCCTCGTTCTTGAATTGTTTGTGGACCCGATAAAGAGCGGATTTCTTGATGGATTTTGATGAAACTTGGTGTGAGTGTTTGTAATCACCCAAGGATAAAGCCTATTAAGTTGTGATAAATGAAGGGAGTGAGCCGAAATATTACGTTTCACTGCTTACAGCTATTCAAGGGAGACAACTATGAGGGTCTCTCATAGGTCCGCGCTCGCTACAAGCGTTCACTATGACAAATGGTAAAATTGCTTTTGTACTTCAAAATTAGGTCTTTCCGGTCCGGGTCTTCCTACGGACTGAATTAATTATTTTGGATCTTTGAATTTACTTCTAGGGTCCAAAGCCTAATTTCAATTTTAGAACAATGTTGAATTAACCCGCGTTTACTACAGTTAAAACGAAAACTTTAAGGACAATGAAGACAATGGTGTGAGTGTTTGTAATCACCCAAGGATTAAGCCTATTTAAAATAAGAGCAACATTTTCTATGAATTATTGCCCTCGTTCTTGAATTGTTTGTGGACCCGAAAGAAAGTTTGTTTCTTGATGGATTTTGATGAAACATGGTCTGAGTGTTTGTAATCACCCAAGTATGAAGCCTATTAGTATTAAGTCAACAAAACCCGTGTAATATAAAAAATGTCACTCTCAGAATCTGTCATTTACTGATAACATTTACTTATTAAACCTAAAAAAAATTGTGTTACTAGATAGCACCCACAACAGTCTTAATTTTCAAAATTTTCCATGAAAGGAACCCCGTATTACCTCGTTCCTCCTCTTCTACGCGGTGTTCCACGGTCGAAGGGCTCCAGAGGTTTTACATGTGCATCAGTGCATTCATGCATTGTGATCCATACCTGAACAGAATACCTTAGGGTGTGGGTGGGGACCATGAGTTGCTGGGAGCGCGAAAAAGGGTTTGTGCCCCCCAGCCAATTTGGAGCCACCACGCCACTGAAACAGACATCAAATAGTCTCTATGAAATGCGGCGATATTTGATATTTATTTGAAAAACGGCGACAAAATTACAAGAACAGAAGAATTATTCCGAAACATTTATTCACGACAACCAGAACATCATCATCGCCGTCATCACAAATCTCAAATGTTCAAATGTTCAGCTTAGAAATTATGTTCTGACGAAAAGAACTGCCTCACAAATTCTCTGTCAGGCAGGCGCATCCTGCGCTCTTTCCTGTTCAGGAAAGTGTGCACTGCCGGTCTTGGATTGAAGGTTATATACTTTACATTAAAGAACTTTGATTGCTAGCGATATTTTAACAATATAGTACTGCCGACCGGGACTGACTTTTGTGTTCACTGGGCGGCAGAATACCGCCACTGGGCGGCAGCGCTGCCGCCTAGTCACAGTGTTAGTCGAGGCACTGTCTAGACATTGGCATTGTCTACCGTTGCTGGATTGACCGGGTTTTCTCGTCATTAAGAACTAATAACCTCTTTTTAAAAACACTACGTCACATTTTATTTATCCAATAAGCGATCTGGTTACATTTTAAGTATAGGTCAGAATGATTTGCAAAGCAAGTTCGACTAGCCGAAAGAGTTAATTTCTCTTAGCATTTTTCCATAATCGGGAAAATTCACGCGACCTCAACACTTTAGAAATTATTTAAGATTAAAGGAAGCTTTACTGCGTTGTATAACCGACATAATCTTATACGATCCTCTATTTTGTTATCAATTCAGTCTTGACCTTTGAGACTCGATTATCACAAGGTAAATTTGCTACAAGAAATCTGGCGTCTGGTAATTAGAAAGTTTTCCCGCAATAATTTGTTACAAGGAATCGAAGAGTAATCGTTCTACCAATCAAAATTAATGACGAGAATGTCTTATTATGAGAGCAACGGATTAATGAAATGAAATGATGGATTATGATGTAATGTAGCGATTATGTCTTCACTATTACAAATGACGTTCAAGTCAAACGATATTATTGCGATGATGAGTTCCTATTAGAGGATTTTTTTTACTGTCTGGATATCGGTGTTGTGTAATTTAATGGCTATAAAAGTGGAAAAATAATTTCAAAACAAACAATTCAACTACTACGACTTCCAACAACTTCCTAGTCTACTATTTACCTTTACTCCAAGCGTGTTTACACCACATTATGGAAATATCTGTGACCTTAAAGAGATGGTAAAGTGAATTTCTAAACTTTGTATGTGTATCGGGGATATTGATAGCATCTATTTGCGCCATTCAGATTTCCATTCCCACGTCTGTGGTTCTTGTAATTCCACTAAAACTAACGCTTACAGGGACCTACCGAAAGCTACTATTGATATCTATGCAGATCACTGTCAGTAACGTAACAAAATGAGCTAGTTTTAGTGGAATTACAAGAACCACAGACGTCGGAATGGAAGTTGGAATGGGGCACACACAAAGTCTAGAAAATCACTTTACAATCCCTTTAAGGCACACTGAACCATATTTTAAGCTGTATCTTTTGTGGTGAACAAAGTGTCCATTTACTCGCAGCGGTAAACTAATTACGAATATCGTTAGTTACCTTTTAATCCAGTTTGTGTACATGTAGTTGAGTCAAAAGGTAGGTTTAATGTAATATATTATAATTTGGTGTGTGTATTTAATCGGATATAGTCGACTAGCGGTTAATAGAGATCAATCACATGCCTCCATATAAAATTTTCGAATATTAATGACCGTCTGGGACGTGCAACAAACGTAGTGGTGGCCATTCAGGTTTTCTTAGACTGGAACATTCTGTCTCCCAATTAATGAATTTGAGGGACAGGAAACCAAGAATGGTTAAAACTTGAAATCACGCAACCAATTTGTTTGTGTTGAAATATTGTTCTAACTTGAGTTTTTTTTTCTCTACAAACTGACGAATTTCTTGTATGTTATGAGGTCAGCTCCATACCAGCCCTTTTTCGACAGAATAAACCATTAATTGTTGACTGTAATCTAAGTTAAAATATTCAAGCGGGGTCCTTTTCTTTTAGAAAGTTGGACGCCATTTTATAGAAGCCAAATTGTTATTGAATATTTTAGTCAATCAAAAGATTTGTCTCAATATTATTGAGAATTTAAGCCAATCAAAAGGTTTTTAACAAAATTAATGTTTGAAATCACGTAATACAAAATTTCATGATATTAACATGATTGGTCGTCTGTCTATGAAATATGAAATAATTTAGAGTCAACTTGTCGGTCTAAGTTTTCCATGTCGAGGTCTATGATAAAAGCATACTCGGAAATATCGGAGGTTAAACTTAGCTTAAGTCAGACGTCTGATTTTTAGCTCTGAGAAGTATTTAAAATACGTAATTATTTTCATTTCCCCCTTAACCACTCTACCAAAATAGATTTGTCTAGCACATTAAATACGTCTTAACACTGTCAAAGTGTTACATTCCTAATGGCTTAAATTGTGGAAATGGCACAGTATATATGCGATACCGTTAAGCATCTGGTAATTTAGCAACTAGCAACGCTGTGCTCTGCTCTCCTCCGTGCTGAGTTGATCCGCTTTAAAACAGACGAGCGTCTGTACATTGAAAATCATCAGAATCTGTACGTTAATGCTGCTACTAACCATTCTGCTCCGCGTTGCCCTGCTCAGCCTGTAGTGTGATCAAACCCAAAGTTTGCTAGCGTGTTATCAAACGCTTATGCTAGATTTACACTATGTTCCAGGTGGCCACGGCGGCCCGAAACGTATTGCGTAGTGGAATTTTGGCCGTTTTTGTCTAAATACTTGTTAGGGCCGTATTCTCGAAGAGTGATTAGAGGACTGATTAGCTAATCTGTGATTAAAATCAGCCTAAACAGAGGTTAAAAAATAAACCGTATTCTCGAAAGACTGACTAGTTTTAATCAAAGTTTAAAATGACCAAAATTTTAATCACCTCAGGGGGGTAGTTTAAGGGCTGATTAAGAATATAATTATCAAGAAAAAATCTATTCTACATGTATTGTTTCATTTAATATATAGTTTTTCAGCAGAAAGTGCCCGTTTTTAGCTTCAATTGAGAATTTGTTTGAGATTTTTTAGCTTTTTTCAATTGATTTTTACCTAGTTATTTAAAATCACTGGATAGGTAATGAAAATATATGACCTCCCTGTTTATCACTAGAAATGTTATACTCTCAACCTTTTCGACAGTTCTCTCTTCATATTTCTTATGGGATTATATTCCTCCTCATCCCAAACCAAACAAACACACCAACAGAGTGATGAAGATTTTATTAATTCTTCACAGTAATGAATAAATTTGATCAATATTTGGTTCAAATAATGTATTCAAATTTTTCTCCTTATTTCCACCTCAGGTAATTTTCCCATACTACTCATGTAATCTGCCTTATAGAGGAAATCCTCTCGGATGAGAACCACTGTGCTTATAGAAAATGAATTTTACTAAATTAAAAAAAAGGAATTTTACTAAAAAGAAAAAGGAAATTGAACTATATAATTGTGCAAAGATTCATACAAAATAGACTTACACGGGTTGTATTTATTTCTATTAAACCCCCGAAAATGACAAAGATAGATTGCCAGGCAAGGTAATAAACGCTCACTGCAGCTTTAGTGAAAAATATAGAACAAAAAGATATTCAACCTTCAGTCATACACCTCTTTTGAACATTTTGGGCTAAAAATAGAACATGTTCCAAAGAACAAGGGCAACCACTCTTTGATTATTTTGCAGATATTCAATAGGGTTCATCTTTAGGTGAATATGAACACTCACAACAAGCTTAGTCAAAATCCGTCAAGAATCATGCTATGTTGAGTGCAGACCCGTAACCAGGGGGTCAGGTTGTTGGCCTAGGTCGGACAATGACACCCTGGTATCTTCTTCTGTATTTGATCCATACTTGAAGAAATCCCACAAGACCTGTGTAAAATCACCGAATTCTGTTAAATTGGCTCTGAAATGTCGAGAAATCACGTTTCTTGGAGTGACATACCTCAGATCTGATTTTATACAAATAATTTTGAAAATTAAATTCGCTTGAAATTGTCAGGAAATCATGTTTCCAGGCATCTTATTCTTTTTCTTGTGGTGTTCCATCAGTCAAATAATATATTCAAATTACTCTCACATTTTTATATGCCCACATGAAAATGTGGACGTATATTGCCGTCACCCCTGTCCGTCCGTCAACAATTTCTTGTGTACGCGATAGAGACCAGAGTTTTTATCCGACTTGAATGAAACTTGGTACGTGTATTCATCTTCACGTGATAGAATCTAGAGTTTTCATCCGATTTGAATGAAACTTAGTATGTGTATTCATCTTGATAATATCTCGGATCAGTTTGAAATTAGGGCGATTTTTATACGCCGGTATATGAGTTATTGCCCTTGACTTAGTGAAAAAAAAGTAAAAATTAACTTGTGTACGTGATAGAAGCTAGAGTTTTTATCCGATTTGAATGAAACTTGGTATGTGTATTCATCATGATAATATCTCGGATAAGTCCCTTGACTTAGTGAAAAAAACGTTACGATTGACTTGTGTACACGATATAGGCTAGAGTTTTCATTCGATTTAATTCATCTAAATATCAGCTCAGATGGTGCAATCAACTTGGAATATTTAAATTAGCTGAAGTGGGCGTATGTTACCTTGCCTGGCAAGCTATCTTTCAGGAAATATCGAGAAATCACATTTCATGGAGTCAAATTCTCTAAATTTTATTGAGAAGATCTCACAGTCCCCATTCAGTTTACCCTCAAATTTATCAATTTTGTTTCCAGGCTTCCAATTGGCATGTAGGCCTACGTCCTCTATAAAGAAAACCAGTATGATTGGTAACAATTCACAAAGTTTTCAAGGAAGGGGGGGGGGGGGGGTCTTAACTACACTTAAAAAAATTCACCTGTTATTTTCAATCGCTCAAAATACTTACAAACGCAAGAATTTTAAGTTTGTTACGCGTTTTGGAAGTTGCTATAAAACTTCTGTACGAATTTGAGTAAGATTAACACTTGTAGAGATCTCTCCAGGTATTTTATTGGTTTCAATGAGAAATACTGAGCCATTATAAAGCTAATCATCAAAATTATAGGTCAAACTGGATTGATAAGTTGAATATATTGAAATAGCAGCATGTTTAAATGCTTTGCCAAGTTAATTTTGTTACCCTAAATAGTTCTCTCAAACAACAACTGCCCAGAAGCCGACAGATCTGTTGTCGCACAGGCCTATTTTCTTACAATATTCTGCTGGGGGCCCCTCACAACAAAGAAAAATACAGTGCTAATCATTGATTAAATAAAATCACCGACTAAGAACTTTCTTAAATATTGATTAGCTAATTTTCCTTTTGAGAATACGGTTTAAATATTTTGACTAATCAGCGAATAGCTAATCACTGATTAAGCTTAATCAACCGTTAATTTAGTCAGTGTTCGAGAATACGGGCCTTAAGTTTTGTTAGGTTGTGACCAAGTAGTGTCCTTACGGTTTATCACAGTGTACGTGACAGACCGATAGGACGATGAAGTAGTTCCAAGCCAGAATTTTAGACCGTCAAAATATTTGACATGGCAGCCACAGTGCGAGGAAACTCGCAGTAATAACGAACGAAGTAATAGGTCGTATGTCGGGATAAACGCTACTTAACGTGACGTTACGTATAATAGGTCGTTACAGAAATGGGTAAACGCAATAGAACGTAACATAACGTATTTAAAAAGGCACAGGCTTCATTTTTGTGGGTCGATTTTTCCAAGTCTCAGAAAAGGGGAATTTTTTAGCTCAGCAATTTAGTACTGGTTATCACAACTCACCATTGAAATTTGATGTTTCAAATCCAATGCATCCATAATTATTAGCATTTGAAAGTTATAATGCCCTACTACACATTAGCGATACTATGCAATATATAGAAAAGTCATCTATAGAAATAGAAGGAGAAATGTCTAATTTAAGATATATTTGAAGGAAATATGCAATTTTCGTACATTTCTAGTGCTTCTGAAGGATACTTAAGTATATTCAAGACCCAAATCAACCAATAAAAATGAAGCCTGGTCCCCTTTAAGGTCGTTTCAAAACTTGGAAGTCACCCGTAATCACAATCACGTTTATGGGCCCGTCACACCATGACGTTCTTTGACGTTAGAGGAAACGTTGGCAGTCGTCCATGGTCGCTAAGATAGCGCCAGCAGACCGTTGAGTTATCGCCATTGAACGTCGGTGATCGTCGTTAATCGTCGGAAAACGCTGGTCCGGAAAAAAAGTTTTGAACATGCACACAAGTTTTCACCGAGACGAGCGTTCTCCAACGTTTAAGTTTAGACGCCGAAGAACGTTAAGAACGTTCTTTAAACGTTTTACTAACGTTCGACGAGTGTAGCACGCGTTACTCATTCGTTACTCTAGCGTTACTTGGTTGTTACTAATCGTTTGCTTTGCAGTGAGCTGCTCACTGGCGACGTGTTAACGACCACTGAACGGTTCCCTGGCGCACACGCCAGTAAAGCGCTTTTCTGTCGTTATCAAAACGTTAGTCACACGCTCGCCTTACGTTGACAAATCGTTCGTCACACGCCAGTTGGTCGCTATAACACGCTTCTCGCGCGTTAGACACACGTTAATCAAACGCTAGGCACACGTTCATCACACGCCAGATGTGTCATCGAACGCTCTAGAACGCTCAAAATTTGAACGATTGAAACGTTCAGAGAACGTTGACTAGAACGTCATAGTGTGACGGGCCCATTAGCATTAGATTTCAGTCTGTATTACATTAGGTATAATAGTGGTTGTATTGAGAACAAGCTATGGACAAATCATTTCAATGGGAATTCATTAATTGAATGTAAAACTGTGATTGGAATATAAAGTGCTTTACTTGGTAGACAATAGTGTTATTATTCTAATTATACCTCTCTAGTAGGCCTACTTATCTGCATTTATTTTCCAGGGTCGATAATTGCATCACTCACAAAAAGAAAATTATCACCCTTCCATAATATAAACTAATGACAAAGGTCTATAAATATTACTTCCCTAATGTTAACTAGTAACATAGGTCAACAAATTATTCTGTCAATACTGTAAACTAGTAACATAGATAAACAAATTATGTCAATAGTGTAAACTAGTAACATAGATAAACAAATTATGTCAATAGTGTAAACTAGTAACATAGATCAACAAATTATGTCAATAGTGTAAACTAATAACATAGGTCAACAAATTATTCTGTCAATAGTGTAAACTAGTAACTTAGATCAACAAATTATTCTGTCAATACAGTAAACTAGTAACTTAGATCAACAAATTCAATAGTGTAAACAAGTAACTTAGATCAACAAATTATTCTGTCAATACTGTAAACTAGTAACATAGGTCAACAAATTATTCTGTCAATAGTGTAAACTAGTAACTTGGATCAACAAATTCAATAGTGTAAACAAGTAACTTAGATCAACAAATTATTCTGTCAATACTGTAAACTAGTAACTTAGATCAACAAATTATTCTGTCAATAGTGTAAACTAGTAACTTGGATCAACAAATTATTCTGTCAATACAGTAAACTAGTAACTTAGATGAACAAATTCAATAGTGTAAACTAGTAACTAAGATCAACAAATTATTCTGTCAATACTGTAAACTAGTAACTTAGATAAACAAATTATTCTGTCAATAGTGTAAACTAGTAACATACATCAACAAAGTGTCCTGTCAATACTGTAAGCTAGTAACATAGGTCAACAAATTATTCTGTCAATACTGTAAACTAGTAACATAGATCAACAAATTATTCTGTCAATAGTGTAAACTAGTAACATAGGTCAACAAATTATTCTGTCAATACTGTAAACTAGTAACTTAGATAAACAAATTATTCTGTCAATAGTGTAAACTAGTAACTTGGATCAACAAATTATTCTGTCAATAGTGTAAACTAGTAACTTGGATCAACAAATTATTCTGTCAATACAGTAAACTAGTAACTTAGATGAACAAATTCAATAGTGTAAACTAGTAACTAAGATCAACAAATTATTCTGTCAATACTGTAAACTAGTAACTTAGATCAACAAATTATTCTGTCAATACTGTAAACTAGTAACTTAGATCAACAAATTATTCTGTCAATACTGTAAACTAGTAACTTAGATCAACAAATTATTCTGTCAATACTGTAAACTAGTAACTTAGACAGGCCCGTAGCCAAGGGGGGGCTTGGGGGGGCTTTGCCCCCCCTAATTAAAAATATTGCCCCCCTAAAAAAAATCTCAAGTGTTATTTTTAAAAAGATACATTAATTCATTTTAAGTCAAGGGGTGTCTTTATAGCAGGAAATGTTAAGAATTTGTGTTCTCTGGTATCTTATTCTCAAAATTTTCCAGTGATCGACCCTTAAATTCATCAGAAAATCGCATTTCCGGGAGTCCAATTATCTTAAAAAAAAATTAAAAGAGATCCCCAGACTTCCAGGCTTCCAATTGCGTTCTCGGCAGCAAAAACGGATGTGTAATTCTCAAAATTTTCTTAGTGACATACCTCAGACCCTATTCAAATAACCTTAAACCCTAAATTCACTTAAAAATATCTGTAATTCGCGTCTAAATTTCATTTTTTTTTAGACAAGAACCCTTTGAATCTTGTATCTTAAATATCAGAAATTTGAACATCTTTTTCTCGATTTTGCTATGTGTTAGTCACACAGTCCCTTTGCAAGTAAACCTTAAATTCACCAGGAGATGTCAGGAAATCGCGTTTCAGGGAGTCAAATGCTTATAATTTTTTAGAAGAGATCCCCAGACTTCAGGAAATTGTGTTTCCAGGCTTACAATTGGCGTTCTCGGCCGCAAAAAAAGTGTGTAATTCTCAAAATGTTCTTAGACAGACACTATTCAAATACCTTAAACCCCAAATTCGCCTGGAAATGACGTCTAAATCTCTTTTTTTTTCAGACAGGGACCTTATAGAAATAATTTTGAACCTTCAATTCGCTGGAAAATATCAGGAATTTTCAAGAAATGTCAGGAAGTCGCGTTTTAAGGAGTCAAAATTAACTTTTTTAGAGATCCCCAAATTTAAAAAAAATCTCATTTCCAGTCTTCCGATTGCACCAATAAATGTAGAAATAACTCTACAAAGGGCACTTTAATGGCGTAACATTGCATTGCAATAACACAAAGTTTTCCATAAAAGGGGATAGGGGTGTCTTTGGGTGGCTACCTACACTGCCCCCCTTGATTGGACGTTTGCCCCCCTAAAAGTACTTGGCAGGCTACGGGCCTGAACTTAGATCAACAAATTCAATAGTGTAAACTAGTAACTTAGATCTACAAATTATTCTGTCAATACTGTAAACTAGTAACATAGGTCAACAAATTATTCTGTCAATACTGTAAACTAGTAACTTAGATCAACAAATTATTCTGTCAATACAGTAAACTATTAACATAGGTCAACAAATTATTCTGTCAATACTGTAAACTAGTAACTTAGATCTACAAATTATTCTGTCAATACTGTAAACTAGTAACTTAGATCTACAAATTATTCTGTCAATACTGTAAACAAGTAACTTAAATCAACAAATTATTCTGTCAATAGTGTAAACTAGTAACATAGATCAACAAAGTGTCCTGTCAATACTGTAAGCTAGTAACATAGGTCAACAAATTATTCTGTCAATAGTGTAAACTAGTAACATAGGTTAACAAATTATTCTGTCAATAGTGTAAACTAGTAACTTGGATCAACAAATTATTCTGTCAATAGTGTAAACAAGTAACTTAGATCAACAAATTATTCTGTCAATACAGTAAACTAGTAACTAAGATCAACAAATTATTCTGTCAATACTGTAAACTAGTAACTTAGATCTACAAATTATTCTGTCAATAGTGTAAACTAGTAACTTAGATCAACAAATTATTCTTTCAATACTGTAAACGAGTAACTTAAATCAACAAATTATTCTGTCAATACTGTAAACTATTAACTTAGATCACCAAATTATTCTTTCAATACTGTAAACTAGTAACTTAAGTCAACAAATTATTCTGTCAATAGTGTAAACTAGTAACATAGGTCAACAAATTATTCTGTCAATACAGTAAACTAGTAACTTAGATCAACAAATTATTCTGACAATAGTGTAAACTAGTAACATAGGTCAACAAATTATTCTGTCAATACTGTAAACTAGTAACTTAGATAAACAAATTATTCTGTTAATAGTGTAAACTAGTAACATACATCAACAAATTATTCTGTCAATACTGTAAACTAGTAACATAGGTCAACAAATTATTCTGTCAATACTGTTAACAAATAACTTATGTCAACAAATTATTCTGTCAGTAATGTAAACTAGTAACTTAAGTCAACAAATTATTCTGACAATAGTGTAAACTAGTAACAAAGGTCAACAAATTATTCTGTCAATAGTGTAAACTAGTAACATAGGTCAACAAATTATTCTGTCAATACTGTAAACTAGTAACATAGGTCAACAAATTATTCTGTCAATACTGTTAACAAATAACTTATGTCAACAAATTATTCTGTCAGTAATGTAAACTAGTAACTTAAGTCAACACATTATTCTGTCAATAGTGTAAACAAGTAACATAGGTCAACAAATTATTGCTACAGACTCCATTTTTGTGACTTATCGCTTATTCTAAATTATTTAAAAAATAAATTTTCATTCTGAATAGCTAACAGATTATTAGAATGTTCCAAACTCCTGGAAACGAACTATTTATTTGTAGAAAGATTTAGCCTACATTTCATATTTTAATCGTGTATCTATGGATTTTATTTTTCAGTTGGATATAAAGATTATGGGAATATGACCAATTTTACAACTGATATTTACATTTTATATAATGTATCTAGACTCCGTGATGATAATTGGGGAATCTCAGCGTTGAGTCCTTGGGAGGATTTTGTTGTTGGTACATATATAGCATTTATCGGTGAGTTATTCCAATTTTTATAATTTCGTGTTATAAAATAATGACAGAATTCGGCCCTCGGGTCACTCTGGAATGCATTTGATATTGTGGTGCATTGTTGTACCATTATTTGCTAATAAAAACACAAAAGGGTTCACGAGTGGAACGCCTAGCTTCAGTTTTCTCTATATGATAATCCGTATGGTGCTGCACCGCTGTGTTTTTGTACAGAAACTCTAAGCTTCATAACTTTCGATTACATTCTAGAAGGCTGTTAACACAAAGCATCATTTGACCCTGGATTTCATTCCAGCAAGTGGTTCACTGGAACGCATAGCTTTGTTTAACACCAGATTGAATCCTGTTTTGGTGCTGCATTGTTGTACTATGGTTTGCTGAAAGAAACACCTAGCATCATTGCTGCATCTTTCTCTGGATTAAGTTGCATTCCAGATTTCATCAATTACGAGCGTATGTTCTACAGAATGTTGCGCTGTTGCACTACTCTTTATTAATGACTTAAATTTTGCGTCCATAATTTTACAGAAGCGGTGTATTGTCAGTTTCTTGCTTAGAATTTAAGGTGTTTCTAATTCCATTATAGCCAAGACACAGAACTAAATACAACTTGACTTAATAATATAGCGTTTGATGTTGACCGTAATTAGAGGCTTCTTTCAGTGTGGCTATGATTAATAGTCCTACTAATAGTAAATCCGACAAATCCAAGTTATTCTTATGCTATATAACGCTTGTCTGGGGAACTATTTCGTGCCAAAGTTAATTTAATATGATATTATGGTCATTACATGCGCCGTCATATCCCGGTTTTTATATTTATTCACAATGGGTATGAATTAAAACTAACTGTCGCCTGTATTACAATAATAAAGAGACTCTAGCGAATCAATTACCTATGGCTAGAAATTAATTCGAGGACAATATCCTTAACATGACTTAATAATACCTCAGATTGTCATGTATTAACGTTTGGTGGATCAAAGAAAAAAATCAATTATTATACGAATTTTTAAATCATCTCTTTCTTTATTCCATTAACGTTTATTCATTTATACCATTGATACTTTTGGAATATATTTTCGTTACAAAATTAATGTACTTTAATCATAACAAATGTAACGTACATAAAATCGTAACAAATGTACCGTACATGAAATCTTAACAAATGTACCGTACATGAAATCTTAACAAATGTACATATAATCGTAACAAATGTACCATACATAAAATCTTAACAAATGTACACAAAATCTTAACAAATGTACATATAATCGTAACAAATGTACCGTACATAAATCTTAACAAATGTACATAAAATCGTAACAAATTACATTTTGCACATTCCTGTATCCTTATGAACTGAGATTTACCATTAATTTTAATAACGTGAACATTTTTGATTTTCCAGCTTCTAAATATTTTAAATAGTGGGATTATCACTTGTTTAATCGACTTTTGCTTGTATCGTTTTTAAATGGTCTGTTTTTCGAGGTTTTTTTACCACAGCTTTCTCTTTAAAATCCGTTTTGGACTAGTTTTCTCACTCTGTGTGATCTGCCTACCCACACTGATTCAGGCTGTGTCGATCCCTCAACTGTTAGAAATTGCTGCCGCTGACCTTGCCAAATTTCCCTCATTTCACGCGGTTTAGCGTTTGGTCGTCCTCATTAGCCCAAATAAAGGTGCATAAAAGTAGGATGTAAAACACCATTTTAATTCATATTGGCACCACTAGTAGTGCACATAGACCCTGGTTTGGAACCATACTGTTGGTTTAAATATATTTTGTTTTATTTTCAGTTTGTACGTCAATATTGATGAACTCCCTGGTTTTATTTGTTTTATACCAACATCGATCAAGGCTTATGTTCACTGATTATTTTATCGTTTCCTTGGCTATCACGGATTTGGGAAGCCCTTTATTTGCTTATCCGATGGCTTGTACGTCTTCTTATTCTCACAAATGGCTGTACAAGGACGTAGGTAAGTCGGTTACGTTATTTTAAATTATTGTTCCGTGTTCGAATATTGCTAAGTAAAGCCCTACAATAAGCAGTGATGCCAAATTAAGGCATGTCAACCTCCGGCATTCTATATTTTAAAAAAATCATGTTGTCTAGATTAAGCTCTTGATATTTTCTTAACCACTGATAGAGATCAATTTCTAAAAGTGATTTCAATATAATTGGAATTGAGTTATAACCGATAAAAAAACACAGGTACATGAGGACAGGATAACCTTTTGGTGCTTCATGAGTCTGAGTGAGGACATCGAATAATCCCCATGCAGAATCATTTTTTTTTTCATGAAAGAAGTTTATTTAAATTGTATGTTTACTGAAATTTGTGCTGATTACATTACATTCGAAATTTTTCAGTAAATCGACACATTTTTCAGCAAATATACAATTTCAATAAACTTCTTTCAAGAAAAAAAAATATTCTGCATAGGGATTATTCGGGGTCCTCACTCAGACTGGTGTGTTCCCATTACTCATAATTGCATTACTCATAATAAATTTTTAATGGTTCAGTGCATCTTTAATCCCTAGCTACACCCCCATAAACACATGGACTTAACCGATTAGGGACATTCAACACAATTATACAGATAATAATACTTTAATCCCAATAACATCATTTAACAAAATCATCAATAATTAAGCACTCTGAAGACATGGAAAATAAAATAAAAACAAAACAAGCATATTCTGACACAAATTACAAGTCAATTATTTGAGAACAAAGTGGATGTATGGGCACATTCTGATGAATTATTCACAGGTTTAACTGAGTTTAAGCAAATGTCCTACAGAATCCAAATATTCAAAAACAGTCTTTTCAATCGACCATCAGCAATATCTTATCTTTAATGAATGTCCTTGATGGATAGTACTACATTTTTACAAATACGATTTATAGGTTATGTTTACTATTTACCATTCATCATGTTGGCCGACTCCTTATTAAAGTTCATGTTTTTTGGATTATCGTTAATGTTTTTTTTTTTTTCTGATTTTTCTGTTTTTATTTAATTTTGTTATAACTTTTTATAAAGCCAATATGGAGATGGAACCATGGAGATCACATTGGTTTTTTCGAACAAACTCTGTAGAGGCAAATTGTTTCGATGACAAAAAGTTGGCAAGATAGACTTAATGTCTAATGTTGAAGGGAAAAACTAAAAAAAAAGTCTTAGCTAAAGAATGGCAGTTTTGAAATTTTTTGTGATGTCAGAAAAAGAGGAAAAACATGTATAATAGTTACATGGCATTTAACTAACAATAACAAATATTCTCAAGCTGTAGGATCTCAAGGATTATTGTTTTTGTTAACTTACCTAGATAGAAATTATGAAGGTTTTAACTAAAATCAGACCCTAATTTCGTTTTGTTCGGTTTTTTAAAACATGATTTAAAAAAACAAACGAAACGAAATTAGGGTCTGATTTTAATTAGACTGGATTATTTGTTTTCTCCAAATTCTGGTCAGCGTCTGTAATTTTCTTCTAATTCTTTGCAAGTTACAATTAGAAATTTACTCTAAACGACTAAAGAACTCTTTATAAGTAGCACTTCTGAAAAAAATGAAATACATGTTCCATGTTTAAAGTCTTAAAGCGATACAACCTCTTAGAATGAACAAAAAAATTAAGTTGTCAAACGTGGTCAATCAGAGTATATATTCATCAACGATGTCCAAAGTATACAAACAGAATGCAAAAACCCCATAAAACTATGTAATTTTCCATATAATTACAGATTATAATTGATAAACGCCTTAAATTTGATTAAGACATTTATCAATTATCGTATTTAAACATAGTTTTCTGGATTTATCAGATTATTTAGGTAATCTGTTGTATAGTTATGCAACCAGGCAAGTCCCTTGATGAATATAAACTCAAAATTTGACCAAATTTGAAAATTTAGATTTTTTGTTCATTCTAAGAGGTTGTATTCCTCGAACTCGTCAATTGTTTATGTTAAATAACCGCCGACATTGTTATATGAGAACTCTCTGTGGACGTGTGTTGTCAGCAACCCTTTCTGTTTAACAGTCAATAGTCTAAAAGCCATGGGTTATGGTTTTGTGCCAGTTCTATGTTAAACTCAATTCTAAAACCAGTTCTTTGCAATTTCTGCTCTATCAAATATAATTCTTTATGATGATGACACGGATGAATAAAAATTACGAAAGTTTTTGAAATTCTATCCATACTCAAATGCACTCAAACGGGCACGTTTAGCATAAGTATCCGCCTTTGTTGTTTAACGATACGACTTGAATTTTATTAAGACTACGCCACATATAGAAGGCACATAAAAAGTATACCTTTTAGTTTGCACTATATTTGAAGGGATCCTTTCGCAATGCACAATTGGATTATTGAATTCGGTTATAACCGAATAGAAAAATCCGAGACAGTTCGATTCGATTCGGTTCGGTTTGCTTTAGAACTGCAATCCTATCTGGATCGACGCTTTCGCACTGCCGAGCAAAGGTATCTGGATAACATTTTTTATTTTTAGGAACACGTCATGTCACGACACAAAACATTATGATATATGAAATTATAAACTACAGTATATCATTTACCGTTTCTTCTTTCAATGGATATATATTATTTTCCAAGACAATTCGTTTATTTTATTAGTTCTTTTCTTGTGGTTTTCATTTTTTTTAGTTCGATTGTAACGTCCACAGACGCCATTTTGAAGTGTTTATACCGTACCCACGTGATAGACTTATCTGGATAACTTCTTGTTTGCTTTCGCACTGCAACTTATCTGGATCGGATCCGGACGAAATCCACCTCTAAAGGTAGATTTTTCTGTCTGAATAACTTCTGGTTATAACCGAATAAGTTTTTTTGTCAGTGCGAAAGCAACTGGAAGTTATTTGGATAGAACTGGATAGAACCGAATTACTTTTGCAGTGCGAAATGGGTATTAGTGCAGTTCTCTGAAGAATATTTACATTATTTTCAAGGCGCAAATTAACCTCGAAAACTTTTTCAAAATACATTTATTGAGAAAAAAAACTGCAACTCATTGGGTTACATCGCAGTGGTGATATATGGTAATTGTCTCGGATGTATTGAAGTAAAATATACACAATATTTCTTCCGTTTCCAGAAAAAGAAGTGAAATTGCTTTTAAATCAAATTATATGATTCTCAAGATATTAAAATTGTTATCTAGATTTAACAAACGAGGTCTTTTTTGTAGGATTTATTTTTTTAGAACGATTAAAAAAATTACACATCAATAAATAAAAATTAATACATTAGGTGAAAGGCAATCGGTAATCCTCGGTAGTTTCCGTAAACCATAATATGTTCTTTCAAACAGTCTCCGTGAAAATTACGCTAGCGCTCTGCAACATATCACGTTAATGAACAGCAAAAGAAAGAAAGAAACAAAAGAAACATGTAGGCCTATATTTTACAAGGATAACAACTTAGATTCCTTGTGGATCCTTTCTCACAGCTGGTCCTTGGCCAAACCTCTTGGCATTGATCTGTCCCGGATTATCCGTACCCATTTAGGCCTACAGCTGGGTAGACTGGAATTTTGAGTGATGATGACTTATTCAAGGTCATCGGACTATCACACCCTGATCTCATCCGAAACTATCGCATCGTTCTTTCGTCATAGAAATAACAGGTTAACTAGGTCAGGCGCTTTCTCGTATGACCCTGATCTAGAACCGAACTCTCAAGCATAACGACCTTCATTTGCTCGTATCCAAGCAAATAACGTCATGCTTGTCAAGAACTTGTCTTATAACAGACTCTTATGTAACATTTTCTATTTTGAGAAAATATTTTTAATTTTGAGTTTTTTTTTCCCATTAACCAAATAGGTTTTATAAATGATAGTTAAAATGATCTATTTTAGGACAAAATCTTACCTCATATAAATGGATGATTTCTTTTGAGATATTTGCTTTCCGGTTACTATTTACATGATTGCCACCTACTGCCTTCCGCAAAAGCAAATAAATGGATCACAAATTCTTTATTAGATTTTGTACTGCCCATCTTAGGTATAACTCGAAACAATTTAATGTCCCTTTTAAAGACATGACATTTTCTGTATAAAATTTATACTAGTGATTTAAAGGGGACTGGTCAGAATTTCCGATGGTCGATTTTGGGCTTTGAATGTAGGCTATGTAAATAGCCTACAGAAGACTAGATCAGTCAAAAAATTGCATAATCTCTTTAAGTATTCCTCTACCTAAACATTTATCTTTCATTTTCTGTTGATGAGATTTCTATATAAAGCATAGTCTTACTAAACGTCGAGTTGTATTATGAATACTACGGAGCCCCTTACACGCAGTGTAAATATTTTTTTTATTATTTCGTTTAATCGAAATGATTAATTTGTTTAAACGAAATAATCATTTCGATTAAACGAAATAATAGCATTTATTTCGTTTAAACGAAATAATTATTTCGATTAAACTAAATATTTATTTTGTTTAAACGAAATAAATCTTTACTTATATTTTTTTCTGTTGAGCATACATTTATTTTATTATTTCGTTTAAACGAATTATTTTATTTCGTTTAAACGAAATAATTAATTCGTTTAAACGAAATAATTTAAATCGTTTAAACGAAATAGTCAAATTAATTCGTTTAAACGAAATAATTAATTCGTTTAAACGAAATAATTAATTCGTTTAAACGAAATAATTAATTCGTTTAAACGAAATAGTCAAATTAATTCGTTTAAACGAAATAATTAATTCGTTTAAACGAAATAATTAATTCGTTTAAACGAAATAGTCAAATTAATTCGTTTAAACGAAATAATTAATTCGTTTAAACGAAATAATTTAAATCGTTTAAACGAATTAATTATTTCGTTTAAACGAATTAATTATTTCGTTTAAACGAAATAACTTTTTAAAAAAGTATTTCCACTGCGTGTTAGGGGCTCCGTAGAATACACAGGGATTTGAAGACTTAAATTTCGAGGGAGAGTTAAAAACATTATAACGAATTAGATAAAAAAGCTAAAAAATGCCAGGTTCTGAGAATAACATTTTATTGGTCGAACAGTTAGTGAACATATCCCTTTAATCACTGAACGTTCAATTTAGGCTTTATTTGCCGTTTGTGGACAATCTATTTTTATCAATCGTAAAGAAGTTTTAATCTATTCTAAGCTTTGATTTATGGAACAATAGAAAATATTTCTTTGAAAATCAGTATTGGTTAACGGACTGATAACGTTGGCTGACCGACTGTGTCCATATCAGAAATATTTTCGTGCATATTGTTGCCTCGCTAGTTAACAATGATGATTAAAGCAATATTGCCACGTCTTTTATTTGTCGCCGTTATCTAAATAAACTCTGAGATGTTCTATATGTCATTTATTTCTCTTAAAAAATACTTGTTAATTGGCTGATTCAGGTTGGCTATGATATGTTCTATGATAAATGCCCATCTTTTGCCTACAGTACAGGTTGAACCAAACTGAGCATTGCCCCCATCCAAATAGATAGATGAGCTACTCGGGAATATTCATTAACATATCTCTGACAGATTGAAAGGAAATATGGACTGAATCAATTTATAAAGGTCAAGGCGATGTTCTATGATAAATACCTCTTCTCTGGCTACAGTACGGGACCAAACATTGGAGTCCAGAGGTCAATACCGACATGGCTCAAAATGATACCTTTTTCTACCCGGTTCCGCATGCCAGTGATGCACGAGGCGCTGACATGGAAAAATCGTTTGAATTTGACAATAAACCTAGGCTCCGTGTGCTACAGACTGTGCACGTTTAGCATCCATGGACGGTTGGAAATAGAAAATAAGAGTCTATTGCGCTGTCTTGGCAAAACTTCCCTAATTACACACTGCATGGCGTTTGTCCTGATTAGCAAAGAAAAGTGGGACGTAAAACAATGTTTCATTTCTTGCTGCATTACTTTAATATCAGGTTTTGTAGCAGATTAAGACCGTTATTGAAATTAATGGTATCTGTAATTGCCAACTAATACGCTTAACCAGTGAATAAATTGCTTGTCTTACTTGTAGGATGTCAGATAAATGGATTTTTGGGTTTTTATTTTGGTATATGTGGTATGGAAACCCTGGCTGTGATGAGTTTTGTGAGATATATTAAAATATGCCAAAGACGATACGGTAAGTTAGCTCAAGAATGTCATTACAGGGGACAAAAAAATTGATTTATCAGAATACCAGTGACTTACATACCATAATGACGGGTTGAACCAAATTTGGCATTGGGCCCATCAAAATAGATAAGAGTTAGCCTCATAAGGCCACTAGATGAGCCACTGGGGAATCTCCATTAATATGTCTCTGACAGATCAAAAGAAAATATTGACTGAATCGAGTGATAGAGGTCAAAGCGATGTAAAAAAAAAATGAATCTAAATGGTAATTCAAGCTCTTTCGCATCGCAGTTCGGACTAAAAAATGTCGCAAAACCACGAAATTCAAATGATTTAAATGAAATATAAATCAATCAGTGAAACAAAAATCTAGTAATTTTCTTTAGAAATATTAATTTTATCTGCCAAATAAGAAAAATCTTGAAAGATATATGAATATTAAATAAAGATTTATTCCAAGTAAAAGTAGCAAAAGCTTAATTGAACAGAAAAGAAAGCATCAATATTAAAAGTATGATAGTATAGCAATTATGTAGGTATGCAAATTAATTGATATTAGATGTTTACGTCAATTAGAACCCGATATCGGTTTTCTTATACTATTTGGTACTAAATTAGAATAACATAATGAAAATTGTAATTGATTGACACAAAATCAAAATTCGTGCCATTAATTTCTATTCAATCTTAAAATTGAACACTGATAAAATGTCGCCGGCTAATGTGTGGCCTTCAGATGAGCAAATTCATCATGAAGCCCACGGCTACGAAGAATTGTGTCCAATTGCCAGAAACAACTGTTGCGTTCCAGATTAGTGACTAATCATACCATTAAAACACGTTCTGTATGAATTTCCCGCTGTGATAATATTAAAAATAAGGAAGAACTATAGTTTAATTGTCTTATAATCTATCAAGAACCGCCAACTATCTAATAAATTCAATAAATTATTTTTTCCTACCTCGAGGCGAAATTGCCGTTAGAAATACAATATTAAAAGAAAGGTCAATTTAAAATTTACTTAATAATAGTGTTTATTACTGATTCTTTGTTTTTGTATCAGTTAGCTATTTGTGCATTTTATTGCTCGTATTGCAATCCTTTCAATAAAGGGAAAGGAGAGGCAGGGGCGGATACAGGTTTTGACGTTAGGGGGAGGCGGGGGCGCAGATTAATATTTCGCCGAGCGGGGCGAGTCGAAAAATTATTTGAGGTTAAAATAATCAAAGTTATTGAAATATTTTTCTAGAGTGGGTGCAATGTAGATATATATCTTGCCAAGCGAAGTGTGGCGAGAAACATTTGTGGTAAAGTGGTGCGGACAACCTATGCTTTGCAAATTTTAGGAGGGGGGGGGGGGCGCACGACCGCCACGCCCCTGCCTAAATCCGCCCCTGAGAGGAGGGATGTGTGTTAAAGATGATAAAAGATTAATAATTAATAATCGAAAAAAGTGAATAAATATTTCGAAATTGACAGCACAGGTCTGTGAAAAAAAATCCGTACAAGCAAAACAATTCCGTTAATCAAAACCGCATAAAAAACCCTGGTAAAATCGAGAGTAATAGTTGTATAGTAGTGGACTACCCCAAAGAGAAGTACCATCAGGTGTTTCAAAAAGAGTAAGCAAGGTTTGCTTCGAGCGCCACACCCGCCACTACATGTATATGGGTCAACATCATGGGATACAATCAGATCAATTTATGCCTGACTAAACAAATCAGTCAAGATACAAGAAACAGATTTGTTATATTTGTCCAGAAGTAGGCCTACGTTTTAACGACCATACAATTCCATGAATGAATTTTGAAGTCTATATGTCAAGTAACCCTGATTAGTAATTGAATCGGGGAAAAAGTAGCACCATATTACATATAAAAGGGCTTTACTGTTTTCCTCTGCATTAAGGTATCAGTGTATGGTACCCTGTTGTTATTTTCTATATATGTAATTTTGAATTAAATATGTTTTTTTTTCTCTTACAGCTGCAAGATTGAATGATTGTTGGACTTATTGTATGATAATTTCAATATATGTGAGTTGTGCTATAATCGCAGGGTGCCCATTTTTCTCGTGGGGTGAATATGATTTGGAAATATTCGGTACCTCGTGTTCAGTTGTATGGAGGAAACGGGATTTGGGATATATAACATTCATTATGGTTACGTGTTTAGTCATACCATTTTTTGTGATGTGTGCTTCGTATGTTGGAATTGTACGAGTTACTAGGTGCTATGCGAAAGCTTCCAGATCCAAACATACGTGGTCTAAGAGTGAACTAAGACTTGTAAAGGTATGTACTGCTTCTTCTATTTTGCCCCGTGTGCTATTGGCTGTGCACGTTAAAGATTTCTGGACAGTTGGAAATCGAAAATAAGAGCAGGCTAATGCCACTGTCCTGACAAAATTTCCCTCATTGCACACTGCAAGGCGTTTGCCCGTCCTCAATTAGCTAATTAGGTGCAGAAAAGCAGGACGTAAAACTCCATCCATTTCATTTCTTCTATTCTGTGTATATGTATAAAAATTACAATATTCATATCATAATTACATCATTGTGTTAGTAATCCATATTCATGTAATCAGTATTCTATAATAGTCTATCAGTACATGTATAATCGTTTGATTTGTTTTGTAATAAGAGTCCATAATCTGTTATAATGTTAGTTACCGCTATCTTTAAAGGAATATCTTTACCTTGCTGGCAGAAAAGATTCTCTGTTATGGGTATCGCTTTAGAAACTGGATCTGATAATTGTCCAGGGGGAACTTGTAGAGGGTAATTGTCCGGGGAGCAATTGTCTGGGTGTAGTTTTCCTGATGCCTAATAATTTTGTAAAAATCTCTTTTCACAATCTGATCACAAATTACAACTACATTTAAGAGGCGTGGCACAGACCCAGAAGATATTATTTCTGAAAAGATTTTTTTTTACATGTCATTGCACGTTGGCAAACTTGAATTCAATGCAATTGGTCGTATTCAAGCATGGTTTAACCATAGAAATATAAGCTAGGGAATGCCAAGAGACGATAAATAGACAGTTTCTGCTTAGCACGCATGCGCTGAATTTGAGAGTTTCCCATGACTTCCGCTTTCTGCAAAATGGCACCTAATTGCCTAACAGACAATTCAACTGGCTACCGACTGCGCCTCAACTCGGCGTTAAAGGGGAGTATTGATGTTTACACAGTAAGAATGGGGTTAAAAGGCTAAAATGTGTTTTATTTGGAAGATGTACTAGTGTGAGATACCAATTTCTTAAACATTTTTCGACCATATTGCGTATTGTTTGCATGCTTAATAGCCCGGCTAAACTCACTGCATGGTAGGTCTTAATTAAAGCCATGGCATAACACTAACAAGTTGTCCAAATCGATCCTCGAAAATGCTGAATATTCCCTGTAAGAGCTTTTGAGGAAGTATTCCATTAGCTGATATGGCTTCACTTTAATACTACATGTATACATGTATATCGATTTGTTCACAATTTATGTCAAAGTTTTAAAGGCAGAAATGATATTCCGAATGTCTAATCTAATCCCTTATAAATTGCCCAATGCATATATTTGCCTTTCTGGCGACATATTGTCGGTGGTATTTGTATGATATAATGTGTATGATTGGGTGATTCAAATTAAAACTTCCAGCGCATTGTACACAAAGTTACAAACAACAGGCACCAGATTCGGCACCTATGTCACAAATAAAATTAAAGGGACAGTCCGATTTTTTTCAAAAAAGTGTTCATTAACAAAAACGTCGTAAATGTAGGCTACCTATTGCTAATTACGCAGATTGTCCTAACTTTCAGACACGTTAAAGGTCACATATCTCTTGATTTTGGTGTATAGATTTCACAAATTTGAGCAAAAAAAAAAAAAATTCGGACTGTTTCTTTAACACAGTGGTTCCTAACCTGATGATGAGGAGGCACAAAACAACAACCCTTGTGCCTTAGGAATTATTTTGCCCTAGTTTGGATTTGAACAGGGGGCCATGGTACTGAGTTTCGTGAATTTGGGCCACGGCTTGAGAAAAGGTTGGGAACTATTGCTTTAACATAAAGAGCTGAAGCTGATAACTATCATCTGCTAATTGGATTTCAACGGACTATTTCTTTGAACAGACTTTATCATGTTACATCTCTATCAAACAATCTAGTAATTTAAATATAGCTTTCTAAGCAAGGTAATATACACCCACTTGCAGCTTGACAGTTACATAATACATGTAAGTGAAATACTCAACCTTCAGTCATACACATTTTTTAACTTTTTGAGATGGTACTGATGATACCAAGGTTTTTTTCCAAAGTCTGTCAAGAATCGTACATTCTCGAGTTTTAACACACTAAAAATAAAACGCGTTTTAATGAAAAGGACAATAAATAATTCACTCTAAATATTTTTCATTTTATTTTGCTGATTTTCAGTAGGGTTTATCCTTTGGTGATTATGAACACTCACACCAAGGTGTTTCAAAATCCGTCAAGAATCATGGCTTCTAGAGTTTTAACTACAAATTAAACGCGTTTTGACAAGGACAAAATATTTTTGAATTTTGACTTTCAATAGGGTTCATCCTTGGATGATTAAGAACGCCCCTACCAAGTTTCGTCAAAATACGTCAGGAATTGTGACTTCTATAGTGTTTTTGAGCAATTGTGGACGGACGGACGAGCATTGGTGACCACAATTCATGTGGGCGTTTAAAAATATACTTAAAATAACTTGTGTATTAGTGTCAATTCAATGAAAACATTGTTATTTTCGGATTTGAAAAGCTCTTAATTTTAAAAGGTCAAAACCAAACAATGATACTTCAACAATTATACATCAAGGAACTATAGCAGGAAACTTTGACAAAGGTTAATTTTGATATTGTTTCTTAATGGAAACATAGTGTTATTCATGCGTTTTATAAGTATAATTAAAGGGTGACAGCCAGAAATTTCAATTTTATAAAATCGTTATATATAGGCCTTAATAGAAATATAAATATGTGGAATTTGCTGGTTTCTGTTATTAAAATGATTTTTCTTGATGCGGTTTCTGCAATTGTCAATGTAAAGAAGACTTTACCATCTAAAAACAGATTCAACTTAGACTAATTGTTAGTTTTGACATTATTTTTTGACATATTTACGAACGGTGTGAACCACTAACGCAACTAAAATATTGTTGTGGGCATTTATTTACAAACGGTATTTTGTAGTTTTTTCTA
This sequence comes from Lottia scabra, assembly GCA_029955415.1. Taxonomy (NCBI): domain Eukaryota; kingdom Metazoa; phylum Mollusca; class Gastropoda; family Lottiidae; genus Lottia; species Lottia scabra. The sequence continues at coordinate 8,923,077 of JARJEI010000003.1, read as the reverse complement.
TTATCATCTCTATGTCATATTTAGCATCACTAAAGACGTAAAAATGTTACAGATTTGATTCTCAAAATATATCTCTTTCAGAGAGTCATTCACACGGGCTGGAATTCGATCGTGCGGCAATAATAGTGTCTGTCTAACGTATCAATACGTCAATAATTGTATGTCTAAATTTTGATCATATTATACCATAAATATTGTCATATCAAAAGTCACACCCAGAATTATTATAAGTATCTTATAAGTTACAATCTTCTAAATACTGTATTTACGTTTTTAGCCATCTGAACTTATTTCTGAACCGTTCAAAATGATAATTCATCTACAACTTCTATAAAAGCTTCATAAAGACCTCAGTGAATTTTGTAACTTTATTTTTTCTCCAACTGTTTTGATTCAGTCCTTGTCTTTTGTCCTTGTTTTGTACACACCAGTTTGTTATAAATGTACATTTTCAAAGACATTTCGATTGTTAACTACTCAATACTATTATGATGAAATACTACAGCATGTCCTGACACAAGTACTTCTAAAACTAGCATAATGTGTGTTGACACTATCAACATCTCTCACATGGCCCCATGGCAACACATGACCAGTCCAAAATATCAGCATTTTCACAACAACAATACGCGGGCAGACTTTTTGCCCAACATTTCTTCAAAACATTTTCAAACGATATGTGCCAATTTTCTTCTTGTCAAATATTGAAGATATGTTGGAGAAAAGTTGATAATTTCCACGCACCTTTGTGACGAAAATGAATGGAGTTTTACGTCCTACTTTTCTGCAACTATATGGGCTAATTGAGGACGGGCAAACGACATGCAGTGTGCAATTAGGGACATTTGCCAGGACAGCGGCATTAGCCTGCTCTTATTTTCGATTTCCAACTGTAGAGGGATCTTTAACGTGCATAGCCAATAGCACACAGGACCTCGGTTTATTGTCCCATCCGAACGACTAGGCGCTTTTCCATGTCAGCCCCTCCGAACTGCATCACTGACGAGGGGAAACCGGGTTGAAAAATCCGAAGGTATCATCTTGGCCCATGCCGGGATTGAACCCTGGACCTTTTGGTTAGCGAGCAAGCGTCTAACTCACTAAGCCACTGCAGCTCCTGATTCTTGAAAGCAGACCGAGTATATAATTGAAGTCTATAATCTTAGAGAGTCTCACTTGAAGAAGCTATTTTATTTTTGAACAAGCAAATCAGAAGTGAATTATTATACATCATGTGAAGTTGATATCTTGCTTTTCTCTGTTAACTACGTGACTGTATTGAACTAATGTACATTACATATACACGTAGTCATAAATAAAATACATTCTATATTATTTAGAATCATTACAGGGGCCGCTGAGAGTTTCTGGAAGTGGTTGAAAATTTTCAAAATCCAACTCTCACCCATACCCCCAACACCAAAACTCCTCGGATTTCGGCCACTCACTTTTCAGATTCCCGAATTATAAAAAAAAAAAAATTTTAAAGTTGACAAAAATATCTTTATGAAAAAATTATTATTTTAGGGCCAAAAAGTGGGGACCCTGCATTAGTTGACATTAACTAGTAGGTGGATTTATTTTTATGGAACTGTTTGAATAGAAATGTTTAGTTTAGTGGGAAATAATCATAAAACTGATATCATATTTTCTCAAACAAGTTGATCGGAAAATTGGTCTGCTGCAAATTGATACTGTCAGTTTCTTAGATACACATTTTAAGAAAACCTCTTTACAACAACCTCATTGAGCACAAATTCATATTGCTGTAGTATTTTTAATTCAAAAATATTGTTAGTTTGTTTTGTTTTTTTTAGTTTTTTGGGTTCCTTTTTTTAATTTTTCCCATTCATTTCATGTGAATTAAAATGAGCACACATTAAAATATTCACAGGGGTCAATTCGCAGCCAAAATTTGTTGTCTACTTCAGTGAAAAGTTTAAGAGACAATTTAAGACAGACAGGACCATTCTGAGGATGATATTTTTCTCAATATGTGTATTATTCTCATTTTTTTCTGATAACCTAAAGCACAGTCTGTTATTTAACTGATAAGTCGTTATCCAACAGAATATTACGTTGTTGGTTTAATATTTTATAAGCCCTAGAATAAATACTCAGCCTTACATTGATCTTCTGTTTGTACATCAGTTTTTCCAGACCAAATTCATTTTTTTTCCAGAATAACATCAATTAAATCAGTTTTTTCAGATCAAATCAGATTTTCCAGATCAAAAGTATACCCAAATGTCAGATATTAACGGCCAATAAAATTATATTTAGTCAGTTCTCTGAGCATTATTTTACTCCGTTCCAAGAAAACGCGATATCTTGTTTTCTTCCATCTAATGGTTTATGACATTGGCAAGTTGTTCATACAACCAATATAACTGAGGTTTAGATTTTTTAAGTTTATCTGATATTAACAGAAAGAACAAAATCCATCATCCTGTTTGATAAATGAAGATATCTCCACATGAGAAAACTAATGTGTTACAAAAGTCATTTACTGTTAACAATAAAGTTTTCCATCTTTTCTCTGCGCGTCCTGTCAAATATAATATCACGAAGAAAATTGATAATCAATAGCAGAAAACACAGAGAGGGGTATTAACATCCTAGCTAGGAAACCATACCGAGTTTTACATTATCCATTAGTTGGTGGTTAATTACTCTCGTTCTTATTAATGTATACACTGTCATGTGAACTGGGGTTCATTGGCGATTCAAAACATCTCACCCGGTCAGAGAATCGTCATGGTAGAAACTCTTATATCTTTGGCAACTGCTATCTGCAATTGAAGTTGATTCCAACTGCTCAGATCACAACAAGATCCGGAAAAGAAACAAAGAAATGAGCAATTGGCGATAATTTTCCGTTTTTGCTCTGAAGTCGACTTATTCTATATAGCCATTTATTATCTTGCTGATAGTAAGCCAATGAAAAACCAGTTGCTCTAATATTCTTAAGGTCAACCACCTGAGCTTCCTTAACATATTGTGTAATCCCTGGGTTTTCAACTTAGAGGACATGTCCCAGACTGGGGACATTTGGACATTTTCCAGAGGAAACAAACTGAGCTATAGGTCTGAAAAAAAAAATAAGTAATTATCTTGGGTGTCCACTGCACACAATAACTCTATCATTTATTCGATGACTTCCGCTGACAATTCAGGGGACATAGTCATTTTCTTGTGCGTAATCAGGAACACTTGAGATAACCAGTTGAGAACCCAGGGTGTAGTCCAAGAACTACATATATGGGATCCATAATCAGGGCTATACCTCGATCATTGTAACTTTCCTGGTAATCTAGGATTTCGGGTTTAATTTACAAATGAAATGAGACTTATTTGAGCCATATAGCATTTATTTGATATGTTCATGTCTAAATATTCTACAGGCTACATTTTTCTTGGCAGTAGGCTATATATTTCATGACGTCGCAAAGTTTTGATGACAAATTTTGACATAATTCACATACCAGACACGGAACATCCACATTTGAAATGAAATTGGATGCGGATGTTTGTAAAATGATCTGTAGTGAAAGTGTAGTTCATTGACATGATCATCGATCTACCTCATTTTTTCTGCCAATTCATTTTTTTTAAGATGGTGGTATAAACATGGCTTCTCTTATCACGCAATATTCAAATTTGTCTTTATCTATTTGTGTTCATGGTGTCGTCTAAATAAATGTTTGCTTTACCAGCTGAAATAGCTAAATTTTGTGGTACAACATTCGGCCTCGGGTGTGCCTAGCTGCGGTCAAATTGGCAGGTTAAATGTGCCGTTAGAGGAGAATCAAACTTGATTAAGTAAAAAAAAGGCGAGCTTACCCTTCCAACATTATGTAATCTCAATCTGAAACTATAAACCGGTATGTCAACTTAGCATCTCAAGGATCAGTTATTTTCTGAATTAAGATTACGGTATTTGTATATAGAGGTTAAAAAGATGTCAAACTTTTATGAGTAATGGGGCTTTATTTGCATTTGATTACATTTCGTTTCGGTTTTTTAATTTTTTTCGTCTCATTGTAATCTAAGAAGATTTATAAGGCGAGTGTGTCCTGGTAAAGTCGATTTCAACGAATCAGAAAGTGGCTTGCAGATTACGTGTCTATGTGGAAGAACGAAACAATACGAAACATTCTTGGAAACGTTGTTCTGATTGGCGCAAGGGTGGTGGAAGGGTGGCGCGCGCTATAGATAGCTTATTTCGTCACCAGAACACGCTCGCCTTATACTTATAAAATCTTGTTAGATTACAATGAGACAAAAAAAAAAAACCCACAAAACGAAACGAATTGTAATCTAATTTTAATTAGATTGGTCATTTGCATTCTATTTGCATAATTCCGATTGCCCTGCAGATGTCTTTGGTTTCTCTTATTATAGAAACGCTTCATCGTACATGTAAATTATTTCAGTGGCGTAGACAGATTTTCGAAACTGGGGGAGCAATGGTAAAGATACACTGACAGAATATACTTACATTTCGAGAGGAGCTAATAACGGAAGCTCTGGAGTTTTAGCTTTTTGACACATTGATGGAAGGCTAATTGAAGCTATTTTTTTTTTGGGGGGGGGGGGATTTTTTATGTTTATGTCGGCTCAACTTTACCGACAGCACTTTTTCAACCGACGGATATCAATAATGGGATGGATGCTTCTGCTTAAAGTAATTATGACACAGCTGAAACGACAGTTATAATAATTATAAGAGTCCTATTAATTATTCATTTAGACACAGCTGGAACAATGTCCGATTATCTACATGTATAATTATGTTCCATTAATGCATCATAAAATGATAAAGGAGACACAACAGAACGATGACCGTTGAATGCAACTGTCGTTTTGAATTAAGTGTGAATTTATCTTATATGACATAGTAATAATATTTTGCGGTAAGCTTAAAGCGATACTACGACTTAGAATGAACAAAAAAAATAAATTTTCAAACTTGGTCAATAGAAGTATATATTCATCAGGGGACAAACCTTGTGGCATAACTATAAAACAGATTACCTAAATAATCTGATAAATCCAGAAAAAACTATGTTTAAATACAATAATTGATAAATGCCTTAATCCAATTTAGGCACATAGTTTTATGGGTTTATTTGTTTCTGTTTGTATACTTTGAACACTGTTGATGAATATATACTCTTATTGACTAAGTTTGAGAACTTAATTTTTTTGTTCATTCTTAGGCCCTGTATCCATAGGCTGTTACCTTGTGGCGTGTTCCCTGTGCCCATCCCGTATCCATAGAATTTTTCCCTTGTGGCGTGTGACCTGGCAGATGCAACATATTTACCGCAATGTTTGAGACTTACCATTAGCCACTAGGTACATTATTTTTTCAATTCAAGTCCACAGAGACCTGGGAAACGAAACGTTTTCTCTCTGTTTTATTTATTTCGTTTATTTATATCAACTGAATCACAGAATAAAACGATTTTGAGTTGAACTATAATGAACATTTCTCTTGTATCGACTTCCAGATGAGTTCTCGCTGGTGTTTGTCATGGTAATCCTTATTGCCTGGGTCCCCTAGCAGCAGGCGACTTCTCACCTCCTCAATCACAGCTTCAGTCATAGTGGTGAAATTTATCAAAATCAATATACAAGATACAATATAGCACACATAATCGTGTGTTCCCTCGTGTACAGTTGAAAAAGAATGGACAAGTTCATTGTTTATGTTACCGGTCACATATGGCGGGGGAAAGCGGCAAAAACCTGATGCTATGTAGAAATGTCTAATTCAAAACGTAAATGTAACATAATGCAATACCAAATACCTAAAACGTCTAATGCAAAAAACAAAATACAAGAAACCTCTAATACATAATACCTCATACGTCTAATTCAAAAGACAAAGTACAAGAAACCTCTAATACACAATACATTTAACTTCTTATGCATTATTGATTTTACAATGTGAAACACCGTTAGCATTAGACGACATATCTCGATAAACTTACTTACATTTCTACATTGCAATATCTTTATTTGGGTCAAAGTCAAGGCCAAAGTATTTGGCTATGTTTGTTTACTGTCTTCCCGTTGAGCTACAGTTATCAAAGTTGGCAAATATGTCCTATTATGTATCCTGAATAATTATTGAAAATTTCAGATGATTCTGAAGCTTTTTTCCTCTATCTTCAGGGCCGTAGGAAGCAAATGAAAACTTTGTGGCTGTTTTTTTTTTCCTTTCACAGACATCTAATCCTGTAAAGGATACGGCATCGAACATCAAAACGCTTGGCGCTGAAGGAATATTTAAGGGATTCTCCCATTCAAAAATTTTTGAAAGTTTTGGGTTTCCGAACAGAATCTCGTTTAGAACACCCACCCACTTTTTGAATCTTTTCTTCGATGTCTTCCTTAACTCTTCAAAAGATAATAGGACCGTCAGTCGAGCGTCGCATGAAAGGAAATTAATTTTAATTTTCAAAGTTTCCTTATAGGGTGCCAATTCTCCAAACCGCATGCAGTTTGGGATGTAAGGAAATTTTTCTTGGGCTACTATCCCCCAATAAAACCTACTACAGATGCAAGGAATCAATTTTTTTTATTTTTTTTTTAATATTCTGAGGGTGCAATCCGTCAAAATCGTTTGCTATTCGGAAAGGTCTAATATGCAAGGAAATAAAATTTTATTTTCAAAATTTTCTTGCTGTAGAGGCTATATGCCCAAAGTCTTATTCAAGAGTTAGGTATTCTTTAACGACAATTCTGTTCGGAGAGGTATCATAACAAATGTCCTTCTTCAAAGGGGCAGAGCGGGTTGGTTCTTGCCCGAATTTTAATGATATTTTTGGATTTTTTGCCCGAAAACATAATATTTGGGGAGTGTGGGGGGGGGGGGGGGGTAGCTGGCCCCCCCTGTCTCCTACGGCTATGCCTTAAAGCTGCCTTCAGCGTCAAGCGTTTTGATGTTCAATGCCGTATCCTTTATAGGATTGGATGGCTGTACAAAAAAAATCAGCCCTAGTTTTCATTTGCTTCCTACGGCCCTAAAGAAGAAGGAATAAAGCTTCAGAATTGTCAATGAATATTCAGTATGCATAATAGGACATATCTGCCAACTTTGATAACGGTAGCTCAACGGGAAGACAGTAACCAAACACAGCCAAATACTACGGCCTTGGCATTGACCCAATGACCCAAATAAAGATATTGCAATGTAGAAATGTAAGTAAGTTTATCGAGATATGTCGTCTAATGCTAACGGTGTTTCACATTGTAAAATCAATAATGCATAAGAAGTTAAATGTATTGTGTATTAGAGGTTTCTTGTACTTTGTCTTTTGAATTAGACGTATGAGGTATTATGTATTAGAGGTTTCTTGTATTTTGTCTTTTGCATTAGACGTTTTAGGTATTTGGTATTGCATTATGTTACATTTACGTTTTGAATTAGACATTTCTACATAGCATTAGGTTATTGCCGCTTTCCCCCGCCATAGTCACAAGGCCACACGTACAGTGCACGAGGCGACAAGTCCATGGGTACAACCTATGGGAACAGGTACTAATAAAACAATGGTTAAGTCGCCTTGTGGCGCGCCACAAAGTCACAAGGGAACACGCCACAAGGGAACATCTTATGGATACAGGGCCTAAGACGTAGTATCGCTTTAAAATAGTCAAATGATAGGGACAAATGATGGGGACAAATTTTGTTGAACATGATAAATATCAAAAATAAGTATTCCATTTTCAGAAAAGGAGGCCACAACACAAACAATCCATCGTGGAAATTCACAGATATAGGGGTGTTTGCAAGATAAATGGCAGTTTTTAGTGTTTTTCATAGTATAATGTACTTTTGATTTACTTGGTCGGATTTTCAAAACCCACTATAGTTACAAATCAGTCCAATTAAAATCAGACCCTAATTTCGTTCGTTCGTTTTTTTTAAATCCGGTTTTTTAACCACTACATTAGGGTCTGAGAACCAGGCGCGGCAACAGCCGTTCACGTTAACTTTGACCTTACCTTGATAAACATGACCTGATAAACTAGTCTACAGCACTTAGGAATCCTAGAATACACCTATTGTTCGTGAACAAAATCCCAGCGCGGGAGAGGGCAAAGATCTGATTGGTTTAAACAAAGGTCATTAAGGTTAGGTCAAAGTTAACGTGAACGGCTGTTGCCGCGCCTGGTTCTCAGACCCAAATGTAGTGGTTAAAAAACCGGATTTAAAAAAAAAACGAACGAACGAAATTAGGGTCTGATTTTAATTAGACTGAGTTACAAATGGGGTTAGTGCCACTCTTCTCAAGTCTAGACTTGTCAATTTTTTTTTAATTTCAAGATCTAGTTCAGTAGGTGAACCTCAAGCTATCAATCACATTATAGTATAGGCGTCATCGACATTTCTTAATTTAAAGAAATATTTTTAATCTAAAATTGATATAGTAGGCATGAAATTCTTCTAGTCAAAGTAATTTGTTCAACTTTGATACGTTGACGTCGTCCATTCACTAAAACACTGTTCATAAATATTATGCCTCTAATGTCCCATTTAGTAGAATTTGGATCATTTTTGAAAACTATGACAAGATCATTATATACCCCTCAACGTCCCATAGTGACACATTTGGAAAATTTTGAAAAAAAACTAGGTCAAGGTCATTAGAATCATTACAAATTTCTTTTTGGTGCTTAGTCATAGGCGTACGAGCTGGGGGTGCAAGGGGGGGGGGGGGATGCAATTGCCCCCCCAGTAATTGTCATGAAGGAAATTTAAAAAAATAAAATCGTTCGGAAATGATGTAATCAGGCAGATGGCGAGAAGTTTTTGGAATTGGGGGTAGGGTGGGGGTCGACTTGTCGGGCATATATATTTCGTTGTCGGGCAAATTAGCATTAGTTGTCGGGCAAATCGGTTTTGCCCCCCCCCCCCCCCCGCTCAACTAAGGCCCCGTACGCCTATGTGCTTAGTTACACAAATATTGACTATCTGACTGATTTTCAGAATTTTCCTATGTCTGGAAGAGGTTTTGTGCCTTAGAGGGTTAAGAATTATCCAAAATTTATTTACCTTTGTGAACGATATTTATGACTTTTCACTTAGTTCATAGTCCTTTTTATAAGTTCACATGTACATTTGAATCGGTATCCACTGTAGGCTACAATTATTATGTTATTAATTAATGAAACTTTGTAACCATGTAAACATTGGCGAATTCTTGGTCAAGTTCACTTTCAATAAACAGTTAAATGTTTTTTGAGTTATTGCTTTTGCCTTTGGCTGTGTTCAACCGATTTTGGTGAAACTTGGTGTAATAATTGGAGTTTTTGAGTTTTTGGTTTTTGACTTCTTATTCTTTTGATATAATCAAATGTATAATCGTTAATTGAAATTGAAATGTGTTATCATTCAGACAGCTGCCAGTGGGCGTATGTTACCTTGCCTTGCAAACCCGGGTAACATTAGTGGTCATTGTATTTTTAAATTTAAAAAATTTGTTGATGATACTTACTTATATAAATTTATCTGAAGGAAAGATATAAATTGTTTATCTTTTTATCTTTTCAGACTACGTTGTTCATGTGTATTGCCTTTGTATCGTGTTGGATGCCTTACGCAGTTATAAGTATGTTAAATGTGATATATGATAGAGAAGTGGTAACAGAACAAATCAGCATCGTTCCTCATCTTGTAGCCAAGTCCTCACATCTTCTCAATCCAGTCGTGTATTTCTTTATGAACAATAAATACCAGAGATATATTGTGGGCATGGTACGCAGATTGTGTAATTGTAAGAAAGAAGCACCAGAGGAAACACGGATGACTTCAGGAGGAGAACTTGTTTCGTCAAATAAACCGCGAGAGAAAGAAATGGAAATGGAAAATATAAATTATATGAAAGTGCCAAAACGTGATATGGGTAACGCAAGCGAGCTCGAGTCGTCGAGTGATGATTCTTCTAATAATGAAAAAAACAATGACGAAGACAACAACGAACTAGAAAATACAGTTTTATAGGATGTTTTTATTTTCATGATACCATAACAACGAAATGATATACAGTTACATATACATTATACATACATTGTTTTATGTTTCTTATATAAATGTTGGATTTTTTGATAGATAATATATTTGTCGAATTTTGCGGAGAAATATTTCAGCAGGTTATCGGTATTCCTATGGGTACTAATTGTGCTCCCTTGCTTGCTGACATATTCCTCTATTCTTATGAGGCATGGATATTCAAGGCCTCCAAAGCAAGGGCAATAAACAACTAGCTCGTTCTTTCAATTCCACTTTCCGATACATAGATGACGTATTGTCACTGAATAACTCCGCTTTTGGAGACTTCGTAGATATAATCTACCCAGGAGAGTTGGAAATTAAAGACACTTCTGATTCTAAGACTAAAGCATCCTATTTGGATTTGTTTCTCGAAATTGAAAACAACCATGATCTTTGTGTAAGACTGTATGACAAACGTGATGACTTTAATTTTCTTATTGTTAATTTTCCAATCACCTGCTTATGGCGTGTACATTTCGCAACTGATTCGCTATGCTAGAGCTTGTTCTCTTTGTAAGGACTTTCTGGCAAGGTCGAATATTAACCGTGAAATTACTGAAACAGGGTTACTTGACACACAAACTTAAAATTTATTGAAGAAAATGTTATGGTCGTTACAGAGAACTCCTTGTCAAATACAACAAATCTGCTTCTTGCATTTTGGCGGATTTGTTTAGTCAGGCATGAATTGATCTCTTTTCACCTTATGATTTTGACCTTTATAGTAGTGGCGGGTGTTGTGCGCGAAGCAGACCATGCTTACTCTTTTCGAAGCACCTGATTGTATGAGAAGTCCACTACTATATAATTATTGCACCCGATTTTGTAATGCTCTGGACGAGGTTTTTGATTAACGGAATTGTTTTGCTTGTACGGATTTTTATTATTATATGAATTTATTACCAATATTGACTGAAAGCTTTTTTTTCTTGCCTTATGAGGGAGGAACCAACGCGCCTAATCGCCTCGAAGCGACAGGCTCATAATTTATTACAACGTGCCTTTTGAAACAGATTAAGATGAATTTTATAGCTGAGCTCGGGTGGTTTTTAAAATTTTGGATTTTTAAAAAATTTAATGCTGTGATGTTAGTGAAGTCATAAAATTCTATAAGTCTAAGTATTTATGTTTATGAATAATGTTATGTCATGGTATGTCGGTTTAATTATCCAATCATTGAAGATCGGTCGAAATGATGATTTTCACTTTTGCATATAGGATATGAAATTATACACCTTTGAGTTGTATGTATATATTTTTTTTTATTAAAGGTATCGAATTCGCTTTGAAAGCACTGTACAACTGTCTGATGATACTTTTAAGCGCTCGTTTTATTCTGGTTGAACGATTAATTCAAATTTAAATTGTTTTATTAATCATATTTTGTTACGATATTTATTATTATCTTTTGTTATATCTATACATAACAAAACATCATTGAAATTTATTTATTAATCACTGAATTTTATTAATTCATTATAGAAATTTATTTATTTGTTATTGAAATTTATTTATCATTTGTCATTGAGATTAATCAATTTTTCATCTTAGACATTTATTTATTAATTATAGAAATTTATTTATTAATCACTGAATTTTATTTCTCACTGAAATTTATTCATTATTTATCATTATAAAGAACGTATTGTTATTGTCGAACTTTGCCACTATTTCATCTTAGACATTTATTTATTAATTATAGAAATTTATTTATTAATCACTGAATTTTATTTATTACTCACTGAAATTTATTCATTATTTATAATTATAAAGTACGTATTGTTATTGTCGAACTTTGCCTTAGATATTGGCAACTTTGTTAATGAATATAAGCATTTTTGCAAAACTGAAAGTTGAACTTTGCAACACGAGTAAAAGGGTGTTTATTGGCCCTGGAAGATGGCCTACATCTTTCTTTTAATCGATATTTCTGATGGATGAAGATAACGTTGAATTTTGTTATAGATTAAGACATGAAATGCATGACAGTCATTTTATATATTTTCTGTTAATTTGTTAGTAAATTGTGTATTTTTTTAATAATTGAATTGTTTCGTTGAGTATGGATGTCTTTTACAATTATTGTTATATTCTAAACTAAAGATACAATATTATATTACTGAAATTTACAACAGATTTTGTGTTTTTAATTCGGAGCTTAAAACAATATACGATATATCCAAAGTTTCAGAAGGGAATTTTTACGTGCGACGGCTTAAATACCATAGTTACTGGTTGTCCATGGGCCACCGTCCCTGTTTGACCCCGCCCTCAGTAAAATAAAGAAATTTGAAACAAATGTACCAAATAAGCATCTAAATTGGTCCTACTGACATTCGTGGCCCCACATCAGCCTGGTGTCTGTATAAGAAGACGTTGTTCCAATTCACCTGTTAACGTGGGGTCTGTATAAGACGACGTTGTTTCAATTCGCATATGTCAACAATCAACATGGTATCTGTATAAGACGACGTTGTTACAATTCACCTGTTAACGTGGTGTCTGTATAAGACGACATTGTTCCAATTCACCTGTTAACGTGGGGTCTGTATAAGACGACGTTGTTACAATTCACCTGTTAATGTGGGGTCTGTATAAGGCGACGTTGTTACAATTCACCTGTTAACGTGGTGTCTGTATAAGACGACGTTGTTCCTTTCCAACTGTTAACGTGAGGTCTATATAAGACGACGTTGTTCCAATTTACCTGTTAACGTGGGGTCTATATAAGACGACGTTGTTCCAATTCACCTGTTAACGTGAGGTCTGTATAAGACGACGTTGTTCCAATTCACCTGTTAACGTGGTGTCGGTATAAGACGACGTTCCAATTCACCTGTTAACGTGGGGTCTCTATTAGACGACGTTGTTCCAATTCAACTGTTAACGTGGTGTCTGTATAAGACGACATTGTTCCGATTCACCTGTTAACGTGGTGTCTGTATAAGACGACATTGTTCCGATTCACCTGTTAACGTGGTGTCTGTATAAGACGACATTGTTCTAATTCACCTGTTAACGTGGTGTCTGTATAAGACGACATTGTTCCAATTCACCTGTTAACGTGGTGTCTGTATAAGACGACATTGTTCCGATTCACCTGTTAACGTGGGGTCTTTATAAGACGACGTTGTTCTAATTCACATGTTAACGTGAGGTCTGTATAAGACGACGTTGTTCTCATTCACATGTTAACGTGGGGTCTATATAAGACGACGTTGTTCCTTTCCAACTGTTAACGTGGTGTCTGTATAAGACGACGTTGTTCTAATTCCCGTGTTAACGTGGGGTCTGTATAAGACGACGTTGTTCCAATTCACCTGTTAACGTGGGGTTTGTATAAGACGACGTTGTTCCAATTCACCTGTTAACGTGGGGTCTGTAAAAGACGACGTTGTTCCTTTCCAACTGTTAACGTAGAAGACGACGTTGTTCCCAAAGGTTTTTTGTCATTTAAATTCTTTTACACATGAATCAAATTCATATTTACAAATGAATAACAATATGTTTAATTTAATACAAAATTGTGTATTTAAAAAAACAACAGCATCCATAATCATAACAATAACAACAACAACTATTTAGCATAAAAAGTATCAAAAGTTCAGGTCATAAGCACATACAGGAAAAAACCAGAAAATCTCATTTTATTGCACTTTTTACTCATTAATGCTATTATTAATATCTTATTAAAACCGACATTTTTTAAGAATTAGAACTTAAACAGGTCCATCATAACATATTTGATAGATTAGGCAATAAATTAGTCATGATTATAAAACATTGCTTAAAGCCTTTATAAAAAAAAGATTAATATTTTTTTGCATGAAATAAAATTGACAAACCATACTTAGTACTGGGAATCAATTGCAGACCAATGTTTGAACAGAAAACTTATTTTGTTTAAAATTTAAATTTAAGATATGACATGGTAGCTTTAATAATGACAAGTTGACCTAACAACGGATTAAAATTTCCTATTTCAATAACAGGTGTCGCCACGACATGTAATTAACTCTTGTAATCTAGTAGTAAAATATTGTAATAATGACGAGGGGATATCATCCTTTATATTATTTTCTTCCCATATATCACTGTTCAATTCATATACTTCTATAAACGTCTGTAATATAATAAGATAAAAATAAGTACCTAATAGTAACAATGCTAGTAATTATAGTCAAAACAACCAGAAAAACATGATGAGTATATTAAGTTATTATCCCGCTGTCTAGACAATTAGCCAGGACAATAGCCACGTCTGTTGAAATGTTTTATAATGCATTGTAATAACTAAATACTGCTCTACATCTTGGTGAATAGATATTAGTTCTGGAATGTCATTGTATGTACATGTAATTGTATGACTGTCCATACGGCTAAACAGAGTCACTTTCAGCTTAATTACATACTAGTACCCCTTGGGAGACCAGGGGTACCTGAGAAGCCTCTCAGACCATTTCAAAAGTTTAAAAATCAATTTCAATCAACCGACAAATATCCTTTGACTTTTAAGTTGAAGGGGTACCAGGAGATTGCTTGAACAAAATAGGGGTACAATGAGTCCAAAAGGTTGGGAACCAAGGACATAGATAGTATCACAAAAAATGTGGCTTTCCATGCATAATATGAAATTGATTTAATATCATTGGTAAATGCAGAACTGTTGCATTTAAGAACTTATTAAGCTTTTTTTTCCATGCACATGCACATGCAATTTAAAGGGGTAAAAATTCTTAAAGTACAGACTTTTGTGACACTATCAAGTCAATTTCATGCTTTCGAAAGGGTTTAAAATGAAAAATAAAAAGCAGTTATACCAACCTCTGTTTCATAAATCTGACAATATTTATAATTTTTACCATTAGACATTAATCTTAAACAATTAAAGGTGTTATTCCACGAATCTTCACAAACACAATGGTTATCACAATTCTAAAAGAAAATACATGTAATAAAACAGTTTTCTTGAAATTTCATAAAAGATAATTTAGTTTATCCAAGTAATATACCTGGTTGGTACATCATTTGAAATAAAATTGTTGTCCAGAAAATACTCCAAAACAAAAATTACATTTCATCATGATACCATTGAAGCCTATCAGTATTTTAGATAGGGCTGGGTATCGATTTTCAAATTGAGATTGATTATTGAAGGCAGGCTACAGATCAAATGAATGTTTGTTATTTAACATTATCTGATATTGAAGACAAAATGAAACTGAAATAATGTTTGGATTTTTTTATGATCATCATGCTTTTATTGTTGTGCTTGTCTGAAAATCGTGTACCAGTAACAGAAAATGTTAAAAGAAAATTTGACTATGAATCTTAATCAATTATGAAATTTTATAATCGATAATCAAAATTTAAAAGATTCGTAGCGTCGACAATCGATTATTTGACACATTGCTGGAGATAGTCTCATGAATTTGTTATACTCATGGTCAACTGGTCTCCTCCCTTTACCAATGAATTTCTACAACATTTACTCTAACACTCAAATTTAAAGATCATTTAGGTAGAGAATGTCTGATGCTGTGAACCTTGCTTTACAATCCCTTTCTAATAATTCCTAGAACGTCATTGTAACAGGATCTTGGTTGGAACTTTGTGCCTTGTCAAATATAAGGCATAGCATATACTAATACACAATGTAGTAAAACCTACTTACAGCCATTCTTTGACCAGCAAGCTGTGGACAACTTTTAATATTTTCTTGACTTTCTCCAGAGTGTTCTATTAAAATCTCAGTTCTATTGATTTGTTTGTGGTCTGTAGGAAATAATGGTACCAGAGTTATACCATCTGCTTGTGCCATGGTACCAGCACCTGCTAGATCTAGTATAGTCTGTCCAATATCTATATTCATTACCATATCCTACAAAGATAGTGGACCACAGCTATATACACCAACCAAACCAACCATGGCATAGAATTCTGTTATTCTTTTATAACACCAGGTAATATTTCGTAATAAGTCCACTGATAAATATATAATACTCCATAATTTTGAAAGTTTAAATATTCTTAAAGGGGGTACATGTATTCCTATAATATTAGGTGAAGGTTTTGGCCCATGCTTGTCATCTCAAAGCCAAATTAATTTATCCTTATTGCTTCTGAGCATATGTCTTTCCATCAAAAGTGGATTGAGTGACTGACACTGACAGCAGTGTTTTCTGATTTTTTAAAGCTTAATTTTCAAGAAGGCCCCTGGTTTGTGACCAAACCTCTTGGCATTTATCTTTACTCTATTATCTGTACCCATTTACATCTGGATAGACGAAATTATGAGTTAAGATGACTTGTTCAAGGTTATCAGACTTTCACCTCAATTGAAATTAGAACCAACAACCACTATTTGTAATAGATTTAAAAACAACATACATCTCTAGTTTGGCCTGGTTTAATACCAGGTCCACTGATCATCAATGGTACACGAATATCAAACTCATATAACTGTCTTTTATCTTCTGGCATAGAAAACTGACCTATCAATATAAAATAAACAATATATATTGTATTTATACCTCCATAAGCTCTGACCTGGGTTTAATTGTACCTTTTAAGGGGTAATCTGATTACAGTAGGTTTTACTGTAAATGGGGATGAGTCAAATAGAAACATGCAGATATGCTCTGATACTCTGGTCTTCACTCATTTTCTCAGCGACCCAAACTTAAGCATCGTAAATGTTACGCTACTTTGAACTATGGATCATGAATACTATCAAGCATTCAAACATTATCTATCATGTAGAAATGTTACATAAATTTCTGAAATGTTAGAATTATTGTTAATCTCAGAGTTAGTACTGATTTCCAGGAATCTGAGGCTATCATTTCTACTGCACTGTAAAATCCCACAAATGTGTGTAAAGTCCAATGCAACCCTACTCAGGCCCTGAGAGTTGTAAAATAAAAAAAATCTAGACAATGAATTAAAGGGATTGTAAAGTGATTTTCTAAACTTTGTATGTGTATCGGGGACACTGATAGCATCAATTTGCACCATTCCTTTTTCCATTCTGACGTCTGTGGTTCTTGCAATTTCACTAAAACTAACGCGTTTTATGACGTCACTGACAGTGATCTGCATAGATAAAGTAGCTTCCGGTTTAGAAAATCACTTTACAAACCCTTTAATTATGGAAAGTAAAATAAAACCAACCTAAATGATATCCATTATCTGAAGAGAATATAAGATAAGTTTGATCATATAGGTTTTTATTTTTTAATAATGTAATTATATCTTCTACCATATCATCAACAGATAGCAATGTTCTCCATCTAAAATACAATGAATATTCTTTGTGTTCAATTTTTATATGGAAAAATCAAGAGTAATAGGTATATAGTAGTGAACTCCTTCTAAAAGAGTAAGCATGTTCTGCTTTGCACAAAACAGCCACCACTACTATATAGGCCAATATCATTAAATACAATCAGATCAATCTAAACAAATCAGTCAAGATGCAAGAAACAGATTTGTTATATTTGTCCTCAAATTCGTTATAACGACCATTAAATTTCCATAATGAAGTTTGAAATCTATGTGTCAAGTAACCCTGCTTAAGTAATTTCTAAGTCAGAACTCTGGCCAGGCACTCAATTGATGGGTTCTGAACATTTTCCATTTGTTCCAATTATACAGTCAATGGAATGGTATACATGCAACCAAATTTCAATGTATTCACAATGCACACTACCATTTCTTTAGTTGACATCTTGAATTCCCTCTACACCTACTTTTCTAAGCGGCAGAACATTTTCTGAACTCCTAAGTATTTTATTGAACTGATACAATATAGCATACCAACAGCTTCATTTGCCAGAGTCTGCAAAACAAAATGTGATTCAAACATACCTATTCCTGAACTCTTCATCTACTCTCTGTACTGTATCATCAGGCATTGGATGTATGGCATTCCTTACTAGCCAATGTTTATTCTATAATATACAGAAATCTATACAGGGTTTGTATAGGTCGTGGAAAACAGATATGCTCCCTGAAGTGCATTCTGGTTAATACTCTAGGTCACTAGTAATCATCCAGGGCCAGTTCTATTATGCAATTCGGATCATCCAGATTCTCTATTAAATTATATTATCTGTTTTAGGAGATTCTAGTCACTCCATTCTGTCGACCGGTGTGATCGCGGAGAGACAACGTCACAAAATGGCTGCCTCAACACCGTAGTAAAAGTTTTATCCGGTTTGTTGAAAGAAAATAATAGATTAGGTCAATGACGTAATTGGATTCGACTTATGAAAAGCACACCCATGTCCGCCAGCTTGATTCTCCATTTGTTATATATTTACGTTTTAGTTAGGAGAAAAAATCAGGACAATCCCGATTGCATAATAGAATCGGCCTCTCATTGGGCTTCCTTCAAGGCTTCCACCACAAAATAACATACTTGGACAACAATGGTAAGATACAAAAACCATTTTTAAGTCTACCTACCTTACCTTTGATATTGTATATAGGATCTCTAGGAGCTGACCTGTCAGAGAAATTACTACTGTACTGTGGTGCTGGGGTAAATGGAGCATGACACGCTGGTGTTGATAACATCATAAAGAATGGACCATCATCACTATTCTGTTGTGATAAAAACTTTACACCTCTTCTATGCTGTAATAAAACATTGTTTAATAGAAACTGGATGGTGAAAACTTTCATTCATTCTTGTTGACTTTTCCCACAGTAGTTAGGGGTGGATACAGGAGGGGGGGATCCCTTGACTCAAGCCCCCACCCCCCTATTTTGGGCCGACGGATGTCAGAACCCTCTAAAAATTCTCCGCTTGAAGCATATATTATATTATATTTCAGGGCCCCCCTTTCTCTAAATCCTGGATCCGCACATGGTAGTGTAAGCTTATACCCACAATGGCTACAAATAAACTTTAGGCTACTTGTCTTCATTTAGTAAGGATTTGGGCTGAGCATGGTCAATAGTTAAACCAAACTCCTAAGCAAATCAGCCCATGTCACTGTCGTAGTGATTATCATATCTGTTTTTATCATAATTATTATGTTTTTCTCACAAACCTTGTTTTCATAGAATATTTAAGTTTGTGTCTGTACATGTATACTGATAAAAGGTAGACAACTCTAAACTGCACAAAAGAAGAGGACTACAGAACCTTGTGAAGTTGTGATTAACTCAAATGAAAGTAAAAAACTTACTATAACATCAGTGTAGTAATCTGTATGATAATCATTACCATGTTTTACTTTGGTACCATTTACTGACTCACTATATCCATAATACCTTGAATTACCTACCTAATAGTAATAACAATATAAATCAATCTAATAGGCTCAATTTCATCCAGTCTTGATTTTATCAAAGTTCAACAGCCTGTTATTATCTTGATATCATTTTCATAATGTCAAGTCATTTAAAACTCAATATCTTATCATCAAGAAGTCAGACCACTTATAACTACAAAGCATTTTTTCTACAGATCCACTACTAATCAAGCAATGTTTTTAATTAATGGCTTGTCTTCCAAAATATGAAATATAGAACAACAGCTTACTAGACCATTCCACCAGTCCCAACCAGAAGGCACATGTTCTGGACCACCAGTCTTTGGAAACCCATACTAGAACAAAGAAATATTTTGGATTAATCTGATAACCTTATAATGAATGTTTTTGTACTCAGCAATGTAGGCCCACTTCAGATAGTCCATACATAGCTAATAACTTATTCATCGCTCACCAAGTTAGTCTGATCCAATGCAAGAGCCAATGCAAGAAATGGGAGCACCTTTACAAACTAGTTGACAATTAGTACCCAGTATAATAATACAAGAATACATGTATACACTTGAAAATGAAGAAAAACGAAAATTTACCTGATTAAGATATTTGCCAGCAAAGAAAGTTTTATAACCATGTTTTTGTAAATAAACAGGGAATGTTTGTGTTTCTTGTTGTGTCTGCCATGTTGGACTGCTGCATCCCCCACTGACTGAGTTATTTATAGCATGGTGATTGTGGACATATTTACAGGTAAATATACTCGATCTACTAGGACAACATAGTGGACTGCTAACAAACTGAAATATTTCAAGATCGTAATGTGTTTCACATTCAATTCCAGATTGTCAAAATGCATTCACTTCAGCATCAAGTTGTAAAGAACCACATTAGGACCAGATTTGTATTGTGGTGGTCTATATGCTACATAATATCTATTATATTTTTCTCTTTTTGTCTTTTAGGGGTTTTGCTATGCAATTATGTGTACTAGGCTACATACTACATGGCACACATGGACAGGTGAAAAATAAACATCATTATGGGACTATGGTAGAAGACTTGTTTAAGATTACAATCTGAACAAAAACACATCAGAATTAA
The DNA here is from genome assembly GCA_029955415.1 of Lottia scabra. Lineage (NCBI taxonomy): Eukaryota > Metazoa > Mollusca > Gastropoda > Lottiidae > Lottia > Lottia scabra. Next base: position 8,902,626 of record JARJEI010000003.1, on the reverse strand, counting down.
AATAAATAATATTGCAATCTTATTTCAATCAATAAGCTTACAAATTATTAATAGCATGTACATTTTTTTCGTAGTTACAAACTTACCATATTGTTAAAAACTATTCCTTGTTCTCCAATCAATTCATTTATCTTTCTGATTGGAACCTGAAATATAGTTGAGGTTTACTAGGCCTAGTAGCCCTTCCTAGAAATCAGATCATATTTGAATTTAATTTATGAATTATACTGCTTCAGACAGAGGAGTTAATATTACTCCTGGTTGCATGGGAGAACCTAGATTCCCAGCCTTTGATAGATATTTGGACAGATATGGCTGGGAGAGAGTCAGAAAAACTAGGCCACAAAAACTTGTGATTTTCCACATCTTGCACGTGCAGCATTCAATGGCGACCGATAGATAGGGAAAAAAAAATTGATGGACTAGCATACATGGCCTGTGTGGTGTAGGGGGATAATGGTAGTATGATTGAATTACAAAATCATCCATCTTTCAAAATATATCAAAGTTTTGTGGATTCGAGGTAAATAATTACGTTAAAAACCCCCGCACCCACGGAGTCGCCGAAAATTGCAAGTTTATGGGGCCTAGTTTTTTTTTACTCTCTCCCAGCCATATCTGTCCAAATAGGCTAGCTATCAGAGGCTGGGGAAAGAGTCAGCAAGTTTTTTACTAGGGAGAACTTTTTTCTATTATATTGCACAAAGAGTAATATTGATGCTTAATGTTATTTTCTTACTACCTTAGCCTAAAAAATATTTATTCCTGACTCTGAACAATGTAATTTTGATATTTGGATATGGACATGGGATTTCAAATCTGTAAATTAATTGTATCAGTTCTGTTATTTGGTGCAGGGAAGTATAGCTTCTAAGTAGGATTGTTCCAGATCCATGTCACCCCACCCGTCACTAGACGATAACAAAATGCACAAGACAGTGGAGTGCACACTACAAAATATAAGTAAAAGTCAAGTGTCTGAAGACGAATTGCAAGGCATGACAGTTCAGTGCATCAATAGTGTGCATTTACCCCGCCTCCTCCTTCCCGAACATCTTCGTCATCTGTTAAAACAAATACTATGTTTGGAGGCTTGCTGCAAATAATGCACGGCGAAAGGCAAAATGTAAACAAAATAATAAGTTTTGTGAAAGCTGCCATTTTAAAAGTCATGTGATCACTCACGTGATATGAAATTGGTTATCTCCCTTGAACAATTCAGACAACAACAATATAATTACACTCTCAATAAAAGTCAATTCAAAGACAATAAGTTTATTTTAATAATGATTTTTACAAACATAATAATAACATAAGCATGAAAAACTAATTTCACATGTAAAATAATTTGGAGCAAACTATTACTGCCAATTAGGTTTTCGGATTCTCTTGGTCTAAATAAAACCTATATTAACACAATTGCATTTCATTATCTGAGCAAAAAGAAAGGTGTAAACGAAGGCAACACTGCCACAAGGTAAAGCTTGCATCAAACTTATTTAAAACTCAAGAATTGACCAATGAATTGCATTTACAAATATAAGCAAATATCAGTTTTGTGATAGACAAATCATTTTAGGAAAAGATTTTGTAAGCAATATTCTTCTTCATGCAAAACAACAGCAAATATAATATCTAAGCAACAGATATAAGTGATATTTATGCAAAAATATATACAAATTTCTGAAAAATTTTCTTTCCGGCAATATATTCTTGTTGCAATGAGCACACAAAGTTGGAAAGTTTTTTCTTTGAAGCTTTGAAGCATAGGTCGTAACAATTGCTTTCAATGCTTTTACTAATATGGAAAATAATTTCTTAAAATAGCTTGGCATTTAAATAGGTAAATGATCATCTGGACACAAATCTTTTCTTTAATTTTCCTTCTTCATGGCTCAATTCAATTTCTTAAATATAAATATCTTGTAAATTTGGATTATATATTTTAATTTACTTATAGTAGTTTCTCTATCTGTCCAAATACATTTAAATAATCTACTTTTTGCCCTTTTTTCCACAGGGGCTTGTAGTTATATTTTTTTTTAAATATTGTTATACGGTGGTAAGAGAAACTTAACACCGTATAATAATATTTAAAAAAAAAAAAAAACTACGAGCCCCTGTGCTTTTTTCTCCCTGAATAGAATCACTATCAACTATTTAAAGCTGTATTTTGCTCAAATTGGGATTTTTATATCAGCTATCTTTTCCATATACATATCAAACCAACTTGGTGTAGTCAAAGCAAAACAAGCAAAATTAATGAAATGATTATGCGAACATAAGACAATGAAAATATCAAGTCACAGCAAATATCTACAATTTACCTGAAAAAATTAGTCAAAACTGCAGAATTCAAATAATAACATAATATTTAAAATAAATAGGTAATAATATCATTGGGACTTATTTAGTGAAGACATTAACATTATTGAGATTTCATTTTATGTTTTCAATTTAAAGTGTTCAATTCTATAGCATAATAATGCTATATTAGCACAGAATCACTTTACAAGGGATAAAGTTTAAAGCTGGAACATAATGTCAGGAACATTCAGAATAATTTTGCGAACTGTTTCTAGCATTGTATTCTTGTAAAAGTTTGAAATGACTTCACAATTTGTTCATTATCCATGGCTAGAGAAAAGGACATGAAATACATTCAAATAACAAAATTTGTCATAGGTAGCCTAAAAAGTTAAGCTTTAAGCTTTATTTCTAATCACATGACTGCATCCCTTCAATTCTGTTAAATTTCAAATATTTTTGAAACTCTGAACTTTTTAAGTATATCCATTTCAATTGACTTAGTCAAGTTTCTGTTTTTCTTTTCCTGATAAAGATAAATTGGCACAGCCAGATAAAAAAAGATAATATGTGAACTAGACTAGTACATAATACATTTATAATATAAAATAAATATACGATAAAAAGCTTGAATATTATAATGGATATACAAAATATATTATACAAATAACAGCTATCTTATCAAATTATTCATTTCAACTCTCCTGACCAGTAAGCGAGACACTTGGTTTTCTTTAGAGCAGGCCTTCTCAATTAATTGTTGTAAAGGGCCAAATACAGTTTATGAAAAAAATATAAGGGGCCAAATAGAGATTAGCTACCATAACAGAAAGAGCATTTTAGTGGAAGGGGTCACTCTTGAGGGGCCATTCTCAAGGGCACAGCAGCCGCTTAAGAGCAATAAGGGTGTTAGAAATTGCGTCATACAAAATTTCGTGGCTGACCTAGTTAACAGAATTAGACATACACAAACATAGTAAGAATGCAAGTTGACCACAGCTGAACTACTTTTTTAAACCGGAAAATTCACTGAATTTAATGTCGTATGAATTCAATGTCTGGTTACTATTTCCGTGACTGTTATTTCATTGAAGAACGGCATGTAGTTTCCTATTTGTGTCGCTGAGTTAAATAAGTGAATTTCCCAATCCATTTTATCTGAACTTTCTTATGTTATAAGCAAGAAAGCATTAAAAAAAGCGATGTATGAGCATTTCCAGACAACAAATCCAAACAACACAATAGTTTCATAAGATAGCTGTTTGACAAAAAAAATTGATACAAAAATCTTAGCTATGTATAAAACAAAAATAACAAAATCCTTGAAGTGATTCTCAATTTAAGTCAATAAAGTTAATTCATAATGCTGAGCTCCTTATTGAAATATTATAGCCTGATATGTAAGTGTAATGAATTCCTACACTAGTCTTAAGAAATCATAATTTTATAATAATCTAAAATTTTAGATATCATTTCAATGGCCAAAGTCACAGATTTCCAGAATCACAGCTCAAATTCCTAAGCTATAAGGGGTGGCATATGCATTCAAATCAACAATGTCCACTAAATAGAAGACCAGTCTACCCAATAAATTTATGATTTCTTGAGAATAGTGAAGGCTTGTTACATCTGATAACATACATGTATTTAGAAACATTCCATAGTGTGAAATATTAGAAAATGAGCAAACCAAAATCAGATAAATCAGGTAATCTAAGCATAACACTAAATTTGTTATACATATAACAATTACAAAAGGTGGGGGAATTTTCTAATAGATTCATTCTCAAAGTTCAGGTATACTATATGGATCTCCATCATTAGTTGTCAGGTTTTGGCAGACAAATTTAACTGTTAACTAATAAAAAGGCGCCTATTGAACAGTATGCATCATACAAAAGTAATATCTCTTTTAATACATTCCTGTCATTTTTATTTCATTTAATTCATGATAACTTCATTACAGAAACTTGGCTCAAGTAATAATTGCACAAAAAGTGAACATAAAGCCAAAAATATGTAAAAGTAAATTTGATCAACATCATGATACAAGCCAATGCAGATAACTGCATTTTCCCAAATTAATGAAGGATATTGCTAGGACACAACTTAATAGCTTTATAAATGTAAGAATTGGTATTTCATTGATGATGCAAATAATCTTTGGCAAGGGCATCAACATTAGTAGCTTAATATATCTGCAAGCAGTGAACGAAAAAACTGTATTGAACATCGATTCTGCTGATATTTACTGCATAACTGTATCATACTATTTTGACTGAGATCACAGGACGTTTAGCGAAACTATGCTGGTTGATTATATATATATACAATTTAGTTTCTATGGTGACTGTTGCTATCCATAATGTTGTTTACTATAGCAACATATATTGAAATACTTTCTATCCGTAAGTAAATAATCTCTTAATGACATATTCTCTCTGTCATATCTCTCTGAAAAAAAAAAAAATAATCAAAAATTAAATTTGAAATCAAAAGATGGAAATGGTAGGTGATATTAGCCGATAAAGAATACAATTATCAATTTAAAAGAGCAAATACATTTCATAGTCTAGAAGTCAAAAAGCCTCACACCGGATTTGAATGGGATTTTCATGTGTTTATCAAACACTGATACCATTGATTCACAACATTCCAATTTTCTGTCAGACATCCCTTAAAAACTATTATGCCATTCATCCTGCCAACATCAACAATACCAAGCATGTTCCACTGTAGTGCCATTCGGCTCAACCTTCGTCATAGTTCGTGACTATGTAATGACTCGGCAATGATAGGTAGCCATCTTGCCCAGTAAATGGGAAGGGAAGATAACTCTTGTTAATAGATGGATTTTGATTATATGTTTTTACAGCAAAAGAAAACAACACTATATGAATGATGATTGTGATTGGCTGACCTATAATTTATTCAATATGGCTATCACCGTATAGTATACGAGAATATCTAGTACGCTAGTCAGTGTCGAAGTTGATACGAGTAGAAATCATGCAATAACTATACTTACCAATGGTTCAAGCTCCTTTTTATCTACCAAATTATATTCAGTGACGAAATAATAAAAGTGCTTATAACATGTGTTGATATGAGCCTCCTATAAAATAAATAACCATGATATATCTAATAACAAACAACCACTTTCTTGAATTTGAATATCAGATGATATTGCTTAAACCAGGGGTTGCTTTCATCAGGATATTTCCATCATCAAATGTGACTGGTGGAGTCTTTGTTTTCAGACTAAATAGTTAAACAATACTTTAACAAGGGCCGGCCAGACACTTTGTAGTAGAACAAGGATAAATACATTTACTGAACAAAGTCTGGTTTAAAAAATACAACTTACAGCTCCAATGGCCACCAATTTATCAAAATGGTGAATATAAACATGTACAAACACACGAAACAGTCTAGTCAATATCTTCTTACATGACTGAAGATAATTTTTGGGAAAGGGAACACCTGAAATAAACATAGGACATAATACACTTTTCAGTTTACTAGACTCTCCTTAGGTATTCAAGGGATACCAAGTCAGGTAAAAGATTTAGAATCAGGTGAAAATAAATTCAAATATCAAAATCTTAAAGGGATTGTAAAGTGATTTTCTAAACTTTGTATGTGTATCGGGGACACTGATTGGATCAATTTGCGCCATTCCAATTTCCATTTGTAATAAAACGCGTTAGAACCACAGATGTCGGAAATTGGAAGGGAGAAAATTGATCCTATCAGTGTCCCTGATACACATACACATAATCCCTTCAAAACAATACAACTAGTGTCTACACTATATGTTGAGATGTGACTATTATACCAAACTAACTAAAGTTGTATCACATGGAACAGTGATGGGATTATACTATAGTTTATCTATTTGTCGACCGACAATCTGTATCCCTTTTCAGAAATAAAATCTTACATCTGATTGCCCCACAAATGAATATAAAACTGACATACCCACAGTAACAGGGAAGATATTTTCATTATTTATCTGTGATTCAGCCCATTCCATTAATAATGATATATATTGGGGTGCTGGTAAAGCTGTAGGACGTTTATATTTATCTCCATCACACCAGTGATACTCATACCTACAATAACACAATAGCAAAGGGATAGAAGAGACTAAAAATCAAGCACTAACAGGGTCTGTATTCACTGATGATATTTAGTAAACCAGGCAATACAACCCTAGTGGTAATTTCAGACTGTTGGTCAATAGAATCTTTCTCAAAAAATAAAATAATACATTAAATTCATTCAAATTTAACTTAATGACTTTCAATCAGTTAATCAGTTGCAAGATCAGTTTGGTTAAAAAGCTATTTTTTTTAAACTACAGTCAACAACTTAAAAATCAGAGCTAAAATCCTGTTTCTTGGGTTATAAAAGTTTATTTAACATAAATGTCAATGAAAACACAAAGGCATGAAGAAATTGAGAAAAACAACTTACTTTGGGCCACCACTCATTGCTGGACAGGATTGTTCTGTACAGTTCTCACACACTGTTCCATATAGTAGATTGATACGGTTGAAAAAGTCAACAACTAAAAAATTAAAATATAGAGTACAGGTATTAGAAAACACTCATATACCAGACCAAGGCATGAAATAAAAAAAATCAATTTGTTCCGGACATCGGATAATTTGTACCGGACATATTTTCTTTATAAAAGTGTATGCCAAAACCGGCGTTATATGACAGAAATTCGCCGTTCTCTCACCTGTACATATAGGTTAACAACTAGCAAATATTAATTTATGTCACTGGAAAAGACATTATTTATATTCCCGATAGGCTACTTCTCAAAGAATGGTCAAGCCGTAAAAAAGGAAATAGGTACCGATAAAAATTGAAGAACAGAACGTCTTCTATTATCTGATTGGACAATAAGAGAAACTTATTTATAGAAACCAATGAATTTCGCCCTTTCATTTTTTCTACTTTCGGTTTCGACAATCTTGCGGAGTTTATCAACATCCAACGGTGCCACTTTAACACGATGCTTCTAAAATAAAATCCGGGTCGGAAGTCAGAGTACATCAATGTATAAAATCCTTACCTTATATTTGAAATAAAAGTAAAAACGTGATTGAATTTCGCCATAATATATTATACAAATGATTACCGTGTCTTATTCTGATATTATATGGTAATTATATAATTAAAACTACTTCAAAATTCGTGAAAAACTTTGTACTAATTTGGGTCTACACCGCCCCATTGTTTTTTTACTTGATTATCCAGACGCTCCCTGTAGTCTTATTCGACCTTTTTTCAATCTCGATTCTTACGCGTGCGACCTTGAGTCAATGTTAAAATGGGAAAATGAAATTATAATGACATATAGATATGAAATTTCATTAATATATTAACCTTTACTTATTGTTTTGGCAAATGCATTGTTCCCGCTTTAGTAGATCTGTTACTGTTTTAACTATTAAAATGTATTACCGTTTTGACTTAAAATTCGTTACCGTTTTGACTCGTTGCCGTTTTATCTGACATTCCTATGCTGTTCTTTTTACGATATGAAGTCAATGCGATGGATGAAAATAAACATGTTTGAAGGACATAAAACTTCTACAGTCTGTTAAAAACGATCGGATTGACTAAAATTGACGATCACCCAAAGAGAAAATATTTAACTTTCGTTAATTTTGTATCGGACAAAATGTCCGACTCAAATGGCATTGTACCGGACATGAGCCGAAATTGTACCGGACAATGTCCGTGTCCGGACGCTTATTTCATGCCTTGTACCAGACACTTTCAATTTCGACATTAAAATATTTTCCAAGCTTCAACTATATAAAAAACTTGAAAAGTTAAGGAATTAAAAATTAAAATCAAAAAATATAATCACAACATTAAAGGGATTCAAAAGCGTATTTCTAAACTTTGTATGTGAATCAGGGACAATGATAGCATCAATTTGCGTTAGTGGAATTGCAAGAACCACAGACATCGGAAGGAATGGAATTTGGAATTGATGCTATCCGTGTCCCTGATACACATACAAAGTTAAGAAAATCACTTAACAATCCCTTTAAGTCTACAGAAAAACATTTTATGGAAACATACCGTGAACAGCAATCCAATCATTGACATCTTCTCCTGGTGGTAACTTGACAACTTCTTTTAAATCTATTCCAGCATTTAATGATGCATTGGCCTGTTTGTGTAAACTATATTTCATAGTTCCAACATCGAATCTTTTTTTAGGTCGAAATGTCTGAAATTTTCAAAACAAATAATGATATGATAAACCTTTTTTAATTGTAAAAAGAATTTTCAAGTCAAATCAACAGTCATTACACTGCCAGTCAATTGTGGGAATATTAATTGAAAAATCAACTCCAAAACTTGTCTGATCAAAGAAAGCATCTTGGAAATAGGTCACATCAGCTATTGCCAAAATATTAGCAATTGTATTGTTCTGTAATTGCCTGGATGGAATGTTTGTAAATGCAAAATGATGACAACAAAGGTCTTTATTATGGTAACAGGTATATATATATTCCTAAAAGAAAGCATCAGGGAATTAGGTGTTAGAGAATTAGGATTTATTAAGGAAATTTTGCAACATTTCTAAATACAACCATAACATAAGCTTATGGAATGGGAAGTAAAATTGTTGTGTAATTTTCTACACTTACAGTGGATGTTTTATTTTAAAAGCAAAATTGCATTCCTACGGGACTGGCAACAATTAACAAAATTGAATAATTAGAATTAGCCATAACGGTAATTAGATAATCTTATTCAGTCTATCTAGGACTGGGAGATGTGTCACTTTTGCCACTTTTGGTAAGTAGAGGCAGTCATATTGAGACATATTTGATAAATCAGGAACTTGAAGCAGTTATTTGATACAATTTCATCAACTATCAGATGATCCTATGGCACAGCTCTAAGATGACACATCACTGTCAAGTTAATCTTGTTCAGTGAATCATCACAGGAAAACAAACTTGACTTTATTTTGTTGATTTTCATGGACGCAGTTTCTTGGGCCAAAGTTCCATGTCATGAAATTTGTTAAAACGCCAGGTTACTGACATCAAAATGGTAACAAATTAAGAACTACTGTCAAAGAGATTTTTTATATCAATCAGATTCAATAAATATTCTAAATAAAACATTACCTTGTCTTTAGAAAAGAAATTAGCGAAAGCGGAAGCCTTCGCAGCCATGTTGAAAATATTAGTGGATGGCGCATGCTCCGAAATCATGATGTGGTGCAGTTCAAGTTAGTTTGGTATTCAGTTTCAATACAAGGGCTACCAAACTAAAGAATCGAATGTTCAGAAAGTTTAATTTTATCATGGAAATTATAACTCCAGAATAAGCAAAATAATCTTATGCGAAAATAAAATTGGATTCAGCCAACAATAGGCCTATTGGGTCTTATCGACCATGTTACAAAAAAGTTACCTAAAATCCAAAACACACATCTTGGTTGATTTATTTTGTATTATGTTAATTAATTATTGTGTCATTCTAGAACACGTTTTGATTTCATCAATGATACAATTGCATATGCTCATCTTCTGATCTAAGTGGAAAATTCTCCAAATAAATTGGTCGATATGTCTCAGGTATTGATTTTTTTTATCTAGGCCAATTTTGACGAACTTCCGGTCTTTCATTCCAGAACTGTTTATGATGATCTGCGTGGGTTCCAGGCATTAATTAAAACTTGTGATTCCATATGGTGCTGATGATATGGTGAGAACTTTTTTCTGTGTAATGTTATGATGTTATCTATCTATCCGAGAAAAGTAGATAAAGATCTATTTAGTAAAAAGATAGAAGTAAAAACAGGCACCTGCAACACAGCCATCACTCATTCACTGCGACTCAAGTCGTACTGGCAATGCCTGCAGTCTGCATTGGACTAGTGGACATGTCCAATAACTATGATCTCATTCATAGGGGCACAGGCACAGCAATAAAAAGATTCACATTGTAGATCCATCGTGCATTGCAGTCGCCCCACCCTACTAGCCTAAACATAGCTTAGTCAGTGTTGCCTGTGATTAAAAAATATTCAGTTTATTATTAGGCCTATAAATGCCAGCACCTTACCTTAAATTTTAATCGTTATGATTTCTGCAATTAATTTTTATTGTTGGACTTATGTCTCTCTCTCCTGAACAAATCAACTAAATTGGGAACTGATAGAATTCAATAACATGCCAACAAAAAATTACTTTGGATTATGGAAATTTGTAACCAAAAACCAAATGGATGTATATTTGGTAAGTTGCATTAAACTATGAACTATGGATGTTGTAATTAGTCATTTTATATGGTCTTTTGGCACTGTTATTTTATCTTTTTTTATGTTGAATGTACAAAAAGTCTGCAATCAAATTCAAAATGTTGCCGTTATATTTTTATTTTGGTTCAGAACTGGCTATCAGGTTTGAACAAGGTATTTTAGTTGATTTGTTCAAAGACAGATTTTTTTTACATAGATATAATTATAGAGTTTATTTGCCTCAGAAACCTTTTACAATTTTTTTTTAGAAAAGTTTTTGTTTCTTTTCAGACTAAGATAAAGTGAGAGTAAATTGGTAGCAACATTAAAGATTACACAGGGAAATGGCCACACAGCAGGAGAAAGATGTTAAATTAGGGCAAATTGAAACAACCATAAATGCTGTTGGTCCATCAAGAATAACTGTTGATGGTGTTGGAGTTGGTCAAATGGAAACAACCAAAGTACAAACAACTGTCATTCCTACTGGTCATCCAAGAATATTTGTGGGTCATGATGGTCTAGCTAGAATAACTTATGATGGTCAACCAGAAACAACTGTCAATCATGCTGGTCAACCAGATGGTCAACCAGCAACTCAAGAAACAACTGTCAATTATATTGGTCAACCAAATATTACTGTGAATTATATTGGTCAACAAGAAGCAAGTGTGAATTATGGAAATAAACCAGGAATAAGCATCAATTATAGTGGTCAACCAAAAACTATAGAAACAACTGGAGTTGATATTAGTCAAATGGAAACCACTATAGATTCTGAAAGTCAAATGGAAACCACCATAGATTCTGAAAGTCAAATGAAAACCACCATAGATTCTGATAGTCAAATGGAAACAACAATAAATGCTGAAAGTCAAATTGCAGCTACTGTAGATAGTGTAAAAGTTGAACTAATAAGAAGGTCGTTTGGTGTTGTTGATGTAAATTTAATAAAAGTAGAATCTGGTGTTGAACACATGGCAACGCAAGTAGAACCAGTTGTTGAAGACATGGCCACACAAGTAGATGTTGCTGATTTGGATATCCAAGAAGAAACCATCAATGAGCATCAGATACATGAAGATGAAGCTGTATTTGACTATGATTTTGAACCATTACCTAATGGAGAGTTTGTATCAGCTGTAGAGGCCTATGAAATGATTAAACAGCATGACCATGTATTTAAAGAATGTCCGAAGGGTCCTAAATCAAATATATGGTTTCTGGTTGACAACTCTGAAAATTTGCAACGAAAATCTGAAAATGTTAAATGTTATTTCAATGATGACTGTGGTTCGTGGGATAACAATGCCTCTCGTTTACATCATTCCTATTATCACATGACCAACAGATTCAAACTCATATTTAAACGTGCTGATATGTATTGTTCTAAAATAGCCAAAAAAGGCGGGACTTGTTATATTCCGTATGAACCTCAACCTGAAGAAAATGAAGTTCTTCATATGATTCGTTATTGCACAGCTTTAAAAGCAGATCCAACATTTCAAAAACATGTCACTTACTTCCTCTGCTCTGGCGATCCCCATTTAGGAGAAGTGGCATTGTATGAATATCTAGGAACTAATTCTGGTAACATGCCATCTAGAAGTATGAAGAGACCGCCTAAAAGTAGAGATGTGGCCAAAAAACAAAATGAAATTAAAAAACGTAAAGAAGGCTATTCCGAGGAGAAAATGGATTTTGTTAAAGAACGTCTACCAAGCCCTGCTTTTGGTTTCATAGAAAATGAACCCTTTATGACAGCATTCCAAGCGTTTGATAAGATTGTATGTCATAAAGAAGTATATGAAGAATGTCCGCCTGGTAACAAATCTAATATGTGGTTACTAGTTGATAACAGTGACAATATCAAACGTGTAAGTTCAAAGCAGAAGAGAAATTTCTATGATGACTGTGGTGTATGGAATAATAAAATGAGTCGAACACACACTCAATATTACCTACTTCATGATAAGTTTAGAATTGTTCTAAAAAAAGATGGAATTTATTGTACGAAAAAGACGGGAAAGGGAAAAAATCTAGTCCATGTTCCTTTGAATCCTCAACCAAAGGAGGAAGACGTAGTAGAAATGTACCGTTATCAAACTTGTCTGGCTTCAAATCCAGAGTTTAAGAAACATGTCACTTATTTCACTTCCGCTTGTGATCCTCAACTAGGAGCTGTTGCTATTTATGAATATATAGGTACATATAATGATAAATCAACCTCCAAAATAAGAACACGACCAAAAGTATTGGAAAAAATGCGAGACGAAGTTTTGTTTAAGAAAACTGGAGATATTTATTCAGAATTGGCTGGAAGTCTGACTAGTACAAAACAAGTACGAAATATGAGATATCGAGAGAAATATTTAATGAAACATGGCGTGCGTCCTGGAGTCAAGAAAGATGCAATAAAAAAAATGAAAATTGCTTCAACTGAACAAAAGACAAAAGGAAAACAAAAAACTGTTTTTCATATTATTTCAAATTAATGTGTTTATTTTTACTGAAGATTTGATCCTGGAATATGCTTCGTAATTTGGCTCTTTCAGCTTTTGTATCCAAAATTCAGACATATTTACATCAAAACACTGAAATTTGATTCAGTTTGTTAATTTTTTAGATAATATTGGTATGATTTGCTTTGACTGTACCTGTTGAGCATGATTTCAGGTGCATTATCTATGTCAGGCCATCTCAAATGGCAGTCTGCGGGCCAAAATAATCCCACAATGCTCTCAACTACAAAGAGATTTAATTAAATCCAGGGCCTAATAATTAAAAGAAAAATATTTAATGCATTTTCAAGCCAAATTGGCACCAAACTTGTGTTAAACATTAGAGCTTCCGGATCCCTGGACCCCATCTGCTATAAGGCTCTGCTTGGTTCTCTAGCTAAGCTATTTGACCCGTTTTAATTAATTGACAAGTCAGATCATAATAAGTAAAATTATGTAATGAAGGAGTGGCCAAATGTTGTCTAAATGGCTGTTATTAAGCTCATCAGTTACATAAAAAAAAGAAAATATCATTGATGACAAGTGGAGATGCCTCCAAATAAAAGGCAAAAATAAACAAACTGTAATATTGATGTAAATTTTAATCTTCATTTATATGTAACATTATAGATTACTGCAGTTAATAGAATTGGTATTTGATAATCTAATATTTTGAAAAATTAACTTGGTGTTTTTTATATCTTTTGAAAAAGTATTGTTAAAAGCAACCGTCTTTTCTTATGTTGAGTAAATGTTTGTATTTAATTCTTATATTTTGTTAAAAGTTACACATTAAAGTTATTTATGATATTTAGAATACCGGTACCTTATCTCCACCACCTTGAAAAAATAGTCAGAATAAGTTTTCTGATTGGATCCTCGGAAAAACCAGATTTTACCATTTGGCAATCAAGCCTTTTAGGACCGATTTTTACAGATTTTGTTGCGGTATAAACTAGAACCTTGTAACTCCAAAAATTAAAATTTCTCAAGTTGGACCAAAAAGTGACATACTAGGTTTTGGCATAGGATGGTAGCAATATGGGGAAGGGCCCCGGTCTGTAAGCACTTATTTCTTTAATTGCAATTTCACTAAAGCTAACATGTTTTATGAAGTCACTACCAGTGATCTGCATAGATAACAATATTAGCTTCCTGTAGATCACTGTCAGTAACGTCATAAAACACGTTAGTTTTAGTGGAATTGCAAGAACCACAGACGTCTGAATGGAAATTGGAATGGGGCAAATTGATACTATCAGTGTCCCCAAGACACATAAAAAGTTTAGAAAACCACTTTACAATGCCTTTAAAGACCCCTTTATAGTTGATAATCAAAAAAATAAGTGCAGACTGTCCTGGCAAAATCTTCCCCATTGCTCGCTGCATGGTATTTGCCAGTTCTCATAAAGTCCATACAGGAGCACAAAACATGCAAAAGTAGGACGTAAAACACCATTTCACTTGATTTGAAAGCTTACTGATCAAATGAACAGTGCTCAGACATGGTTGGCTGGTAGTTGATTGATTTTGTAAACTAGCTCAGACATGATATAGGTTGAGTGGCGCAATCAGTGAACTTAAACAAGTTATCCTTAGCCATTTAATCAGGCAGAGTTTTAATCTCTTGCATGAACAATGTTTTTACTTGTATGCAATAATAAGTGTTGTTCTGAAGGCTTTAATGATGTTTGAATATGTATACTCAAGAACACAGTAGAATTGTGACAATTAGTAATCCTTTACCAACATAGGCTACAACAGATATCAAATCAAATCAAATTATATAATTTTTTATGAAATTTAAATCCAGAAATATTAGGTAATTCTAGGTAACACTCTGAAATCAGAGCGGACACCAGTCATTTAGCCAAAAAAATAGCTATACAGGCAATACAGGGGCATGTGCTATAAGGTTTTGGACCTAGGCCACTCGTATTCATTGAATTGTAATGTAAGATATACCTTACTTCTCAGTTCGTTCGTGGTTGGGTTTTGTTAAACCAGAAATCAAATTAATTTAACTAAGTGCCAGAATTTAATTACTGATATACCTAATCAAGCAGTGTCTAATTTCTAATCAGAACAATAGTCAATAGTTTACAATAATAACCAGAAGTATTGACAGTTACTCTTGACTAAACATCTGTCATAATTACCTTGACCCCTGACCTTTCACCTTTCACCAGCAGCTCTAGGCCAGTATTATAATCAATTATCAACATTGTTATCTATTCATATTGAACTGTTGTTAGATTAATCCATGTTGTTAGTGTTATTAGACAGACATATTGCCTTTTAGTGGAATACCCAGTATATATACGGTATGCAATATTGGTGATTATGTGCTATGAGTTAGGTTTTGGACCTAGGCCACTAGTATTTATTTGATTGTAATGGTAAGATTAGCTTATTTCTCAGTTATTGTCAAATATTGTGTGTCAATGTATGTATATTCACAGCATAGAATTGTAGTGGTTAGATAAATGTTCCAGTGGCGTTTCTATGAATCTTTAGGTGGGGAGGTGGGGGGCCAAGTTGGGGCCAAATAATTGTCAGGGGGGGGGGCTACTAGCACCAGGTATCCGTATGTAACATTATACAAAATTTCAAAATGGGGGTGCCAAGACCGGGCCAGCCTAAATTCTGGGGGGAATGGCCCCACTCCCTCCCCCGTAGAATTTACGCCACTCTAATGTTCATAATTGATGTCTTTAATGACTTCCAAATTGATCAACCAGTATACACCTCACATGATGTTAAACTGATTTTAAATTCCCTTGATACGAGCAAAGCTAACGGTTCAGATAATATTAATAACAATATACTAAAACTGTGTTCTAACGGTTTATCCTTACCATTATCAAAACTTTTTAACATTTGTCAAAACTTATGTGTTTTCCCCAAACAATGGAAATGTTCAAACGTGATTCCTTTGTACAAGAAAAACGACCCTTGTATTTGTTCTAATTATCGTCCAATTTCTTTAATAAGTTCACTTGGAAAAGTTTTTGAAAGACTAATATATAATCATATGGACATATATATTGTGGACTTTTATGGAATAATTGTTCTCAAAATGACGCTGACAAATTAGAAAAATTAAATTTAGATGCTATTCGTTCTATCACAGGCCTCGTTCGTGGCACTTCTCATTCCGTTTTATACAAAGAATCTGGTTTTACTAGCTTAATCGATCGAAGACTTACTCACAAAATTATACTATTTTATAAAATGATTAATAGAATGACACCTCAATATCTAAGTATTCTGGTTCCTCCAAATATTTCAACTGTAAATCCGTATAATGTAAGACACGGTTCTCAGCTCCGCACTTTACCCTGGCAAACAGTATCATATAAATCCTCATTTCTTCCATCTGCTGTACAAACCTGGAATACATTACCCACTGCCCTTCGAAATTCTTCTTCTTTGTCTAAATTAAAATATCAACTCTCAAAATATATTTCTAAATCTTCTGTCCCTATCTATTTTTACTCTGGGGACCGTCCCCTCCAAATATTACATACCAGACTAAGAAATTGCAAAAGCACCTTACAAGCCCACAAATTTCTTATGCACATCAGCGACAATCCCTCATGTTTATGTGGACATCCCTTTGAGGATTCCGAGCATTACCTCCTTCACTGCAGACTCTTCTCTAATACACGCAACACGACTATAAATCTCCTTCCATTTCATCACCGCTCTATCTCTTCACTTCTTTCTGGTAATCCAGACTTATCTTTAAGTATCAATGCTCATATTTTCTCTACTGTTCAAAAGTTTATTTCCTTATCCAAACGCTTTGTAATCTAATACCTACGATATATACTCTCCCTCTACGTCTATTAATTTACTGCCGTAAGTTACAATTGGCTCACGCCTTATACCAATGAATGGATTTATACATACATGTATATAGACCTTCTGATCCACTAATGTATTATTTTGAAACAATTGTAAATAATTTTGTATATAGATACGGTCGAAACAGACTAAAATAAGCTTTATGCTTGTCTCTGGATCGACTAGATTGTATTTTAGAATTGTATTGTATATATAACGTAACTTGTATAGAAATAAATATTGTTTAAACTATAATTGATGACTAATGGAAACATGAAAAGTAAAATAAACAAGGATTAATTCCCTTATTACACGACCATGACAGACCTTTCTTTGGTCTTGGCAAAAAGTATGGCAAAAGCTACATATGCAATAGCTTCATAATAATCTGATCAAATTTTCTGGAATTAGATGAACCACAAATATTTGAGGTGATTTCAATCATCATATAAGTTATAAAAATAAATTTGATGGGACCATTTTGACTTTTTCAAAGAAGCAGACCATTTTGACTTTTTCCGGAGCCATTGTGACCTCGGATTTAGTTGAAATCAATAAGTTATTTATTTTAGGACCATTGTGACCAAAATTGGGACCATGCATTTTGGCTTTTGGGACCATTTTGACTGAGTACCATTTAGTTTTAGTGCCAAGATGACTGTAACCTATTTCATTAACCTTTTTTCGTTTCCATCAGAATTCAGTATACTTTCCAAATTTTTGTGTATTATTGCAATTTGTGACTGTTTCCTTTCAAATGTATTCCTAATATTTAGTCATATGTAATTCTGTTGTAAAGAACCGGTATTGAACTTGCAATATGCATAAATCTTTATAAACATAATTGCATTGGTTAATGTGACATTTTGACTTAAGAATTACTTGGTCTGTTGCCAATTTGCTTTGTGGTTCAAGTTCAGTTTGATCCAACATATAAAAGGTACCGTACCTCAGTTTTTGACCATTTTGTCCAAATTTGTAAGAAAAGCTGCCAGCTATTGAATGATAAGAAACATTTAAGCTGTGATCCATAAAAAAAGATCTGTCCAATTTCCCCATTAGTAAGCGTGGTCTGTGCTTGCTGAGATAAATTTATTCAACAGTATTCAACTCTGAATTTCAAACAACGTAGGACATGTTTTAAGATTGACCTTGAAGAAGATTACAAAATGAATGAATAAAAAAACAGACTGGTATGATTTACCACAGAGAAATACAATAGATAAATATAATGACATGAATTATTATCAAGATAAACCTATATACATATTGATCAGAGTGCTGCACCTGTTTCCTATATAATAAATGATTAAGATAATAAAACCATGTTGTTATTGTTATCAATCTGATCAATAGTTTATTCTGGTTTATTTTTAACCACAAATACTATTAATAATAAAGTCCAGCAAAGAAAGTTGTGCATATTTATGTCTGATTCAAAAAATGAACACAAGTAATTATCTTAAAGGGATTGTAAAGTGGTTTTCTAAACTTTGTATGTGTTTCGGGGACACTGAGAGCATCAATTTGCGCCATTCCAACGTCTGCGGTTCTTGCAATTCTCCTTAAATTAAAGTGTTTATGACATCACTGACAGTGATATACCGAAAGCTACTATTGATATCTATGCAAATCACGAGTGTTACCTGTGTCCCCAATACACATACAAAGTTTAGAAAACCTCTTTACAATCCCTTTAATTTTTGGAATAAAATGTGCTTATCATAGAAGATCGTATTTGTGGCATCATCAAACACTTAGTTTAAGTGGAATAACAGATACAGATTGAAAATTGGAATTGATGCTATAATAAGTAAGTGTTCCTGATGCACATACAAAATTTAGAAAAACAAATTTGAAATAAATGACACCGTTTATGTTTTGAATTGGAGTACCGGGTAATATAGATTAGAAGGTACTATTTCAATGTGGAGATTGAACCCTGGATTTTCAGGCAAGTGAGTATCTAGACAAAACTGGGCCTACCTAGTGATGTGATATTTCCGTAGAATGTTAAACAGTTTAGTGACAGACATAATAAATAGTGTCAATTTTTTTTTCTATTTTCAGAATTGATAGAAATATCCTAAAAAAAACAAAATGGCAGAAGCAACAGATCTGAAACCTGAAATCAGCACAAATTTATCTGAACCTAGCACATCATCTCTTACAATAGTTACTGAACCTTGTTCCCTACAGGACACTGACACTGGTAATGATGCATATGATTATGACAGTTTTGACGAACAGAATTATGAGAAACCAACAGAGAGATGGGCCCCATTAGGTGCAGCAGCCAGTCCCACACCTTCTCATCATGCTGAATCCAGGTAATAAACGTGATTTTATCTATACTCCCATTGTAGAAGCAGAAGCACAAGCCTCTAGGTCACAAGTTTAGACTATGGATATAAATAGAAAACTTTTTACTGAATAATAATCAAGGATATATTTGGCTACTTCTTGATAAATTTACAAGAAAAAAATATAAAACTCAAATTCCAATATGTACACATGAAAAAAATATAAAAATGTATTAATGATAGAGAACATGAAACTAAGTTTATGTTTTTATATTTTTGTGATAGAGAACATGAAACTGAGTTAATGTTTTTAATAATTAGTGATAGAGACCATGAAACTAAGTTAATGTTGTTATTTATAAGTGATAGAGACCATGAAACTAAGTTAATGTTTTATTTACTAGTGATAAAGACCATGAAACTAATTTAATGTTGTTATTTACTAAGTAGTGATAAAGACCATGAAACTCAGTTAAGGGAACTGGAATCTGAACAAGAACAATTGAATTCATCTTTAATGGCATTAACATCACATTTCGCTCAAGTTCAGTTACGATTAAAACAGATAGTTAGTGCTCCTGCAGATGATAAAGAAGTGAGTGTTGTTCTCTTACAATTTATTTTAAACCATTTAGCATTTTAAGCCATGGTGCAGATTCTGAATTATTTTTGATGTTTACCCTTCCTTTACTGGCTTTACCCGAGATGCAAATGATGTTGCGGAGTTTTATCCAAACAGAAATTGACTATATATCCCATGATATGTCTGAAGTCATGTGATGTAAATAAATACCACCAATGAATGATAACAATTTGCCTAACATTTTGTCGAAATGTTGTTGTGTGTATAGGTCTACCGGAACCAATAGTTTGTTGCCAGGATTTGTTGGCCAACATGTTGTCGAAAATATTGTTGTTGTGTACAGGACTTAACAGGGTTCTGATTTTGTGGTACCATATGTATACATAAGTATAAGTAAACAGACTTATAGATCTTTCTTTCAATATGTAGAAAGGATAATTTGGATAAAAATTCCTCAATATTTAAAGTATTAGAAAATGGCCATAAATGTAGCTTTTGGTCCTCTGTATCACAAATATCTGTTTATTAACTTCCAGAAACTATTAACAGAACTAGAACAGTTTGCATTCCGTGGTATACCTGATGTTAGAGGCTGTAGTGAAATAGAAGATGCCATGAAAGTTATGGTAAGTCATAGTTATAATAAGCCATAATGATAATAGCTGTCAATCAAATGTAACATCAAAGGGAAACTCTTCATGAACAAGTGGCCACGTTTTAGCCAAAATAAAGTCAGGGTTCAAAGGGTTAAAAGACCAAAATATGAATCGTCGTTTAGTAACACTATGCGTTATATAGAAACATTATACAGAAAATAAGGATTAATGTGAAGGTGGGGATATAATTGAAGGAATTATATGATTTTTGTACAGTTCTAGTAGGCTATTTAGAAATAATAAAATCTTTAATCGACCATCGGAAATACTGAACATTCCCTTTTAAAAGAAAGAGAATGATGTATTAGGAACTAACTATCTTAATGTTAACAAAGAAGTCTTATATCATCTAATGACAGTGATATAATAATCTCTATTCAGTTCATACAGTATCGGTACTCAGTATGAAGGATATATTAAAGGGATTGTAAAGTGATTTTCTAAACTTTATATGTGTATTGGGGACACTGATAGCATCAATTTGCGCCATTCCAATTACCATTCTGTGGTTCTTGCAATTCCACTAAAACTAACACGTTTTATCACGTCACTGGTAGTGATCTGCATAGATATCAATAGAAGTTTCCGGTAGATCACTGTAAGTGACGTTAGTTTTAGTGGAATTACAAGAACCACAGATGTCGGAATGGAAATTGGAATAGCGCAAATTGATGCTATCAGTGTCCCCAATACACATATAAAGTTTAGAAAATCACTTTACAATCCCTTTAAATGTGTTTTATAATGATATGGAGTGTTATAGAAGATAATATCGTCATTATATTGTCATCTATTATATTGACAGAGTGAAAAAGAACATGAAGCTAAGATCTCACAGCAAAGAGAGAAACAAAAGGAGTTAATAACACAGTTAAAAACTCAACTTGAAGATCTGGAAACTTATGCTTATGAGGTAAATATATATCAGTTAAATATTTAATAATTTATGATTAGGCATTGGATGTTAATTACGTTTCTTTCTTTTCTAAATGGTAAACTTAAAGCAGCCGCATATTGCTTCATCCCAAAATTTGATAATAAAGCGGACTGAGAGATAAAAAAAATAAATTTGAACAAAAAGTTTTTTTGAAAAGAATGGCCTTAATCCAATAAGAATGAGGGAAAGGAACAATAAGTAATCTCATGATCTGTTGTGCATTGTGGAAACCAATTGGTTTCAAGATTGACACAATTCCCTCATTGTACATTGCAAGGCCTTTGACCATCTTCATTAGCCCATATTTGTACAGAAAAGTAGAACTATCTTTTAGATAATGCAGTGAATATTTTTGTCCTACTGTTAATGAATATACAGTAAATTCTAAAAAAAGATTTTTTATATTAAAGACTGGTAATGCTGAACTTCCAACTACTAAAGTGATAGAAAAACAGAAAATAGTTATAGATGAATTGAAACAGAAGATAGATTTAGATCTCCAGGATTTTGATTATTTATCGTAAGTGTGCTATGTGTATAAGTGTATAAAATATCTAGAGAAATATACTCGAATAATAATCTAGAGCAATATATTTGATTCCTGATATGTCTTTTGCTGAACCCTTTGGACATCTTAAAAATCAAGGTCACTAACTGTTCGACCAAAAATATTTTAGCCTCAGAATCTGTAATTTTTGTTCACAACTCTTCTACGAAATGTGTTAGCAATGTTGAGACATACCTACTTTTTAAAAAAACAATTGTGCTGAAATTTTCTTTGAGAAAAAGATTGTTGTGTATTTTTGGAACACAACATGTGGAATACAGCCAGATTTGTATTGTTTTTCAGTCCAGATGATCTAAAAGAGGTTGTGAACCATGCCATAGCTCAGGTAATCTTTATTCCATTCATAAACTATTTTTTGTTTTCATTAAATAACTCAAATATGAGTACAACTTATACATATTATTATTAATTTGAAAATCTGTGATATGAAAGAGGGAATTATTAAAGGGACAGTCTGAATTGTTTTTTGGTCAAAAATGTTTTTTGCTCAAATTTTTGAAAACTTTACACCAAAATCGGTAACTATGTGCCCTTTAATGTATCTGAAAGTTTTAACTAAAAAAATCCAGCCGTTAATTTTTATACGTTAAAAACATGCTTAAATTTTTTAAAAAACCTTACGTAAGGTTTTTAAGTGTGTTATGTTTTTTGGACGCTGATAGGAAACTACTGAACGGATTTGAGTAAAATAAACGCCTAATTGTAGAGAAATGTCCCTCTTGTGTATTTAAAAAGTTCCAGCTAGAAATATTTAGCCATTTAAAGGGCAAACGCCAAAACTAGGTCAAATTGCTTAATTAACAATAAGTACTCCCTGTTTGTAATTAACCCTTTAAAATCAAATTCAGTTTGATCAAGAAGATAGAGAGATACAATAAGCATACTTTAGAAATACTCTCAGGTAGCATTTGTGATTTTTTTGATAATGGAAACTTTTTTCAAAAAAGCAGAATGACCCTTTAAAACCTGTTATCTTTATGTGGGCAGTATTAATAATAGTAATTATCTGTATATAAGTATATTAATATAGACTGTTCTGTATTATATAAGTAAGCTGCTAGAGTGATAATAACACTCTTTATCCTCACCTTTCAATAATGATATGTATTGCTTATATAGAAAAATTGCTAGATGTTCTTCAACCAAAGACATGGCATATTGTTGTAATTGTGTTCGGTAATGCTCTGATGTTGAAAGGATAAAGTTGTTAAAAAATTGCTTCCTGGTACAGATATTATCAACATAACTATAACTGCATGGACAATTGATGATCAATTTGATTAATTTGATACTGCCTGTCAGATGTTATTCTGATAAGTGATACAGATGGCTGAAATCAAACTTTCATTTGAGAAAAATATTTAGATGACTACATGATTGATTTTAAAGAAGCTCCATGTGTATGTTATTTTATTAGGCTATGAATAGCATGTTGAAGCTTTTGTTCATGTCATCATAGAAATAGAAAAGGACTAGAAATCTAAGTCTTCACATTGTCTATAGAACTTCTGTTTCAATTTATGGTTGACCTATTTTCTCCTTTGGCGACAAGTTGACCCTAAGTGATATACTGTGACAGAGAGACTGGATGTTCTGGTTTAATTACATCGTGTTTAACATGGCTTTTAAATTAATATGACTTTTTGCAGAAACCAGAGGTTAAGTGAGTTCCCAAAATTCAACGCATGCGTGCCAAGCATAAATATTGTGTTATTATTCACTAACAATTCTGTGATGTCATGAATCCTGAACTCTCTGTAATGTTATATTTTAGATTGTGAATCCTGGTAAAGTAAAAGAGAAACTAGTTGATCAGTTACAGACACAGATTGTGGATTTAGAAAGATTTATACAGTTTTTACAAGGTAATTTCACTATATCACAATTAGACGATGCAGTGTCAAGAACTCAAGGAAACAACACTCACAAAAGTGTTTGTGATGGGTTCAACCTGGGGGACTGACGTAGAAAAAGCGTCTGGCTGGATGGGACAAAAAATGTTAAAGATTCCTTGACAGCTGGAAATTGAAAATAAAAGTATGGTAGGCTAATGCCTCTCAAAATGTCCTTCATTGCACATTGCATGATGTTTGCCAATCCTAATTAAGTGCAGAAAAGTAGGACGTTTTACTTTCATTTCTGAATAACTTTATATATTATGTTGGTGGTTGATAAAATATCTGTATAATTTCAGGTGAAGCAAGCAGTCCTGGTCCATTAGGTAAAGAAAGATGTACATGTTTGGTTCATTCTAAGGTCAGTATATTAATATTTTTCACATAGGAATATATTTGTCTAAATCCTCATTTAAATTTCAGCATTCAAATGTAGTGTTTGAAATGGATATATAAAATTTCTAGATGTGTTAAAAATGTCAGCTATTGAAGGTTTTTTTTATTAAAATATGTTCATTATCTTTCAGAACCCTTCTGATGGAAATAAATGTACAGATCATTCCTTTCCCAAATCATCATCACAAACTGATTTCAAGAAAAAACGTCATGAGGTAAGCCAATATTGGTGAATAGTTTTGAATAGTACAAAGTCTCAAATTGGCTTTGCTTTGCTATCATGAAAATGGAAAGGTTGATGTGAAATGACTAAAGCGCTGTATAATATTAATTTCTCTTGTAATGTTCCATTGAAGTTCACAAATTCTTTCTAAAACTTTAATTTTTTTTTATTTTAACTCCAAGCTGAATTATATTGGTTTGACATAGTTTTGTTTTTATCACTTGATTAAATAATCTGAATTATTTTGAATTTTAACTTAGATAACTATTGAGATTTTTCTTTCATTTAGAATATAAGTACCATTTTCTGACTAGTATTGAATATTACTGATCTGATCTATCTAGGGTGTCTAATTTAAAAATGATTGATATATTCAAGGATATGAAAGAAAACACCAGTACTACAGTAAAGAAAGTATTAACAGTATTACAGATATATATTATCAGTCAACTAGGTTGTGGTAGTAGAGAATTCAAACACAATATGATGAAGAAAACACCCAAAGGCAATCACTGGGGGTAAGTATATTATTTATTTTAAAGTGAATAATATAATGGATAGTTTTAAATTGATTGTAAAGTGGTTTTCTAAACTTTGTATGTATATCGGGGACACTGATAGCATCAATTTGCGCCATTCAAATTTCCATTTGATATCTATGTAGATCACTGGTAGTAACGTCATAAAACACGTTGGTTTTAGTGGGATTGCAAGAACCAAAGATGTAGGAATAGAAATTGGAATGTCACATGTTTACTTTTGTGGTAGATTTTCAATTAATGCAGAAATGATCTATAACAAACATCAGTGTGGTTGTGCAACGGGTGCTGCAATCTTATTTGATTATTTGATGCAGCACTTCTGCACTTGCAATTATGTATTGGTCATAGTATTGCATGTACCAGGAAAGGAAGGGTGAAATGCGGCCCGAGTCATAACATTGACGATGGTTTAACCGAAAGTCTGATCAAACAGCAAATCATTGAACTGCTGAGTTAGAAGTATTAGAAATACTGCTAATTTTTAAATATTTTGATAGTTCTATTATTGAGCATTATTCAAACAGAGAAAATGATGTCTCATTGTAACGTTTTAAAGTTATATATAAAACATTGTTATTATAGAGATTTACGAGCTAGATTAGAGGTAGCTATAGATAAAACTATACAAACAGTTAAAACACAAGAACAGAAGAAATCTGAATCAGATACAGAAGATTATTCAGATGATTCTACTGAGGTATGTACGGTAATAGAATTAAATAGAATTATCTCCCTTGTTACCATAATATCACTTTTTTTGTTATGAAAAGGGCAACGGTAAAGATGACCCGACAGAATATATTGACCTTGAGCGGGGTAAAAACAGGATTTTTCCAGGGGCCCGTATGAGCTTGGTCAGAGTACAGGGGATGAGGCCCCCGGAAGCACTGGGTTTTAGCTATTTGATTCACTGCATCAATTCCAATCGAAGCTATATTTTTGGATTTTATTGATGTTTATGCCTGCGGCCGGTCGGCTCAACTTTACCGATTGCACTTTGTCAACCAATGGATATCAATAATGAAGGGGTGATAACCGAACCTGGACTTCCCTCTAGCTATGCCACTAAGGGTGCACTTGATTAGCAAGTTCTGCACAAATTTGGTCAAAGTTACAACAAGTGTCTTTCCCAAATTATTACCATACAATACAACTTATTTTTCAAAATACTATGAGGTCGAACCAATATGAAACTGAGTTGTGCAAGATCAAGTTTCACACTATGATGATTCTGTTATGTATTATAGGCAGATGATATGAGCAGTGCTGAAGTTGTTCAGGCTGTAAGAAGAGATTTAGCTATGGCCATTAAAGATCTGATGGAACATGGTTTGATGGAGGTAAGATTTTAAAAAAATGGCAGGATCAATGTTCATTTGTATAAACAATATTTATTTACATAATAGGATTAGGGAACAGGCTTTCGCCTATAGTACCCTTTCCTTAATGTTTATTTGTGTGAACATAGATATTTTTTTAACTTTTCAAAAGCTTTAATGACTCGGCAAGTTGTGTCCTAAGAATTTTTTTCATTCCATTTAATTGACAAAAGCTCATCTTGCTCTGCAGACAAACATTTTGGATCACAAAATATAAGGTACATGAATATAACAAAATAGTTAAAATCTAGTCAACAATCAAGTTTTTGATTTGATGATCTAATTGGGAAATGAGTGCAATCCAAATTTTTATCTCCTGTAGGTTGGTCAGAGTAAAAGTATGGTACCATTTGGATGTTTTCCATCTCGATCAGCTACTATCACCAGAGCACTACATGGTTGGGATCTTCTTCTTAAATTCTATGAAATGAAGGTAAAATTTTATCATTAAAGTCATTTTTTCATGACAGAAATGGAAGTGGTTCAAATAGGCTTAAATTTCTTTGAAAGATCAAAATTTATATTTTACATGTATAATTTTACTACCGGTAAATTAAATTATTATTAGTTCTGCTCGAAATGGAATTCTTTGTATAACTGAGGGGGAACTACAACTAGTTATTATTGATAAGACACTTGTATGTTACTTAGGAAAAGTAGGCTAATTTTTAAAGAAATCTTTTTTTACAACCTTTTATACTTTTAAAAGAAAGCTTGGACTGCTTAGCATATTATATGTTATAGTGTTACTTTGTTATTTCAGCATGGAAGAGAATACAATGATTCACCAGCTAGGAAGTTATCTCAATCATTTCATCTAGATATAGTAGGTGGTAAACCTATTACAGCTAAACAAACATTACTAGGTGCTATAGATACCATAGTTACTACCCATACACCATTAAAACGTAGTGAAGATTCACATTTTAAAGCCTTTATTTGTATGGCGTTAAAGTAAGTAAAAGTTTTCTATATTAGAATATTCATCATTGTTAGGATTTAAAGGGATTGTAAAGTGATTTTCTAAACTTTGTATGCGTTTCGGGAACACTGATAGAATCAATTTGTGCCATTCCAATTTTCATTCCGACGTTTGTGGTTCTTGTAATTCCACTAAAACTAACATGTTTTATGACGTCACTGACAGTGATCTGCATACATATCAATAGTAGATCACTGCCAGTCAAAGTAGCTTATGGTAGATCACTGCCAGTCAAATATTTTTCGGATAATCAAAAAATTTATCCAAGAAATAATTCAATGGTTTTATAATTTTTAATTTCAGTGAAAGAAAGTTAGTGACATGGTTAAGATTATTATTCCGTACACAGACATTAATAGATTTATATTATCAAGATTGGAGTTATGTGGCTAGAACAGGTATGGAACATATTTAATATTTCTATAATATTTGAATGCTACAACTTGTAAGTATTATCATATGAAAAAACTGACATAAATGAATCAAGCATCAAAACTTGTATTCAGGATATATAGGCTGTCTTTGATTACCGAAGTTAGACCCTTGCGTCGATTTATTTTGTAAAAAAGTGACTGGCTATCAGATGAAACTGACTGGCTAGGCATTTTTTTTTCAGTTAGCCAATTTTGAACTGGCCGAATTGGCTATCAAATAAAATTGGCGGTTTTTGACGGCTAAGACGGATTTCCTTCATTAAACGTATTAAAGGGTCTAACTAAAGTAAATTACTTTCTGTACCAAATGTACAAGACATATGCTGAAATAGATTGTTTGAAAATTTCAAAGCGAGAATTGGAGTAACAACTTCAGGTTCTGTTTTAATATGTTTCGTTTTTTAAATGAATTGAGCTTTACTTTACAGGGCTAAATGAAATCAGTATCACTAAAGCTGCTAATACGGTCATTTGACACAATGATATCAGAACATGTCTAGTTTTGCTTTAATCTTGTTATGATTATATTTTTCTGGGATTTATGGGGATATGAATTAAATAATTGGGTACAGAAAATCTATGGTGGCGATTTTACCATTTACGTGCTTGTATACAGACCATATTATTGTTGTCTGTGTTAGACCTGACTCTTATTATTCACCATTTCTTTTTTCAGGTTTTGATGATGCATTAAAAGCTTTAGACAGACTCAATACTGTTCAGTTTAAACTACCAGTTGATATGGCAGTTAGACCATTCAGTAAAATTAGAGATGCTTTCTAGAGGAACAAATATAAATACAGTGAACTCTGTTCTTTCCGACATCTGAGTACTACGACATTCTGAGTAATCCGACATCTATGTCTGGTCCCCATTGAATTCCTCCTGTATTGTTGAAAGGGCAGTTCATATTTGTTAAATTGGTTGTGTTATCCAGTTATGTTTTGTTCCTAAAAGAAGATCTAATTTTAGGATTTTTGAACACCAGTGCTCTCAGAAGGAAATCAGTATATGGTTAAAAATCTTGCACAAAGAAACTTTTATTGTTGTTTTTTCATGTATTATTTTCATTATGTCTCATCACCTATTAACCCTTTGATAAGTGAAACGACACATATGACATCACAGATGTACATTATATGTCGCTAATGTGACACATGCTATAACGTCATTAACGTCAAATTAAGTCGCTCCCTACAGTATGACGTCATAATTAAACTCACTGCTCTAAGGGTTAACATAATTGTAGCCAGAAAACGTCCACTGACTTCAGTATAAGAAGGGTTTGTTTGTTTGTTTGTTTTCTTTCTTTTGAATTCCAATTTGGTATTATAAAATCAGAGTATTCCATTTATAATATATTCCAATTTGATTCCTTTTGATCAATGATTCCTATTGTGTTGATATTGATATGTTATGTTGTTATGTTTATGTATTAAAACTTATTTAATTTAATCATTTTACACTAGAGGCGTTTTTGTGGACCGATTTGAGTAGGTAGATAAGCTATTTTGTGCATTTGTGAGCCATGACAATTAGGCTCTCTCTATGAGGACGTATATTGTCGGCACCCCTGTCCGTCCGTCTGTCCGTCCGTCCGTCTGTCAACATTTGCTCGTAAACGCTCTAAAAACAAGAGTTTTTGACGGAATCAAATGAAATTTAATATGTGTATACATATTCATAAAACGAAGATCAAGTTCAAATTTGAGCTATTTTCGATCGTTAGAAACAGAGTTATTGCCCTTGCCACAAATCTGTCGGTCTGTCAGTCAACATTTGCTTGTAAACACTCTAAAAACTAGAGTTTTTGACAGAATCAAATGAAATTTGATATGTGTATACATATTCATAAAACGAAGATCAAGTTCGAATTTGAGCTATTTTCGATCGTTAGAAGCAGAGTTATTGCCCTTGCCCCAAATCTTGAATATGCTATTACTCTCTTAGTTTTCAACCGATTTTGATGAAACTTAAAATGGATGTTATTGGACCTAAATCGAAAGGTTTGAGAAAGTTTAATTTTATCCCGATTAAATTTTTCGTTAGGCGTATATGGCCGTGGTCCACTATCTTTATATTTTTTTTTGTTTATAGATTAAACAAAATTGTCAAAAGTAGATATAACAAGTAACGCCTACAGTCTTTTTAATTAGTTTAAAAATAAACTGTCTTGTTTAATAGCTATTGCTCAGAAATCCATTAAATAAACCTATTTTGCAGAATTTGTTAATTATGATTGATAAAGCAGTCTAATTAAAACCAGACCCTAATTTCGTTCGTTCGTTTTTTTTTTAAATCCGGTTTTTAACCACTACATTAGGGTCTGAGAACCAGGCGCGGCAACAGCCGTTCACGTTAACTTTGACCTAACCTTGATAAACATGACCTGATAAACTAGTCTACAGCACTTAGGAATCCTAGAATGCACCTATTGTTCGCGAACAAAATCCCAGCGCGGGAGAGGGCAAAGATCTGATTGGTTAAAACAAAGGTCATTAAGGTTAGGTCAAAGTTAACGTGAACGGCTGTTGCCGCGCCTGGTTCTCAGACCCTAATGTAGTGGTTAAAAAACCGGATTTAAAAAAAAACGAACGAACGAAATTAGGGTCTGATTTTAATTAGACTGATTGATAAAGTAGCTTTTTATTGTGTTATTTTAATAATTTTGAGGTTGTTATTACTTTTATATTTGTAGTTTATTATTTAAGACTGTGTATGTGTATTATTCATTTTGCATTTCCAGATTATGACATATCTATAGAAATAAAAGTTATAAAGTGTTTGTACACACATAATCCTTTCAAAATTGTCATAGATCTTTATTTTTCTTTAAAATTATTTTGAAAGTCAGTCTCTGATTCTAATCTCACTTTATATTTTGATTTTTGAGATAAAGGATTTTCTTTTCATTTTTAAAATGTAAGATTTATCTGTGAGATATCTAATAATCACTATTATTATATAATCTCATATTTATTCGCCTATCTTCCAAAGTTCTATCAGAGTCTGGTTCTATATGTTTTAAAATCTTCCTTGATCTGTGTGCATCTAGTCTTCTTCATATCTTGTAAGTCTTACTTTACTTATTAATATTTATTTAAGATGATTTATTAATTTTTCTATGTAGTCCCTCCTTTGTTTACATCATAATATTTGTTTATTTTTCTTGTTTACTATTCTAACTGCCTTTCTTACTCTTAGTATTAATTTATAATGTTATAAGCATTGTTTTAACACCTTTATTCATTGTTTTGTTTTCTTGTTAATTTAAGTGCAATAATTTGTTAATATGTAAACAGAGTTGTATATATATTAAATATATTTAAATGGTTTATGTGTATTTAAATGGTTTATGTGTATATATATTTAAAGATCTAACATAATATTATTTAAATGGCATTTAGTAATTGATATAAGTTATAAATAGAACAATAGTATATAAATTATTATTAAAAACAATTACTTTATTACAACTAGATTCCACTCAAATGTCGACTATAATAAAGATAGTAATTGTTTTCAATATAATATTGTCTAACATATAAATTATTTACAAATTGTGTAAATATTATGTTTTCTGAAAAATATTTGAAACAACTACCTTGGTTAAAGGGATATGTTCACTAACTGTTTGACCAAAAAACGTATTAGCTAATCTAATCCGTAATAATGTCCTAAAATGTCCTAAACTTGAATTTTAAGCTTTCAAATCCTGATGTATCCATAATTATAATAATAATAATAATCACTTAATTAGGCCCTAAAGCTTCTCTAGCATTATAAGCCTTTGAAAGTCAAACATACAACTCGCTGTTCAGTAAGACTATGCCTTATATAGAAAATACATGTACAGAAAATGAAAGATAACTGTAACGGTACAGGTATAATTTGTGGGATTATGCAATTTTTGGGCAGTTCCAGTAAATCTGAAGGCTATTTACATAAATTAAAGACTCAAATCGACCCTCTAAAATGCTGAACATTATACTTTAATATCCTACTCTTTATTATGTTTGTCCCCATGGGCTGGGTGTGAGACAGGACCGTTATCACTTGTGGTATTGGGCCTAATTCTGACCCATGTAAAATAAAGAGTTTATTATTATTATTATTAAAAGTTACCATTAAACGTGAAGAAATCTGGGTTTTTTTGTCTACAATAAATAAACATAATTCTTTTCTCTATTCCAAGATAATTTGTTCTATTTTTTACAATCCCATTCAGATCTGAATATTTAGTTTTGTGGTTTTTTCTGCACGCAGCAGGTTACTAAACTTTCCATCAGAAATAATATGCAGATGATTCTTCTTAAACTATGTCCTATAAAAATTGTGTCAATCCTTAGCATGATTATGATTGATTGAAAATTAAAGGACCAGGAAAATGAGATGCATCAAAATTTTGAAAGTTGAGAAATCATGAAACAAACATCCAGATCAGCATTTTAGTTTGATTATTTTTAATAAGTTTCTTGTTTTATACATTCCTTGTTGAGTTCCAGTTATTTATGTCATAACCAAGTTGTTGCTCTATCGTCTAATAATACTGTATTATACAGAATCTCAAATACGACATGGTTTTGAATTTGTAATTTGAAATTTTAGTTTTAAATTTGAATTTGAAAAAATAATTTTGAATGTAAAATATGAATTTGAAATCTTAATTTCGAATTTGAAATCTTAATTTCGAATTTGAAATCTTAATTTCGAATTTGAAATCGAATTTAGGCTGCAAATTCATAGAAACGCCACTGTCCATAACCTCTAACATTTATTTGAATTTTTCTGTAAGATGTTAATGCTAGGGGCAGACGAGCATATTTTATTCGTCCAATCGCAGCGAATTTTATAATCACCCCAAAAAATACGCTCGTGTACGGCCGTAAAAACATATTTTTGGGGGTGATTATAAAATTCGCTGCGATCGGGCGAAAAAATACGCTTGTCTGCCCCTAGCATAAGATGCATCCTTATTCCAGTTTTTTATTGAACCTGAAAGACAAATAGGGTGGAAGGAAAGGGTGTGTTGATAAGGAAAGTTTGAAAAAGGAAAGTTCAAATCCTGTTACTTGTATATATTTTAAAACAAAATATATTATATGAATGACGTATTTCATTCCAGTATTTTTTACTATGAGTCGAATTCTCTAAATATTCTAGAGGAGGTGCTTAACTGCATTGATTATCCATTATACGGGGCGCTGAACAAGTCTATGTAAAATTTGATCAGCTGATGGGGCCACTTGACCTATTTCAATACAAAGTCTATGGAAAATTATCCATGTTCTGACCTAATATGGACTTTAAAAAAAAAAAAAAAAAAAATTGAAAAAAAGGTCAAAGATGGGGTTTCCGCATATGAAACGAATCAGAATTTCGTAGCGCATCTTCTCAACACAACATTGGGACGATATATTATCATACCGGGCTTAACGGGGTCATCAAACATTTAAAACTCTCCAAAATGGCTTCCAAAAGGTAAAAATCCGGTCAAAGGCAATTAGGCTTATATTTTAACTGTTTTTTCAGTTGTTCACAACAAATCAATATATGCTGAAATTGATGGACTAAACGAAAGTATTTGATTTTGGAAAAAAAAAGAAAAAAAAATTTTCTTTCACCGAGGGTCGAACTCGGGGACGTGAGACCCCGTAGGTGACGCTCCGGCACGCTATCCACTCGGCTAGCCGGAGCTTGCTGAAATGGGGCTAGGGTTAGCTAAAGTCAGTGTCCTAGACTAGGGTAAACGCGTTTTTTTCTTAAAGTAAACTACGTTTTGGTCAATAAATGTTTGAAAAAAGGGTCAAAGATGGGGTTTCCGCATATGAAACGAATCAGAATTTCGTAGCGCATCTTCTCAACACAACATTGGGACGATATATTATCATACCGGGCTTAACGGGGTCATCAAACATTTAAAACTCTCCAAAATGGCTTCCAAAAGGTAAAAATCCGGTCAAAGGCAATTAGGCTTATATTTTAACTGTTTTTTCAGTTGTTCACAACAAATCAATATATGCTGAAATTGATGGACTAAACGAAAGTATTTGATTTTGGAAAAAAAAATTTTCTTTCACCGAGGGTCGAACTCGGGGACGTGAGACCCCGTAGGTGACGCTCCGGCACGCTATCCACTCGGCTAGCCGGAGCTTGCTGAAATGGGGCTAGGGTTAGCTAAAGTCAGTGTCCTAGACTAGGGTAAACGCGTTTTTTTCTTAAAGTAAACTACGTTTTGGTCAATAAATGTTTGAAAAAAGGGTCAAAGATGGGGTTTCCGCATATGAAACGAATCAGAATTTCGTAGCGCATCTTCTCAACACAACATTGGGACGATATATTATCATACCGGGCTTAACGGGGTCATCAAACATTTAAAACTCTCCAAAATGGCTTCCAAAATGTAAAAATCCGGTCAAAGGCAATTAGGCTTATATTTTAACTGTTTTTTCAGTTGTTCACAACAAATCAATATATGCTGAAATTGATGGACTAAACGAAAGTATTTGATTTTGGAAAAAAAAAGAAAAAAAAATTTTCTTTCACCGAGGGTCGAACTAGTCAGTGTCCTAGACTAGGGTAAACGCGTTTTTTTCTTAAAGTAAACTACGTTTTGGTCAATAAATGTTTGAAAAAAGGGTCAAAGATGGGGTTTCCGCATATGAAACGAATCAGAATTTCGTAGCGCATCTTCTCAACACAACATTGGGACGATATATTATCATACCGGGCTTAACGGGGTCATCAAACATTTAAAACTCTCCAAAATGGCTTCCAAAAGGTAAAAATCCGGTCAAAGGCAATTAGGCTTATATTTTAACTGTTTTTTCAGTTGTTCACAACAAATCAATATATGCTGAAATTGATGGACTAAACGAAAGTATTTGATTTTGGAAAAAAAAAGAAAAAAATTTTTTCTTTCACCGAGGGTCGAACTCGGGGACGTGAGACCCCGTAGGTGACGCTCCGGCACGCTATCCACTCGGCTAGCCGGAGCTTGCTGAAATGGGGCTAGGGTTAGCTAAAGTCAGTGTCCTAGACTAGGGTAAACGCGTTTTTTTCTTAAAGTAAACTACGTTTTGGTCAATAAATGTTTGAAAAAAGGGTCAAAGATGGGGTTTCCGCATATGAAACGAATCAGAATTTCGTAGCGCATCTTCTCAACACAACATTGGGACGATATATTATCATACCGGGCTTAACGGGGTCATCAAACATTTAAAACTCTCCAAAATGGCTTCCAAAAGGTAAAAATCCGGTCAAAGGCAATTAGGCTTATATTTTAACTGTTTTTTCAGTTGTTCACAACAAATCAATATATGCTGAAATTGATGGACTAAACGAAAGTATTTGATTTTGGAAAAAAAAAATTTCTTTCACCGAGGGTCGAACTCGGGGACGTGAGACCCCGTAGGTGACGCTCCGGCACGCTATCCACTCGGCTAGCCGGAGCTTGCTGAAATGGGGCTAGGGTTAGCTAAAGTCAGTGTCCTAGACTAGGGTAAACGCGTTTTTTTCTTAAAGTAAACTACGTTTTGGTCAATAAATGTTTGAAAAAAGGGTCAAAGATGGGGTTTCCGCATATGAAACGAATCAGAATTTCGTAGCGCATCTTCTCAACACAACATTGGGACGATATATTATCATACCGGGCTTAACGGGGTCATCAAACATTTAAAACTCTCCAAAATGGCTTCCAAAAGGTAAAAATCCGGTCAAAGGCAATTAGGCTTATATTTTAACTGTTTTTTCAGTTGTTCACAACAAATCAATATATGCTGAAATTGATGGACTAAACGAAAGTATTTGATTTTGGAAAAAAAAATTTTCTTTCACCGAGGGTCGAACTCGGGGACGTGAGACCCCGTAGGTGACGCTCCGGCACGCTATCCACTCGGCTAGCCGGAGCTTGCTGAAATGGGGCTAGGGTTAGCTAAAGTCAGTGTCCTAGACTAGGGTAAACGCGTTTTTTTCTTAAAGTAAACTACGTTTTGGTCAATAAATGTTTGAAAAAAGGGTCAAAGATGGGGTTTCCGCATATGAAACGAATCAGAATTTCGTAGCGCATCTTCTCAACACAACATTGGGACGATATATTATCATACCGGGCTTAACGGGGTCATCAAACATTTAAAACTCTCCAAAATGGCTTCCAAAATGTAAAAATCCGGTCAAAGGCAATTAGGCTTATATTTTAACTGTTTTTTCAGTTGTTCACAACAAATCAATATATGCTGAAATTGATGGACTAAACGAAAGTATTTGATTTTGGAAAAAAAAAGAAAAAAAAATTTTCTTTCACCGAGGGTCGAACTAGTCAGTGTCCTAGACTAGGGTAAACGCGTTTTTTTCTTAAAGTAAACTACGTTTTGGTCAATAAATGTTTGAAAAAAGGGTCAAAGATGGGGTTTCCGCATATGAAACGAATCAGAATTTCGTAGCGCATCTTCTCAACACAACATTGGGACGATATATTATCATACCGGGCTTAACGGGGTCATCAAACATTTAAAACTCTCCAAAATGGCTTCCAAAAGGTAAAAATCCGGTCAAAGGCAATTAGGCTTATATTTTAACTGTTTTTTCAGTTGTTCACAACAAATCAATATATGCTGAAATTGATGGACTAAACGAAAGTATTTGATTTTGGAAAAAAAAAGAAAAAAAAATTTTCTTTCACCGAGGGTCGAACTCGGGGACGTGAGACCCCGTAGGTGACGCTCCGGCACGCTATCCACTCGGCTAGCCGGAGCTTGCTGAAATGGGGCTAGGGTTAGCTAAAGTCAGTGTCCTAGACTAGGGTAAACGCGTTTTTTTCTTAAAGTAAACTACGTTTTGGTCAATAAATGTTTGAAAAAAGGGTCAAAGATGGGGTTTCCGCATATGAAACGAATCAGAATTTCGTAGCGCATCTTCTCAACACAACATTGGGACGATATATTATCATACCGGGCTTAACGGGGTCATCAAACATTTAAAACTCTCCAAAATGGCTTCCAAAAGGTAAAAATCCGGTCAAAGGCAATTAGGCTTATATTTTAACTGTTTTTTCAGTTGTTCACAACAAATCAATATATGCTGAAATTGATGGACTAAACGAAAGTATTTGATTTTGGAAAAAAAAAATTTCTTTCACCGAGGGTCGAACTCGGGGACGTGAGACCCCGTAGGTGACGCTCCGGCACGCTATCCACTCGGCTAGCCGGAGCTTGCTGAAATGGGGCTAGGGTTAGCTAAAGTCAGTGTCCTAGACTAGGGTAAACGCGTTTTTTTCTTAAAGTAAACTACGTTTTGGTCAATAAATGTTTGAAAAAAGGGTCAAAGATGGGGTTTCCGCATATGAAACGAATCAGAATTTCGTAGCGCATCTTCTCAACACAACATTGGGACGATATATTATCATACCGGGCTTAACGGGGTCATCAAACATTTAAAACTCTCCAAAATGGCTTCCAAAAGGTAAAAATCCGGTCAAAGGCAATTAGGCTTATATTTTAACTGTTTTTTCAGTTGTTCACAACAAATCAATATATGCTGAAATTGATGGACTAAACGAAAGTATTTGATTTTGGAAAAAAAAAGAAAAAAAAATTTTCTTTCACCGAGGGTCGAACTAGTCAGTGTCCTAGACTAGGGTAAACGCGTTTTTTTCTTAAAGTAAACTACGTTTTGGTCAATAAATGTTTGAAAAAAGGGTCAAAGATGGGGTTTCCGCATATGAAACGAATCAGAATTTCGTAGCGCATCTTCTCAACACAACATTGGGACGATATATTATCATACCGGGCTTAACGGGGTCATCAAACATTTAAAACTCTCCAAAATGGCTTCCAAAA
This sequence comes from Lottia scabra, assembly GCA_029955415.1. Lineage (NCBI taxonomy): Eukaryota > Metazoa > Mollusca > Gastropoda > Lottiidae > Lottia > Lottia scabra. The sequence goes on along the minus strand of JARJEI010000003.1, from coordinate 8,864,942 downwards.
GGTAAAAATCCGGTCAAAGGCAATTAGGCTTATATTTTAACTGTTTTTTCAGTTGTTCACAACAAATCAATATATGCTGAAATTGATGGACTAAACGAAAGTATTTGATTTTGGAAAAAAAAAGAAAAAAATTTTTTCTTTCACCGAGGGTCGAACTCGGGGACGTGAGACCCCGTAGGTGACGCTCCGGCACGCTATCCACTCGGCTAGCCGGAGCTTGCTGAAATGGGGCTAGGGTTAGCTAAAGTCAGTGTCCTAGACTAGGGTAAACGCGTTTTTTTCTTAAAGTAAACTACGTTTTGGTCAATAAATGTTTGAAAAAAGGGTCAAAGATGGGGTTTCCGCATATGAAACGAATCAGAATTTCGTAGCGCATCTTCTCAACACAACATTGGGACGATATATTATCATACCGGGCTTAACGGGGTCATCAAACATTTAAAACTCTCCAAAATGGCTTCCAAAAGGTAAAAATCCGGTCAAAGGCAATTAGGCTTATATTTTAACTGTTTTTTCAGTTGTTCACAACAAATCAATATATGCTGAAATTGATGGACTAAACGAAAGTATTTGATTTTGGAAAAAAAAAATTTCTTTCACCGAGGGTCGAACTCGGGGACGTGAGACCCCGTAGGTGACGCTCCGGCACGCTATCCACTCGGCTAGCCGGAGCTTGCTGAAATGGGGCTAGGGTTAGCTAAAGTCAGTGTCCTAGACTAGGGTAAACGCGTTTTTTTCTTAAAGTAAACTACGTTTTGGTCAATAAATGTTTGAAAAAAGGGTCAAAGATGGGGTTTCCGCATATGAAACGAATCAGAATTTCGTAGCGCATCTTCTCAACACAACATTGGGACGATATATTATCATACCGGGCTTAACGGGGTCATCAAACATTTAAAACTCTCCAAAATGGCTTCCAAAAGGTAAAAATCCGGTCAAAGGCAATTAGGCTTATATTTTAACTGTTTTTTCAGTTGTTCACAACAAATCAATATATGCTGAAATTGATGGACTAAACGAAAGTATTTGATTTTGGAAAAAAAAATTTTCTTTCACCGAGGGTCGAACTCGGGGACGTGAGACCCCGTAGGTGACGCTCCGGCACGCTATCCACTCGGCTAGCCGGAGCTTGCTGAAATGGGGCTAGGGTTAGCTAAAGTCAGTGTCCTAGACTAGGGTAAACGCGTTTTTTTCTTAAAGTAAACTACGTTTTGGTCAATAAATGTTTGAAAAAAGGGTCAAAGATGGGGTTTCCGCATATGAAACGAATCAGAATTTCGTAGCGCATCTTCTCAACACAACATTGGGACGATATATTATCATACCGGGCTTAACGGGGTCATCAAACATTTAAAACTCTCCAAAATGGCTTCCAAAATGTAAAAATCCGGTCAAAGGCAATTAGGCTTATATTTTAACTGTTTTTTCAGTTGTTCACAACAAATCAATATATGCTGAAATTGATGGACTAAACGAAAGTATTTGATTTTGGAAAAAAAAAGAAAAAAAAATTTTCTTTCACCGAGGGTCGAACTAGTCAGTGTCCTAGACTAGGGTAAACGCGTTTTTTTCTTAAAGTAAACTACGTTTTGGTCAATAAATGTTTGAAAAAAGGGTCAAAGATGGGGTTTCCGCATATGAAACGAATCAGAATTTCGTAGCGCATCTTCTCAACACAACATTGGGACGATATATTATCATACCGGGCTTAACGGGGTCATCAAACATTTAAAACTCTCCAAAATGGCTTCCAAAAGGTAAAAATCCGGTCAAAGGCAATTAGGCTTATATTTTAACTGTTTTTTCAGTTGTTCACAACAAATCAATATATGCTGAAATTGATGGACTAAACGAAAGTATTTGATTTTGGAAAAAAAAAGAAAAAAAAATTTTCTTTCACCGAGGGTCGAACTCGGGGACGTGAGACCCCGTAGGTGACGCTCCGGCACGCTATCCACTCGGCTAGCCGGAGCTTGCTGAAATGGGGCTAGGGTTAGCTAAAGTCAGTGTCCTAGACTAGGGTAAACGCGTTTTTTTCTTAAAGTAAACTACGTTTTGGTCAATAAATGTTTGAAAAAAGGGTCAAAGATGGGGTTTCCGCATATGAAACGAATCAGAATTTCGTAGCGCATCTTCTCAACACAACATTGGGACGATATATTATCATACCGGGCTTAACGGGGTCATCAAACATTTAAAACTCTCCAAAATGGCTTCCAAAAGGTAAAAATCCGGTCAAAGGCAATTAGGCTTATATTTTAACTGTTTTTTCAGTTGTTCACAACAAATCAATATATGCTGAAATTGATGGACTAAACGAAAGTATTTGATTTTGGAAAAAAAAAATTTCTTTCACCGAGGGTCGAACTCGGGGACGTGAGACCCCGTAGGTGACGCTCCGGCACGCTATCCACTCGGCTAGCCGGAGCTTGCTGAAATGGGGCTAGGGTTAGCTAAAGTCAGTGTCCTAGACTAGGGTAAACGCGTTTTTTTCTTAAAGTAAACTACGTTTTGGTCAATAAATGTTTGAAAAAAGGGTCAAAGATGGGGTTTCCGCATATGAAACGAATCAGAATTTCGTAGCGCATCTTCTCAACACAACATTGGGACGATATATTATCATACCGGGCTTAACGGGGTCATCAAACATTTAAAACTCTCCAAAATGGCTTCCAAAAGGTAAAAATCCGGTCAAAGGCAATTAGGCTTATATTTTAACTGTTTTTTCAGTTGTTCACAACAAATCAATATATGCTGAAATTGATGGACTAAACGAAAGTATTTGATTTTGGAAAAAAAAAGAAAAAAAAATTTTCTTTCACCGAGGGTCGAACTAGTCAGTGTCCTAGACTAGGGTAAACGCGTTTTTTTCTTAAAGTAAACTACGTTTTGGTCAATAAATGTTTGAAAAAAGGGTCAAAGATGGGGTTTCCGCATATGAAACGAATCAGAATTTCGTAGCGCATCTTCTCAACACAACATTGGGACGATATATTATCATACCGGGCTTAACGGGGTCATCAAACATTTAAAACTCTCCAAAATGGCTTCCAAAAGGTAAAAATCCGGTCAAAGGCAATTAGGCTTATATTTTAACTGTTTTTTCAGTTGTTCACAACAAATCAATATATGCTGAAATTGATGGACTAAACGAAAGTATTTGATTTTGGAAAAAAAAAGAAAAAAATTTTTTCTTTCACCGAGGGTCGAACTCGGGGACGTGAGACCCCGTAGGTGACGCTCCGGCACGCTATCCACTCGGCTAGCCGGAGCTTGCTGAAATGGGGCTAGGGTTAGCTAAAGTCAGTGTCCTAGACTAGGGTAAACGCGTTTTTTTCTTAAAGTAAACTACGTTTTGGTCAATAAATGTTTGAAAAAAGGGTCAAAGATGGGGTTTCCGCATATGAAACGAATCAGAATTTCGTAGCGCATCTTCTCAACACAACATTGGGACGATATATTATCATACCGGGCTTAACGGGGTCATCAAACATTTAAAACTCTCCAAAATGGCTTCCAAAAGGTAAAAATCCGGTCAAAGGCAATTAGGCTTATATTTTAACTGTTTTTTCAGTTGTTCACAACAAATCAATATATGCTGAAATTGATGGACTAAACGAAAGTATTTGATTTTGGAAAAAAAAAATTTCTTTCACCGAGGGTCGAACTCGGGGACGTGAGACCCCGTAGGTGACGCTCCGGCACGCTATCCACTCGGCTAGCCGGAGCTTGCTGAAATGGGGCTAGGGTTAGCTAAAGTCAGTGTCCTAGACTAGGGTAAACGCGTTTTTTTCTTAAAGTAAACTACGTTTTGGTCAATAAATGTTTGAAAAAAGGGTCAAAGATGGGGTTTCCGCATATGAAACGAATCAGAATTTCGTAGCGCATCTTCTCAACACAACATTGGGACGATATATTATCATACCGGGCTTAACGGGGTCATCAAACATTTAAAACTCTCCAAAATGGCTTCCAAAAGGTAAAAATCCGGTCAAAGGCAATTAGGCTTATATTTTAACTGTTTTTTCAGTTGTTCACAACAAATCAATATATGCTGAAATTGATGGACTAAACGAAAGTATTTGATTTTGGAAAAAAAAATTTTCTTTCACCGAGGGTCGAACTCGGGGACGTGAGACCCCGTAGGTGACGCTCCGGCACGCTATCCACTCGGCTAGCCGGAGCTTGCTGAAATGGGGCTAGGGTTAGCTAAAGTCAGTGTCCTAGACTAGGGTAAACGCGTTTTTTTCTTAAAGTAAACTACGTTTTGGTCAATAAATGTTTGAAAAAAGGGTCAAAGATGGGGTTTCCGCATATGAAACGAATCAGAATTTCGTAGCGCATCTTCTCAACACAACATTGGGACGATATATTATCATACCGGGCTTAACGGGGTCATCAAACATTTAAAACTCTCCAAAATGGCTTCCAAAATGTAAAAATCCGGTCAAAGGCAATTAGGCTTATATTTTAACTGTTTTTTCAGTTGTTCACAACAAATCAATATATGCTGAAATTGATGGACTAAACGAAAGTATTTGATTTTGGAAAAAAAAAGAAAAAAAAATTTTCTTTCACCGAGGGTCGAACTAGTCAGTGTCCTAGACTAGGGTAAACGCGTTTTTTTCTTAAAGTAAACTACGTTTTGGTCAATAAATGTTTGAAAAAAGGGTCAAAGATGGGGTTTCCGCATATGAAACGAATCAGAATTTCGTAGCGCATCTTCTCAACACAACATTGGGACGATATATTATCATACCGGGCTTAACGGGGTCATCAAACATTTAAAACTCTCCAAAATGGCTTCCAAAAGCTAAAAATCCGGTCAAAGGCAATTAGGCTTATATTTTAACTGTTTTTTCAGTTGTTCACAACAAATCAATATATGCTGAAATTGATGGACTAAACGAAAGTATTTGATTTTGGAAAAAAAAAGAAAAAAATTTTTTCTTTCACCGAGGGTCGAACTCGGGGACGTGAGACCCCGTAGGTGACGCTCCGGCACGCTATCCACTCGGCTAGCCGGAGCTTGCTGAAATGGGGCTAGGGTTAGCTAAAGTCAGTGTCCTAGACTAGGGTAAACGCGTTTTTTTCTTAAAGTAAACTACGTTTTGGTCAATAAATGTTTGAAAAAAGGGTCAAAGATGGGGTTTCCGCATATGAAACGAATCAGAATTTCGTAGCGCATCTTCTCAACACAACATTGGGACGATATATTATCATACCGGGCTTAACGGGGTCATCAAACATTTAAAACTCTCCAAAATGGCTTCCAAAAGGTAAAAATCCGGTCAAAGGCAATTAGGCTTATATTTTAACTGTTTTTTCAGTTGTTCACAACAAATCAATATATGCTGAAATTGATGGACTAAACGAAAGTATTTGATTTTGGAAAAAAAAAATTTCTTTCACCGAGGGTCGAACTCGGGGACGTGAGACCCCGTAGGTGACGCTCCGGCACGCTATCCACTCGGCTAGCCGGAGCTTGCTGAAATGGGGCTAGGGTTAGCTAAAGTCAGTGTCCTAGACTAGGGTAAACGCGTTTTTTTCTTAAAGTAAACTACGTTTTGGTCAATAAATGTTTGAAAAAAGGGTCAAAGATGGGGTTTCCGCATATGAAACGAATCAGAATTTCGTAGCGCATCTTCTCAACACAACATTGGGACGATATATTATCATACCGGGCTTAACGGGGTCATCAAACATTTAAAACTCTCCAAAATGGCTTCCAAAAGGTAAAAATCCGGTCAAAGGCAATTAGGCTTATATTTTAACTGTTTTTTCAGTTGTTCACAACAAATCAATATATGCTGAAATTGATGGACTAAACGAAAGTATTTGATTTTGGAAAAAAAAAGAAAAAAATTTTTTCTTTCACCGAGGGTCGAACTCGGGGACGTGAGACCCCGTAGGTGACGCTCCGGCACGCTATCCACTCGGCTAGCCGGAGCTTGCTGAAATGGGGCTAGGGTTAGCTAAAGTCAGTGTCCTAGACTAGGATAAACGCGTTTTTTTCTTAAAGTAAACTACGTTTTGGTCAATAAATGTTTGAAAAAAGGGTCAAAGATGGGGTTTCCGCATATGAAACGAATCAGAATTTCGTAGCGCATCTTCTCAACACAACATTGGGACGATATATTATCATACCGGGCTTAACGGGGTCATCAAACATTTAAAACTCTCCAAAATGGCTTCCAAAAGGTAAAAATCCGGTCAAAGGCAATTAGGCTTATATTTTAACTGTTTTTTCAGTTGTTCACAACAAATCAATATATGCTGAAATTGATGGACTAAACGAAAGTATTTGATTTTGGAAAAAAAAAATTTCTTTCACCGAGGGTCGAACTCGGGGACGTGAGACCCCGTAGGTGACGCTCCGGCACGCTATCCACTCGGCTAGCCGGAGCTTGCTGAAATGGGGCTAGGGTTAGCTAAAGTCAGTGTCCTAGACTAGGGTAAACGCGTTTTTTTCTTAAAGTAAACTACGTTTTGGTCAATAAATGTTTGAAAAAAGGGTCAAAGATGGGGTTTCCGCATATGAAACGAATCAGAATTTCGTAGCGCATCTTCTCAACACAACATTGGGACGATATATTATCATACCGGGCTTAACGGGGTCATCAAACATTTAAAACTCTCCAAAATGGCTTCCAAAAGGTAAAAATCCGGTCAAAGGCAATTAGGCTTATATTTTAACTGTTTTTTCAGTTGTTCACAACAAATCAATATATGCTGAAATTGATGGACTAAACGAAAGTATTTGATTTTGGAAAAAAAAATTTTCTTTCACCGAGGGTCGAACTCGGGGACGTGAGACCCCGTAGGTGACGCTCCGGCACGCTATCCACTCGGCTAGCCGGAGCTTGCTGAAATGGGGCTAGGGTTAGCTAAAGTCAGTGTCCTAGACTAGGGTAAACGCGTTTTTTTCTTAAAGTAAACTACGTTTTGGTCAATAAATGTTTGAAAAAAGGGTCAAAGATGGGGTTTCCGCATATGAAACGAATCAGAATTTCGTAGCGCATCTTCTCAACACAACATTGGGACGATATATTATCATACCGGGCTTAACGGGGTCATCAAACATTTAAAACTCTCCAAAATGGCTTCCAAAATGTAAAAATCCGGTCAAAGGCAATTAGGCTTATATTTTAACTGTTTTTTCAGTTGTTCACAACAAATCAATATATGCTGAAATTGATGGACTAAACGAAAGTATTTGATTTTGGAAAAAAAAAGAAAAAAAAATTTTCTTTCACCGAGGGTCGAACTAGTCAGTGTCCTAGACTAGGGTAAACGCGTTTTTTTCTTAAAGTAAACTACGTTTTGGTCAATAAATGTTTGAAAAAAGGGTCAAAGATGGGGTTTCCGCATATGAAACGAATCAGAATTTCGTAGCGCATCTTCTCAACACAACATTGGGACGATATATTATCATACCGGGCTTAACGGGGTCATCAAACATTTAAAACTCTCCAAAATGGCTTCCAAAAGGTAAAAATCCGGTCAAAGGCAATTAGGCTTATATTTTAACTGTTTTTTCAGTTGTTCACAACAAATCAATATATGCTGAAATTGATGGACTAAACGAAAGTATTTGATTTTGGAAAAAAAAAGAAAAAAATTTTTTCTTTCACCGAGGGTCGAACTCGGGGACGTGAGACCCCGTAGGTGACGCTCCGGCACGCTATCCACTCGGCTAGCCGGAGCTTGCTGAAATGGGGCTAGGGTTAGCTAAAGTCAGTGTCCTAGACTAGGGTAAACGCGTTTTTTTCTTAAAGTAAACTACGTTTTGGTCAATAAATGTTTGAAAAAAGGGTCAAAGATGGGGTTTCCGCATATGAAACGAATCAGAATTTCGTAGCGCATCTTCTCAACACAACATTGGGACGATATATTATCATACCGGGCTTAACGGGGTCATCAAACATTTAAAACTCTCCAAAATGGCTTCCAAAAGGTAAAAATCCGGTCAAAGGCAATTAGGCTTATATTTTAACTGTTTTTTCAGTTGTTCACAACAAATCAATATATGCTGAAATTGATGGACTAAACGAAAGTATTTGATTTTGGAAAAAAAAAATTTCTTTCACCGAGGGTCGAACTCGGGGACGTGAGACCCCGTAGGTGACGCTCCGGCACGCTATCCACTCGGCTAGCCGGAGCTTGCTGAAATGGGGCTAGGGTTAGCTAAAGTCAGTGTCCTAGACTAGGGTAAACGCGTTTTTTTCTTAAAGTAAACTACGTTTTGGTCAATAAATGTTTGAAAAAAGGGTCAAAGATGGGGTTTCCGCATATGAAACGAATCAGAATTTCGTAGCGCATCTTCTCAACACAACATTGGGACGATATATTATCATACCGGGCTTAACGGGGTCATCAAACATTTAAAACTCTCCAAAATGGCTTCCAAAAGGTAAAAATCCGGTCAAAGGCAATTAGGCTTATATTTTAACTGTTTTTTCAGTTGTTCACAACAAATCAATATATGCTGAAATTGATGGACTAAACGAAAGTATTTGATTTTGGAAAAAAAAATTTTCTTTCACCGAGGGTCGAACTCGGGGACGTGAGACCCCGTAGGTGACGCTCCGGCACGCTATCCACTCGGCTAGCCGGAGCTTGCTGAAATGGGGCTAGGGTTAGCTAAAGTCAGTGTCCTAGACTAGGGTAAACGCGTTTTTTTCTTAAAGTAAACTACGTTTTGGTCAATAAATGTTTGAAAAAAGGGTCAAAGATGGGGTTTCCGCATATGAAACGAATCAGAATTTCGTAGCGCATCTTCTCAACACAACATTGGGACGATATATTATCATACCGGGCTTAACGGGGTCATCAAACATTTAAAACTCTCCAAAATGGCTTCCAAAATGTAAAAATCCGGTCAAAGGCAATTAGGCTTATATTTTAACTGTTTTTTCAGTTGTTCACAACAAATCAATATATGCTGAAATTGATGGACTAAACGAAAGTATTTGATTTTGGAAAAAAAAAGAAAAAAAAATTTTCTTTCACCGAGGGTCGAACTAGTCAGTGTCCTAGACTAGGGTAAACGCGTTTTTTTCTTAAAGTAAACTACGTTTTGGTCAATAAATGTTTGAAAAAAGGGTCAAAGATGGGGTTTCCGCATATGAAACGAATCAGAATTTCGTAGCGCATCTTCTCAACACAACATTGGGACGATATATTATCATACCGGGCTTAACGGGGTCATCAAACATTTAAAACTCTCCAAAATGGCTTCCAAAAGCTAAAAATCCGGTCAAAGGCAATTAGGCTTATATTTTAACTGTTTTTTCAGTTGTTCACAACAAATCAATATATGCTGAAATTGATGGACTAAACGAAAGTATTTGATTTTGGAAAAAAAAAGAAAAAAATTTTTTCTTTCACCGAGGGTCGAACTCGGGGACGTGAGACCCCGTAGGTGACGCTCCGGCACGCTATCCACTCGGCTAGCCGGAGCTTGCTGAAATGGGGCTAGGGTTAGCTAAAGTCAGTGTCCTAGACTAGGGTAAACGCGTTTTTTTCTTAAAGTAAACTACGTTTTGGTCAATAAATGTTTGAAAAAAGGGTCAAAGATGGGGTTTCCGCATATGAAACGAATCAGAATTTCGTAGCGCATCTTCTCAACACAACATTGGGACGATATATTATCATACCGGGCTTAACGGGGTCATCAAACATTTAAAACTCTCCAAAATGGCTTCCAAAAGGTAAAAATCCGGTCAAAGGCAATTAGGCTTATATTTTAACTGTTTTTTCAGTTGTTCACAACAAATCAATATATGCTGAAATTGATGGACTAAACGAAAGTATTTGATTTTGGAAAAAAAAAATTTCTTTCACCGAGGGTCGAACTCGGGGACGTGAGACCCCGTAGGTGACGCTCCGGCACGCTATCCACTCGGCTAGCCGGAGCTTGCTGAAATGGGGCTAGGGTTAGCTAAAGTCAGTGTCCTAGACTAGGGTAAACGCGTTTTTTTCTTAAAGTAAACTACGTTTTGGTCAATAAATGTTTGAAAAAAGGGTCAAAGATGGGGTTTCCGCATATGAAACGAATCAGAATTTCGTAGCGCATCTTCTCAACACAACATTGGGACGATATATTATCATACCGGGCTTAACGGGGTCATCAAACATTTAAAACTCTCCAAAATGGCTTCCAAAAGGTAAAAATCCGGTCAAAGGCAATTAGGCTTATATTTTAACTGTTTTTTCAGTTGTTCACAACAAATCAATATATGCTGAAATTGATGGACTAAACGAAAGTATTTGATTTTGGAAAAAAAAAGAAAAAAATTTTTTCTTTCACCGAGGGTCGAACTCGGGGACGTGAGACCCCGTAGGTGACGCTCCGGCACGCTATCCACTCGGCTAGCCGGAGCTTGCTGAAATGGGGCTAGGGTTAGCTAAAGTCAGTGTCCTAGACTAGGATAAACGCGTTTTTTTCTTAAAGTAAACTACGTTTTGGTCAATAAATGTTTGAAAAAAGGGTCAAAGATGGGGTTTCCGCATATGAAACGAATCAGAATTTCGTAGCGCATCTTCTCAACACAACATTGGGACGATATATTATCATACCGGGCTTAACGGGGTCATCAAACATTTAAAACTCTCCAAAATGGCTTCCAAAAGGTAAAAATCCGGTCAAAGGCAATTAGGCTTATATTTTAACTGTTTTTTCAGTTGTTCACAACAAATCAATATATGCTGAAATTGATGGACTAAACGAAAGTATTTGATTTTGGAAAAAAAAAATTTCTTTCACCGAGGGTCGAACTCGGGGACGTGAGACCCCGTAGGTGACGCTCCGGCACGCTATCCACTCGGCTAGCCGGAGCTTGCTGAAATGGGGCTAGGGTTAGCTAAAGTCAGTGTCCTAGACTAGGGTAAACGCGTTTTTTTCTTAAAGTAAACTACGTTTTGGTCAATAAATGTTTGAAAAAAGGGTCAAAGATGGGGTTTCCGCATATGAAACGAATCAGAATTTCGTAGCGCATCTTCTCAACACAACATTGGGACGATATATTATCATACCGGGCTTAACGGGGTCATCAAACATTTAAAACTCTCCAAAATGGCTTCCAAAAGGTAAAAATCCGGTCAAAGGCAATTAGGCTTATATTTTAACTGTTTTTTCAGTTGTTCACAACAAATCAATATATGCTGAAATTGATGGACTAAACGAAAGTATTTGATTTTGGAAAAAAAAATTTTCTTTCACCGAGGGTCGAACTCGGGGACGTGAGACCCCGTAGGTGACGCTCCGGCACGCTATCCACTCGGCTAGCCCGGAGCTTGCTGAAATGGGGCTAGGGTTAGCTAAAGTCAGTGTCCTAGACTAGGGTAAACGCGTTTTTTTCTTAAAGTAAACTACGTTTTGGTCAATAAATGTTTGAAAAAAGGGTCAAAGATGGGGTTTCCGGCATATGAAACGAATCAGAATTTCGTAGCGCATCTTCTCAACACAACATTGGGACGATATATTATCATACCGGGCTTAACGGGGTCATCAAACATTTAAAACTCTCCAAAATGGCTTCCAAAATGTAAAAATCCGGTCAAAGGCAATTAGGCTTATATTTTAACTGTTTTTTCAGTTGTTCACAACAAATCAATATATGCTGAAATTGATGGACTAAACGAAAGTATTTGATTTTGGAAAAAAAAAGAAAAAAAAAATTTTCTTTCACCGAGGGTCGAACTAGTCAGTGTCCTAGACTAGGGTAAACGCGTTTTTTTCTTAAAGTAAACTACGTTTTGGTCAATAAATGTTTGAAAAAAGGGTCAAAGATGGGGTTTCCGCATATGAAACGAATCAGAATTTCGTAGCGCATCTTCTCAACACAACATTGGGACGATATATTATCATACCGGGCTTAACGGGGTCATCAAACATTTAAAACTCTCCAAAATGGCTTCCAAAAGCTAAAAATCCGGTCAAAGGCAATTAGGCTTATATTTTAACTGTTTTTTCAGTTGTTCACAACAAATCAATATATGCTGAAATTGATGGACTAAACGAAAGTATTTGATTTTGGAAAAAAAAAAGAAAAAAATTTTTTCTTTCACCGAGGGTCGAACTCGGGGACGTGAGACCCCGTAGGTGACGCTCCGGCACGCTATCCACTCGGCTAGCCGGAGCTTGCTGAAATGGGGCTAGGGTTAGCTAAAGTCAGTGTCCTAGACTAGGGTAAACGCGTTTTTTTCTTAAAGTAAACTACGTTTTGGTCAATAAATGTTTGAAAAAAGGGTCAAAGATGGGGTTTCCGCATATGAAACGAATCAGAATTTCGTAGCGCATCTTCTCAACACAACATTGGGACGATATATTATCATACCGGGCTTAACGGGGTCATCAAACATTTAAAACTCTCCAAAATGGCTTCCAAAAGGTAAAAATCCGGTCAAAGGCAATTAGGCTTATATTTTAACTGTTTTTTCAGTTGTTCACAACAAATCAATATATGCTGAAATTGATGGACTAAACGAAAGTATTTGATTTTGGAAAAAAAAAAATTTCTTTCACCGAGGGTCGAACTCGGGGACGTGAGACCCCGTAGGTGACGCTCCGGCACGCTATCCACTCGGCTAGCCGGAGCTTGCTGAAATGGGGCTAGGGTTAGCTAAAGTCAGTGTCCTAGACTAGGGTAAACGCGTTTTTTTTCTTAAAGTAAACTACGTTTTGGTCAATAAATGTTTGAAAAAAGGGTCAAAGATGGGATTTCCGCATATGAAACGAATCAGAATTTCGTAGCGCATCTTCTCAACACAACATTGGGACGATATATTATCATACCGGGCTTAACGGGGTCATCAAACATTTAAAACTCTCCAAAATGGCTTCCAAAAGGTAAAAATCCGGTCAAAGGCAATTAGGCTTATATTTTAACTGTTTTTTCAGTTGTTCACAACAAATCAATATATGCTGAAATTGATGGACTAAACGAAAGTATTTGATTTTGGAAAAAAAAAGAAAAAAAAAATTTCTTTCACCGAGGGTCGAACTCGGGGACGTGAGACCCCGTAGGTGACGCTCCGGCACGCTATCCACTCGGCTAGCCGGAGCTTGCTGAAATGGGGCTAGGGTTAGCTAAAGTCAGTGTCCTAGACTAGGGTAAACGCGTTTTTTTCTTAAAGTAAACTACGTTTTGGTCAATAAATGTTTGAAAAAAGGGTCAAAGATGGGGTTTCCGCATATGAAACGAATCAGAATTTCGTAGCGCATCTTCTCAACACAACATTGGGACGATATATTATCATACCGGGCTTAACGGGGTCATCAAACATTTAAAACTCTCCAAAATGGCTTCCAAAAGGTAAAAATCCGGTCAAAGGCAATTAGGCTTATATTTTAACTGTTTTTTCAGTTGTTCACAACAAATCAATATATGCTGAAATTGATGGACTAAACGAAAGTATTTGATTTTGGAAAAAAAAAGAAAAAAAAATTTTCTTTCACCGAGGGTCGAACTCGGGGACGTGAGACCCCGTAGGTGACGCTCCGGCACGCTATCCACTCGGCTAGCCGGAGCTTGCTGAAATGGGGCTAGGGTTAGCTAAAGTCAGTGTCCTAGACTAGGGTAAACGCGTTTTTTTCTTAAAGTAAACTACGTTTTGGTCAATAAATGTTTGAAAAAAGGGTCAAAGATGGGGTTTCCGCATATGAAACGAATCAGAATTTCGTAGCGCATCTTCTCAACACAACATTGGGACGATATATTATCATACCGGGCTTAACGGGGTCATCAAACATTTAAAACTCTCCAAAATGGCTTCCAAAAGCTAAAAATCCGGTCAAAGGCAATTAGGCTTATATTTTAACTGTTTTTTCAGTTGTTCACAACAAATCAATATATGCTGAAATTGATGGACTAAACGAAAGTATTTGATTTTGGAAAAAAAAAGAAAAAAATTTTTTCTTTCACCGAGGGTCGAACTCGGGGACGTGAGACCCCGTAGGTGACGCTCCGGCACGCTATCCACTCGGCTAGCCGGAGCTTGCTGAAATGGGGCTAGGGTTAGCTAAAGTCAGTGTCCTAGACTAGGGTAAACGCGTTTTTTTCTTAAAGTAAACTACGTTTTGGTCAATAAATGTTTGAAAAAAGGGTCAAAGATGGGGTTTCCGCATATGAAACGAATCAGAATTTCGTAGCGCATCTTCTCAACACAACATTGGGACGATATATTATCATACCGGGCTTAACGGGGTCATCAAACATTTAAAACTCTCCAAAATGGCTTCCAAAAGGTAAAAATCCGGTCAAAGGCAATTAGGCTTATATTTTAACTGTTTTTTCAGTTGTTCACAACAAATCAATATATGCTGAAATTGATGGACTAAACGAAAGTATTTGATTTTGGAAAAAAAAAGAAAAAAAAAATTTCTTTCACCGAGGGTCGAACTCGGGGACGTGAGACCCCGTAGGTGACGCTCCGGCACGCTATCCACTCGGCTAGCCGGAGCTTGCAGAAATGGGGCTAGGGTTAGCTAAAGTCAGTGTCCTAGACTAGGGTAAACGCGTTTTTTTCTTAAAGTAAACTACGTTTTGGTCAATAAATGTTTGAAAAAAGGGTCAAAGATGGGGTTTCCGCATATGAAACGAATCAGAATTTCGTAGCGCATCTTCTCAACACAACATTGGGACGATATATTATCATACCGGGCTTAACGGGGTCATCAAACATTTAAAACTCTCCAAAATGGCTTCCAAAAGGTAAAAATCCGGTCAAAGGCAATTAGGCTTATATTTTAACTGTTTTTTCAGTTGTTCACGACAAATCAATATATGCTGAAATTGATGGACTAAACGAAAGTATTTGATTTTGGAAAAAAAAAGAAAAAAAAATTTTCTTTCACCGAGGGTCGAACTCGGGGACGTGAGACCCCGTAGGTGACGCTCCGGCACGCTATCCACTCGGCTAGCCGGAGCTTGCTGAAATGGGGCTAGGGTTAGCTAAAGTCAGTGTCCTAGACTAGGGTAAACGCGTTTTTTTCTTAAAGTAAACTACGTTTTGGTCAATAAATGTTTGAAAAAAGGGTCAAAGATGGGGTTTCCGCATATGAAACGAATCAGAATTTCGTAGCGCATCTTCTCAACATAACATTGGGACGATATATTATCATACCGGGCTTAACGGGGTCATCAAACATTTAAAACTCTCCAAAATGGCTTCCAAAAGGTAAAAATCCGGTCAAAGGCAATTAGGCTTATATTTTAACTGTTTTTTCAGTTGTTCACAACAAATCAATATATGCTGAAATTGATGGACTAAACGAAAGTATTTGATTTTGGAAAAAAAAAGAAAAAAAAATTTTCTTTCACCGAGGGTCGAACTCGGGGACGTGAGACCCCGTAGGTGACGCTCCGGCACGCTATCCACTCGGCTAGCCGGAGCTTGCTGAAATGGGGCTAGGGTTAGCTAAAGTCAGTGTCCTAGACTAGGGTAAACGCGTTTTTTTCTTAAAGTAAACTACGTTTTGGTCAATAAATGTTTGAAAAAAGGGTCAAAGATGGGGTTTCCGCATATGAAACGAATCAGAATTTCGTAGCGCATCTTCTCAACACAACATTGGGACGATATATTATCATACCGGGCTTAACGGGGTCATCAAACATTTAAAACTCTCCAAAATGGCTTCCAAAAGGTAAAAATCCGGTCAAAGGCAATTAGGCTTATATTTTAACTGTTTTTTCAGTTGTTCACAACAAATCAATATATGCTGAAATTGATGGACTAAACGAAAGTATTTGATTTTGGAAAAAAAAAGAAAAAAAAATTTTCTTTCACCGAGGGTCGAACTCGGGGACGTGAGACCCCGTAGGTGACGCTCCGGCACGCTATCCACTCGGCTAGCCGGAGCTTGCTGAAATGGGGCTAGGGTTAGCTAAAGTCAGTGTCCTAGACTAGGGTAAACGCGTTTTTTTCTTAAAGTAAACTACGTTTTGGTCAATAAATGTTTGAAAAAAGGGTCAATGATGGGGTTTCCGCATATGAAACGAATCAGAATTTCGTAGCGCATCTTCTCAACACAACATTGGGACGATATATTATCATACCGGGCTTAACGGGGTCATCAAACATTTAAAACTCTCCAAAATGGCTTCCAAAAGGTAAAAATCCGGTCAAAGGCAATTAGGCTTATATTTTAACTGTTTTTTCAGTTGTTCACAACAAATCAATATATGCTGAAATTGATGGACTAAACGAAAGTATTTGATTTTGGAAAAAAAAAATTTCTTTCACCGAGGGTCGAACTCGGGGACGTGAGACCCCGTAGGTGACGCTCCGGCACGCTATCCACTCGGCTAGCCGGAGCTTGCTGAAATGGGGCTAGGGTTAGCTAAAGTCAGTGTCCTAGACTAGGGTAAACGCGTTTTTTTCTTAAAGTAAACTACGTTTTGGTCAATAAATGTTTGAAAAAAGGGTCAAAGATGGGGTTTCCGCATATGAAACGAATCAGAATTTCGTAGCGCATCTTCTCAACACAACATTGGGACGATATATTATCATACCGGGCTTAACGGGGTCATCAAACATTTAAAACTCTCCAAAATGGCTTCCAAAATGTAAAAATCCGGTCAAAGGCAATTAGGCTTATATTTTAACTGTTTTTTCAGTTGTTCACAACAAATCAATATATGCTGAAATTGATGGACTAAACGAAAGTATTTGATTTTGGAAAAAAAAATTTTCTTTCACCGAGGGTCGAACTCGGGGACGTGAGACCCCGTAGGTGACGCTCCGGCACGCTATCCACTCGGCTAGCCGGAGCTTGCTGAAATGGGGCTAGGGTTAGCTAAAGTCAGTGTCCTAGACTAGGGTAAACGCGTTTTTTTCTTAAAGTAAACTACGTTTTGGTCAATAAATGTTTGAAAAAAGGGTCAAAGATGGGGTTTCCGCATATGAAACGAATCAGAATTTCGTAGCGCATCTTCTCAACACAACATTGGGACGATATATTATCATACCGGGCTTAACGGGGTCATCAAACATTTAAAACTCTCCAAAATGGCTTCCAAAAGGTAAAAATCCGGTCAAAGGCAATTAGGCTTATATTTTAACTGTTTTTTCAGTTGTTCACAACAAATCAATATATGCTGAAATTGATGGACTAAACGAAAGTATTTGATTTTGGAAAAAAAAAGAAAAAAAAAATTTCTTTCACCGAGGGTCGAACTCGGGGACGTGAGACCCCGTAGGTGACGCTCCGGCACGCTATCCACTCGGCTAGCCGGAGCTTGCAGAAATGGGGCTAGGGTTAGCTAAAGTCAGTGTCCTAGACTAGGGTAAACGCGTTTTTTTCTTAAAGTAAACTACGTTTTGGTCAATAAATGTTTGAAAAAAGGGTCAAAGATGGGGTTTCCGCATATGAAACGAATCAGAATTTCGTAGCGCATCTTCTCAACACAACATTGGGACGATATATTATCATACCGGGCTTAACGGGGTCATCAAACATTTAAAACTCTCCAAAATGGCTTCCAAAAGGTAAAAATCCGGTCAAAGGCAATTAGGCTTATATTTTAACTGTTTTTTCAGTTGTTCACGACAAATCAATATATGCTGAAATTGATGGACTAAACGAAAGTATTTGATTTTGGAAAAAAAAAGAAAAAAAAATTTTCTTTCACCGAGGGTCGAACTCGGGGACGTGAGACCCCGTAGGTGACGCTCCGGCACGCTATCCACTCGGCTAGCCGGAGCTTGCTGAAATGGGGCTAGGGTTAGCTAAAGTCAGTGTCCTAGACTAGGGTAAACGCGTTTTTTTCTTAAAGTAAACTACGTTTTGGTCAATAAATGTTTGAAAAAAGGGTCAAAGATGGGGTTTCCGCATATGAAACGAATCAGAATTTCGTAGCGCATCTTCTCAACATAACATTGGGACGATATATTATCATACCGGGCTTAACGGGGTCATCAAACATTTAAAACTCTCCAAAATGGCTTCCAAAAGGTAAAAATCCGGTCAAAGGCAATTAGGCTTATATTTTAACTGTTTTTTCAGTTGTTCACAACAAATCAATATATGCTGAAATTGATGGACTAAACGAAAGTATTTGATTTTGGAAAAAAAAAGAAAAAAAAATTTTCTTTCACCGAGGGTCGAACTCGGGGACGTGAGACCCCGTAGGTGACGCTCCGGCACGCTATCCACTCGGCTAGCCGGAGCTTGCTGAAATGGGGCTAGGGTTAGCTAAAGTCAGTGTCCTAGACTAGGGTAAACGCGTTTTTTTTCTTAAAGTAAACTACGTTTTGGTCAATAAATGTTTGAAAAAAGGGTCAAAGATGGGGTTTCCGCATATGAAACGAATCAGAATTTCGTAGCGCATCTTCTCAACACAACATTGGGACGATATATTATCATACCGGGCTTAACGGGGTCATCAAACATTTAAAACTCTCCAAAATGGCTTCCAAAAGGTAAAAATCCGGTCAAAGGCAATTAGGCTTATATTTTAACTGTTTTTTCAGTTGTTCACAACAAATCAATATATGCTGAAATTGATGGACTAAACGAAAGTATTTGATTTTGGAAAAAAAAAGAAAAAAAAATTTTCTTTCACCGAGGGTCGAACTCGGGGACGTGAGACCCCGTAGGTGACGCTCCGGCACGCTATCCACTCGGCTAGCCGGAGCTTGCTGAAATGGGGCTAGGGTTAGCTAAAGTCAGTGTCCTAGACTAGGGTAAACGCGTTTTTTTCTTAAAGTAAACTACGTTTTGGTCAATAAATGTTTGAAAAAAGGGTCAATGATGGGGTTTCCGCATATGAAACGAATCAGAATTTCGTAGCGCATCTTCTCAACACAACATTGGGACGATATATTATCATACCGGGCTTAACGGGGTCATCAAACATTTAAAACTCTCCAAAATGGCTTCCAAAAGGTAAAAATCCGGTCAAAGGCAATTAGGCTTATATTTTAACTGTTTTTTCAGTTGTTCACAACAAATCAATATATGCTGAAATTGATGGACTAAACGAAAGTATTTGATTTTGGAAAAAAAAAATTTCTTTCACCGAGGGTCGAACTCGGGGACGTGAGACCCCGTAGGTGACGCTCCGGCACGCTATCCACTCGGCTAGCCGGAGCTTGCTGAAATGGGGCTAGGGTTAGCTAAAGTCAGTGTCCTAGACTAGGGTAAACGCGTTTTTTTCTTAAAGTAAACTACGTTTTGGTCAATAAATGTTTGAAAAAAGGGTCAAAGATGGGGTTTCCGCATATGAAACGAATCAGAATTTCGTAGCGCATCTTCTCAACACAACATTGGGACGATATATTATCATACCGGGCTTAACGGGGTCATCAAACATTTAAAACTCTCCAAAATGGCTTCCAAAATGTAAAAATCCGGTCAAAGGCAATTAGGCTTATATTTTAACTGTTTTTTCAGTTGTTCACAACAAATCAATATATGCTGAAATTGATGGACTAAACGAAAGTATTTGATTTTGGAAAAAAAAATTTTCTTTCACCGAGGGTCGAACTCGGGGACGTGAGACCCCGTAGGTGACGCTCCGGCACGCTATCCACTCGGCTAGCCGGAGCTTGCTGAAATGGGGCTAGGGTTAGCTAAAGTCAGTGTCCTAGACTAGGGTAAACGCGTTTTTTTCTTAAAGTAAACTACGTTTTGGTCAATAAATGTTTGAAAAAAGGGTCAAAGATGGGGTTTCCGCATATGAAACGAATCAGAATTTCGTAGCGCATCTTCTCAACACAACATTGGGACGATATATTATCATACCGGGCTTAACGGGGTCATCAAACATTTAAAACTCTCCAAAATGGCTTCCAAAAGGTAAAAATCCGGTCAAAGGCAATTAGGCTTATATTTTAACTGTTTTTTCAGTTGTTCACAACAAATCAATATATGCTGAAATTGATGGACTAAACGAAAGTATTTGATTTTGGAAAAAAAAAGAAAACTAGAACCGTGAAGACGGTACCGAGCAGTGCGCAACCCACCCGATACATGGATGAAATGTCACATTTTCAACCAATGATAAGAGTTTTACATAATAATATAAAAGTGTACTTGTCAAATTACTCACCCTCTTTTGTGTTTTAGTGAAAGTGCACTACAAGATATGTTTGCAGGGATAATAAAATGGATGTAAAACTACAAGAAGTAGACAGAAAGATTAACTATGAAAATTTTAGCTTCTCGAACTCATCCGATATATTATCAAGATAAATACATATACCAAGCTTCATTCAAATCGGACAAAAACTCTAGTCTCTATCGCGTGTACAAGAAATTGTTGACGGACGGACCGACGGACAGACAGGGTGACGGCAATATACGTCCATATTTTCATGTGGGTGTATAAAAAGGCAGATAAAATGAATTCAGAAATACCAGCAGACAGTCTAATTAAAAGGGTGCAGAACTACAAGCAGTCAGACCAAATAAAAGGGGCGCACGGCTACCAGTATACAGGCAGGGTTAACTAAAAGGGATGCGGGAATACCAGCAGACAGACAAACGAAACACTACAGTTACAATGGAATTCGGCATATTACTTTCAAATTCTAAAACACGGAATTATGATTCAAATACATAGTGTCATATAAATAATATGTAAATTAGGTCACTTGACATAATTTGTTTTTAAAGAATTTTGAAAAAAAGCACTCACAGTAACAATGGAATTTATCAAGATAAATACACATACCAAGCTTCATTCAAATCGAATAAAAACTCTAGTCTCTATCGCGTGTCAAGAAATTGTTTTAACGTTTTCACTAAGTCGAGGGCAATAACTTTTAAACCGGCTACTGGAATAGCGCCAGTTTCGAACTCATCCGTGATATTATCAAGATAAATACATATACCAGAGCTTCATTCAAATCGGATAAAAACTCTAGTCTCTATCGCGTGTCAAGAAATTGTTGGACGGACCGAAGAACAATATACATCCATATTTTAATGTGGGCGTATAAAAAGGCAGATAAAATGGATTCAGAAATACCAGCAAACAAACAGAGGTGCAGACCTACAAGCAGTCATACCAAATAAAATGGGCGCACAGCTAGGTGAACGGTAACTTGGTCACAGTAAATTTGGTCACCGGAAATGTGGTCACAGTAATTTGGTCACAAGGTATTTTGGTCACAGTAATACGGGCACAAGGTATTTTGGTCACAGTAATATGGGCACAAGGTATTATAGTCACAGTAATTGGGGCACAAGGTAATTTGGTCACAGTAATTAGGGCACACGTAAGTTTGGTCACAGTAATACGGGCACAGGGTATTTTGGTCACAGCAATATGGGCACACGGTATTTTGGTCACAGTAAAACGGGCACAAGGTATTTTGGTCACAGTAGTCTATGCACCTGGTATTTTGATCAGTGGCGTAGACAGTATCGTATTATTGACCACGGGCAAAACTATTTGCATATTTTTGGTGAAAAAATACTGGGAAAATCATCTATTTGAGGTGGTTTTTGTAGAAATAAAGATCAATGTTGTTATTTAATGCCAACATAGAGATCATAAAAAGTGGATACAGTCTATAGCAGTGGTTCCCAACCTGGGGGCCATGGCGCATGAGAATGTATATCATTTTTTCTCTAACCCAACTTTTATTTTGCTGTTCAAGGTCTGTAGTTGCTTGTGGTCAAATACATCTGACCTCCTGATGATGTGGAGGCTCAAGACAACAACCCTTGCGCTATATTCCCTATTTTGCCCTAGTTGAAATTGTACAGGGGGCCATGGTTCTGGGGGCTTCGTGAATTTGGACCACAGCTTGAAACACTGGTCTATATGATTTAAAGAGATATGTTCACTAACTATTCGACCAAAAACAAATTAGTCTCAGAATCTGGAAATGTTTAACAAATCTAATCCGTAACATTGTTTACAACTCTCCTACACAATTTAATCCTTTAAACACATGTGTACACCCATAATTATCAGCGTTTGAAAGTCAAAACTTAAGAGGAAAGTTCAGCATTTTCGGGAATAGATTGCACAATCCTTGCAATTTTACCGATTTATTAAACATTTATCATCATTTTCTGTTTATTTGTTTTCTATATAAGGCATAGTCTCACTTGTATGAGTTGTATTTTTTACTTTTTAACGCTGTTAACTATGGATACACTGAGATTTGAAGGCTCAAAATTTCGAGGGAGAGTTGTGAACATTATTACGGATTAGATAGGCAAAAACAATCCAGGTTCTGAGACTAAAGATTTACAGGTAGAACTGATAGTGAACATATACCTTTAAAGTGACCAAATTACCTTGTTCCCTTATTACTGTGACCAGAATACCATGTGCCCTAATTACTGTGACCAAAATGCCATGTGCCCGTATTACTGTGACCATAATACCTTGTGCCCTTATTACTGTGACCAAATTACATTGTGCCCGTATTACTGTGACCAAAATACCATGTGCCCGTATTACTGTGACCAAAATACCTTGTGCCCGTATTACTGTGACCAAAATACCTTGTGCCTTTATTACTGTGACCAAAATACCTTGTGCCCGTATTACTGTGACCATTTTTTCCGGTGACCAAATTTACTGTGACCAAATTACCTACATCCCACAGCTATCAGAATACAAGCAGGTTAACTAAAAGGGACGCGGGAATACCAGCAGACAGACAAACGAAACACGAACAGTTACAATGGAATTTGGCAGAATATTTTCAAATTTTAAAACGCGGAATTATGATTCAAATACATAGCGTCATATATCATTGGAAAGCGTAGATATAGCATAATACGACTCACAAATAATTTGTGTCGTATGTAAATTAGCTCATTCAAATCGAATAAAAACTCTAGCTTTTATCTCATACACAAGTTAATTTTAACGTTTTCACTAAGTCAAAGGCAATAACTCATAAACCGACGACTGGAATAGCTCCAATTATGAAAGGATCCGAGATAGTATCACGATAATTATACATACCAAGTTTCATTCAATTCGGATGAAAACTTAAACTTCTATCGCGTACTCAAGTTAATTCTTACGTGTTTTTTTCACTAAGTCAAGGGCAGTAACTCTTAAACCGACGACTGGAATCGCGCCATTTTCAAACTCATCCGAGATATTATCACGATAAATACATATACCAAGCTTCATTCAAATCGGATAAAAACTCTAGTCGCTATTGCGTGTACAAGAAATTGTTGAAGGACGAACGGACCGACGGATGGACTGGGGTGACGGTAAAATACGTCCATATTTTCATGTGGCTGTATATAAAGGCAGATAAAATGGAATCAGAAATACCAGCAGACAGACTAAATAAAAGAGGTGCAGAACTACAAGCAGTCATACCAAATAAAAGGGGCGCACAGCTATCAGAATACAAGCAGGTTAACTAACTGTTGGCCATAGATTGAAAATGCCCTAGACATCAATATTATACAAATCGTATGATACCCTGTTCTCTCGATTTAAAGAAAACATGTTCATTTCAAGATGGTGGCCAGCGTGTTACTTCCGGATACGATTTTATCATATTGTTTTCTTTGTTAGTCATGTTCTTCCATATCTTAAGAAGAAATTGTAACCTATCTTATGAAATCTGTAATTCAGATAACACGTGTTTTTTCCAGCCAAAAAAACACGCAGAGTTAGTATAGAACAAAGGACAAAATTCGAAAAAGCAATTTTGATCGAAATATTTAGTGTTATACATTTTTGGAAACAGGAGATAAAGCGTGATTATAATAGAAGATAATTTGTGACGTACATGAATTAGGTCACGTGACAGAGCTGTTTAAAGTCAAAACTCGACATTTTCAAATGGCTATAAAACCGGAAGTAGACATCGGACAGCAAAAATGAATACATCAGTTGATAGATCTCATCAAGGGCAACGACTTTTGTTCGGGTCACAAGGTCACTCAAGGTCAAGGTCACAAGACATGAGCCTTAAAAGTTTTGACAATTACTTAAAATTTTAAACCGGAAATAAAAAAAATTCTGAATCGAAATTCAAAAATCGGCTTCCCATGTTTTGTTAGCAATCGACTGTAGATTCCATAGACATCATTTTTATTCAAATCGAATGATTCCCTGATTCTGAATATCGATTTAAAGAAAAATCAGTCATTTCAAGATGGCGACTGATATGAAATATCTGGGTCAGATTTTTTCATTCCATATTTAGACCATGGTTATTTCTAGCACATCACATAAAGATTTTTTTGAATATCTTAATTATTCCGGAAGTTGAAATTTCAACTTTACAGGCGAAAGACGTCAAAACCGGAAGTGATAAAAAAATGTTGAAAATACCATTTAGTTAGAAATCAAAATGTTTATACACCTGTAAGTTTTCAAATTGATCGAAATAAAATTACAAAAGTTAGAAAAACGGTTAAAAAAAGTGCTCCAAAAAGTCAGCAGAGTATATCTAAAAGTGCAATTATGTTGAAAGCTATTATGTAGTCATTAGAATAATGAAATAAACAAAAAAAGTTTTATCAAAATCGGTTCAAAAACAGAGGTAAAAAAGGTAAAAAACATAAAATGGGGTTTTCTGTCATATGTCATTTCCGGTTAGACAAAAAAACGCCATTTTACATTTAAGCAACACCGAGGAGTTAGTGATTGTAGGAAAACATGTGAAATAATGTGTGGCATGCTCCCTTCATACCGAATTAGCGTGACCAGAAGTAGACAAAAAAAAAAAAAAAAAAAAAACTAGAACCGTGATAACGGTACTGAGCAGTGCGCAATTTAAACATCCTTGAACGGTTGCATTTTAGTCCTGCATATAAATTAGGTCATGTGACAGAGCTGTTTATGGTTAAAAATCTCAATTTTTAATCGGCTATTAAACCGGAAGTAAACATCGGAAACCACAAAGTAAAACACCATTTGATAGATTTTATCGAGGGCAATAGCTTTGGTTCAGATCAAAAGGTCATTAAACGTCAAGGTCACGAGTTTTGAGCTTTGAAAGTGTTTGCTATTGCTGAATTTCTTTAACCGGAAATAGACAGACCTTTTAATAGAAATTAGGAAATCGGCTGTCACAATTTTGTTAGTAATTATTGAAGATGCCATAGACATCAACATTATGTAAATCGGATGATATCCTGATCACTTATATCAATTTAAAGAAAAGTTGGTCATTTCAAGATGGTGGTCTACTAGTTACCTCCGGGTCCAATTTTATCCTTTTTTTTCTATGAATGTTATGTCATTTTATATCTTCAAAAGAATGTGTCGACTCTCTTTAAAAATGCACAATTTAGGAACCACGTGTTTTTTTCGCGCCAAAAAAGCCACGCAGTTACTTTAGAACAATGAACAAAATTTCCAAATTAAAAAAAAGCAAACTGATTAAAATATCTACTATTATATATCAAGTGGAGATAAAGCATAATAAGAAAAGACGATTTTTTGTGACGTACGTGAATTAGGTTCAAACTGACAATTTTCATTTGGCTATAAAACAAGAATTAAATATTGGACAACAAAAATGAATTCACCATTGGATAGATCTCATTTCAGGCAATAACTTTTGTTCGGATCATAAGGTCAACAAATGGCATGGTCACAAGTTATGAGCTTTAAAAGGGTTACAATATTTGCTGAATATCTTATACCGGAAATAGACAAACACCATAATCGAAATTAGCAATTCAGCTGCCCTCATTTTGTTGGCAATAGCTTGAAAATGCCATAAACATTAAAATTATATAAATCGGATGTCGATTTAAAGAAAACATGTTCATTTCAAGATGGTGGCCAGCGTGTTACTTCAGGTTACGATTTTGTCATATTTTTTTCTTTGTTAGTCATTTCTTTCATATCTTAAGAAGAAATTGTTACCTATCTTATGAAATCCGTAATCAATTAACACGTGTTCTTTTCCCGCCAAAAAAACACTTAGAGTTACTATAGAACAAAGAACAAAATTCCAAATAGCAATTTTGACCAAAATATCTAGTGTTATATATCACTGGAAAGAGAAGATAAAGCGTAATAAGAAAAGAAGATATTTTGTGACGTGACAGAGCTGTTCAAAGTTCAAACTAAAAAATTTTAAATGGCAATAAAACCGGAAGTAAATATTGGACAACAAAAATGAATACACCGTTGAGTAGTTCTCATCATGGGCAATAACTTTTGTTCAGGTCATAAGGTCACCCAAATCCAAGGTAACGTGTAATGAGCTTTGAAAATTTTTGTCATTTCTGAATATCTTTTACCGGAAGTAGGCAAACATCATAATCGAAATTGGCTGTCATCATTTTGTTGGCCATAGATTGAAAATGCCCTAGACATCAATATTATACAAATCAGATGATACCCTGTTCACTTCTCTCGATTTACAGAAAACATGTTCATCTCAAGATTGTGGCCAGCGGGTTACTTCCGGTTACGATTTTATCATATATTTTTCTTTGTTAGTCATGTTCTTCCATATCTTAAGAAGAAATTGTTACCTATCTTAAGAAATCCGTAATTCAGATAACACGTGTTTTTTTCCCGCCAAAAAAAAACACGCAGAGTTACTATAGAACAAAGAACAAAATTCGGAAAAGCAATTTTGATCGAAATATCTAGTGTTATACATTTTTGGAAACAGGAGATAAAGCGTGGTAATAATAAATGATAATTTGTGACGTACATGAATTAGGTCACGTGACAGAGCTGTTTAAAGTCAAAACTCGACATTTTCAAATGGCTATAAAACCGGAAGTAGACATCGGACAACAAAAATGAATACATCAGTTGATAGATCTCATCAAGGGCAATGACTTTTGTTCAGGTCACAAGGTCACTCAAGGTCAAGGTCACAAGATATGAGCCTTAAAAGTTTTGACTATTTCCGAAAATTTTAAACCGGAAATAAAAAAAAATCTGAATCGAAATTAAAAAATCGGCTTCCCATGTTTTGTTAGCAATCGACTGTAGATTCCATAGACATCATTTTTATTCAAATCGAATGATTCCCTGATTCTGAATATCGATTTAAAGAAGAATCAGTCATTTCAAGATGGCGACTGATATGAAATATCTGGGTCAGATTTTTTCATTCCATATTCAGACAATGGTTATATCTAGCACATTGCAAAACGATTTTTTCGAATATCTTAATTATTCCGGAAGTTGAAATTTCAACTTTACAACCGAATGACGTCAAAACCGGAAGTGATATAAAAATTTTGAAAATACCATTTAGTTAGAAATCAAAATGTTTATACACCTGTAAGTTTTCAAATTGATCGAAATAAAATTGCAAAAGTTAAAAAAACGGTTAAAAGAGTGCTCCAAAAAGTCAGCAGAGAATGTCTAAAAGTGCATTTATGTTGAAAGCTATTATGTAGACATTAGAATAATGAAATAAACAAAAAAGGTTTTATCAAAATCGGTTCAAAAACAGAGGTAAAAAAGATAAAAGACATAAAATGGGTTTTTCTGTCATATGTCATTTCCGGTTAGACAAAAAAACGCCATTTTACATTTAAGCAACACCGAGCAGTTAGTGGTTGTAGGAAAACATGTGAGATAATGTGTGGCATGCTCCCTTCATACCGAATTAGCGTGACCAGAAGTAGACAAAAAAAAAAAAACTAGAACCATGAATGGTACCATGCAGTGCGCATCCGGTTTCGTCCATTGGTGAAAAGTGACATCTTTCAATCCATGATGTCAGGTTTACAGAAGAAAGCTTGTTTTACATTAAAATGCAGAAGGTACAAAATTTTAAAACGCACAATTTTGAATTCGGTAGTGAAAAATAGAAAAACCAGTTCACACACGGTAGTCAAAAGTGAAATAAACATTTCATGTTCGGTAGTGAAAAGTCATCTGATTAAAAAAGGCGTAATCACAGTTTGATATACATCAGTGGAAAACGCATATCACAAAATTTCTAATATTTGTAAATAAGTTCTAAAGTGCAAGAAAGGACTCATTTTAGAAACGGACTGCACAGTATTCATACTTCATAGTTTGAAATACAGATCGAATTTTATCAATACATATTTCATTCAAAGAAAATATATCTTAATGTTTCTTTTAAACAGTTACAATGTAACAAAAAGTGCATTAATGATAACGTATCGCCCAAACGCAAGTTAATGGGAGAGGACGATCGCCCAAACGCAGCTTTATGTCAAAATGTAGTAATCTCCCTTCAACTGAAATTTGAATTTAATATCTTACAAGCAGATGGAATAACTAATTTTCAAATTTCAAAAGGCGCTATTTTGATTTTAAAATATTGTGTTGTATATAATTGAAAAAGTAGATTTAGCATAATTAGATTGTGAAAGAATTTGTGACGTACATGAATTAGGTCACGTGTCAGAGCTCTTCAAAGCTAAAAACTGCAATTTTCAAATGGATATAAAACCGGAAGTAAACATCGGAAAACCTAAATGAAAGTATCTGTGCATAGGTATCGTCAATGGCAATGAATTTGTTTCAGGTCACTTGGTCACCAGAGGTCAAGGTCACAAGATATGAGCCTTTAAAGTTTTGACAATTACTGATTTATCTTAACCGGAAATCAAAATAAATCAGAATTGAAATTCAAAAATCGGCGTCTCATGTTTTGGTAGCAATCGACTGTAAATTCCAAAAACATCAGAATTATGCAAATTTCATTACACCCTGAGGCCCCATTTTGCGTTTTATGAAAATATACCATTTCAAGATGGCGACTGATCTGTTACATCCGGGTCAAATTTTATCATTTGCATACTTTTGTGTCTACATTACAAACATACTGCAAAAAGAATTTTTCGAATATCTTCAAAATTCCGGAAGTTGAAATTTCAACTTTGAGAGCCAATGACGTCAAAACCGGAAGTGATATCAAAATTTTGAAAACATATTTTTGTTCGCCATCAAAATGTCTATCTACCTGAAAGTTTTCAGAACGATCGAAATAAAATTTGAAAAAAACACGCACAGTTTCAATGGAAATTGGCACAAATTTTTCAAACTTTAAAAGGCGGAATTTTGATTCAAATGTATTGTGTTGTATATCATTGGAAAGAACAGAGAGAGCATAGTACGACGGTAAAAGAAAATCAGACATATGTAAATTAGGTCACGTGGTAGGGCTGTTTAAAGTTAAAAATTACAATTTTCAAACGGCTATAAAACCGGAAGTAACCATTGGGCATCTGAAAAAAATATGTCATTGGATACATCTTATCAAGGGCAATAACTTTTGTACAGGTCACAAAGTCACAAAAGGTCAAGGTCACAAAATATGGGCCTTGAAAGTTTTGACAATTACTGATTTATTTTTACCGGAAATCAGAAAAATTCAGAATTGAAATTCAAAAATTGGCTTCCCATGTTTTGGTCGCAGTCGACTGTTGATTACATAGACATAAAAATTATGCAAATTCCATAACACCCTGAGGCCCCATTTTGCGTTTTATGAAAATATACCATTTCAAGATGGCGCCTGATCTGTTACATCTGGGTCAAATTTTATGATTTGTATAATTTTGAGTCTACATAACAAACATATTGCAAAAAGAATTTTTCGAATATCTTCAAAATTCCGGAAGTTGAAATTTCAACTTTGAGAGCGAATGACGTCAAAACCGGAAGTGATATCGGAATTTTGAAAATTGCTAATTGCTCGCAATCAAAATGTCTATAAATATGTAAGTTTTCAGGTTGATCAATATAAAATTGCAAAAGTTAAAAAAGTGGTCAAGAAAAAGTGCTCCAAAAGTCAGCAAGATTTTTCTCAAAATGATATTGTTAAACTTTTGTCTCGTGGACAATCGATTAGAGAAATATGCAAAGTCAGTCCGATCAAAATCGGTTGAAAAATAAAGGAGATAATGGCCAAAACATCAAAACCCATATGTTCTCATACCTCATTTCCGGTTGGTAGGGCATGCGTCATTTTACATTTAAACAATACCGAGCAGTAGATTATCGTGGGAAATCTTTAGAGATTATGTGTGGCATGTGTAGTTTTGGCTGGGCGCTCTGACCAGAAGGCGAAAAAAAAAAAAAAAAAAAAAAAAAAAGACATTTGCAAAACAAAGCAGTGCGTTCGCTAGAACGCACTGCAAAAAAAAAAAAAAGTCATTATGAAAACAAAGCAGTGCGTTCGCTAGAACGCACTGCAAAAAAAGTCATTATGAAAACAAAGCAGTGCGTTCGCTAGAACGCACTGCAAAAAAATTTTCTTTCACCGAGGGTCGAACTCGGGGACGTGAGACCCCGTAGGTGACGCTCCGGCACGCTATCCACTCGGCTAGCCGGAGCTTGCAAAAATGGGGCTAGGGTTAGCTAAAGTCAGTGTCCTAGACTAGGGTAAACGCGTTTTTTTCTTAAAGTAAACTACGTTTTGGTCAATAAATGTTTGAAAAAAGGGTCAAAGATGGGGTTTCCGCATATGAAACGAATCAGAATTTCGTAGCGCATCTTCTCAACACAACATTGGGACGATATATTATCATACCGGGCTTAACGGGGTCATCAAACATTTAAAACTCTCCAAAATGGCTTCCAAAAGGTAAAAATCCGGTCAAAGGCAATTAGGCTTATATTTTAACTGTTTTTTCAGTTGTTCACAACAAATCAATATATGCTGAAATTGACGGACTAAACGAAAGTATTTGATTTTGGAAAAAAAAAGAAAAAAAAATTTTCTTTCACCGAGGGTCGAACTCGGGGACGTGAGACCCCGTAGGTGACGCTCCGGCACGCTATCCACTCGGCTAGCCGGAGCTTGCTGAAATGGGGCTAGGGTTAGCTAAAGTCAGTGTCCTAGACTAGGGTAAACGCGTTTTTTTCTTAAAGTAAACTACGTTTTGGTCAATAAATGTTTGAAAAAAGGGTCAAAGATGGGGTTTCCGCATATGAAACGAATCAGAATTTCGTAGCGCATCTTCTCAACACAACATTGGGACGATATATTATCATACCGGGCTTAACGGGGTCATCAAACATTTAAAACTCTCCAAAATGGCTTCCAAAAGGTAAAAATCCGGTCAAAGGCAATTAGGCTTATATTTTAACTGTTTTTTCAGTTGTTCACAACAAATCAATATATGCTGAAATTGATGGACTAAACGAAAGTATTTGATTTTGGAAAAAAAAAGAAAAAAAAATTGTCTTTCACCGAGGGTCGAACTCGGGGACGTGAGACCCCGTAGGTGACGCTCCGGCACGCTATCCACTCGGCTAGCCGGAGCTTGCTGAAATGGGGCTAGGGTTAGCTAAAGTCAGTGTCCTAGACTAGGGTAAACGCGTTTTTTTCTTAAAGTAAACTACGTTTTGGTCAATAAATGTTTGAAAAAAGGGTCAAAGATGGGGTTTCCGCATATGAAACGAATCAGAATTTCGTAGCGCATCTTCTCAACACAACATTGGGACGATATATTATCATACCGGGCTTAACGGGGTCATCAAACATTTAAAACTCTCCAAAATGGCTTCCAAAAGGTAAAAATCCGGTCAAAGGCAATTAGGCTTATATTTTAACTGTTTTTTCAGTTGTTCACAACAAATCAATATATGCTGAAATTGATGGACTAAACGAAAGTATTTGATTTTGGAAAAAAAAAGAAAAAAAAATTTTCTTTCACCGAGGGTCGAACTCGGGGACGTGAGACCCCGTAGGTGACGCTCCGGCACGCTATCCACTCGGCTAGCCGGAGCTTGCTGAAATGGGGCTAGGGTTAGCTAAAGTCAGTGTCCTAGACTAGGGTAAACGCGTTTTTTTCTTAAAGTAAACTACGTTTTGGTCAATAAATGTTTGAAAAAAGGGTCAAAGATGGGGTTTCCGCATATGAAACGAATCAGAATTTCGTAGCGCATCTTCTCAACACAACATTGGGACGATATATTATCATACCGGGCTTAACGGGGTCATCAAACATTTAAAACTCTCCAAAATGGCTTCCAAAAGGTAAAAATCCGGTCAAAGGCAATTAGGCTTATATTTTAACTGTTTTTTCAGTTGTTCACAACAAATCAATATATGCTGAAATTGATGGACTAAACGAAAGTATTTGATTTTGGAAAAAAAAAGAAAAAAAAATTTTCTTTCACCGAGGGTCGAACTCGGGGGACGTGAGACCCCGTAGGTGACGCTCCGGCACGCTATCCACTCGGCTAGCCGGAGCTTGCTGAAATGGGGCTAGGGTTAGCTAAAGTCAGTGTCCTAGACTAGGGTAAACGCGTTTTTTTCTTAAAGTAAACTACGTTTTGGTCAATAAATGTTTGAAAAAAGGGTCAAAGATGGGGTTTCCGCATATGAAACGAATCAGAATTTCGTAGCGCATCTTCTCAACACAACATTGGGACGATATATTATCATACCGGGCTTAACGGGGTCATCAAACATTTAAAACTCTCCAAAATGGCTTCCAAAAGCTAAAAATCCGGTCAAAGGCAATTAGGCTTATATTTTAACTGTTTTTTCAGTTGTTCACAACAAATCAATATATGCTGAAATTGATGGACTAAACGAAAGTATTTGATTTTGGAAAAAAAAAAGAAAAAAAATTTTTCTTTCACCGAGGGTCGAACTCGGGGACGTGAGACCCCGTAGGTGACGCTCCGGCACGCTATCCACTCGGCTAGCCGGAGCTTGCTGAAATGGGGCTAGGGTTAGCTAAAGTCAGTGTCCTAGACTAGGGTAAACGCGTTTTTTTCTTAAAGTAAACTACGTTTTGGTCAATAAATGTTTGAAAAAAGGGTCAAAGATGGGGTTTCCGCATATGAAACGAATCAGAATTTCGTAGCGCATCTTCTCAACACAACATTGGGACGATATATTATCATACCGGGCTTAACGGGGTCATCAAACATTTAAAACTCTCCAAAATGGCTTCCAAAAGGTAAAAATCCGGTCAAAGGCAATTAGGCTTATATTTTAACTGTTTTTTCAGTTGTTCACAACAAATCAATATATGCTGAAATTGATGGACTAAACGAAAGTATTTGATTTTGGAAAAAAAAAGAAAAAAAATTTTTCTTTCACCGAGGGTCGAACTCGGGGACGTGAGACCCCGTAGGTGACGCTCCGGCACGCTATCCACTCGGCTAGCCGGAGCTTGCTGAAATGGGGCTAGGGTTAGCTAAAGTCAGTGTCCTAGACTAGGGTAAACGCGTTTTTTTCTTAAAGTAAACTACGTTTTGGTCAATAAATGTTTGAAAAAAGGGTCAAAGATGGGGTTTCCGCATATGAAACGAATCAGAATTTCGTAGCGCATCTTCTCAACACAACATTGGGACGATATATTATCATACCGGGCTTAACGGGGTCATCAAACATTTAAAACTCTCCAAAATGGCTTCCAAAAGCTAAAAATCCGGTCAAAGGCAATTAGGCTTATATTTTAACTGTTTTTTCAGTTGTTCACAACAAATCAATATATGCTGAAATTGATGGACTAAACGAAAGTATTTGATTTTGGAAAAAAAAAGAAAAAAATTTTTTCTTTCACCGAGGGTCGAACTCGGGGACGTGAGACCCCGTAGGTGACGCTCCGGCACGCTATCCACTCGGCTAGCCGGAGCTTGCTGAAATGGGGCTAGGGTTAGCTAAAGTCAGTGTCCTAGACTAGGGTAAACGCGTTTTTTTCTTAAAGTAAACTACGTTTTGGTCAATAAATGTTTGAAAAAAGGGTCAAAGATGGGGTTTCCGCATATGAAACGAATCAGAATTTCGTAGCGCATCTTCTCAACACAACATTGGGACGATATATTATCATACCGGGCTTAACGGGGTCATCAAACATTTAAAACTCTCCAAAATGGCTTCCAAAAGGTAAAAATCCGGTCAAAGGCAATTAGGCTTATATTTTAACTGTTTTTTCAGTTGTTCACAACAAATCAATATATGCTGAAATTGATGGACTAAACGAAAGTATTTGATTTTGGAAAAAAAAAGAAAAAAAAATTTTCTTTCACCGAGGGTCGAACTCGGGGACGTGAGACCCCGTAGGTGACGCTCCGGCACGCTATCCACTCGGCTAGCCGGAGCTTGCAGAAATGGGGCTAGGGTTAGCTAAAGTCAGTGTCCTAGACTAGGGTAAACGCGTTTTTTTCTTAAAGTAAACTACGTTTTGGTCAATAAATGTTTGAAAAAAGGGTCAAAGATGGGGTTTCCGCATATGAAACGAATCAGAATTTCGTAGCGCATCTTCTCAACACAACATTGGGACGATATATTATCATACCGGGCTTAACGGGGTCATCAAACATTTAAAACTCTCCAAAATGGCTTCCAAAAGGTAAAAATCCGGTCAAAGGCAATTAGGCTTATATTTTAACTGTTTTTTCAGTTGTTCACAACAAATCAATATATGCTGAAATTGATGGACTAAACGAAAGTATTTGATTTTGGAAAAAAAAAGAAAAAAAAATTTTCTTTCACCGAGGGTCGAACTCGGGGACGTGAGACCCCGTAGGTGACGCTCCGGCACGCTATCCACTCGGCTAGCCGGAGCTTGCTGAAATGGGGCTAGGGTTAGCTAAAGTCAGTGTCCTAGACTAGGGTAAACGCGTTTTTTTCTTAAAGTAAACTACGTTTTGGTCAATAAATGTTTGAAAAAAGGGTCAAAGATGGGGTTTCCGCATATGAAACGAATCAGAATTTCGTAGCGCATCTTCTCAACACAACATTGGGACGATATATTATCATACCGGGCTTAACGGGGTCATCAAACATTTAAAACTCTCCAAAATGGCTTCCAAAAGCTAAAAATCCGGTCAAAGGCAATTAGGCTTATATTTTAACTGTTTTTTCAGTTGTTCACAACAAATCAATATATGCTGAAATTGATGGACTAAACGAAAGTATTTGATTTTGGAAAAAAAAAGAAAAAAAATTTTTCTTTCACCGAGGGTCGAACTCGGGGACGTGAGACCCCGTAGGTGACGCTCCGGCACGCTATCCACTCGGCTAGCCGGAGCTTGCTGAAATGGGGCTAGGGTTAGCTAAAGTCAGTGTCCTAGACTAGGGTAAACGCGTTTTTTTCTTAAAGTAAACTACGTTTTGGTCAATAAATGTTTGAAAAAAGGGTCAAAGATGGGGTTTCCGCATATGAAACGAATCAGAATTTCGTAGCGCATCTTCTCAACACAACATTGGGACGATATATTATCATACCGGGCTTAACGGGGTCATCAAACATTTAAAACTCTCCAAAATGGCTTCCAAAAGGTAAAAATCCGGTCAAAGGCAATTAGGCTTATATTTTAACTGTTTTTTCAGTTGTTCACAACAAATCAATATATGCTGAAATTGATGGACTAAACGAAAGTATTTGATTTTGGAAAAAAAAAGAAAAAAAAATTTTCTTTCACCGAGGGTCGAACTCGGGGACGTGAGACCCCGTAGGTGACGCTCCGGCACGCTATCCACTCGGCTAGCCGGAGCTTGCAGAAATGGGGCTAGGGTTAGCTAAAGTCAGTGTCCTAGACTAGGGTAAACGCGTTTTTTTCTTAAAGTAAACTACGTTTTGGTCAATAAATGTTTGAAAAAAGGGTCAAAGATGGGGTTTCCGCATATGAAACGAATCAGAATTTCGTAGCGCATCTTCTCAACACAACATTGGGACGATATATTATCATACCGGGCTTAACGGGGTCATCAAACATTTAAAACTCTCCAAAATGGCTTCCAAAAGGTAAAAATCCGGTCAAAGGCAATTAGGCTTATATTTTAACTGTTTTTTCAGTTGTTCACAACAAATCAATATATGCTGAAATTGATGGACTAAACGAAAGTATTTGATTTTGGAAAAAAAAAAGAAAAAAAAATTTTCTTTCACCGAGGGTCGAACTCGGGGACGTGAGACCCCGTAGGTGACGCTCCGGCACGCTATCCACTCGGCTAGCCGGAGCTTGCTGAAATGGGGCTAGGGTTAGCTAAAGTCAGTGTCCTAGACTAGGGTAAACGCGTTTTTTTCTTAAAGTAAACTACGTTTTGGTCAATAAATGTTTGAAAAAAGGGTCAAAGATGGGGTTTCCGCATATGAAACGAATCAGAATTTCGTAGCGCATCTTCTCAACACAACATTGGGACGATATATTATCATACCGGGCTTAACGGGGTCATCAAACATTTAAAACTCTCCAAAATGGCTTCCAAAAGGTAAAAATCCGGTCAAAGGCAATTAGGCTTATATTTTAACTGTTTTTTCAGTTGTTCACAACAAATCAATATATGCTGAAATTGATGGACTAAACGAAAGTATTTGATTTTGGAAAAAAAAAGAAAAAAAAATTTTCTTTCACCGAGGGTCGAACTCGGGGACGTGAGACCCCGTAGGTGACGCTCCGGCACGCTATCCACTCGGCTAGCCGGAGCTTGCTGAAATGGGGCTAGGGTTAGCTAAAGTCAGTGTCCTAGACTAGGGTAAACGCGTTTTTTTCTTAAAGTAAACTACGTTTTGGTCAATAAATGTTTGAAAAAAGGGTCAAAGATGGGGTTTCCGCATATGAAACGAATCAGAATTTCGTAGCGCATCTTCTCAACACAACATTGGGACGATATATTATCATACCGGGCTTAACGGGGTCATCAAACATTTAAAACTCTCCAAAATGGCTTCCAAAAGGTAAAAATCCGGTCAAAGGCAATTAGGCTTATATTTTAACTGTTTTTTCAGTTGTTCACAACAAATCAATATATGCTGAAATTGATGGACTAAACGAAAGTATTTGATTTTGGAAAAAAAAAAATTTCTTTCACCGAGGGTCGAACTCGGGACGTGAGACCCCGTAGGTGACGCTCCGGCACGCTATCCACTCGGCTAGCCGGAGCTTGCTGAAATGGGGCTAGGGTTAGCTAAAGTCAGTGTCCTAGACTAGGGTAAACGCGTTTTTTTTCTTAAAGTAAACTACGTTTTGGTCAATAAATGTTTGAAAAAAGGGTCAAAGATGGGGTTTCCGCATATGAAACGAATCAGAATTTCGTAGCGCATCTTCTCAACACAACATTGGGACGATATATTATCATACCGGGCTTAACGGGGTCATCAAACATTTAAAACTCTCCAAAATGGCTTCCAAAATGTAAAAATCCGGTCAAAGGCAATTAGGCTTATATTTTAACTGTTTTTTCAGTTGTTCACAACAAATCAATATATGCTGAAATTGATGGACTAAACGAAAGTATTTGATTTTGGAAAAAAAAATTTTCTTTCACCGAGGGTCGAACTCGGGGACGTGAGACCCCGTAGGTGACGCTCCGGCACGCTATCCACTCGGCTAGCCGGAGCTTGCTGAAATGGGGCTAGGGTTAGCTAAAGTCAGTGTCCTAGACTAGGGTAAACGCGTTTTTTTCTTAAAGTAAACTACGTTTTGGTCAATAAATGTTTGAAAAAAGGGTCAAAGATGGGGTTTCCGCATATGAAACGAATCAGAATTTCGTAGCGCATCTTCTCAACACAACATTGGGACGATATATTATCATACCGGGCTTAACGGGGTCATCAGACATTTAAAACTCTCCAAAATGGCTTCCAAAAGCTAAAAATCCGGTCAAAGGCAATTAGGCTTATATTTTAACTGTTTTTTCAGTTGTTCACAACAAATCAATATATGCTGAAATTGATGGACTAAACGAAAGTATTTGATTTTGGAAAAAAAAAGAAAAAAAAATTTTCTTTCACCGAGGGTCGAACTCGGGGACGTGAGACCCCGTAGGTGACGCTCCGGCACGCTATCCACTCGGCTAGCCGGAGCTTGCTGAAATGGGGCTAGGGTTAGCTAAAGTCAGTGTCCTAGACTAGGGTAAACGCGTTTTTTTCTTAAAGTAAACTACGTTTTGGTCAATAAATGTTTGAAAAAAGGGTCAAAGATGGGGTTTCCGCATATGAAACGAATCAGAATTTCGTAGCGCATCTTCTCAACACAACATTGGGACGATATATTATCATACCGGGCTTAACGGGGTCATCAAACATTTAAAACTCTCCAAAATGGCTTCCAAAAGGTAAAAATCCGGTCAAAGGCAATTAGGCTTATATTTTAACTGTTTTTTCAGTTGTTCACAACAAATCAATATATGCTGAAATTGACGGACTAAACGAAAGTATTTGATTTTGGAAAAAAAAAGAAAAAAACATTTTCTTTCACCGAGGGTCGAACTCGGGGACGTGAGACCCCGTAGGTGACGCTCCGGCACGCTATCCACTCGGCTAGCCGGAGCTTGCTGAAATGGGGCTAGGGTTAGCTAAAGTCAGTGTCCTAGACTAGGGTAAACGCGTTTTTTTCTTAAAGTAAACTACGTTTTGGTCAATAAATGTTTGAAAAAAGGGTCAAAGATGGGGTTTCCGCATATGAAACGAATCAGAATTTCGTAGCGCATCTTCTCAACACAACATTGGGACGATATATTATCATACCGGGCTTAACGGGGTCATCAAACATTTAAAACTCTCCAAAATGGCTTCCAAAAGGTAAAAATCCGGTCAAAGGCAATTAGGCTTATATTTTAACTGTTTTTTTCAGTTGTTCACAACAAATCAATATATGCTGAAATTGATGGACTAAACGAAAGTATTTGATTTTGGAAAAAAAAAGAAAAAAAAATTTTCTTTCACCGAGGGTCGAACTCGGGGACGTGAGACCCCGTAGGTGACGCTCCGGCACGCTATCCACTCGGCTAGCCGGAGCTTGCTGAAATGGGGCTAGGGTTAGCTAAAGTCAGTGTCCTAGACTAGGGTAAACGCGTTTTTTTCTTAAAGTAAACTACGTTTTGGTCAATAAATGTTTGAAAAAAGGGTCAAAGATGGGGTTTCCGCATATGAAACGAATCAGAATTTCGTAGCGCATCTTCTCAACACAACATTGGGACGATATATTATCATACCGGGCTTAACGGGGTCATCAGACATTTAAAACTCTCCAAAATGGCTTCCAAAAGCTAAAAATCCGGTCAAAGGCAATTAGGCTTATATTTTAACTGTTTTTTCAGTTGTTCACAACAAATCAATATATGCTGAAATTGATGGACTAAACGAAAGTATTTGATTTTGGAAAAAAAAAGAAAAAAAAATTTTCTTTCACCGAGGGTCGAACTCGGGGACGTGAGACCCCGTAGGTGACGCTCCGGCACGCTATCCACTCGGCTAGCCGGAGCTTGCTGAAATGGGGCTAGGGTTAGCTAAAGTCAGTGTCCTAGACTAGGGTAAACGCGTTTTTTTCTTAAAGTAAACTACGTTTTGGTCAATAAATGTTTGAAAAAAGGGTCAAAGATGGGGTTTCCGCATATGAAACGAATCAGAATTTCGTAGCGCATCTTCTCAACACAACATTGGGACGATATATTATCATACCGGGCTTAACGGGGTCATCAAACATTTAAAACTCTCCAAAATGGCTTCCAAAAGGTAAAAATCCGGTCAAAGGCAATTAGGCTTATATTTTAACTGTTTTTTCAGTTGTTCACAACAAATCAATATATGCTGAAATTGACGGACTAAACGAAAGTATTTGATTTTGGAAAAAAAAAGAAAAAAACATTTTCTTTCACCGAGGGTCGAACTCGGGGACGTGAGACCCCGTAGGTGACGCTCCGGCACGCTATCCACTCGGCTAGCCGGAGCTTGCTGAAATGGGGCTAGGGTTAGCTAAAGTCAGTGTCCTAGACTAGGGTAAACGCGTTTTTTTCTTAAAGTAAACTACGTTTTGGTCAATAAATGTTTGAAAAAAGGGTCAAAGATGGGGTTTCCGCATATGAAACGAATCAGAATTTCGTAGCGCATCTTCTCAACACAACATTGGGACGATATATTATCATACCGGGCTTAACGGGGTCATCAAACATTTAAAACTCTCCAAAATGGCTTCCAAAAGGTAAAAATCCGGTCAAAGGCAATTAGGCTTATATTTTAACTGTTTTTTCAGTTGTTCACAACAAATCAATATATGCTGAAATTGATGGACTAAACGAAAGTATTTGATTTTGGAAAAAAAAAAGAAAAAAAAATTTTCTTTCACCGAGGGTCGAACTCGGGGACGTGAGACCCCGTAGGTGACGCTCCGGCACGCTATCCACTCGGCTAGCCGGAGCTTGCTGAAATGGGGCTAGGGTTAGATAAAGTCAGTGTCCTAGACTAGGGTAAACGCGTTTTTTTCTTAAAGTAAACTACGTTTTGGTCAATAAATGTTTGAAAAAAGGGTCAAAGATGGGGTTTCCGCATATGAAACGAATCAGAATTTCGTAGCGCATCTTCTCAACACAACATTGGGACGATATATTATCATACCGGGCTTAACGGGGTCATCAAACATTTAAAACTCTCCAAAATGGCTTCCAAAAGGTAAAAATCCGGTCAAAGGCAATTAGGCTTATATTTTAACTGTTTTTCAGTTGTTCACAACAAATCAATATATGCTGAAATTGATGGACTAAACGAAAGTATTTGATTTTGGAAAAAAAAAGGAAAAAAAATTTTTCTTTCACCGAGGGTCGAACTCGGGGACGTGAGACCCCGTAGGTGACGCTCCGGCACGCTATCCACTCGGCTAGCCGGAGCTTGCTGAAATGGGGCTAGGGTTAGCTAAAGTCAGTGTCCTAGACTAGGGTAAACGCGTTTTTTTCTTAAAGTAAACTACGTTTTGGTCAATAAATGTTTGAAAAAAGGGTCAAAGATGGGGTTTCCGCATATGAAACGAATCAGAATTTCGTAGCGCATCTTCTCAACACAACATTGGGACGATATATTATCATACCGGGCTTAACGGGGTCATCAAACATTTAAAACTCT
Source organism: Lottia scabra (assembly GCA_029955415.1). Classification (NCBI taxonomy): domain Eukaryota; kingdom Metazoa; phylum Mollusca; class Gastropoda; family Lottiidae; genus Lottia; species Lottia scabra. The sequence goes on along the minus strand of JARJEI010000003.1, from coordinate 8,824,228 downwards.
CCAAAATGGCTTCCAAAAGCTAAAAATCCGGTCAAAGGCAATTAGGCTTATATTTTAACTGTTTTTTCAGTTGTTCACAACAAATCAATATATGCTGAAATTGATGGACTAAACGAAAGTATTTGATTTTGGAAAAAAAAAGAAAAAAAAATTTTCTTTCACCGAGGGTCGAACTCGGGGACGTGAGACCCCGTAGGTGACGCTCCGGCACGCTATCCACTTGGCTAGCCGGAGCTTGCTGAAATGGGGCTAGGGTTAGCTAAAGTCAGTGTCCTAGACTAGGGTAAACGCGTTTTTTTTCTTAAAGTAAACTACGTTTTGGTCAATAAATGTTTGAAAAAAGGGTCAAAGATGGGGTTTCCGCATATGAAACGAATCAGAATTTCGTAGCGCATCTTCTCAACACAACATTGGGACGATATATTATCATACCGGGCTTAACGGGGTCATCAAACATTTAAAACTCTCCAAAATGGCTTCCAAAAGCTAAAAATCCGGTCAAAGGCAATTAGGCTTATATTTTAACTGTTTTTTCAGTTGTTCACAACAAATCAATATATGCTGAAATTGATGGACTAAACGAAAGTATTTGATTTTGGAAAAAAAAAAATTTCTTTCACCGAGGGTCGAACTCGGGACGTGAGACCCCGTAGGTGACGCTCCGGCACGCTATCCACTCGGCTAGCCGGAGCTTGCTGAAATGGGGCTAGGGTTAGCTAAAGTCAGTGTCCTAGACTAGGGTAAACGCGTTTTTTTCTTAAAGTAAACTACGTTTTGGTCAATAAATGTTTGAAAAAAGGGTCAAAGATGGGGTTTCCGCATATGAAACGAATCAGAATTTCGTAGCGCATCTTCTCAACACAACATTGGGACGATATATTATCATACCGGGCTTAACGGGGTCATCAAACATTTAAAACTCTCCAAAATGGCTTCCAAAAGGTAAAAATCCGGTCAAAGGCAATTAGGCTTATATTTTAACTGTTTTTTCAGTTGTTCACAACAAATCAATATATGCTGAAATTGATGGACTAAACGAAAGTATTTGATTTTGGAAAAAAAAAGAAAAAAAAATTTTCTTTCACCGAGGGTCGAACTCGGGGACGTGAGACCCCGTAGGTGACGCTCCGGCACGCTATCCACTCGGCTAGCCGGAGCTTGCTGAAATGGGGCTAGGGTTAGCTAAAGTCAGTGTCCTAGACTAGGGTAAACGCGTTTTTTTCTTAAAGTAAACTACGTTTTGGTCAATAAATGTTTGAAAAAAGGGTCAAAGATGGGGTTTCCGCATATGAAACGAATCAGAATTTCGTAGCGCATCTTCTCAACACAACATTGGGACGATATATTATCATACCGGGCTTAACGGGGTCATCAAACATTTAAAACTCTCCAAAATGGCTTCCAAAAGGTAAAAATCCGGTCAAAGGCAATTAGGCTTATATTTTAACTGTTTTTTTCAGTTGTTCACAACAAATCAATATATGCTGAAATTGATGGACTAAACGAAAGTATTTGATTTTGGAAAAAAAAAATTTCTTTCACCGAGGGTCGAACTCGGGACGTGAGACCCCGTAGGTGACGCTCCGGCACGCTATCCACTCGGCTAGCCGGAGCTTGCTGAAAAGGGGCTAGGGTTAGCTAAAGTCAGTGTCCTAGACTAGGGTAAACGCGTTTTTTTCTTAAAGTAAACTACGTTTTGGTCAATAAATGTTTGAAAAAAGGGTCAAAGATGGGGTTTCCGCATATGAAACGAATCAGAATTTCGTAGCGCATCTTCTCAACACAACATTGGGACGATATATTATCATACCGGGCTTAACAGGGTCATCAAACATTTAAAACTCTCCAAAATGGCTTCCAAAATGTAAAAATCCGGTCAAAGGCAATTAGGCTTATATTTTAACTGTTTTTTCAGTTGTTCACAACAAATCAATATATGCTGAAATTGATGGACTAAACGAAAGTATTTGATTTTGGAAAAAAAAATTTTCTTTCACCGAGGGTCGAACTCGGGGACGTGAGACCCCGTAGGTGACGCTCCGGCACGCTATCCACTCGGCTAGCCGGAGCTTGCTGAAATGGGGCTAGGGTTAGCTAAAGTCAGTGTCCTAGACTAGGGTAAACGCGTTTTTTTCTTAAAGTAAACTACGTTTTGGTCAATAAATGTTTGAAAAAAGGGTCAAAGATGGGGTTTCCGCATATGAAACGAATCAGAATTTCGTAGCGCATCTTTTCAACACAACATTGGGACGATATATTATCATACCGGGCTTAACGGGGTCATCAAACATTTAAAACTCTCCAAAATGGCTTCCAAAAGGTAAAAATCCGGTCAAAGGCAATTAGGCTTATATTTTAACTGTTTTTTCAGTTGTTCACAACAAATCAATATATGCTGAAATTGATGGACTAAACGAAAGTATTTGATTTTGGAAAAAAAAAGAAAAAAAAATTTTCTTTCACCGAGGGTCGAACTCGGGGACGTGAGACCCCGTAGGTGACGCTCCGGCACGCTATCCACTCGGCTAGCCGGAGCTTGCTGAAATGGGGCTAGGGTTAGCTAAAGTCAGTGTCCTAGACTAGGGTAAACGCGTTTTTTTCTTAAAGTAAACTACGTTTTGGTCAATAAATGTTTGAAAAAAGGGTCAAAGATGGGGTTTCCGCATATGAAACGAATCAGAATTTCGTAGCGCATCTTCTCAACACAACATTGGGACGATATATTATCATACCGGGCTTAACGGGGTCATCAAACATTTAAAACTCTCCAAAATGGCTTCCAAAAGGTAAAAATCCGGTCAAAGGCAATTAGGCTTATATTTTAACTGTTTTTTCAGTTGTTCACAACAAATCAATATATGCTGAAATTGACGGACTAAACGAAAGTATTTGATTTTGGAAAAAAAAAGAAAAAAAACATTTTCTTTCACCGAGGGTCGAACTCGGGGACGTGAGACCCCGTAGGTGACGCTCCGGCACGCTATCCACTCGGCTAGCCGGAGCTTGCTGAAATGGGGCTAGGGTTAGCTAAAGTCAGTGTCCTAGACTAGGGTAAACGCGTTTTTTTCTTAAAGTAAACTACGTTTTGGTCAATAAATGTTTGAAAAAAGGGTCAAAGATGGGGTTTCCGCATATGAAACGAATCAGAATTTCGTAGCGCATCTTCTCAACACAACATTGGGACGATATATTATCATACCGGGCTTAACGGGGTCATCAAACATTTAAAACTCTCCAAAATGGCTTCCAAAAGGTAAAAAATCCGGTCAAAGGCAATTAGGCTTATATTTTAACTGTTTTTTCAGTTGTTCACAACAAATCAATATATGCTGAAATTGATGGACTAAACGAAAGTATTTGATTTTGGAAAAAAAAAGAAAAAAAAATTTTCTTTCACCGAGGGTCGAACTCGGGGACGTGAGACCCCGTAGGTGACGCTCCGGCACGCTATCCACTCGGCTAGCCGGAGCTTGCTGAAATGGGGCTAGGGTTAGCTAAAGTCAGTGTCCTAGACTAGGGTAAACGCGTTTTTTTCTTAAAGTAAACTACGTTTTGGTCAATAAATGTTTGAAAAAAGGGTCAAAGATGGGGTTTCCGCATATGAAACGAATCAGAATTTCGTAGCGCATCTTCTCAACACAACATTGGGACGATATATTATCATACCGGGCTTAACGGGGTCATCAAACATTTAAAACTCTCCAAAATGGCTTCCAAAAGGTAAAAATCCGGTCAAAGGCAATTAGGCTTATATTTTAACTGTTTTTTCAGTTGTTCACAACAAATCAATATATGCTGAAATTGATGGACTAAACGAAAGTATTTGATTTTGGAAAAAAAAAGGAAAAAAAAATTTTCTTTCACCGAGGGTCGAACTCGGGGACGTGAGACCCCGTAGGTGACGCTCCGGCACGCTATCCACTCGGCTAGCCGGAGCTTGCTGAAATGGGGCTAGGGTTAGCTAAAGTCAGTGTCCTAGACTAGGGTAAACGCGTTTTTTGCTTAAAGTAAACTACGTTTTGGTCAATAAATGTTTGAAAAAAGGGTCAAAGATGGGGTTTCCGCATATGAAACGAATCAGAATTTCGTAGCGCATCTTCTCAACACAACATTGGGACGATATATTATCATACCGGGCTTAACGGGGTCATCAAACATTTAAAACTCTCCAAAATGGCTTCCAAAAGCTAAAAATCCGGTCAAAGGCAATTAGGCTTATATTTTAACTGTTTTTTCAGTTGTTCACAACAAATCAATATATGCTGAAATTGATGGACTAAACGAAAGTATTTGATTTTGGAAAAAAAAAGAAAAAAAAATTTTCTTTCACCGAGGGTCGAACTCGGGGACGTGAGACCCCGTAGGTGACGCTCCGGCACGCTATCCACTTGGCTAGCCGGAGCTTGCTGAAATGGGGCTAGGGTTAGCTAAAGTCAGTGTCCTAGACTAGGGTAAACGCGTTTTTTTCTTAAAGTAAACTACGTTTTGGTCAATAAATGTTTGAAAAAAGGGTCAAAGATGGGGTTTCCGCATATGAAACGAATCAGAATTTCGTAGCGCATCTTCTCAACACAACATTGGGACGATATATTATCATACCGGGCTTAACGGGGTCATCAAACATTTAAAACTCTCCAAAATGGCTTCCAAAAGCTAAAAAATCCGGTCAAAGGCAATTAGGCTTATATTTTAACTGTTTTTTCAGTTGTTCACAACAAATCAATATATGCTGAAATTGATGGACTAAACGAAAGTATTTGATTTTGGGAAAAAAAAAGAAAAAAAAATTTTCTTTCACCGAGGGTCGAACTCGGGGACGTGAGACCCCGTAGGTGACGCTCCGGCACGCTATCCACTCGGCTAGCCGGAGCTTGCTGAAATGGGGCTAGGGTTAGCTAAAGTCAGTGTCCTAGACTAGGGTAAACGCGTTTTTTTCTTAAAGTAAACTACGTTTTGGTCAATAAATGTTTGAAAAAAGGGTCAAAGATGGGGTTTCCGCATATGAAACGAATCAGAATTTCGTAGCGCATCTTCTCAACACAACATTGGGACGATATATTATCATACCGGGCTTAACGGGGTCATCAAACATTTAAAACTCTCCAAAATGGCTTCCAAAAGGTAAAAATCCGGTCAAAGGCAATTAGGCTTATATTTTAACTGTTTTTTCAGTTGTTCACAACAAATCAATATATGCTGAAATTGATGGACTAAACGAAAGTATTTGATTTTGGAAAAAAAAAGAAAAAACAAATTTTCTTTCACCGAGGGTCGAACTCGGGGACGTGAGACCCCGTAGGTGACGCTCCGGCACGCTATCCACTCGGCTAGCCGGAGCTTGCTGAAATGGGGCTAGGGTTAGCTAAAGTCAGTGTCCTAGACTAGGGTAAACGCGTTTTTTTCTTAAAGTAAACTACGTTTTGGTCAATAAATGTTTGAAAAAAGGGTCAAAGATGGGGTTTCCGCATATGAAACGAATCAGAATTTCGTAGCGCATCTTCTCAACACAACATTGGGACGATATATTATCATACCGGGCTTAACGGGGTCATCAAACATTTAAAACTCTCCAAAATGGCTTCCAAAAGGTAAAAATCCGGTCAAAGGCAATTAGGCTTATATTTTAACTGTTTTTTCAGTTGTTCACAACAAATCAATATATGCTGAAATTGATGGACTAAACGAAAGTATTTGATTTTGGAAAAAAAAAGAAAAAAAAATTTTCTTTCACCGAGGGTCGAACTCGGGGACGTGAGACCCCGTAGGTGACGCTCCGGCACGCTATCCACTCGGCTAGCCGGAGCTTGCTGAAATGGGGCTAGGGTTAGCTAAAGTCAGTGTCCTAGACTAGGGTAAACGCGTTTTTTTCTTAAAGTAAACTACGTTTTGGTCAATAAATGTTTGAAAAAAGGGTCAAAGATGGGGTTTCCGCATATGAAACGAATCAGAATTTCGTAGCGCATCTTCTCAACACAACATTGGGACGATATATTATCATACCGGGCTTAACGGGGTCATCAAACATTTAAAACTCTCCAAAATGGCTTCCAAAAGGTAAAAATCCGGTCAAAGGCAATTAGGCTTATATTTTAACTGTTTTTTCAGTTGTTCACAACAAATCAATATATGCTGAAATTGATGGACTAAACGAAAGTATTTGATTTTGGAAAAAAAAAGAAAAAAAAATTTTCTTTCACCGAGGGTCGAACTCGGATACGTGAGACCCCGTAGGTGACGCTCCGGCACGCTATCCACTCGGCTAGCCGGAGCTTGCTGAAATGGGGCTAGGGTTAGCTAAAGTCAGTGTCCTAGACTAGGGTAAACGCGTTTTTTTTCTTAAAGTAAACTACGTTTTTGGTCAATAAATGTTTGAAAAAAGGGTCAAAGATGGGGTTTCCGCATATGAAACAAATCAGAATTTCGTAGCGCATCTTCTCAACACAACATTGGGACGATATATTATCATACCGGGCTTAACGGGGTCATCAAACATTTAAAACTCTCCAAAATGGCTTCCAAAAGCTAAAAATCCGGTCAAAGGCAATTAGGCTTATATTTTAACTGTTTTTTCAGTTGTTCACAACAAATCAATATATGCTGAAATTGATGGACTAAACGAAAGTATTTGATTTTGGAAAAAAAAAAGAAAAAAAAATTTTCTTTCACCGAGGGTCGAACTCGGGGACGTGAGACCCCGTAGGTGACGCTCCGGCACGCTATCCACTCGGCTAGCCGGAGCTTGCTGAAATGGGGCTAGGGTTAGCTAAAGTCAGTGTCCTAGACTAGGGTAAACGCGTTTTTTTTCTTAAAGTAAACTACGTTTTGGTCAATAAATGTTTGAAAAAAGGGTCAAAGATGGGGTTTCCGCATATGAAACGAATCAGAATTTCGTAGCGCATCTTCTCAACACAACATTGGGACGATATATTATCATACCGGGCTTAACGGGGTCATCAAACATTTAAAACTCTCCAAAATGGCTTCCAAAAGGTAAAAATCCGGTCAAAGGCAATTAGGCTTATATTTTAACTGTTTTTTCAGTTGTTCACAACAAATCAATATATGCTGAAATTGATGGACTAAACGAAAGTATTTGATTTTGGAAAAAAAAAGAAAAAAAATTTTTCTTTCACCGAGGGTCGAACTCGGGGACGTGAGACCCCGTAGGTGACGCTCCGGCACGCTATCCACTCGGCTAGCCGGAGCTTGCTGAAATGGGGCTAGGGTTAGCTAAAGTCAGTGTCCTAGACTAGGGTAAACGCGTTTTTTTCTTAAAGTAAACTACGTTTTGGTCAATAAATGTTTGAAAAAAGGGTCAAAGATGGGGTTTCCGCATATGAAACGAATCAGAATTTCGTAGCGCATCTTCTCAACACAACATTGGGACGATATATTATCATACCGGGCTTAACGGGGTCATCAAACATTTAAAACTCTCCAAAATGGCTTCCAAAAGCTAAAAATCCGGTCAAAGGCAATTAGGCTTATATTTTAACTGTTTTTTCAGTTGTTCACAACAAATCAATATATGCTGAAATTGATGGACTAAACGAAAGTATTTGATTTTGGAAAAAAAAAAGAAAAAAAATTTTCTTTCACCGAGGGTCGAACTCGGGGACGTGAGACCCCGTAGGTGACGCTCCGGCACGCTATCCACTCGGCTAGCCGGACATTGCTGAAATGGGGCTAGGGTTAGCTAAAGTCAGTGTCCTAGACTAGGGTAAACGCGTTTTTTTCTTAAAGTAAACTACGTTTTGGTCAATAAATGTTTGAAAAAAGGGTCAAAGATGGGGTTTCCGCATATGAAACGAATCAGAATTTCGTAGCGCATCTTCTCAACACAACATTGGGACGATATATTATCATACCGGGCTTAACGGGGTCATCAAACATTTAAAACTCTCCAAAATGGCTTCCAAAAGGTAAAAATCCGGTCAAAGGCAATTAGGCTTATATTTTAACTGTTTTTTCAGTTGTTCACAACAAATCAATATATGCTGAAATTGATGGACTAAACGAAAGTATTTGATTTTGGAAAAAAAAAGAAAAACAAATTTTCTTTCACCGAGGGTCGAACTCGGGGACGTGAGACCCCGTAGGTGACGCTCCGGCACGCTATCCACTCGGCTAGCCGGAGCTTGCTGAAATGGGGCTAGGGTTAGCTAAAGTCAGTGTCCTAGACTAGGGTAAACGCGTTTTTTTCTTAAAGTAAACTACGTTTTGGTCAATAAATGTTTGAAAAAAAGGTCAAAGATGGGGTTTCCGCATATGAAACGAATCAGAATTTCGTAGCGCATCTTCTCAACACAACATTGGGACGATATATTATCATACCGGGCTTAACGGGGTCATCAAACATTTAAAACTCTCCAAAATGGCTTCCAAAAGGTAAAAATCCGGTCAAAGGCAATTAGGCTTATATTTTAACTGTTTTTTCAGTTGTTCACAACAAATCAATATATGCTGAAATTGATGGACTAAACGAAAGTATTTGATTTTGGAAAAAAAAAAGAAAAAAAATTTTCTTTCACCGAGGGTCGAACTCGGGGACGTGAGACCCCGTAGGTGACGCTCCGGCACGCTATCCACTCGGCTAGCCGGAGCTTGCTGAAATGGGGCTAGGGTTAGCTAAAGTCAGTGTCCTAGACTAGGGTAAACGCGTTTTTTTCTTAAAGTAAACTACGTTTTGGTCAATAAATGTTTGAAAAAAGGGTCAAAGATGGGGTTTCCGCATATGAAACGAATCAGAATTTCGTAGCGCATCTTCTCAACACAACATTGGGACGATCTATTATCATACCGGGCTTAACGGGGTCATCAAACATTTAAAACTCTCCAAAATGGCTTCCAAAAGGTAAAAATCCGGTCAAAGGCAATTAGGCTTATATTTTAACTGTTTTTTCAGTTGTTCACAACAAATCAATATATGCTGAAATTGATGGACTAAACGAAAGTATTTGATTTTGGAAAAAAAAAGAAAAACAAAATTTCTTTCACCGAGGGTCGAACTCGGGGACGTGAGACCCCGTAGGTGACGCTCCGGCACGCTATCCACTCGGCTAGCCGGAGCTTGCTGAAATGGGGCTAGGGTTAGCTAAAGTCAGTGTCCTAGACTAGGGTAAACGCGTTTTTTTCTTAAAGTAAACTACGTTTTGGTCAATAAATGTTTGAAAAAAGGGTCAAAGATGGGGTTTCCGCATATGAAACGAATCAGAATTTCGTAGCGCATCTTCTCAACACAACATTGGGACGATATATTATCATACCGGGCTTAACGGGGTCATCAAACATTTAAAACTCTCCAAAATGGCTTCCAAAAGGTAAAAATCCGGTCAAAGGCAATTAGGCTTATATTTTAACTGTTTTTTCAGTTGTTCACAACAAATCAATATATGCTGAAATTGATGGACTAAACGAAAGTATTTGATTTTGGAAAAAAAAAGAAAAAAAAAAATTCTTTCACCGAGGGTCGAACTCGGGGACGTGAGACCCCGTAGGTAACGCTCCGGCACGCTATCCACTCGGCTAGCCGGAGCTTGCTGAAATGGAGCTAGGGTTAGCTAAAGTCAGTGTCCTAGACTAGGGTAAACGCGTTTTTTCTTAAAGTAAACTACGTTTTGGTCAATAAATGTTTGAAAAAGGGTCAAAGATGGGGTTTCCGCATATGAAACGAATCAGAATTTCGTAGCGCATCTTCTCAACACAACATTGGGACGATATATTATCATACCGGGCTTAACGGGGTCATCAAACATTTAAAACTCTCCAAAATGGCTTCCAAAAGGTAAAAATCCGGTCAAAGGCAATTAGGCTTATATTTTAACTGTTTTTTCAGTTGTTCACAACAAATCAATATATGCTGAAATTGATGGACTAAACGAAAGTATTTGATTTTGGAAAAAAAAAAAGAAAAAAATATTTGCTTTCACCGAGGGTCGAACTCGGGGACGTGAGACCCCGTAGGTGACGCTCCGGCACGCTATCCACTCGGCTAGCCGGAGCTTGCTGAAATGGGGCTAGGGTTAGCTAAAGTCAGTGTCCTAGACTAGGGTAAACGCGTTTTTTTTCTTAAAGTAAACTACGTTTTGGTCAATAAATGTTTGAAAAAAGGGTCAAAGATGGGGTTTCCGCATATGAAACGAATCAGAATTTCGTAGCGCATCTTCTCAACACAACATTGGGACGATATATTATCATACCGGGCTTAACGGGGTCATCAAACATTTAAAACTCTCCAAAATGGCTTCCAAAAGGTAAAAATCCGGTCAAAGGCAATTAGGCTTATATGTTCACTGTTTTTTCAGTTGTTCACAACAAATCAATATATGCTGAAATTGATAAACTAAACGAAAGTATTTGATTTTGGAAAAAAAAAGAAAAAAAAATTTTCTTTCACCGAGGGTCGAACTCGGGGACGTGAGACCCCGTAGGTGACGCTCCGGCACGCTATCCACTCGGCTAGCAGGAGCTTGCTGAAATGGGGCTAGGGTTAGCTAAAGTCAGTGTCCCAGACTAGGGTAAACGTGTTTTTTTCTTAAAGTAAACTACGTTTTGGTCAATAAATGTTTGAAAAAAGGGTCAAAGATGGGGTTTCCGCATATGAAACGAATCAGAATTTCGTAGCGCATCTTCTCAACACAACATTGGGACGATATGTTATCATACCGGGCTTAACGGGGTCATCAAACATTTAAAACTCTCCAAAATGGCTTCCAAAAGGTAAAAATCAGGTCAAAGGCAATTAGGCTTATATTTTCACTGTTTTTTCAGTTGTTCACAACAAATCAATATATGTTGAAATTGATAAACTAAACGAAAGTATTTGATTTTGGAAAAAAAAAAGAAAACAAAATTTTCTTTCACCGAGGGTCGAACTCGGGGACGTGAGACCCCGTAGGTGACGCTCCGGCACGCTATCCACTCGGCTAGCCGGAGCTTGCTGAAATGGGGCTAGGGTTAGCTAAAGTCAGTGTCCTAGACTAGGGTAAACGCGTTTTTTTCTTAAAGTAAACTACGTTTTGGTCAATAAATGTTTGAAAAAGGGTCAAAGATGGGGTTTCCGCATATGAAACGAATCAGAATTTCGTAGCGCATCTTCTCAACACAACATTGGGACGATATATTATCATACCGGGCTTAACGGGGTCATCAAACATTTAAAACTCTCCAAAATGGCTTCCAAAAGGTAAAAATCCGGTCAAAGGCAATTAGGCTTATATTTTCACTGTTTTTTCAGTTGTTCACAACAAATCAATATATGCTGAAATTGATAAACTAAACGAAAGTATTTGATTTTGGAAAAAAAAAGAAAAAAAAATTTTCTTTCACCGAGGGTCGAACTCGGGGACGTGAGACCCCGTAGGTGACGCTCCGGCACGCTATCCACTCGGCTAGCCGGAGCTTGCTGAAATGGGGCTAGGGTTAGCTAAAGTCAGTGTCCTAGACTAGGGTAAACGCGTTTTTTTCTTAAAGTAAACTACGTTTTGGTCAATAAATGTTTGAAAAAAGGGTCAAAGATGGGGTTTCCGCATATGAAACGAATCAGAATTTCGTAGCGCATCTTCTCAACACAACATTGGGACGATATATTATCATACCGGGCTTAACGGGGTCATCAAACATTTAAAACTCTCCAAAATGGCTTCCAAAAGGTAAAAATCCGGTCAAACGCAATTAGGCTTATATTTTAACTGTTTTTTCAGTTGTTCACAACAAAACAATATATGCTGAAATTGATGGACTAAACGAAAGTATTTGATTTTGGAAAAAAAAAGAAAAAAAATTTTTCTTTCACCGAGGGTCGAACTCGGGGACGTGAGACCCCGTAGGTGACGCTCCGGCACGCTATCCACTCGGCTAGCCGGAGCTTGCTGAAATGGGGCTAGGGTTAGCTAAAGTCAGTGTCCCAGACTAGGGTAAACGCGTTTTTTTCTTAAAGTAAACTACGTTTTGGTCAATAAATGTTTGAAAAAAGGGTCAAAGATGGGGTTTCCGCATATGAAACGAATGAGAATTTCGTAGCGCATCTTCTCAACACAACATTGGGACGATATATTATCATACCGGGCTTAACGGGGTCATCAAACATTTAAAACTCTCCAAAATGGCTTCCAAAAGGTAAAAATCCGGTCAAAGGCAATTAGGCTTATATTTTCACTGTTTTTTCAGTTGTTCACAACAAATCAATATATGCTGAAATTGATAAACTAAACGAAAGTATTTGATTTTGGAAAAAAAAAGAAAAAAAAATTTTCTTTCACCGAGGGTCGAACTCGGGGACGTGAGACCCCGTAGGTGACGCTCCGGCACGCTATCCACTCGGCTAGCAGGAGCTTGCTGAAATGGGGCTAGGGTTAGCTAAAGTCAGTGTCCCAGACTAGGGTAAACGTGTTTTTTTCTTAAAGTAAACTACGTTTTGGTCAATAAATGTTTGAAAAAAGGGTCAAAGATGGGGTTTCCGCATATGAAACGAATCAGAATTTCGTAGCGCATCTTCTCAACACAACATTGGGACGATATGTTATCATACCGGGCTTAACGGGGTCATCAAACATTTAAAACTCTCCAAAATGGCTTCCAAAAGGTAAAAATCAGGTCAAAGGCAATTAGGCTTATATTTTCACTGTTTTTTCAGTTGTTCACAACAAATCAATATATGTTGAAATTGATAAACTAAACGAAAGTATTTGATTTTGGAAAAAAAAAAGAAAAAAAAATTTTCTTTCACCGAGGGTCGAACTCGGGGACGTGAGACCCCGTAGGTGACGCTCCGGCACGCTATCCACTCGGCTAGCCGGAGCTTGCTGAAATGGGGCTAGGGTTAGCTAAAGTCAGTGTCCTAGACTAGGGTAAACGCGTTTTTTTCTTAAAGTAAACTACGTTTTGGTCAATAAATGTTTGAAAAAGGGTCAAAGATGGGGTTTCCGCATATGAAACGAATCAGAATTTCGTAGCGCATCTTCTCAACACAACATTGGGACGATATATTATCATACCGGGCTTAACGGGGTCATCAAACATTTAAAACTCTCCAAAATGGCTTCCAAAAGGTAAAAATCCGGTCAAAGGCAATTAGGCTTATATTTTCACTGTTTTTTCAGTTGTTCACAACAAATCAATATATGCTGAAATTGATAAACTAAACGAAAGTATTTGATTTTGGAAAAAAAAAGAAAAAAAAATTTTCTTTCACCGAGGGTCGAACTCGGGGACGTGAGACCCCGTAGGTGACGCTCCGGCACGCTATCCACTCGGCTAGCCGGAGCTTGCTGAAATGGGGCTAGGGTTAGCTAAAGTCAGTGTCCTAGACTAGGGTAAACGCGTTTTTTTCTTAAAGTAAACTACGTTTTGGTCAATAAATGTTTGAAAAAAGGGTCAAAGATGGGGTTTCCGCATATGAAACGAATCAGAATTTCGTAGCGCATCTTCTCAACACAACATTGGGACGATATATTATCATACCGGGCTTAACGGGGTCATCAAACATTTAAAACTCTCCAAAATGGCTTCCAAAAGGTAAAAATCCGGTCAAACGCAATTAGGCTTATATTTTAACTGTTTTTTCAGTTGTTCACAACAAAACAATATATGCTGAAATTGATGGACTAAACGAAAGTATTTGATTTTGGAAAAAAAAAGAAAAAAAATTTTTCTTTCACCGAGGGTCGAACTCGGGGACGTGAGACCCCGTAGGTGACGCTCCGGCACGCTATCCACTCGGCTAGCCGGAGCTTGCTGAAATGGGGCTAGGGTTAGCTAAAGTCAGTGTCCCAGACTAGGGTAAACGCGTTTTTTTCTTAAAGTAAACTACGTTTTGGTCAATAAATGTTTGAAAAAAGGGTCAAAGATGGGGTTTCCGCATATGAAACGAATGAGAATTTCGTAGCGCATCTTCTCAACACAACATTGGGACGATATATTATCATACCGGGCTTAACGGGGTCATCAAACATTTAAAACTCTCCAAAATGGCTTCCAAAAGGTAAAAATCCGGTCAAAGGCAATTAGGCTTATATTTTCACTGTTTTTTCAGTTGTTCACAACAAATCAATATATGCTGAAATTGATAAACTAAACGAAAGTATTTGATTTTGGAAAAAAAAAGAAAAAAAAATTTTCTTTCACCGAGGGTCGAACTCGGGGACGTGAGACCCCGTAGGTGACGCTCCGGCACGCTATCCACTCGGCTAGCAGGAGCTTGCTGAAATGGGGCTAGGGTTAGCTAAAGTCAGTGTCCCAGACTAGGGTAAACGTGTTTTTTTCTTAAAGTAAACTACGTTTTGGTCAATAAATGTTTGAAAAAAGGGTCAAAGATGGGGTTTCCGCATATGAAACGAATCAGAATTTCGTAGCGCATCTTCTCAACACAACATTGGGACGATATGTTATCATACCGGGCTTAACGGGGTCATCAAACATTTAAAACTCTCCAAAATGGCTTCCAAAAGGTAAAAATCAGGTCAAAGGCAATTAGGCTTATATTTTCACTGTTTTTTCAGTTGTTCACAACAAATCAATATATGTTGAAATTGATAAACTAAACGAAAGTATTTGATTTTGGAAAAAAAAAAGAAAAAAAAATTTTCTTTCACCGAGGGTCGAACTCGGGGACGTGAGACCCCGTAGGTGACGCTCCGGCACGCTATCCACTCGGCTAGCCGGAGCTTGCTGAAATGGGGCTAGGGTTAGCTAAAGTCAGTGTCCTAGACTAGGGTAAACGCGTTTTTTTCTTAAAGTAAACTACGTTTTGGTCAATAAATGTTTGAAAAAGGGTCAAAGATGGGGTTTCCGCATATGAAACGAATCAGAATTTCGTAGCGCATCTTCTCAACACAACATTGGGACGATATATTATCATACCGGGCTTAACGGGGTCATCAAACATTTAAAACTCTCCAAAATGGCTTCCAAAAGGTAAAAATCCGGTCAAAGGCAATTAGGCTTATATTTTCACTGTTTTTTCAGTTGTTCACAACAAATCAATATATGCTGAAATTGATAAACTAAACGAAAGTATTTGATTTTGGAAAAAAAAAGAAAAAAAAATTTTCTTTCACCGAGGGTCGAACTCGGGGACGTGAGACCCCGTAGGTGACGCTCCGGCACGCTATCCACTCGGCTAGCCGGAGCTTGCTGAAATGGGGCTAGGGTTAGCTAAAGTCAGTGTCCTAGACTAGGGTAAACGCGTTTTTTTCTTAAAGTAAACTACGTTTTGGTCAATAAATGTTTGAAAAAAGGGTCAAAGATGGGGTTTCCGCATATGAAACGAATCAGAATTTCGTAGCGCATCTTCTCAACACAACATTGGGACGATATATTATCATACCGGGCTTAACGGGGTCATCAAACATTTAAAACTCTCCAAAATGGCTTCCAAAAGGTAAAAATCCGGTCAAACGCAATTAGGCTTATATTTTAACTGTTTTTTCAGTTGTTCACAACAAAACAATATATGCTGAAATTGATGGACTAAACGAAAGTATTTGATTTTGGAAAAAAAAAGAAAAAAAAATTTTCTTTCACCGAGGGTCGAACTCGGGGACGTGAGACCCCGTAGGTGACGCTCCGGCACGCTATCCACTCGGCTAGCCGGAGCTTGCTGAAATGGGGCTAGGGTTAGCTAAAGTCAGTGTCCCAGACTAGGGTAAACGCGTTTTTTTCTTAAAGTAAACTACGTTTTGGTCAATAAATGTTTGAAAAAAGGGTCAAAGATGGGGTTTCCGCATATGAAACGAATGAGAATTTCGTAGCGCATCTTCTCAACACAACATTGGGACGATATATTATCATACCGGGCTTAACGGGGTCATCAAACATTTAAAACTCTCCAAAATGGCTTCCAAAAGGTAAAAATCCGGTCAAAGGCAATTAGGCTTATATTTTCACTGTTTTTTCAGTTGTTCACAACAAATCAATATATGCTGAAATTGATGGACTAAACGAAAGTATTTGATTTTGGAAAAAAAAAGAAAAAAAATTTTCTTTCACCGAGGGTCGAACTCGGGGATGTGAGACCCTGTAAGTGACGCTCCGGCACGCTATCCACTCGGCTAGCCGGAGCTTGCTGAAATGGGGCTAGGGTTAGCTAAAGTCAGTGTCCTAGACTAGGGTAAACGCGTTTTTTTCTTAAAGTAAACTACGTTTTGGTCAATAAATGTTTGAAAAAAGGGTCAAAGATGGGGTTTCCGCATATGAAACGAATGAGAATTTCGTAGCGCATCTTCTCAACACAACATTGGGACGATATATTATCATACCGGGCTTAACGGGGTCATCAAACATTTAAAACTCTCCAAAATGGCTTCCAAAAGGTAAAAATCCGGTCAAAGGCAATTAGGCTTATATTTTCACTGTTTTTTCAGTTGTTCACAACAAATCAATATATGCTGAAATTGATAAACTAAACGAAAGTATTTGATTTTGGAAAAAAAAAAGAAAAAAAAATTTTCTTTCACCGAGGGTCGAACTCGGGGACGTGAGACCCCGTAGGTGACGGTCCGGCACGCTATCCACTCGGCTAGCCGGAGCTTGCTGGAATGGGGCTAGGGTTAGCTAAAGTCAGTGTCCTAGACTAGGGTAAACACGTTTTTTTCTTAAAGTAAACTACGTTTTGGTCAATAAATGTTTGAAAAAAGGGTCAAAGATGGGGTTTCCGCATATGAAACGAATCAGAATTTCGTAGCGCATCTTCTCAACACAACATTGGGACGATATATTATCATACCGGGCTTAACGGGGTCATCAAACATTTAAAACTCTCCAAAATGGCTTCCAAAAGGTAAAAATCCGGTCAAACGCAATTAGGCTTATATTTTAACTGTTTTATCAGTTGTTCACAACAAATCAATATATGCTGAAATTGATGGACTAAACGAAAGTATTTGATTTTGGAAAAAAAAAGAAAAAAAAATTTTCTTTCACCGAGGGTCGAACTCGGGGGCGTGAGACCCCGTAGGTTACGCTCCGGCACGCTATCCACTCGGCTAGCCGGAGCTTGCTGAAATGGGGCTAGGGTTAGCTAAAGTCAGTGTCCTAGACTAGGGTAAACGCGTTTTTTCTTAAAGTAAACTACGTTTTGGTCAATAAATGTTTGAAAAAAAGGTCAAAGATGGGGTTTCCGCATATGAAACGAATCAGAATTTCGTAGCGCATCTTCTCAACACAACATTGGGACGATATATTATCATACCGGGCTTAATGGGGTCATCAAACATTTAAAACTCTCCAAAATGGCTTCCAAAAGGTAAAAATCCGGTCAAACGCAATTAGGCTTATATTTTCACTGTTTTTTCAGTTGTTCACAACAAATCAATATATGCTGAAATTGATGGACTAAACGAAAGTATTTGATTTTGGAAAAAAAAAGAAAAGAAATTTTCTTTCACCGAGGGTCGAACTCGGGGATGTGAGACCCCGTAGGTGACGCTCCGGCACGCTATCCACTCGGCTAGCCGGAGCTTGCTGAAATGGGGCTAGGGTTAGCTAAAGTCAGTGTCCTAGACTAGGGTAAACGCGTTTTTTCTTAAAGTAAACTACGTTTTGGTCAATAAATGTTTGAAAAAAAGGTCAAAGATGGGGTTTCCGCATATGAAACGAATCAGAATTTCGTAGCGCATCTTCTCAACACAACATTGGGACGATATATTATCATACCGGGCTTAACGGGGTCATCAAACATTTAAAACTCTCCAAAATGGCTTCCAAAAGGTAAAAATCCGGTCAAAGGCAATTAGGCTTATATTTTCACTGTTTTTTCAGTTGTTCACAACAAATCAATATATGCTGAAATTGATGGACTAAACGAAAGTATTTGATTTTGGAAAAAAAAAAGAAAAAAAAAATTTCTTTCACCGAGGGTCGAACTCGGGGGCGTGAGACCCCGTAGGTAACGCTCCGGCACGCTATCCACTCGGCTAGCCGGAGCTTGCTGAAATGGGGCTAGGGTTAGCTAAAGTCAGTGTCCTAGACTAGGGTAAACGCGTTTTTTTCTTAAAGTAAACTACGTTTTGGTCAATAAATGTTTGAAAAAAGGGTCAAAGATGGGGTTTCCGCATATGAAACGAATCAGAATTTCGTAGCGCATCTTCTCAACACAACATTGGGACGATATATTATCATACCGGGCTTAACGGGGTCATCAAACATTTAAAACTCTCCAAAATGGCTTCCAAAAGGTAAAAATCCGGTCAAAGGCAATTAGGCTTATATTTTCACTGTTTTTTCAGTTGTTCACAACAAATCAATATATGCTGAAATTGATGGACTAAACGAAAGTATTTGATTTTGGAAAAAAAAAAGAAAAAAAAAATTTCTTTCACCGAGGGTCGAACTCGGGGGCGTGAGACCCCGTAGGTAACGCTCCGGCACGCTATCCACTCGGCTAGCCGGAGCTTGCTGAAATGGGGCTAGGGTTAGCTAAAGTCAGTGTCCTAGACTAGGGTAAACGCGTTTTTTTCTTAAAGTAAACTACGTTTTGGTCAATAAATGTTTGAAAAAAGGGTCAAAGATGGGGTTTCCGCATATGAAACGAATCAGAATTTCGTAGCGCATCTTCTCAACACAACATTGGGACGATATATTATCATACCGGGCTTAACGGGGTCATCAAACATTTAAAACTCTCCAAAATGGCTTCCAAAAGGTAAAAATCCGGTCAAACGCAATTAGGCTTATATTTTAACTGTTTTTTCAGTTGTTCACAACAAAACAATATATGCTGAAATTGATGGACTAAACGAAAGTATTTGATTTTGGAAAAAAAAAGAAAAAAAATTTTTCTTTCACCGAGGGTCGAACTCGGGGACGTGAGACCCCGTAGGTGACGCTCCGGCACGCTATCCACTCGGCTAGCCGGAGCTTGCTGAAATGGGGCTAGGGTTAGCTAAAGTCAGTGTCCCAGACTAGGGTAAACGCGTTTTTTTCTTAAAGTAAACTACGTTTTGGTCAATAAATGTTTGAAAAAAGGGTCAAAGATGGGGTTTCCGCATATGAAACGAATGAGAATTTCGTAGCGCATCTTCTCAACACAACATTGGGACGATATATTATCATACCGGGCTTAACGGGGTCATCAAACATTTAAAACTCTCCAAAATGGCTTCCAAAAGGTAAAAATCCGGTCAAAGGCAATTAGGCTTATATTTTCACTGTTTTTTCAGTTGTTCACAACAAATCAATATATGCTGAAATTGATAAACTAAACGAAAGTATTTGATTTTGGAAAAAAAAAGAAAAAAAAATTTTCTTTCACCGAGGGTCGAACTCGGGGACGTGAGACCCCGTAGGTGACGCTCCGGCACGCTATCCACTCGGCTAGCAGGAGCTTGCTGAAATGGGGCTAGGGTTAGCTAAAGTCAGTGTCCCAGACTAGGGTAAACGTGTTTTTTTCTTAAAGTAAACTACGTTTTGGTCAATAAATGTTTGAAAAAAGGGTCAAAGATGGGGTTTCCGCATATGAAACGAATCAGAATTTCGTAGCGCATCTTCTCAACACAACATTGGGACGATATGTTATCATACCGGGCTTAACGGGGTCATCAAACATTTAAAACTCTCCAAAATGGCTTCCAAAAGGTAAAAATCAGGTCAAAGGCAATTAGGCTTATATTTTCACTGTTTTTTCAGTTGTTCACAACAAATCAATATATGTTGAAATTGATAAACTAAACGAAAGTATTTGATTTTGGAAAAAAAAAAGAAAAAAAAATTTTCTTTCACCGAGGGTCGAACTCGGGGACGTGAGACCCCGTAGGTGACGCTCCGGCACGCTATCCACTCGGCTAGCCGGAGCTTGCTGAAATGGGGCTAGGGTTAGCTAAAGTCAGTGTCCTAGACTAGGGTAAACGCGTTTTTTTCTTAAAGTAAACTACGTTTTGGTCAATAAATGTTTGAAAAAGGGTCAAAGATGGGGTTTCCGCATATGAAACGAATCAGAATTTCGTAGCGCATCTTCTCAACACAACATTGGGACGATATATTATCATACCGGGCTTAACGGGGTCATCAAACATTTAAAACTCTCCAAAATGGCTTCCAAAAGGTAAAAATCCGGTCAAAGGCAATTAGGCTTATATTTTCACTGTTTTTTCAGTTGTTCACAACAAATCAATATATGCTGAAATTGATAAACTAAACGAAAGTATTTGATTTTGGAAAAAAAAAGAAAAAAAAATTTTCTTTCACCGAGGGTCGAACTCGGGGACGTGAGACCCCGTAGGTGACGCTCCGGCACGCTATCCACTCGGCTAGCCGGAGCTTGCTGAAATGGGGCTAGGGTTAGCTAAAGTCAGTGTCCTAGACTAGGGTAAACGCGTTTTTTTCTTAAAGTAAACTACGTTTTGGTCAATAAATGTTTGAAAAAAGGGTCAAAGATGGGGTTTCCGCATATGAAACGAATCAGAATTTCGTAGCGCATCTTCTCAACACAACATTGGGACGATATATTATCATACCGGGCTTAACGGGGTCATCAAACATTTAAAACTCTCCAAAATGGCTTCCAAAAGGTAAAAATCCGGTCAAACGCAATTAGGCTTATATTTTAACTGTTTTTTCAGTTGTTCACAACAAAACAATATATGCTGAAATTGATGGACTAAACGAAAGTATTTGATTTTGGAAAAAAAAAGAAAAAAAAATTTTCTTTCACCGAGGGTCGAACTCGGGGACGTGAGACCCCGTAGGTGACGCTCCGGCACGCTATCCACTCGGCTAGCCGGAGCTTGCTGAAATGGGGCTAGGGTTAGCTAAAGTCAGTGTCCCAGACTAGGGTAAACGCGTTTTTTTCTTAAAGTAAACTACGTTTTGGTCAATAAATGTTTGAAAAAAGGGTCAAAGATGGGGTTTCCGCATATGAAACGAATGAGAATTTCGTAGCGCATCTTCTCAACACAACATTGGGACGATATATTATCATACCGGGCTTAACGGGGTCATCAAACATTTAAAACTCTCCAAAATGGCTTCCAAAAGGTAAAAATCCGGTCAAAGGCAATTAGGCTTATATTTTCACTGTTTTTTCAGTTGTTCACAACAAATCAATATATGCTGAAATTGATGGACTAAACGAAAGTATTTGATTTTGGAAAAAAAAAGAAAAAAAATTTTCTTTCACCGAGGGTCGAACTCGGGGATGTGAGACCCTGTAAGTGACGCTCCGGCACGCTATCCACTCGGCTAGCCGGAGCTTGCTGAAATGGGGCTAGGGTTAGCTAAAGTCAGTGTCCTAGACTAGGGTAAACGCGTTTTTTTCTTAAAGTAAACTACGTTTTGGTCAATAAATGTTTGAAAAAAGGGTCAAAGATGGGGTTTCCGCATATGAAACGAATGAGAATTTCGTAGCGCATCTTCTCAACACAACATTGGGACGATATATTATCATACCGGGCTTAACGGGGTCATCAAACATTTAAAACTCTCCAAAATGGCTTCCAAAAGGTAAAAATCCGGTCAAAGGCAATTAGGCTTATATTTTCACTGTTTTTTCAGTTGTTCACAACAAATCAATATATGCTGAAATTGATAAACTAAACGAAAGTATTTGATTTTGGAAAAAAAAAAGAAAAAAAAATTTTCTTTCACCGAGGGTCGAACTCGGGGACGTGAGACCCCGTAGGTGACGGTCCGGCACGCTATCCACTCGGCTAGCCGGAGCTTGCTGAAATGGGGCTAGGGTTAGCTAAAGTCAGTGTCCTAGACTAGGGTAAACACGTTTTTTTCTTAAAGTAAACTACGTTTTGGTCAATAAATGTTTGAAAAAAGGGTCAAAGATGGGGTTTCCGCATATGAAACGAATCAGAATTTCGTAGCGCATCTTCTCAACACAACATTGGGACGATATATTATCATACCGGGCTTAACGGGGTCATCAAACATTTAAAACTCTCCAAAATGGCTTCCAAAAGGTAAAAATCCGGTCAAACGCAATTAGGCTTATATTTTAACTGTTTTATCAGTTGTTCACAACAAATCAATATATGCTGAAATTGATGGACTAAACGAAAGTATTTGATTTTGGAAAAAAAAAGAAAAAAAAATTTTCTTTCACCGAGGGTCGAACTCGGGGGCGTGAGACCCCGTAGGTTA
Source organism: Lottia scabra (assembly GCA_029955415.1). Lineage (NCBI taxonomy): Eukaryota > Metazoa > Mollusca > Gastropoda > Lottiidae > Lottia > Lottia scabra. The sequence goes on along the minus strand of JARJEI010000003.1, from coordinate 8,802,145 downwards.
CGCTCCGGCACGCTATCCACTCGGCTAGCCGGAGCTTGCTGAAATGGGGCTAGGGTTAGCTAAAGTCAGTGTCCTAGACTAGGGTAAACGCGTTTTTTCTTAAAGTAAACTACGTTTTGGTCAATAAATGTTTGAAAAAAAGGTCAAAGATGGGGTTTCCGCATATGAAACGAATCAGAATTTCGTAGCGCATCTTCTCAACACAACATTGGGACGATATATTATCATACCGGGCTTAATGGGGTCATCAAACATTTAAAACTCTCCAAAATGGCTTCCAAAAGGTAAAAATCCGGTCAAACGCAATTAGGCTTATATTTTCACTGTTTTTTCAGTTGTTCACAACAAATCAATATATGCTGAAATTGATGGACTAAACGAAAGTATTTGATTTTGGAAAAAAAAAGAAAAGAAATTTTCTTTCACCGAGGGTCGAACTCGGGGATGTGAGACCCCGTAGGTGACGCTCCGGCACGCTATCCACTCGGCTAGCCGGAGCTTGCTGAAATGGGGCTAGGGTTAGCTAAAGTCAGTGTCCTAGACTAGGGTAAACGCGTTTTTTCTTAAAGTAAACTACGTTTTGGTCAATAAATGTTTGAAAAAAAGGTCAAAGATGGGGTTTCCGCATATGAAACGAATCAGAATTTCGTAGCGCATCTTCTCAACACAACATTGGGACGATATATTATCATACCGGGCTTAACGGGGTCATCAAACATTTAAAACTCTCCAAAATGGCTTCCAAAAGGTAAAAATCCGGTCAAAGGCAATTAGGCTTATATTTTCACTGTTTTTTCAGTTGTTCACAACAAATCAATATATGCTGAAATTGATGGACTAAACGAAAGTATTTGATTTTGGAAAAAAAAAAGAAAAAAAAAATTTCTTTCACCGAGGGTCGAACTCGGGGGCGTGAGACCCCGTAGGTAACGCTCCGGCACGCTATCCACTCGGCTAGCCGGAGCTTGCTGAAATGGGGCTAGGGTTAGCTAAAGTCAGTGTCCTAGACTAGGGTAAACGCGTTTTTTTCCTAAAGTAAACTACGTTTTGGTCTATAAATGTTTGAAAAAAGGGTCAAAGATGGGGTTTCCGCATATGAAACGAATCAGAATTTCGTAGCGCATCTTCTCAACACAACATTGGGACGATATATTATCATACCGGGCTTAACGGGGTCATCAAACATTTAAAACTCTCCAAAATGGCTTCCAAAAGGTAAAAATCCGGTCAAAGGCAATTAGGCTTATATTTTCACTGTTTTTTCAGTTGTTCACAACAAATCAATATATGCTGAAATTGATAAACTAAACGAAAGTATTTGATTTTGGAAAAAAAAAGAAAAAATTTTTTTCTTTCACCAAGGGTCGAACTCGGGGGCGTGAGACCCCAAAAGTGACGCTCCGGCACGCTATCCACTCAGCTAGCCGGAGCTTGCTGAAATGGGGCTAGGGTTAGCTAAAGTCAGTGTCCTAGACTAGGGTAAACGCGTTTTTTTCTTAAAGTAAACTACGTTTTGGTCAATAAATGTTTGAAAAAAAGGTCAAAGATGGGGTTTCCGCATATGAAACGAATCAGAATTTCGTAGCGCATCTTCTCAACACAACATTGGGACGATATATTATCATACCGGGCTTAACGGGGTCATCAAACATTTAAAACTCTCCAAAATGGCTTCCAAAAGGTAAAAATCAGGTCAAAGGCAATTAGGCTTATATTGTCAGTTTTTTCAGTTGTTCACAACAAATCAATATATGCTGAAATTGATGGACTAAACGAAAGTATTTGATTTTGGAAAAAAAAAGAAAAAAAATTTTCTTTCACCGAGGGTCGAACTCGGGGATGTGAGACCCCGTAGGTGACGCTCCGGCACGCTATCCACTCGGCTAGCCGGAGCTTGCTGAAATGGGGCTAGGGTTAGCTAAAGTCAGTGTCCTAGACTAGGGTAAACGCGTTTTTTCTTAAAGTAAACTACGTTTTGGTCAATAAATGTTTGAAAAAAAGGTCAAAGATGGGGTTTCCGCATATGAAACGAATCAGAATTTCGTAGCGCATCTTCTCAACACAACATTGGGACGATATATTATCATACCGGGCTTAACGGGGTCATCAAACATTTAAAACTCTCCAAAATGGCTTCCAAAAGGTAAAAATCCGGTCAAAGGCAATTAGGCTTATATTTTCACTGTTTTTTCAGTTGTTCACAACAAATCAATATATGCTGAAATTGATGGATTAAACGAAAGTATTTGATTTTGGAAAAAAAAAAGAAAAAAAAAATTTCTTTCACCGAGGGTCGAACTCGGGGGCGTGAGACCCCGTAGGTAACGCTCCGGCACGCTATCCACTCGGCTAGCCGGAGCTTGCTGAAATGGGGCTAGGGTTAGCTAAAGTCAGTGTCCTAGACTAGGGTAAACGCGTTTTTTTCCTAAAGTAAACTACGTTTTGGTCTATAAATGTTTGAAAAAAGGGTCAAAGATGGGGTTTCCGCATATGAAACGAATCAGAATTTCGTAGCGCATCTTCTCAACACAACATTGGGACGATATATTATCATACCGGGCTTAACGGGGTCATCAAACATTTAAAACTCTCCAAAATGGCTTCCAAAAGGTAAAAATCCGGTCAAAGGCAATTAGGCTTATATTTTAACTGTTTTTTCAGTTGTTCACAACAAATCAATATATGCTGAAATTGACGGACTAAACGAAAGTATTTGATTTTGGAAAAAAAAAGAAAAAAAAAATTTCTTTCACCGAGGGTCGAACTCGGGGGCGTGAGACCCCGTAGGTGACGCTCCGGCACGCTATCCACTCGGCTAGCCGGAGCTTGCTGAAATGGGGCTAGGGTTAGCTAAAGTCAGTGTCCTAGACTAGGGTAAACGCGTTTTTTTCTTAAAGTAAACTACGTTTTGGTCAATAAATGTTTGAAAAAAAAATCAAAGATGGGGTTTCCGCATATGAAACGAATCAGAATTTCGTAGCGCATCTTCTCAACACAACATTGGGACGATATATTATCATATCGGGCTTAACGGGGTCATCAAACATTTAAAACTCTCCAAAATGGCTTCCAAAAGGTAAAAATCCGGTCAAAGGCAATTAGGCTTATATTTTCACTGTTTTTTCAGTTGTTCACAACAAATCAATATATGCTGAAATTGATAAACTAAACGAAAGTATTTGATTTTGGAAAAAAAAAGAAAAAAAAAATTTCTTTCACCGAGGGTCGAACTCGGGGGCGTGAGACCCAAAAAGTGACGCTCCGGCACGCTATCCACTCAGCTAGCCGGAGCTTGCTGAAATGGGGCTAGGGTTAGCTAAAGTCAGTGTCCTAGACTAGGGTAAACGCGTTTTTTTCTTAAAGTAAACTACGTTTTGGTCAATAAATGTTTGAAAAAAAGGTCAAAGATGGGGTTTCCGCATATGAAACGAATCAGAATTTCGTAGCGCATCTTCTCAACACAACATTGGGACGATATATTATCATACCGGGCTTAACGGGGTCATCAAACATTTAAAACTCTCCAAAATGGCTTCCAAAAGGTAAAAATCAGGTCAAAGGCAATTAGGCTTATATTGTCAGTTTTTTCAGTTGTTCACAACAAATCAATATATGCTGAAATTGATAAACTAAACGAAAGTATTTGATTTTGGAAAAAAAAAGAAAAAAAATTTTTCTTTCACCGAGGGTCGAACTCGGGGCGTGAGACCCCGTAAGTGACGCTCCGGCACGCTATCCACTCGGCTAGCCGGTGCTTGCTGAAATGGGGCTAGGGTTAGCTAAAGTCAGTGTCCTAGACTAGGGTAAACGCGTTTTTTTTAAAAGTAAACTACGTTTTGGTCAATAAATGTTTGAAAAAATGGTCAAAGACGGGGTTTCCGCATATGAAACGAATCGGAATTTCGTAGCGCATCTTCTCAACACAACATTGGGACGATATATTATCATACCGGGCTTAACGGGGTCATCAAACATTTAAAACTCTCCAAAATGGCTTCCAAAAGGTACAAATCCGGTCAAAGGCAATTAGGCTTATATTTTCACTGTTTTTTTAGTTGTTCACAACAAAACAATATATGCTGAAATTGATGGAAAGTATTTGATTTTGGAAAAAAAAAGAAAAAAAAAATTTCTTTCACCGAGGGTCGAACTCGGGGGCGTGAGACCCCGTAGGTGACGCTCCGGCACGCTATCCACTCGGCTAGCCGGAGCTTGCTGAAATGGGGCTAGGGTTAGCTAAAGTCAGTGTCCTAGACTAGGGTAAACGCGTTTTTTTCTTAAAGTAAACTACGTTTTGGTCAATAAATGTTTGAAAAAAGGTCAAAGATGGGGTTTCCGCATATGAAACGAATCAGCGCATCTTCTCAACACAACATTGGGACGATATATTATCATACCGGGCTTAACGGGGTCATCAAACATTTAAAACTCTCCAAAATGGCTTCCAAAAGGTAAAAATCAGGTCAAAGGCAATTAGGCTTATATTGTCAGTTTTTTCAGTTGTTCACAACAAATCAATATATGCTGAAATTGATGGACTAAACGAAAGTATTTGATTTTGGAAAAAAAAAGAAAAAAGAATTTCTTTCACCGAGGGTCGAACTCGGGGGCGTAAGACCCCGTAAGTGACGCTCCGGCACGCTATCCACTCGGCTAGCCGGAGCTTGCTGAAATGGGGCTAGGGTTAGCTAAAGTCAGTGTCCTAGACTAGAGTAAACGCGTTTTTTTCTTAAAGTAAACTACGTTTTGGTCAATAAATGTTTGAAAAAAAGGTCAAAGATGGGGTTTCCGCATATGAAACGAATCAGAATTTCGTAGCGCATCTTCTGAACACAACATTGGGGCGATATATTATCATACCGGGCTTAACGGGGTCATCAAACATTTAAAACTCTCCAAAATGGCTTCCAAAAGGTAAAAATCCGGTCAAAGGCAATTAGGCTTATATTTTAACTGTTTTTTCAGTTGTTCACAACAAATCAATATATGCTGAAATTGATGGACTAAACGAAAGTATTTGATTTTGGAAAAAAAAATAAAAAAAAATTGTCTTTCACCGAGGGTCGAACTCGGGGGCGTGAGACCCCGTAAGTGACGCTCCGGCACGCTATCCACTCGGCTAGCCGGAGCTTGCTGAAATGGGGCTAGGGTTAGCTAAAGTCAGTGTCCTAGACTAGGGTAAACGCGTTTTTTTCTTAAAGTAAACTACGTTTTGGTCAATAAATGTTTGAAAAAAAGGTCAAAGATGGGGTTTCCGCATATGAAACGAATCAGAATTTCGTAGCGCATCTTCTCAACACAACATTGGGACGATATATTATCATACCGGGCTTAACGGGGTCATCAAACATTTAAAACTCTCCAAAATGGCTTCCAAAAGGTAAAAATCCGGTCAAAGGCAATTAGGCTTATATTTTCACTGTTTTTTCAGTTGTTCACAACAAAACAATATATGCTGAAATTGATGGAAAGTATTTGATTTTGGAAAAAAAAAGAAAAAAAAAATTTCTTTCACCGAGGGTCGAACTCGGGGGTGTGAGACCCCGTAAGTGACGCTCCGGCACGCTATCCACTCGGCTAGCCGGAGCTTGCTGAAATGGGGTTAGGGTTAGCTAAAGTCAGTGTCCTAGACTAGGGTAAACGCGTTTTTTTCTTAAAGTTAACTACGTTTTGGTAAATAAATGTTTGAAAAAAAGGTCAAAGATGGGGTTTCCGCATATGAAACGAATCAGAATTTCGTAGCGCATCTTCTCAACACAACATTGGGACGATATATTATCATACCGGGCTTAACGGGGTCATCAAACATTTAAAACTCTCCAAAATGGCTTCCAAAAGGTAAAAAATCCGGTCAAAGGCAATTAGGCTTATATTGTCACTGTTTTTTCAGTTGTTCACAACAAATCAATATATGCTGAAATTGATGGACTAAACGAAAGTATTTGATTTTGGAAAAAAAAAGAAAAAAAAAATTTCTTTCACCGAGGGTCGAACTCGGGGGCATGAGACCCCGTAAGTGACGCTCCGGCACGCTATCCTCTCGGCTAGCCGGAGCTTGCTGAAATGGGGCTAGGGTTAGCTAATGTCAGTGTCCTAGACTAGGGTAAACGCGTTTTTTTTCTTAAAGTAAACTACGTTTTGGTCAATAAATGTTTGAAAAAAAGGTCAAAGATGGGGTTTCCGCATATGAAACGAATCAGAATTTCGTAGCGCATCTTCTCAACACAACATTGGGACGATATATTATCAGACCGGGCTTAACGGGGTCATCAAACATTTAAAACTCTCCAAAATGGCTTCCAAAAGGTAAAAATCCGGTCAAAGGCAATAAGGCTTATATTGTCAGTTTTTTCAGTTGTTCACAACAAATCAATATATGCTGAAATTGATAGACTAAACGAAAGTATTTGATTTTGGAAAAAAAAAGAAGAAAAAATTTTCTTTCACCGAGGGTCGAACTCGGGGCGTGAGACCCCGTAAGTGACGCTCCGGCACGCTATCCACTCGGCTAGCCGGTGCTTGCTGAAATGGGGCTAGGGTTAGCTAAAGTCAGTGTCCTAGACTAGGGTAAACGCGTTTTTTTCTTAAAGTAAACTACGTTTTGGTCAATAAATGTTTGAAAAAAAGGTCAAAGATGGGGTTTCCGCATATGAAACGAATCAGAATTTCGTAGCGCATCTTCTCAACACAACATTGGGACGATATATTATCATACCGGGCTTAACGGGGTCATCAAACATTTAAAACTCTCCAAAATGGCTTCCAAAAGGTAAAAATCCGGTCAAAGGCAATTAGGCTTATATTTTCACTGTTTTTTCAGTTGTTCACAACAAAACAATATATGCTGAAATTGATGGAAAGTATTTGATTTTGGAAAAAAAAAGAAAAAAAAAATTTCTTTCACCGAGGGTCGAACTCGGGGGTGTGAGACCCCGTAAGTGACGCTCCGGCACGCTATCCACTCGGCTAGCCGGAGCTTGCTGAAATGGGGTTAGGGTTAGCTAAAGTCAGTGTCCTAGACTAGGGTAAACGCGTTTTTTTCTTAAAGTTAACTACGTTTTGGTCAATAAATGTTTGAAAAAAAGGTCAAAGATGGGGTTTCCGCATATAAAACGAATCAGAATTTCGTAGCGCATCTTCTCAACACAACATTGGGACGATATATTATCATACCGGGCTTAACGGGGTTATCAAACATTTAAAACTCTCCAAAATGGCTTCCAAAAGGTAAAAAATCCGGTCAAAGGCAATTAGGCTTATATTGTCACTGTTTTTTCAGTTGTTCACAACAAATCAATATATGCTGAAATTGATGGACTAAACGAAAGTATTTGATTTTGGAAAAAAAAAGAAAAAAAAAATTTCTTTCACCGAGGATCGAACTCGGGGGCATGAGACCCCGTAAGTGACGCTCCGGCACGCTATCCTCTCGGCTAGTCGGAGCTTGCTGAAATGGGGCTAGGGTTAGCTAATGTCAGTGTCCTAGACTAGGGTAAACGCGTTTTTTTTCTTAAAGTAAACTACGTTTTGGTCAATAAATGTTTGAAAAAAAGGTCAAAGATGGGGTTTCCGCATATGAAACGAATCGGAATTTCGTAGCGCATCTTCTCAACACAACATTGGGACGATATATTATCATACCGGGCTTAACGGGGTCATCAAACATTTAAAACTCTCCAAAATGGCTTCCAAAAGGTAAAAATCCGGTCAAAGGCAATTAGGCTTATATTTTCACTGTTTTTTCAGTTGTTCACAACAAAACTATATTTTGCCCAATAGAAGTTGGAAAAAAAGGTCAAAATTGGGACGATATATTATCATACCGGGCTTAACGGGGTCATCAAACATTTAAAACTCTCCAAAATGGCTTCCAAAGGGTAAAAATCCGGTCAAAGGCAATTAGGCTTATACTTTCATTGTTTTTTCAGTTGTTCACAAGAAAAAAATATATGCTGAAATTAAATCACAAGTTTTGCGATTTCACCGAATTTGCACAAGATCCTCTGATTTCAACCAAGCCTGTACGATTGATTTCTCAAAACTGAAAGAGCGTGGATACTCAAAACGATTTTTACGAAACATAAAAAACCACTTTAGCGCAAACAGCAACGAAGACTAGACTATATGCCGAAGTTCCTCCAGGTTCAAGGATTGCTCCATGTTTGTCAAGTAGATGCAAAACATTTCCCTTTGAATCTGAAACACATTATTTTATGAGTAGCTTTACTAATAAAAGGTATCTGATCCTGGAGCATTTATCATGTGAAAGCTCAAATGTAATTTATTTAATTTCATGTAAGAAATGCCCCAAACAATATGTAGGAGAAACTAAGAATAATTTACGCACTCGTTTTAATGCTCATACATAGATCAGATATAAAATTAAAGAAAGACAAGCCCGTTTCTAGTCATTTCAACCTCGATGACAATTCAATAAACGATCTCATCCTAACCCCAATTGAACGTATAGAAATTGATTTACCGGAAGATGAAACCACCGAATTCCGACAATCTAGAGAAGCCTACTGGATTGAGACATTGAATACAGCAAGAACTATAGGACTCAATATTCATCATTATGCAGGCATAGCACCCTTTGTTGTCCCGTTTAATACAACCAGTAATCGAGCAAGCAAGATAGTTCATACCCACTACAAGAGCCCAAGAAAACTTTCCCCATATTTATAAGCAGAAAATGATAGTTGCCTACTCAAAAATTCAGAACTTTAATGAAAATCTGGTTCATAGAAAACTAAAACCAATCATTAATTAGCAGATACTATACCACTCTTATTTTTCTACTTTCAGATCAGAACAGAAGAAAAGCCTGAATCCAGACCCTTAACCCCATTTTCTCAATAAAGTATTTGTTTCATCCTAGGCCTGTACATTTGGGAGATTCAAACCCTCCCTTCCCCGAAATCAAATCAAAATAATAGTCGAAAGTATAAATAAATAAACAACACACAAAGGCAAACCGCTTCGTCACCGGGGCTTGAGAGAGACAGCCATAACCCTAACCCCGGAAGGGGGTAAACGTCTTTATTTCGAAAGCCAACCAAGCTTGATCAAAAATGGATTTTTCGCATATGAAACGAATCAGAATTTCATGTTGCATCTTTTCAAACACAAAATGATGACGAAAATTTAACATAAGAAGCATATCTGGCCCATCAAACATTTTATTTCTGTCTGAACGGCTTCTCAATTTTCGGTGAAAAAAAACGTGCACAAACGTGTCCATTTTTTCACACAAAAAAAAATTTGTATGATCGATAAGATCAAATAAAGTCAGATATTTTTGGAGAAAAAAAAATTGGAGAAGAAATTTTGGACCAGAAGAAGTCACAATTAAAGTCATCTATTCTTTGAATGGATTGAATAATCCAAACTGAATATCCTGCTGTTTTACATGGAATGCCTTAATCAGAATGATTGAGCATGACTTGACATTTCGTATATATGGCTATTAATAATTTGCTTTTCTTCCTTAAACTGACTTATATAAGAAGGACGTATAAAGAATAAAGCATGACATGCAGTTTCAACCAAATCATATTGTCACTCTCTATTTATTTTAACCCGATAGTATACTGGTATATCAACATGATCTTCAGGCATGATATGAATGTGGTATCGTTACGGGTAGGGCGGACATCTATATGTGGTGTGTAAACTGCCGAGAGCTGAATCCGATCTATTCTTTAATACCTTTATTAAATTTTTGTCAATTAATGCCAATTTTTTTTTTCTATTTGCCTACAAAGCTTGACCGTAATGTGCCCATGAAGGTCTTATGAAACCCCTTGGTTGTATAGTGGTACAGTGTCGAGAAAAGGGATAGAAAATATATTAAATAGGGATATAAGCATTATTTAGTTCAAGTTGTTTGTGTAATTTCAGGAAAACATTCATTAGACGACATGATATATTTAAACTCTTTGAAACAGATAGTAGGCCTACTCACCGGCCTACTCTGACAAAATCTATTAAATGAAACAATCGTCAATGTAACATTTTTAAAATTTTAAGATTTTTTATTATTACAATATTGCTAAATGCAGATAAATCATCACTGATATGAAGTCATATTAAATATCGTGCTTGTAATAAAGTAAAAATTTATATTTCATTTTTCTTTGCAAAGTTTTTAATTACCACTTCAAAATAATATGACCGGGGTTAGCGATACACTACACTTCTATTTTCTATTATATCGATAACTCTGTACCGGATACTGGTCCTGGCACCGTACCTCGTCTATTCGCAGCTTTGAAAAAACACATGTCACCTGTATGTATTGTTAGTAATAGTCACTCAACCATCATACCTGTTTGAATCATAACATACATATTGCGATTGATTTTTTAGAAAATTAGGTCATATTTCGCAAGATCATTCATTTATATACATTTATTATCCATGTAGATAGTAGATATATATATTGAGAATGGGTCTATTCATAGCAAATTGCATCATAAGGTAACCTTTAGAATTTAAATAAATGATATACTAAGAAAGAAACGAAATTGATGACTATACGACGTTGTCAAGGTCGAAAAACTACACATTCTTGCGAAATAATTACGATTTTCTAAACAAAACCTTAAGTCTTATAAGGTCACGACCTACAGGTGTGAGAAAATTGACTGCTGACGTCATAAGGGAGGCGGGACTTGGCTCATTCATAAATGTTACTCTCGATTAACCAGTTCCATCCTGCCATAAATTGGGTTATCGATTTACGAACTCATGTTATGTTTGTTGTGTACACAAAGTTTGTTTGTATACAATTCAGAAATCATTTTTTTTTTCAATCTGAATATTGAGTTAGAAAAGAAACTTTATGGAAAAAATCCACTGACATATAAATGGAAAGTTTCTCGGATCCCAAAGTTTTGAAAGTACAAAGTCAGACTAAGACATTTTCCATTTTCTTGCCTGCATTTCAAAATTGTTTTGAAACTTTCCTGATCAGCAAATATTTTAAGTTGACACTGACATTTTTCATTACAATCCCAATTCCATTATATTTCATAAACACTAATACATATTCATTAATATATACCTATATAGGCCATATCCCACACACAACAAGCTGTCGCAGTCACGTTCACGCATCCGAAACGTGGACAGAGGTAACCTTATATATATAAAAAAAAAGGTTCAAATCAACCACGAAGTATAAAAAGTGCTAATAAGACACTTTTTCAAAAGTTAAGTTTAGTCAGTATTATTTTTGAACTAAGAAAGGGCGAGGTCGAAGGAACTGACGTGGAAGAGGGGGCCTTTTCATTTGAATAGGGCTATAATAAACCGAGGTCCTATGCGCTAGTCAAGGATTCTGCCGTACTCATTATCTAAAGCATATATGCATAATATAAAACTTGATTTTATTTCAAAGGTGTGTCCCTCAATAAATATGATAAGATATATGCAAAAAATACAACCAATCCATGGAAATGTACTACACTAACTTTGTGAAATGGTCATTTATCAAACGAATTATCAAAGTCAATAAATAATACAATATCTAGGACCCTCAACAGATCGTGAATGAAGAATGTGTATCTAGGGCGCTCCTTGTTTATAATACCCCTTGTACAGGATTTGATATATCTTAAAGATTAGGACAATAAAAACCCTTCCCAGTTCGCGTTTATTAATCTTGGGGATGGACCATAAAGGGTAATTCAGTGCGTGAAGGCCAAATAATTGTCGGGGGTTGGGGGGCTACCAGCACCAGGTATCAGTATGTAACATTATACGAAATTTCAAAGTGGGGGGGGGGGGCATGACCGAGATAAAGAAACTAAAATGAATTACACTATTCCAAGAATAGACCCGGATATCCCTGCAGCCTGTGATATTTGTAGGCATGTTTGGAATCTGATATGTCATGGGTAGGGTAAATTAATAGATCTCAATTAGAGAATATCATGTTTTGCCTATTATATATTCGAATTCAAAATCTTCGAATTTACACATTATAAAGTATTTAAATGGAGGATTTAATTGTTTGACATGTCAATATGTTTAGGTTATTGCTCTTGTGGGCCTTGACATGTCGAAATATTCTACATCTCGACATGTTATCTTATTTTTGGTGCAATATTCTACGATTCAGGCATTAGGCTTTTATTTTCTTGGAGTAAAGAATATCAAATTATCGCCTAAACAATGCTATGCATAGGAAAGAAAATAGTCCCTTCTCCACACTCAACTGAAATCTTCCGCTGATCAGCACAAAATGTCATTGGAAAATTGTCAGTTTAAATAATTATACATGTATTATACGGTGATTACATTAAATTGTAATAGCCCTATATAAGTACATGTAGGCCTATACAAATTGAAAAAAGGCCACTCCTGATCAGTAATTGCCAAAAGGAAATCTCTTTCATCTTATTAAGGTTATTATGATGCAATCGAACCTGGTGTCCTAAGCCAAATTATTGATGACCTTAAGTGAATGAAAACTGGAAATATCTGGTTTCTAATGGAATTCGGATATCGATTTTTCAGTCGTGAACGAGACTGGAATATAGTAGATTTTCCTACTGCAATGGAATGATGGCTTGAAAGGCATGCGTGATGATGACGAAATAGTCAGAAAATAGCTTCAGGTCGGTGGAGGTCAATTGAGATCATGTTGTTTAAAAAATGTGGCTAAAAAAGTAGTAAAATTGAAAACAAAAGCAACAAATCAGCCAAAAATTTAAGCACCTTTGGAATCAAGCCAAAAAAATACAAAAATACATCGTCACTTATTTTCGAGACAACTCATAACGGCTTTTGATTACAAATTTGATAGTGGAAAAATACAACGCCATATTGTAAATATTATTATGAATGGATCTATATACGTCACGAAATTATTTATGTCTAGCCAATGAGAAGACGATATGTTAATGATGTAAACATGGTATAAAAGTGAAAATACGCTAATGTTTACCTCAGAACTAGGATTTTCACACAACGTATAGATTTGAATATTTTACATAAAATTACTCTATAATTGTTGTTTTCAATTTTAATTTGGTTTCTAGGAAAAATTGAACTTTTGAAAAACATTTAAAATGGAGGAACCTATATCACATAAGCTTCCTTTACCTGATTGTCAGATTGTGAGTATAGAACAAGTTGATTCGAACCAGTCTATAGACGACTACCTACAACAGTACGGACAAGAAATTGATTACAAATACGCGCCCGCGGTAAGTTGTATTTCTATTTTCATATCATGCAATACGAATAGGGGGTAAACGGGAATAAGATCAGAACGCGCCCAAATTCTGGCTCTCCGACATAGAATTTTTCTTATGTGCGCTTAATCCAAATTTTCACAGCTCAGCCTTTGAGAACTTGACCCTGCTGCGTGGCCCTTAAATTTCTGGATAGCAGATTTTATGTTTTATAAGTTTTATGTCCGCAAATTGAATGTGATTTTTCAAAAATAACCTTATTTTTACCGTTTGAAGGGCGCGTTTTTTTCTCTGTAGCTATACTTCCTTATTGATAGCTTGTATCAACAGAATTTATGAGTCATCGAGAACCGGCACTACAAAAACCGGTAGTAAATACGTTTGAATTGAAACTCGACTCGATATTTCCTTTTGAAACAAAGTATTTATTATAAATTTCAAAATCAGCAAAATTGTTAACGAGGAAAAATAAGCGGGCGTTATTACATCATCAGTTTTAATTTCCTGATGGTAAAACGGCCTACGTTAAAATGTAATCGACTTTTCTCCTGATGAAAAATCGATATGAAGCCAACGATGTCTCGTATAGTTCAGTAGGTTAAAGGTTATTGTCCTACACAGCTACTGTTCTAGGATCATTAAGGTTACTGGGTGTTTAGGCCTATTCCGGCCAAGAACGCGCGTAGTGAACATTAGTGTAAACCTTTTTGGCGCGAAACTAGTTTATTATATCTATCGTTATTAATAAAAAATGTATGTACAATGTACATATTTGCACAGTTCCGAGAATAAACATCAGTACATTCAGGTCAATATATGACCTAGTTCCCTGACATATATTTTTTTCCAGATGAAAGCAGTATTATCTCGGTGTGTAAGGATTAACAGTATAAACCAAACGAATGGCAAACCAAACAGGCCTGCTACGCTGACAATGGATTTACTTCGTGTCAAACTGTATGTGGGCCTAGAAATTTTAAATGAGAAGAAAAAGAAAGATAAATTTAATCTGCAACAATCTGATTATTTTTAATCCGCTTTTATCTTAAAAACAAAGCAATTCAGTAATGCATCAATGTAATCTGAAACACAGATTATCACCACCTCAGGCCTTTCAAAAACTTTCAGATTAGACAAGAATCTTGACGCAAGATTAAAATAACAAAAATGTCAAGTTGCATTATCTCATGGGTCTGAAGCGCTGGGAGGGGGTTATTTGTATCACTTGAAATTTTTTTCCCACATTTTTTCTCCCGGTTGGTGTTAAGAATTACAAAAGGATTTAGCACCACTTTCCCTCTGCATTCGACAATCTTCGGCTATTTTCATTGCAGAATGTTAGCAGAACTTTCTTCCTTTCTTGCGTGAATTGGTGGTGGTTAGAAAGTTCAGGAGGGCAAGCTTGTCGAAAATTTTTCAAAAAACTTTGTCACGTTTTTTTTATAGACACCCCTGTGTATGATAGCCTAACCTTTAATAATTAATAACGTATAGACCAATGTTAGAATCGCCACTGATATAGATGCTCCAATAATATGATTTAGTCTGAAGTTTTAATTAAGCCATCAAATCCATATGTATCCATGATCATCAACATTCGAAAGTAAACAAAATCGACTCGTATTTTAGTTAGACAATGCATTTAATAGAAAAAAACATGCAGAAAATGAAATATTAATGTTTATGTAGGGGTATGGTTCAGTCTAATCAAAATCATTCACAAATTTCGTTTCGTTCGGTTTTTAAATCCTGTTTTTTTAAACACTACATTAGTAGTGTTTACAAATTTTAAACACTACATTAGTAGTGTTTACAAAACCGAATTTAAAAAACCGAACGAAACGAAATAAGGGTCTGATTTTAATTAGACTGGGGTATGGTTAAAGGGAAAATGCGACTTTCGTGCATTTCTAGTTCTTATGAAGTCTATTTACATATATTCAAGGCCAAAATCGACCCTCGAAAATGCTGAGCAATCGCCTTTAATATATTTATTTTAGTGCGTCGTTTACGAAATCATCTTGGTTTGGCATTCCGTAGGCTGTTGTGCCATATTACACCGAAAGATACCATATTTAACTTCCTGCTGGGTGCTGTCTGGTATTAGATAACAGGAACTGGTTCTGATTTGTTTTGAAATAACATCAGTACTTGGCACTACTGACAGGGTTTTAAAAATAATTTATAATTACTTTATCGACTTTTACCTCCATTTTAACCTTGTATCACCTTCAATCAGACGTAAACATATTAGATCGTCTGGTTGCAGCCAGAATTTATTTTCATCGATTTTCTTTCGTCTGGTTATTAGGATAGGAAGACTTGATTATCATTTAATCAACTTATAGCTGATTATAGAATGGTTCAAGAGCATTTGTTGGTCCTGCAGTTTCTATACTCTACCTAAATTTGGCAGTCTTTGATCTTAGCCTGGAGAAAGCTCATGTAAAAAACAACATCAGTTGTCTAGTATGATGAAGTTTATATACGAATATGCATTTACATCAGGGAAAAGATATTGTCAAATTAAGATGGTCTCGGTCAACTATTCAAAGCAACTGAGCAACTTTTGTTATATCTGCTCTCCGCTTCTAAATAAATATCTTTCAAATCTCTGTAATCAAAGCGGTGTCACTATAGTTGCAAGTTGCTCTAAGATTCTGTCAATCGCATATTAAGCTCGAACTGCAACCCGATTTCGCCAAACACCTCGCAAGTCAAATGAATTGAAATGAAAAGCTGTAAAACCAAATCTCTGAGGACCATTGGCATGACCAGGTCAAATGATAAATAATGAGTCTTGTCAGATTTTATTGACGATTAAGTATGTTCCAATGACCTTAATTACAAGAAATTGTCAATAATGATATTGTTGAACAACTGTAATATCATTATTCTATTCAACCAGAATCGTGATCAGGCATTTATCATGATAACAGGATCTTCGTGAACTAGTAATCCTAGAAACAATCTCAGAGACGTCACAAATATTTTCAATATTACTGTTATTATGCAAATTATTTATTATTGGTAACGATAATAGACTAATATTAAATGGCATTATTACGTTAGAACTGGATAAGGCATAACACTTTGGAAATATAATATGTTATATTCAGTTCAAATCTACCTGAAGGCAAAATAGGTAATATTCTGATCATAGAAATCTTCCAAGCATCAAAGATAATTGCGCACTGTAAGACATTCATTTAAAAAAACTCACAACTCTGAAATTTAAAAAAAAACATAGTCATTCAAAATATGCACTGGCGATATCATCACCTTCACGAAATTGCGTTTCAAACAACCCAAATAAACTATATAATGTACTCAAGAAAAACAGGTTCATATCTAAGCGTGGATAAGACAATTATAGCCTGTGATGAGTAAAAACAGACATTAAGTAATTTAATTTAGTATGTTCTGAAGTGAGTGGGCAGGTGAAACATTCCTGGATGCTAATTTCAGACAATAACGTCGTTAGTTGTATTCTAAATCAGCCTCTTCACTCATATTGAAATCGAGCCTCGCCATTTATATGCAAAATATAACATGTGGTCAAATGCATCGGACCTCCTGGTGATGAAGTGAGGCGAAAGTGCAACCCTTGCGCTATATCTGGACATCGTTTTGGTATTTTTTTTTCGACCTAGTTTGCGATATCAGCAACAGCTGAACCAACCAACCGTTTTCTTCACAAAACTTTTTTCCTCGCCGGCTATCCTTACGAGTCGAATCAAATTTTTTTATCTTCTCATAGAATTGTATTTGTAAAACAAATGTGTGATTTAATCATTGAATCCCTAGTTAGGAATTTAATCGGGAGAGGGTGGTGTGGGTTTGGTGGTTTGGTTCTGGGAGTTTCTCGAATTTTGGCCACTGTTTCAAAAATAATTAAGAACCGCTATCAAAAATCAAAATCAATCAATTGTATTTAAATTTGAAACGTAAATCAACCATTAAAAGTTATGATAAGACACAAACCACCGATTGTGTTTTAGATTGGAATTCGATAGTCTTATATTATAAAAACAGCTTAATCAATTGCGTAGTTATTGAGCTATTTGGTTTCCAAGAGCCGTTAGGTAGCATGAATTAGCTTTCTGGTTGCCAATAGATTTGTTCTACTTTCTATACTCTCTAACGTAATAAATTCTTCATTAGATTTTATCCAATCATTTTAAAACACATTATTGATCCCTGCTGGTTTACTCTGTATGATCTCACTGGAAGAAAGCGACTAAAGCATCACGAAGTAGACGTGAACGTACGTGTCAAAACATTGTTAAAATTTCCTTATTAAACGAATGCCAACTATATAATTGATTAAGAAGGATTTTTAGCTTTCAAAGTAAATGTAGGCCAGGGATTGATATAGAAATGAGTGGGCTAAACTCAATTAAATAAACGATGATGCAAGTTTATTTTAATACATGGCATGTTTAATCAATATGCCACCTTATCTGGATGTACCTAGTTAGCTGTGGCACAGGAAATCTTAAAGTTCTTTTCCTTTTTCCCTTCTTCTTACGAAATTGTGACCAACTATTTGGCGGAATTTAATTTTTTGCATTTTCTTGTGTTCGAAACACATTAGTACGTGTTACAAAGAGAATTGTGAATAGGGAAGAATTTCTATCACATTCTCTAAGAAAATACAATCAATGTACATCTATGTTATGTATCGGGTGTCCCAACGTCCTAGGTTTGACACGAAATATCTCAGCTGCTGATGAACTTATCTCTTTCAAAATTCTCACAGACTTACTTACTTACTCCGAATGATTATAATCGCCGATATATTTTAAAATTTACTTTTATGTTATATAATTATTGTGGCGAACTTAATCATAATTTTTTAATTTCCGAATTTTTATGTTGAAAGGATCTTCAATATTGTACAAAAGGTTGCCTCTAAAAGTCACGCCTAATGTAACCTATGCACTAAGAATAATAACTTATTATGCCATTATAGCAACATAATAACAACTATCAGGTATAGATCGATATTCTAAATATAATACTCAGCTCCGGTACGGACTGCTTTAGTAAAAAGAATTAACTAGCAAAACCTGGATTTAATTCATGAAAAATTTCGACCAATTTTGAAGATAAACATGTCAACAATAATAAGTTTAGAAGACAAATTACACGAATGAGAGTCAGAAAGTCTATTTTTGTTCTCAAATCATTGAAATTACTTCAATCCCTCTTAAAAACTCTATGACGTCAATGGCATCGATCTTAGCCTGGCATTGTGCCAGGAATCACAAGGTTACTGCCGATGTTCCTATAGTATCAACATGGCCGCCTAATATGGTATTGTTTGATAACATTGAGTTAATAAATAATCATTTAGGAAATTGTCGGCCAGGAATTTGTTTTGATCTTCTTTTAAAGACGCCCCAACATTTTAATTGATTTTCTTGAAGATTGTAAAAATCGATCCACCTCATTCTCTTCTCGCCTATACAATCTGATTTACTTTAGTTAGTAATAGACATTATTCTCGCCTCAAGGAAACTAAAAGAAAATGTCGAAGCCTTCTTTTGTCTTAAAAACTGGTGTTACATAATAAAATGAAGGAAACAAAAGAAAAGCGAAAACAAACGAAGAGTAACAAAATAAGAAAGATTACAGTTTTAATGTTTGTTTTGTTTTTGTCTTATTTTACTGAAATAATTCATACTTAATGCAGAAACAAATATGGGTTCTATGCGATGTTTTATACATCATCCGCGCCAATTTACTTAATTGTTTTAAATGAATTGTTGAAGGTACACGTCATTTCAGTTGCAAATTTTGGCATTATTATTTTTACACTCATTAGATTCCTAATCTAATCTAAAGATAGATTTCTTAAATTTGCGGATCATGTCGGACATGATAAATCGAAAAAAACTCGTTTCACAGACAAGTTGCCTACTCATCGTCATTGGTCATCGTTTCTAAAATGTTTCAAACCATGACAATAATATTGAAATAGGGACAGTGTTAAGGCAGACAATAATAATTTATAACAGAGCGTCCCTGGAAGTGGGGGCCCTTGGTTGAATATTTTCAACATCCACCTCTCACCCTCACCCTCACCACAAAAACTCCTCGGATTTCGGCCACTTTAGATTTCGGGAATTATTAAAAAATAATTATAAAAATGACAAAAATATTTTGATGAAAAAAATGAAATAATACTAAGGGCATTTTTATCTTTCGCCTCGTTCGTTTTCTTTTCTTCACTTAAGTCATTGTCTCATAGTTCATAATCGGACATTTTCTCTTCTTGCAGGCTGGTGCACAAGCTAAGGGAGATGGTGAAGGAAATCCAGATGACTTCGCCAGTAAAGATACTATTGAAAGCGTGGAGGAAGAGAGAGCTAATTGGGGAGGCAAAATGGAGTTCCTTCTCACTTGTATTGGTTATGCTGTAGGTTTGGGAAATGTTTGGAGATTTCCGTACCTTTGTTACAAAAATGGAGGAGGTAGGGACAAATTATTGTACACTATAAAAGTCTTATTTACTGTCTAAAGTTGAAGAGTCACGGTGAACATTATAAACCGGAAGTAGAATCAATTTTTGGCGGTAAAAGTCTAGAGCTAATAAACTGCTCATAATGCACATTATCATTATCAACAGATCTGCTTGAAAATTGCTTCTCTGCATCTATCTTACTAGTAATGAATGCTCGATGACTTGAAGGTAGTTTCTGCAGTACATGAAACTTGTGTAAAAGCCAAACAGAGATGTAACTTTACAAAATAAAACACATAAAATATAAAGGAAAACAACTGTTTCTCATAACATGCACTGTAATTTCTCATTTCTCATCATATATCACTAGGCCTACTGTTTTCTAACTAGTACAGGATCTCTAGTATTAAGTTATTGGCTAAATAGATGAGAAACGGATGTCCGTACCATTCATAACTAGACTACTCTCAACAACAGGATTTTGTGAAAATTCTCATACTGTAACGACACAAACAATAACAATTTTAAATCCGTCATTGATACTTCAAAAACTGTTTACACGTCACTGCTCGGCATATTTCTATGCGCCGTGATATTTTTTTTTTTATTAAACTTGGATATTTTCAATACAATTTCCTCATTGCTAAATATAAAGAAATTTGTTACATTCATTTCCCTACAATTCACATAATTTTGAAAGGAAAAACTCATTAAATGTGAGATTAAAATACGGTTAAATTCAAACAATATGTCAAATTTCCCTATCATGAAATCAATGTATTATTCGCGTTTAAAGAGTATCGTAATTATCTTTCGGAAAATACCAAATGCGAAAAACAATTCTAAAAGTGTATTTACGAGATATTGTCAATTTTCAGTTTAATAACTGTCAAAATGGCAGACAAAAAAACACGAAACTGCATTTTTTCTATTACATTTCAAACAGGAAGATTTCCTCGTTTTTACTTGTGAAATTTGATGAACTTAATGATATCAATGCGTTCCCACACGATTTAAAGGTATACAAGCTCTTAGAATGATCAAAAAATCTAAATTTTCAAACTTGATTAATAGGAGGATATATTCATCAGGGGAATTTACTGGTGACATAACTATACAACAGATTACCTAAATAATCTGATACATTCAGGAAACGCTGTTTATATATAATAATTGAAATACGCTTACTCAAATTTTAAGCGTTTTTCAATAATTATAACCTGTAATTGTATGGAAAATTACATAGTTTTAGTTTCATGGTTTTATTTGATTCTGCTTGTATACTTTGGACACCGTTGATGAATATATACTGTTATTGACCAAGTTTAAGAACTTTATTTTTTTGTTCATTCTAAGAGGTGGTATCTCTTTAAAATATATTCATATTTTGATTTCATTTTTACATTTTTGATTTCATTTCAGGTGCCTTTTTGATCCCCTATTTGATTATGTTGGCAGCGGTTGGTTTACCTTTATTCTTTATGGAACTTGCATTCGGTCAGTTTGCCAGTTTAGGACCAATAGCCATTTGGACAGTCAATCCCATCTTTAAAGGTAACGATTTTACACTTTTTGTTCATAAAAAACAGCGTGCCACAAGGACTACGGACAATATGGTTTGCTTAAATAAGACGTAAATTGAAATTAATGATTATGGTATTTTTAGTGCATTTTTTAACGGATCATGTACTATAACTATATAACACCATAATTCTAATATATCAATTCATAATTATAAAAATATTTAAATAATAATGAAATAGCACATGATAATATCTAATCATAATGACTTTTTACATTGTGACGTACTTATATAGATTTTACCTATCCTTCATCATATAAACATAAACATAACATATGTATACATGAATTAGCTTGTCACTGTCCTAGTTATGACTCGTGATTAATGGAGCTGCGTATGTTTCCATAGAATAGCTACACATGTTGCCTACGTCAAAATCACATTGGATGCTAATTAGATTATATTTGGCATTGACTATTGACATGGTCACGATAGTAAACATGATAATCTGGATGTCTAATCACTTGGGATGCTAATTAGATGATATTTGGCATTGACTATTGCAAGGTGACGATAGTAAATATGACAATCTGGATGTCTGACACCTGATACCACTTTCTATTTGGAAATATTAACTCATTCATTGATATATTCCTCAATTAAAAAAATCATTAGCTGTTTCTAATGTATTGTCAATGCGTTTACATGGATTGTGAGAGTTTGGAACGTTCGTGCTTGGGTTTAATTAATAGATCAAAAAATTTGCTGGATCAAAATTTAAATTCAGATTCATTAACTTAAAAATGAAAAAAAATACAACTCAATTACAACTGTCCACATCACTTTTCGGAATTACAATCGGGCAAAAGTTTTCATCTACGACTATGGCAAAAACATTAATTGCCCTCATAGACCACCATAAAAGACTTTTGACAAGATCGTTTTCAAGATGGCCGGTTCTTGTTTCCCAGGCCAAAAATGATACCATTACGTCAATAGAAACGAGATAAAAGATGAATGATCAGGTGAAAAACTAGTCTGGCTATTCTTGTCATTTGTGTCAATTAGTCACATATATTCATAGAACGTTTTCAATAAGTGTCACCAAGAGACAGTTTATCGTCAGAGCTAAAAGAATTTTAAAAATAACAAAATGGCCGACTGCCAATGAATTATTATAAATTTGTAAATACGATGTCCTAATGAAAATCTTTATAATATGAACGTAAGATATGGGCATGAAAATACAAAGGCTACGACCAAGCAATATCATAATAAAAATCCGTACAAGCAAAACAATTCCGTTAATCAAAAATCTCGTCCAGAGCATGACAAAATCGAGTGCAATAATTATATAGTAGTGGACTTCCCATACGAGAAGTACCATCAGGTGTTTCGAAAAGAGTAAGCGTAAGTAATATTCGATTCGCTATAGTGATCTTCTCCATTCTTACCACAGAAACTGCTATTTTGCCGTTCACTGCTACCAGGAAACTATCATATTGTTAATCGATGGTTTTCAAAGACTATGTGGTACGATCGAAATTTCAAAATTACCAATATATTGATTATTTCTGTTTTTTTTAGGTTTGGGTTATGGTATGGTGATATCATCATGGTTGATCAGTTTATATTACAATGTTATTATAGCACATACAATATTTTACCTGTATTCCTCATTTACCAGTGAACTACCTTGGATCAGCTGTAATAATACATGGAACACAGAAAACTGTTTACCTTATGAGTTTACTCTTACTGATGAAGAACGTAAGTTGGGATAATTCCTTTGTTTTCCCCGTATGTTACGTTAGCAACCGATCTAACCGTTGCTTGCATGACACACTTTTCTCGTCATTATAATTTTCATTTCATCATATACCACTAAGATCGCATGCCGCTGATAAAGGAACATGCTATGTCCTGCCTTTCTGCATTTCTGGATCTTGATGATCGATATGGGAGATGAAATTGTAATCAATCTCGCTATTCAGTAAAGAAATGCTCACAAACGACACAAAGCACTGAATCTAGTGCAGAAAGGCTGGTTCACAGACCACAAATGAACCATTGCCTTAGAAACTAGTTCATGAATATGTAGTGACACATGTGTTTCAAAGGCAGGCGAGACAAAAACATACACTCGGAAGGTTGTTGTCCTTTGGGAGCAAATTAAAACAGGTTTCCATGCAATCATTGTTGTCATTTTTTAATATAATATGGAAATGATTTATGTAATTACCCTAATTGTTTTCAATTTGCTTGCAGGCATCAATTACACCTCCACACATGCTCATAATGGATCGATGAATACGCCTAGTGAAGAATATTACAAGTAAGTACTAGTATTGATTTTAAAGCTGCCATGGGTGCTTTAGGGATTTGACGAAACTGCGACAGGCTATGCTAAAAGTACATTGATTAAGCTAACGAACGTGAAACAAAAACAAAAAGGGTACAAAAAGATCAGCTTGGCCCAGTTTGATTAACATTCTGATACCCGTTAGCAGTTCAATTTTGATTTTTTTTTCCTGGAGGCGGTGACTCATGGGCTTGATTCAACCCTCTAATAAGGTTTTAGACTGCAATTTTACTGTCAGTTAAAGTGCTTACATGGTCTTCAAATTTCCGAGAGATACCTTTCTGATATTTCAACACAATACACATAATATACATTAATATAATAAAGAAGTTTAAAAAAGATCCAACTGATTGATAATGATTTCCTTTTTAGATATTATGTACTAGAACAGAGTGAAAGTATTGATGAATTTGGTACTGTTAATTGGAAATTGGCCATCTGTTTATTTCTCGCCTGGTTAATCGTGGGCGCATGTTTATTACGAGGTATCCAGTCTCTTGGAAAGGTAATAACTTAATCATTAAATAAAATGAATTACCTCCTCTCACAAGTATTTACAAATTGTAAGTTTAATTTTGACATATTACAATAGTTTTGTTAAAAAATACACTTTTATGGCCCTGATGTTTTATGATTTTTTCCTCGATCGATTCTTTTGGTCAATATTTTGTTGGTAATCGGCACAAGACTATTTACAAATTTAGCTTCAATTGGTGTGTGTTAATATTTTTAGGTTGTGTATTTTACGGCTGTATTTCCCTATATTATGTTATGTATATTGTTAATACGAGGTGTTACACTAGATGGTGCTGTTAATGGTATTATTTATTATCTCAAACCTGATTTCAGTCGACTGTCAGATCCCAGGGTAGGTGCACTGGTTTATCATCAATTAGTTCTTTTTAGTTGCGCTTTCGCACTAAGCTGAATGTCCAGGACACAATACCGGCATGTGTCGAGAGGATACATTCGAATTTTTCAACCCTGTTCCCCATGTCAGTGACGTGGGTATGATGGGCTGAGAAGGTGAAAGCGTCTAGTTGTCGAAAGAGGCAATAAATGTATGTGCTACAGCCTGTGCACGTTAACAGTCGACGGATGGAAATAAAAAAATAGAGTAGTCCAATACCGGCTTTCCCTCAATTCATACTGGATGGCCTTTGCCCGTCCTCTTAAGCCCAAGCAAGTGCAGAAAAGTAAGATGTAAAACCCCATATCATTCCATCTACTTTTTTTAATTGAGTGCAAATTTAAAATTTGCAAAAAACACATTTTTTTGAACAAAATTAATCGGTTTTTAACGTTCTTATAACGTTTACGTCACCAAACTAATTAAAAAATCGCTTGCGTGATATCGTTGATGTAACCCATTTTTTCAGATATTCATCTTATTTAATTTCACGATTGCATGTTAGCTTTAATACGCTGTCAAATATGTCTCAAACAAGAACATATCTGTACTTAAAAATGATGTCTTACTTATTTCGTGACCTTTTTTCCAGGTATGGAGCGATGCAGCTACGCAAATTTTCTACTCACTAAGTACATGCAGTGGTGGTCTTATAGCTATGTCGTCTTATAATAAATTTAAGAATAACTGTTTCAAAGATTCTCTGATTGTCGCCTTGATCAACTGCTTCACCAGTATCTTCGCTGGATTCGTCATCTTCTCAATCCTTGGTTTTATGGCTCATGAAAAAGGCGTAGAAGTTTCTGAGGTTGCTGCTGGAGGTAAGGACTCGTTCACACTAAAGGGGAACAAATTGTATTATATGGGGTTGATTTGGGTCTTGAATGTGTATATGCGGATAATCTTCATTAATACTAAAAGTGACGAAAATCGCATTTCATCTCTTCAAAAATACCTCAAACTATGATTTTCGTTTTCAATATACATTAGTTAGTGTGTATACCACTTCTATTTAAGGCATAGTCTCACTAGAATATTCGTAGTTTTGAATTTCAAACGCAGATAATTATGGAATTTGAATGCTTAAACATTAATACATTTTTACTGAATGTTTCGCTAAACAATTCCAGTTTCTGAGACTTTCTGATTGAACGGAAAGTGGATGTTCCTCTTTAACAAAGTTTTCTTACCCGTTCTGAAAAAAGACATAAACTGAGATATTATTTTTCTTTTACAGGACCCGGATTAGCCTTTATTGTATACCCAGAAGCTATTGCAAGAATGCCTGTTTCGCCACTTTGGGCTGTTTTCTTCTTTCTGATGATGCTAACCTTAGGGTTTGGTTCACAGTTTTCCATAGTAGAGTGTGTTTTGAGTGCCTTAACTGATGAATTTCCAAGATATTTAAGAACACAAAAGGGATCTTACAGTTTCCGTGTAATAGTTATGGTTGTTTCGTTTTTACTTGGTTTACCCATGATTTGTAAGGTAAGAGACATAACTCTATCTATTCACAAATTTTCCATTCTAAGGATATGGTGGTTTGGTCTCCTTCTGCATCATATCACCAACAACAATGCTTACATGTAAGTGATATATGGTGATGTCCCTATTTGATTTTGGACTATTGTTGCTTGTTGACAAAATATACCGCATGTATGCTGTCTAAACAGAATCAGACAAATATAAAGGAAAACCATCTCCTGTAATTTTATTAAAAATTGCCCAGTTTTATGGTTTAGTGGATTCTGTCCGTATACACCTTTGAGGAATATATACTCTTATTGGCACAGTTTGAGCACTTAGATTTATTATTCATTTTAAGATGTGGTATCGCTTTTTTCTATTATTAATCCTATGCAATTGTATTTTTAGGGAGGAATACATTTACTAAATCTGGTAGACTATAGTGTTGGAGGTTTCCCTTTATTGGTCATTGGCTTCCTGGAATTGTTTGTCTTGAACTGGATCTATGGTGAGTTTTTACAGGAATTTTTTTTTATTACTGGCAGTGAAACATCCATGGCATGGATTCGACATGGCTTTAATATCCCCCCCCCCCCCAGACTGCAGTTATTCTGCCACATTTTGCGCATTTCTTATATGCAAATTACATAATCAAGTGATACAAATGTTTTATATCGTTATAGGTTATGATAGATTTGCCGAAAATATTGAAATGATGATAGGATTTAAACCTCAAATTTATTGGAAAATCTGTTGGAAGTATGTTTCCCCTATAGCTGTGATGGTAAGTAGCTATGCTTTTTCTGATAAGCTTTATTTGACTTTTAACATAACAAAATAAAAGAAAAGAAACAAAGTGAAGCCGAAGTGAGAGATTACATAAGCAAACCCAAAATTCAATAGATTCAAAGATGTAAAATGCCCCCAAAAGTAATTTTTTTTTTTACATTTTTAAACACATAGTCAGTATAGTATCTTTGAAATAGTATTCTTCATCATCGATTTCGCATTAACTTGGTAACATTGCTTTTTTCAGGTAACTATTCTATGCAACATGATATTATATACTGAACCAACATTTGATGATAAACCTTATCCTCACTGGGCTGTGGTATTAGGCTGGATGATATCTCTGTTCCCTATTGTTGTTGTACCTGTCTGGGCTTTGTTTAAATATTGTACACAAGGTGGCTTTACGGTAAGTTTATTTTACATAATTTTTAGCCAAACAAGCCCTAACAAGTTCCCCTCGTATAAAATAGGCTGGGACGTCTGAAAATGGTCAAGACCAGATTTGCATTCTTGTCCATTTTCATCAAAAGTTTTCTACCAGTGATAAGCAAATTTTGTTTCACAATACATAAAAGATGGAAGTAACATTTCTTCAAATTTTTAAATCAGCAATACGGTCAGTTCAAGAATGATATGGTATTTAATTTATTTTCTTTCAGCTGTTACAAAACAATATGCAGCCTACTGAAGATTGGGGACCACGAAATGAAAGACTGAGAAGGAACATTATGCTACCCCAATTCTTAGACCAAGCTCACATTATACCTCAGGAGTTTAATAGACTTATAAACAGTACCTCAACGCTCAATACCATAGATACCCCATTAGGATCCACCATGTCAGTATCAGTCAACCCTAATGGTCAATCGCCACCGTCCATAACATTGAACAATCTTCTGAAAGTTAGTAAGATTAACAAAGTATAAGTGAGATATGGAGAAGCCGTCGAGTGGAAGGAATCAGTTTAAAAGGAACTTGAGTGTGAATGCTGTTTGAATGATTATCATATAGTGACATATTTTTCTCAGGATCTAGTCCGAAATCAAAGACCCAGTGAACTTGTATCAAAAATATTTAGAGTGAGAGCTATTTTATTAGAGGCATATCTGTGATTTTGTCTTAAAAGGCATTCCATAATAATATCACCCGGGTATTGTAGTATACTTTGTTTTATACGTATGCCATCACTGCCAGATGTCAGTGTCGAATCGGCTAATTTAGAAGCAGCATCCTAAAAAGTATCACATAAACTTGCCGGGCTTAAAATATCCGATAAGGGTATGTAAAGGGGTCATCGGCCGAACATATTGCCTATTTGTAAATTGTTAAATTGTTACTGCAACATTAATGCAAAACTGGTTATCGTTGGGCGATTTTGTCAATTTTATTAATGTCCCTTATATTTGACAAACTCATTTGAGATTTAAGTAATTTTTCAGTCAGAGCTTGTTAGATGCTCACAATGTATAGTTGCTTCAATGTTCGAGTTCGTCCTCAAGGGTATGATAAATGTGATTTATTTGTATGTTCGTCCATTTCCAGAATCTCTTTTTAAGCTAATGTGTACATTGTTAAAGTTTTAGAAACTATTTTTCTAGTGGTGAAGAGTTGGTGAATGTAGTGTTATTTTTTCTCTAGTGGTTTAATGTTGGCATCTCAATATCTTTTAATCTTAAAAGTTATAAAACATGGGACTAATCTCAGAAAATGGGTCAAATTTCAAAATATTGTTACATGTATTTAATGCTTCATTTATGATTTTAGAAGCCTACTGCCTTTAAAAGATCTAATAGTGCAAGAAAATGTCAAAATCTAAGTCTAAAGCATTTCTTTTTATGTTTTTTAAAGTATTAATAAGAGCAACAACTCAAATTTCACTCAGTCTAAAGAATTTTATTTTTTTTTCTAATGTTTTTAAACTATTTATAACACATGGGACCTCCAAATTAACATGTTATAATACTGCCTCAACCTTGAAAAGATAAAAAATTACTCTTACGAAATTTTAAAACTAAATCAATTTTATGATTTTAATCAAAGATTTGGTGCATACCTAGGTCAACGAATCTCATATTCCTGCCATGAAATTTTCTTGGAAACGTATTTAGTATAACTTTTGGACCGCATTTTTAATAACGGACCACTTGTAATTTTCAGGATGACTACGTTCATGACCACAAATTTACATTTTTAGCTTTTTTGTCTCAGGATATATTAAAGATTATTTTTAAAATAGTTTTTCTTTATTTGTATGTTTTATTTTTAAGAACTTGTTAAAACTGCCCATAGAATTATTATTATTTTCGCTCTTAAATCATTGTACAAAACCATTTATCAAAATCATGCGCATACATGTATTATACAAAAATCATGTTTTAATTTAAATAATTGTTTATAATATAGAAATGCAGTATTTGTATTTATAAATATACAAAAGTTATTGAATATATTATATGTATATTGTTTGTTATACAATGTAATTGTACTTATAAACTTAAAAAGATTCGATGCATATTAAACTATACTAAAGTGTAATAATACACAATTGATTGTATTTTAACTATACAAAATTGATTGTATTTTAACTATACAAAATTGATTGTATTTTAACTATACAAAATTGATTGTATTTTAACTATACAAAATTGATTGTATTTTAACTATACAAAATTGATTTTATTTTAACTATACAAAAATTATATTATATTATAGTCATGCTATAATACACAAAATTCAGATTTGTTTTGATTGTATTAAAACTTTAAAATTACTAATAAAACTCAGTATTGCATAATAATATACAAATGCAATTATAATCCTTGTAAGACATTTAGAAGTATCACAGCACATTAAAATGCAATTATGTTTTGAAATATTGTTATATTTCAGAATTATATAAAACCATTCGAAATAATTTGTACATGTAATACAAAAAACATTGTATAGTTATAATACAAACTTAACGGGTTAACCATTTCCATGACAACATGAACTAGTAGACGTCGAATCTATGTATAATACTTGTAACATCATTATGTATATTAACATCATTGTAATTTAAACTTCATTGTAAAACTTTCATTTTTAAGATCTTAGAAATGATGATATCATACTAATATTCTATTCCCGTCTTTGCAAAGTTGATCATTCAGAAATATTTAAAAAATTAAAGCTTAGGTAAGCGATTGTGTAAGACGTAGTGTATCAGAAATCAAATTTTATGTATATCTAAAATCTATACATGTATATCTTATTCTTTTATGTATAGATTGTCGGAAATTAAAAATTTTTTCTGATATGTCAAAATATAAAATTTTAATCCCAAATTTAAAACTATGTTATGTCAGAAATTAAATTGCTGTCTATGAAATGTTCGGAAATCAAATTTCCACCTACGATATGGCAGAAATTAAATTTCAACCATTGGTGTGACCAATAATTTGGAAATTACTTTGTTTGAGAAATCATTTGACCTATGGGGTGTCATCGAATTTATATTATTTGCGAGACGGGGAAATATGTTCTTTGTATAAGGTATATTATCATCATTTATTGTATATACATGTAGATAAAAATTAACAATTTTGTTCATAACAACTTTATTTGCAATAAAAACTCTATAAAATATAATGCATAATGTTTATTTTGTATCTAAATCTAAATCTCTGAGAATTTCTAAAAATGTATCTAAAATAATATACAACGTTTTCTCGTTCACCCGTTCTATCAACTTGTATTGTACGGTTCTATCAACTATCAACTGGTATTGCACGATTCTATCAACTTTGATTGCTCGGTTCTATCAAATTTGATTGTTCGGTTCTGTCAACTTTGATTGCTCGGTTCTATCAAATTTGATTGTTCGGTTTATCCAACTTTGATTGTTCGGTTCTGTCAACTTTGATGGCTCGGTTCTATCAAATTTGATTGTTCGGTTTATCCAACTTTGATTGTTCGGTTCTGTCAACTTTGATTGCTCGGTTCTAACAACTTTGATGGCTCGGTTCTTTCAAATTTGATTGTTCGGTTCTAACAACTGTGATTGTTCGGTTCTGTCAGTTTTGATTGCACGGTTCTATCAACTTTAATTGTACGGTTCTGTCATCTTTGATTTCACGGTTCTGTCGACTTTGATTTCTCGGTTCTAACAACTTGAATCGACTTATATATAACGTGAAGACTTCAAGGGATTAATATTTTTTGTCAGCCTTTCTATGTGCAGTAAATACATTAACCCCTGGTGTAATACTCTTTACAGTTTGGTTTCGACTTTAGCTTTGATGGAAATCCTCGAATACATTATGATGTTTAAAAATCCCTGATAAATTCCCTATTGCATTCCTAATATCCGAGTATGGGAGATAATCATAATATCGCATACGTCAACAAAACGCCTAAAAAACCGAGTTAAGGTTAGCATAAGCATAGACACAAAAATGGTACCTCTTCAAAGCACTGGAAGCAGTTGCTTTGATCTTTGCGCCATATTATAAATGACAAATTACTCCTGGCAATAAAATTAATCAATGTATGAAACGTCGCTGATTTCCAAGAGTGTGTGCGTTACTAATCGATCATCCATATTGATGTTACAATACACGGTCTTCTCCCTTTATTAACATGGCGTTATATAGCCGTCTGTAACTAGTAAACTTTATTCAAGATGCAGTTATTTCAATTGTGGGTTAAAGTATACCATAGTACCTTTAACATAATTACTATTTACGAGAGCCACCTACCCGCTCCGCAACTCCTTTTGTGATCTTCTTATGAAACCATGTGCCACTTTTATGTGCTAAATCCATCCGCCATTACATCATATCTGCTGATGGTGATGTTATCTAAAAATGGTGATAGAATATGCGACATTTAAAGCATACTATCTCAGCAGGAGGAAGCGAATTGATCCAATGCATGACTTAATACCTTAATTCCAATACATTGACGATGATATAGACTCTGTACACCCACCATAAGAATCAATCAGGCTGTTTGCGGTCTTGTAACGCCGATGATTTCACGTTGACCACATGCTTGTCGATTGCAGTCTTATACCAAACGACCCAGCTCGAGCTTAAAAGCACAAAGCGTAATGCTGCAATTGCTGCCCATTTTCAGCTAATGGTGAATCATTTCGCTATTTTTTTCTCGTTCTAGTTCGTTCTTTTTTCGGTCTATTTGTCTTGTACAGGGCACCGATACCACAAATTAGTGAAGACGGACTTTTATCACTGACAATAGTCACACCATTCTCACTGAAAAAAAGAGAAAATATTGCGACATTCAAGGTATTGATATTACACATTGTAGTATACGAGATCTAATAAGGGCTCAAAAGCCACAGACCGTTCTTGTCGCAAGGCTATATACCAAATAGAAAACTGCAGATATGGAAATTTTAAAAGATTATATACAGAATCATATTGTTCATGCGCCCACCTTTATTAAGCAATCACCTTCAATAAGCGACCACAATAAATTCCCCCTACGACTTTTCAATATAATAAACGACTGATAAGCGACCACCTTCGTTACGCGACTAGCACCCACGTAATTACAGTCCCATGAATTCAAAATAAGCCAATTAAGCGACTAGAATAGCATCTCTTTTTACTCTATTCTGTCAAGCTATTACGAATCCGTCTATCCGTGGCTTTAACAGACATTTTTCTTGAATTGATTGTCTTGTACGGTAACGAATACAGCGTATCAGAACTCTCGATTAGAATTTTTTGGTCACAGTTACAGTATTTTTGTAGATTGCACTGATTCACTGCATTTGCTATCAAACAAATCATATATAAACTTGCGTGATTCAAGAAAAATGCCCGATGGTGTCAAAGTATTACACAGATTTAGAAATAGTTTAACATTGTAAAGATGATATATCCACTACTATAGAACTATTTCTCTCGATTTTGCCATGATTTTAGACGAGATTTTTTATTAACGGAATTGTTTTGCTTGTACGGATTTTTATTATCCACAAAGCTTACCTTGGATGTTGTGTTTTGGAATGTTCTTGAGTAATTGATGACAGAGGACGACTTAGTTTCTTTCCACTACTCGGGTCCCCATTTAGCTTTTTAGAGTTTTCATCGTGGGTTTTGGCAATTGATGTCTCTTCGGTTGTTCTACAATACATAAATAACCATATACAATAACATTATGAATATTTCCCCAACAATATAATGAACTTTGTACTTATACAAGCGAACAATGTGTCAGATGTACAATGTACAATTTTAACAACTATCAGTATGATTTCTTCAGGTATAGCAAATACAAAATGAGTTTACTTGGCTTCTGGTGGGGTTGTAGGCGAGGGAATTTTCATCTTAAACTGTTCTGGATTTCCATTCTTTAACGCCGACGTAGAAGTCTTGCTTATGGATATTGGGGAATCAACCGATCTAAAACAAATCAGTAGCACAATAATTAAAAAGTAAAGTTATAATGTACATTGGTACTTTCAATTAGGAATAAAATTGGTTGTACGGTAGTCAAGCAAGGATGGGAACTCAATATGTGTTAAATCGTACCCATTCCGAACTTAACCAATATTTCTGATAACCACATTCACAAGCCACTCTTACATATTTTCAGAGTTGAAACAAAATCTTTCGAATCACATCATAATCCAAAATTAATTTATTCTAGATCTTGGGTATATAAACCTACACACTAAATTTAGTTAAATTCTAACAGAAACTGTGCCTTGCATCTTTATAACAAGCCAAGTGTGGTTGGTCGGATAGGTGGACTTACTTTGATAACACGGTACGATCTCTTCTAAAAGGTGTTGGAGGACGATCTCTTGCCTGTTGAAAATGTGATTCTGAATCTTCAGTTGAAGCTTTGTGGTCATATTTTGAGAAGAGACTAAAATATAAAACGGCATTGCCAGCGTAAGTTTTGATTGACCTCTGAACATTCTAAGCTTGTACATATAGAGCACGAAAGATCAATAAGGGTTTACAATATGGCAAACTTTGCGACAACTACGGGGAGACGGTTAAAAAGATTATGAACTAAAATCTCGTATCTCGTGAAAAAGTTGACTGCGTATGACTCCTAATGTGTAATTATTTATAAAGAAATTGCAATGGAAACTTACAGATCTCTTTCCTTTAAAGTCATTCCTTGACTGAGGGAAGCAAATGGGCAAGTAAACCCTTCCATACTAGAACTTGCGGCATTTGTCTTTAAAGGTGTATCATGGTTTGATTTATAGTTGTTTCTGAATTTAGAATATAAGAGAATTTGATATTTTGCTATACCATTTGACCTATGGATTTAAACTAAGATTAAAGATACATCAAACTGTGTTTGCATATTTCAACCACATAACATGGCAAATAGTATTGACATAGTTTAAAGTTTTCGTGACTTACAAAAGACACACCAAACGGGAATCCCGCTTGTGCAAATGCTAGAAAACCTCTTGTGAATCTCTTAAACTGTACCTACTTTTTTGTTTGATTCTGGGTTTCTTCTTTCTTCTTCAAAGCTGTATCTATAGTCTTATTCCCTGTTGTTGGCGAACAGACCTCGTCTTGTGATTGATGATTTTGATCACTGAAAGATACCAAAGGAGCTATCTGTACACCATCTGGTTAAAACGTATGGGCGTACATGCACATAAGAGCTATATTTCTTTGAACAGCTTGAAATTGTCCAGTAACTATCCGTTTCTACAACTGCTTAAGTTGTACAGTTTGTGTGGTGGATTCCGTGTCAAATAAATTGTGCTTATCTGATTTTATCTGGGTATTATTTCAAATATCGGCTTATTACTTTCAATTTCTATTTAAGAGAGACGAGTTGACTCTTATGACAATAGAACGAGAATTATCTGAACACAATTGTAGCTATGGGTAATGTGAAAGTGAATTTTCAAGGCCCGAAGAATGTAAACCACAACCACATAGAAACACGTCTGAAATGCAACCTAAAAAAACAAGACAAAACATGACTCACAGATCTTGTTTCTTGCGACCAATTTCTTGACTAAGGGCTGCAAAGGGACATATGAATCCTTCCATTTCAGAACTTCCGCTGTTTCTCTTAGCAGACCTTGTATCATGTCTGTCTTTATCGTTGTGTCTGAATATAAATATATTATTCTAATTATATAGACGGATAGTGCCAGGGTATGAACCAATGCATGTACATGTATATACTGGCAACAAGTCTTAATGCAATTGGGTACAGTAGATGTACACCAATACAATTGTTTAATGTTTATCAAGTATTGAACGTCGATTTGATGTCCTATTCAGTGGCGTTTCTAGGAAGGGGGTGGGGCGGGGCGAGTTGGGGTCAAATAATTTCTAGGGGGGCTACCAGCACCAGGTATCCGTGTGTAACAGTAACAGCCCATGGCACCCCGGTAGAAACGCCACTATTTGGTTGGATTTGAAACCATCTAAATTTCTTTAAAAACAGTTGCATGATTTGTCTCCCTTGAAATACGAATATCAAATATCAAAGAATTGGACCTTTAAAACATGGATTAGAGCAATGAGCAGTCTATGTTAATTTGAGACAATATAAGTAGAAATCAGCGAAATATAAACAAGACGTCCTTCATGTTAGTATAAATGTACTTACATTGGAGTTTGATCTTCTGGCTCTTCTTTCGAGATTGAGGTCGCGTCAATGGTGCTACTTTCTTCTGTTGTGGTTGAGGAGACTTCCTTCTTGGAATGACTATCACTTGGGTGTTCATCACTGAAAAATATGACATATTTTCACAATCAAAGCCTGTCCTTAATATATATCAAGGCAGATTTATAGAAGGCAACGAATTCCGGAAAAAGCCATTGGTTTTGTTATAATAGGATACCCCTTCCATAATATAATTATTACTGGTAATATAATAAAACTTGTTAAGCCGAGAAAGCTCACATGTGCCACTATGTGAACTTTTGGGAGAATCTTACATTAAATGGATATGTTCACTAACTGTTCGACCAATAAAATTTTAGTCTCAGAACCTGGAATTATTTAGCTATTCTAATCCATAATAATGTTCACAACTCGCCCTCAAAATATAAGCAAATCCCTTTGTAGCCACAATTATGAAAGTTTAAAAGTAAAAAAAACCGACTCGTCGTTTAGTAAGACTATATCTTGTATAGAAAACACATATACATAAAATACAAGTTTAGGTAGGGATATAACTGAAGGCTATTTATCTGAAGGCTATTTACATATATTCAAGGCTCAAGTCGACCCTCGAAAATGCTGAACATTCCCCTTTAACTTATTGTTAAATTTGATATTCGACATGTTTTAAACATATTACCTATTATGTGGTTTTCTATGGTATTTTCGTAGATCAGTGTGTATTAATTTATTATGTAGTTTTTCTTCGTCTTCTCTGCCTTCTAACCAATACGTTGTTTGTAGACCTTTTCCCTGAAGAAATATAAAATCGACAATAATAAACACAACATTCAGCTCGTGATATTTTGTTCCATGTTTTTTTCTGTTTATTAAAATGCATTATCGTGACATTATATAAGCTACCATATCACTTTTAAACAAACGTGTAAACGTAAAGTTCGTCTGTAATTCAAAAAGTACAAGCAAGAAATGTTAATAATGTTTTATGATACAAAATGAAATGAATACAAACAATAACATAACATGAATAACTTCAGATTGTTTTTTTGCTAAGTGATTCGATGGTTTAATTTAAGTAAGTTGGAAAATGTGGATGCACGAATTAATGGAAACTATTGAATTCTATTAATTTTCCCTTACATTATCTAGATAAGAAAGTTTTGATAACTAAAATGTTGCATGCCGAATCACAGCTGGTAAAGAAAGTATCATATATTTAGATATCAGAACATTGAAAGATATTTATCTATAGAAACATGTCAACAAAAAATGCAGTAACACTGTTTATCTCAACACCACATTTCTACAATTTCATTTCTTAACAGAAAATGCCAACGGCTTTGAAATGAACCGTAATCTATTGGCATCATCGTAAGAACAATAAAACAAAGGAAACACACAAAACATGTGGCCTTCATTTTGAAAAGGATCTATTGGTCGAGTTTTTGTCACATATGTTGTCAATCTTTAATCGGTTAAAGTTGATTCTCCTCAACCGCCACCCTTTTATCATGTTCGTTTTCTATCAAGAAAATTCAGAAAGAAAACTGTGCCAAGAATAAAGTAGTGTTTTATCAATGTGGTTATAACTCTGGAAATTCAGGTAGGCGGACAATTTTTGTTATATGCATGCCAGCAGCAACTTAAGTAGCGTTTTTCTGAATAATCCCTATATAAGTTATTGTTGCTAGAGATGCAAATGATATATCGGGCTAAAAATGATTTTATTTGTAAAAGATTTCTTTTTAGAAGGTTATGATCGCACAAATCATGACCGAGGTTGGAGTAGGTGATTCTAATCTTGGAACCTAAGATATATATCTGAATCCGCAAAGCGCGAAACTATTTTTTTTTTGTGCAAGTGAAATTTCATGCGCCAGTGTTTGCCTACCCAAAAATGAAATTTAAAATTGCATTTTTTCAAGCTCTTTTTGATGATATCAGATTACTTAGGAAGGATTCGACTTGCAATCCTGTCGATATTTCTATTAATGATCTATGCATTGCAATGACCGCCAAGATAAAAAGCATTGAAAAGATGTTTTCTAAAATGGTGTATGTGTATCGGGGACATTCATAGCATGAATTTCCATCACTCCATTTTTCAATCAGAAGTCTGTGGTTCTAGCAAATTCCAGTTAAAACTAGTATTCGAAGAGTCACATCTGCGATACTAAGCATATTTCCCCGGTGTGGTGTCATCTCTTAGTTTAAGTGGAATCGCTGGAACCACAGGCGTCTAATTGAAAATCTGAGCGGTGAAAATTGATGCTAAAAGTGTTCCAGATACAAAAGTTAGAAAACCTCTTATAATTAATCTCTATAGTTCACAATTCAATATTTTCCAGGTAAGATGATCCAGCATCTGACAAGTGTCCTACTAACAGTAGTGACCATCTTCGTTCTCCAATGTCGAAGTCAAGAAAATATCTGTCAATCCTCTGCATACC
Source organism: Lottia scabra (assembly GCA_029955415.1). Lineage (NCBI taxonomy): Eukaryota > Metazoa > Mollusca > Gastropoda > Lottiidae > Lottia > Lottia scabra. Next base: position 8,764,337 of record JARJEI010000003.1, on the reverse strand, counting down.
GGAGCCTACCCACAGCCTTACAGAATGAGCATCAGTGTATGGTTCTAGAACGTCTACAGTCTGACATGTTGACTGAAAAAAGCATAAGAGATCGACAGTTCAACAGCATCCTTACGTAAGTATGTTTTTCAATGGCGATTCAATCCTTATAGATCGGGGGGTACAAAATTAAAGAACACTGATAATAAGGGAGAGAGATTTCAAATGTGAAAGCGTCAAAGTTTCCCGTTCTGAGATTTATTGGGGTGCAATTGTTCTGGGGTGGTTACAATTGCTCGCGTGGTCTCTGATGCTTTTGTAATTTACTATTTATATTTATTCTGGCCCAGGTATACATTAAACTAAATTCTGTTCTGGAGCGTAATACATTTTAAAGCGTAAACAATTGCAGAATACATTTTAAAGCGTAAACAATTGCCGAATATAGCCCCTTTCATCCTTCATATTGAAAAAAGTCTCAAATTTTAGTCAACTATCTATGAAAAAGTGTAAAAGCGTACAATACTTAAAAATGAATGAGAAGGTAGAAATTTTTATATAAGGCAGGGATCCATATCCCGTATACTTAGAACCATGATGTTGTTGAAACGTTTACCGTATCTTAACTGGGGTCTTTGTTCTTAAATTTCTTTGAAGGTCGTATTATATTTGAAGTTCTGTGAATTTATTTTCATTGTAGAAAACTGTCCCGCCTTGACACCAAAATGCAGGCTGGTTTTCATCGAGTAAAAGATTTACCAAGTTCAAATAGAGCTCGAGGCTTTCCTGCACTCAAGGACATCCCAGTTGCACGAAGTAAGTTTATTGTTGTTGTGAATGTTTATGATTTAAAATATAACCTAGTCAGATGTTAAATATTAAACACGTTACGTCGATATTAAATAAAATTGATTCAGTGTTAAGGTTGAAAATTAATTCCAATTATCGCAGTATCACAAATTCAAGAGCTAAAAAGCCGAAAATTTTCGTTTCTGAGGCACACCTAGATGCTATCTACTGTCTGCTATTATTGAAATATTTAAATAAAGTTAATTTTTGAATTCCTTTTTTTCAGATTGTTATGAATTGAAGATGAGTCAAATCACAATAAGTGGTATCTACCCAATCAAATTACCAAGTGGATACGTTGTCAATGTATGGTGTGACTTTGAGACCGATGGCGGAGGCTGGACGCTGATCCAGAGAAGATTTGATGGATCTGTCAACTTCACCAGAAATTGGGACGATTATGCTTTTGGATTTGGAAACGTCAACTCTGAATTTTATTTAGGAAACGAGAACATGTATTATATGTTACGGAACACTAACTACACTTTACGTGTAGATATGTGGGATTGGGATGACCAACATGCCTATGCTCAGTACGATTATTTCAAAATCGCTAACGAGGACGACAAATACCGTCTAAACGTCGGTGGCTTCTCGGGAACAGCCGGTGATTCACTGGGATATCACAATGATATGTTTTTCAGTTCCATGGATCGGGATCACGATAACTGGTATGCTAGCTGTTCGAACAAAGATCGTTCTGGATGGTGGTTTAATGCCTGTAGCTATGCCTCTCTCAATGGTATATTCTACCCCACTGGCGAGCAGAATATCACACCAGATGGCGTTATAACTGGTATCACGTGGTTTGAATGGAAACAAGACCTCACATATTCTATGAAACGAGTGGAAATGAAAGTAAAACCACGAGTTGCCCTCATGGCGGAAGCGGAAAGTAATTTCGAGGGAATTTAAGTGCATTTTTTCTTTGTTCTGTATTACATTCACATATTTTTTGAATTAAAGTGTTAGACTGTAACTTTTATATTATATTTTGATTACATTACTACATACTTTTCACACATCTGTCTTACGTCTTTTTATGTCAAAGTTCTCCTGAGAATCATGTTACGAAAATTTAGGCAACTACTCAAAAGTAACTTGTATTATCAAAACATATAAATGACGTTGCTCTCTACAAGGCTGCAATTGACGCAATTATCTTATAACACCAATGTCCACTACTCGCAACGACCACAAATTAAGTTTGTACTAAAACGAAAATTGCTGTGACTTTATCATGATTCGAAATTGCATGTTTTCGATGAATTCTGCGGACAATTCAGGGGACATAGTCATTTTCGTATGCATTATCGGGGGCATTTGAGAAAACCAGTTATGTCATTTCAAAAGGATATCATTATCGACACCAAGAATGTGACACCTTTAACGTGAAGTGGTTTTATGAGACGCCATTTTTAATACAATTTAATATAATATTTTTCTTTGACGCGAAATGTTGTTATCTAAAACCAATTAAGTGTTGTTTCCAGAACCGGAAGTAGAATAATACTCACCTTAACTTCCAGATAGCCTCGATATTTAATAATAAATCCTTTATCCTGAAGGTATTCTTTACATGGTTCACTAATATGAATCTTTCCTGCCTGAAATAGAAGGTTATTTATTTCTTAGACGTTATTTATTCTGGTATTACATAGCTAGTGGTCAATACCTTACTAAACCAATTACGACGCAAAAAGAAAAAGATGTTCAAGGGATTATAAAGAAATAGTAATTTCGCGTATCGGGTACAATTTCGCCATTCTTATTACGGTCAAGTGGCTGTGGTTCTTGCGATTCTATTTTTATTATAGGCATTCAATGACTTAGATATCGCGAGGCCCTTAGATATTATAAATAAATTTTGCGACATTGTTAGGAATTTATATCATTACAGTAACTACATGGAATGACCCATGACAACTCCTTTAGACAATTCCAAATTATGACGTTAGCAATATCACAAGTCAGTTTTCTAAAAAAAAATAACCTTATTAATATCAAATTATTTGTCATACGTGCATTCCTCTGTGTAAATGTGGAACAGACGATACATGTGTAAAAGCAGGCCAGCCACGAATTTTCAACTTCAGTTGATAGCATTTAAAATCGTGTAATATTTGGCGCACAGAAGGCTTGCACTTAAAGGGGAACAAATCACAAAACTTTGAACCCTGGTGTTAAATAGAATCCAAAATTCAAGATTTGAGCAGATTGGATCAGCAAGGAAAATGAAATGTTTAGCTAACTGCATTCATATCTTTTACTGCTATTCACAAAACTGCCAATTATTTAGGAAGTAATTTGGAAAAACAAAAAATATACATAAAGACATGCAAACTTGTCTTTTCAATGAATAGTCCATCAATCATGGATATTCTCTTCCGAACATTTCTCTGAAGAAGCAAATATTCACATCTTTATAGCCTAATTTACGATTTTATTTAATGTGGTAATTTCCCTTTCAGCTGTCATCAATGACCCAATTCGATTTGTTAAGTGTTGACGTCGTCTCAGAAAACCAATGAAATCATCTCTAGACTTAAATTAATTGAGGACTAAAGCACTAGTGAATGATGTCAATAACAGATCAGATGTGATAAGTAGTTTTGTTGTAAATTACTATTATCGACAGATGGACCTACACTACTGATATTTGGCAATAGATTGTTTTAAAGAAGGATTAATGACAATCATTCGACTCAATGTCGTTGGCGTAAAAAGAGAAACTTGCAAATTTACTAACATTCATGGCTACACTGATCGTGATTTGACCGAAGGGTCAAACTACAGGATGTTTGAACGAATACTTTTTTCAAAACTATTGTACATACAAACACTAGCACTCGTGAATAATATTTAAGTAAAGGCAATCCCTTTCCCTCACTGTATACCGCATGGCGTTTGTCCGTCCTCATTAGCCCAATACGTACAGAATACGGACATAAAACTCCATTTCTTTTCATTTTTCGTGTGAAAAGGGTTGTTTTAATGGATGTGGATGTGGATTTAACAATGATGGTTTGTATCCAAAGACAATCTTACCTCGCCGTAAGACTGCATCCTGGAGGCTGTGTTTACAGTATCACCAAATAAACAATACTGAGAGGTCTTCCTCCCTACTAAACCAGCTGCTATACTTCCTATATGCATACCTGAAAAATCAAAATATACATTCACTAACATACATACCCACACTAATGCTCCTTATTAGTCCAGTGCAGTTGAAACGAACACAGTTTTTATCTATATGAAATTACAATACATGTACAAATATTTCACATATCTCTTTTGCGTTTTCTTTTATTATTTCAAGAAGTAACTTCAACACTAGAAAACTATCAAATATATATATTTTCAAGGGTCGATTGTAAAGAGGTTTTCTAAACTTTGTTTGTGTATCGGGGACACTGATAGCATCAATTTGCGCCATTCCAATTTACATTCCGACATCTGTGGTTCTTGCAATTCCACTAAAACTAATGCGTTTTATGACATCACTGACGGTGATCTACTGGAAGCTTCTATTGATATATCGGGTGTCCCAATAAAAACGTCCCCAAGTTTGACGGTAAGTATCTCAGCTGTTGGTGAATCGATCTCTTTCAAAATTCTCACAGATTTACTTCAACATGTCTGTGTCAGACCTTGAAAATATGAAAGTCATCGAATAAAAATTGTACAAGTACTGCCTCGAACAAAATAGCATGTCACAAAATTTAATATCAGAGCAAACTATACATTTCAACCTGTGTCTATTGTGCTTTCACCACATCGACCACCAATATCATTCATTTTCCATCCTGAAATGCTCTCACCGATCTCATCTTAAGATATTTTCTCCAAAAAAAGCAACCTTCCTGCCTTTCAGTTACTGTTCATCCAGTTTGTTCCACTGGTGATGGTAATGACTTCGGGCAGTATGGGATTCTCTTAAGAAACAGGTGTACTGCACTTGGGTTAGATGGACACACTGATTAAACAAGAACTGAAATGCAGGATGGTCGCTTCTCGAATGCTACCTTTAGATGTGATCCGAGAGAGTTTATCAGGATGGAAAATGTTGGATATTGGGGGTTGTGGTGAAGGCAAAATAGACACAAAATGAAATATGTTATTTGCTCTGATATTTAATTTTTTGACATGCTATTTTGTTTGAGGCAGTACTCGTACAATTTTTGTTCGATGACTTTCATATTTTCAGGGTTTAGCAAGGACATGTTGAAGTAAGGCTGTGAGAATTTTAAAAGAGATCGGCTCATCAGCAGCTGAGATACTTTTCGTCAAAGTTGGGGACGTTTTTTTTGTGACACCCGATATATGCAGATCACTGTCAGTGACGTCATAAAACGCGTTAGTTTAGTAGCATTGCAAGAACCACAGACGTCGGAATGGAAATTGGAATGGCACAAATTGATGCTATCGGTGTCCCCGATACACATACAGAGTTTATAGTTCATGTCTTCTGATACAAATATCCATCAGTTTGATCATGTACATACCGATTCTAGCTTGCAAATTAGTTCCAGAGAGAGGATCTTTGAAGGCACTTGCTTTCTCTACAAACTCTAGAGCTAGATTAGCCAATCGTTCTGTATGACCAGGTTGTCTATCTGGTACACCACCAGCTACCATATATATAGCATCTCCTAATGTTTCTACCTAAATAGAGTATACATTATCAATAACCAAACCAAACATGGATGTATTATATCTCCGAGATATTTTGTGGTAAAACAAAGATGAAAAAAATATGGTAAATTAGATCTGTGCCCATTGACATTTCTGAAGGATTCAACTACCCATCAAGTTTCAAAATGATATTTCTACAGGTTACTTCTCTGAAAGTGTAAGTGTTTAAGAACTAAAATGATGTTTGTGTTTACATTCATTGTGTTTGTTGTAAACTTGTGTCATCTTTACGAATTGGGGATATTGGCAAAACTTGGCAAAATATAATACACATACCTTAAAAGCTTTATGTCTATCAACAACATCGTCAAATACAATAAAAACATTGTTAATAAATTCCACTATTTGTAATGGTGACGCCCTTCCACACATCTCATCAAAACCAACAAAATAACAAAACATAATCGTAACACAATCAAACGTCTGGAAAGAGAACAAAATATAACCCTTGTCATAAAAGTACACGTTATTATCATTCTAAGAACTGTAAGCCATTATCATTCAGATAGAGTTCTAAAACAGACAGTTAACAGAATGAATCCTGGTGCAGTTCTAAAACAGAGAAAATCCTTATGAAGTTTTAAACCAAAAATAATTCTGGTGAAATTCTAAAACAGAAAGAATTTTGATGAAGTTGTAAAACAGAAAGAAGTCTAATGAAGTTTTAAAACAGAGAGAATTCTAATGAAGTTCTAAAACAGAAATAATTTTAGAATAGAAATGAGGTTCTAAAACGTAGAATTTTGATGAAGTTCTAAAACAGAAAATAAGTTTGATGAAGCTATAAAACAAAGATTCTGATGCGGTTTTAAAACAGAGAGAATTCTAATGAAGTGTTAAAACAGAGAGAATTCTAATGAAGTTCTAAAACAGAGAGAATTCTAATGAAGTTCTAAAACAGAGAGAATTCTAATGAAGTTCTAAAACAGAGAAGTTCTAAAACAGAGAGAATTCTAATGAAGTTCTAAAACAGAGAGAGTTCTAATGAAGTGTTAAAACAGAAATAACTCTGATGAAGTTCTAATACAGAAATAATTTTGACGAAGTTCTAAAACAAAAAGAATTCTGATGAAGTTATAAAACAGAGAGAATTTTGAAATTTGAAATTATATAGCATTACCAGTCTGATAAAGCTCTAAAACATTATCATATAAATGACTAAACACATAATGTTGCAGAATAATCATTCTTGTGAAATTTCAAAACTTTATACGAAATTCTGACACATGATCATTGGAACAATATCATTCATATTTTGTTCTAAAAATCATTATAATTTTCATTTTTTATGACATAAAATACTTTAATATGGAAGTTTTAAAACATTATCATTAAGCACTGACCGAAATAAACATGGATGTTTTCTGAAATGTCAGGCATATCAGTTTCATTCAGTCATATGGCATTACATTGACAGAATATGATGTAATAAATACTTAATGTCGATGATACATCTAGTTATAAGATATTCAAGTACATAATATGCTCTTGATTTCAGACAATCATACGCGTGACGGTCTAGTTCTTTCCATCAGACGTTTTGTTGACGTGACATAAGTCTGTATGATGATCGAATTTATCGTCAATGAGAATTCTAGAATGTGACAAAAGCTGTTTTATAATGTCATTGGGTCTGCGTGACAATCATCATGTGCAACTTCAGATTATCTTCCGTGAGAAGAATATTTATGTAATTTTAAGTGCTATATTTAGAATGAAATTAAATGGCGTATTGGAGTTTAACATGCTGATTTCCTACATCCTATATGTCTTCTGTGCAATTAGTAAATAGTTAATCACTCTAATGCAGGCCTTCTCAAATGGCGGTCCGCGACGCCCTTCAGATTGGACCCTCAAGAGTGACCCCTCCTGCTAAAACGCTCTGCTCACTATGCTTGCTAAGCTCTATTTGGCCCTTATATTTTTTTCATAAAATGCATTTGGCCCTTTACAAAAATTAATTGAGAAGGCCTGCTCTAATGACTAGTTTGGAAGTTTGCTGACGGACTGTCTTTTTTTACGGTTGTCAGTTATAGTAAGTGAGAGTATTTGTATCCTAATTTGCGTTATCACGTTTTTGAGAAATTTCACATGAATAAATTTGGTATACATTCTTCAAAAATATGTGTCGGAATGCACCCTACAAAATCAATTCTATTTAAAACATTTCCTAGTAGATAACACTTCAAATCCCATGGAAAGCATTTTGATTCAGCCATATTCGTATTTCAATCCCGACAGTAAATCTATTTGTACTAATTCTTCAGACCATTATATAATTACATACAAACTGAACGTTAAATGATTAATATTCTTACCTACTTTTTTAAATTTACAGAGTTTGGACCAAGAGTTCTCTCCCATAATTGGATAATTTAATTTTCTAAATAAAAAATGACATTATTGCCTTTGATTTTTTTTTTAAATGTCCAGCATTGAGTGTGTCAATTGCGGATGTGGCGCCATATAGGGCACGCTTACTCTTTAAGGCACCATTTTTTTTTTTTTAATTTTTTGAAATGCTTATTCATATGAAATGATTTTTAAGCAGGATTATCTACCGGAGGGTCAAGGGATTGTTTCAGAATGACTACGTATCTTTAGTCAATCTCTTCAACATGCATTACTGATAGGGAGAAATCTGATTGAAAAATGTCCTGTTTTGATTGCGACGATTCGACCACATCCGATGATATTCACAAATTTTCAATGGGAATCATAGGAGTTTTTCTTGGACTTTGGAGAGATAAATGACATATAATCACCTTGTGTTGTAATAATACCATTATTTACAGTCACAACTAATAGTACATCCTAATAGAAAATCTATTTATTTCTAGAATGGTAAATTATATATCAGAGATCGATAGAACAATATTGTATAGAATACCTTCTGGGATTCATATAAATCATGACTGAAAGTATCAGGAAGTAGTGTTTAGAAAAACACGACTTTTCAACAAGATACGATTGAATTCCTTCTCACAGGAATTCTTATTTGATTTCTCTAGCATTGTATTCATTCATTCAATGTTATCGGGTAGCGAGTACTAAGTTGCACCCATTTCGTGTACATTGTGCACCTTCCAGATTCTTCATGATCCAAAAACGTTGACATGAAAAATGACATAAATGGAGTTTTCGTCCCATTTTTTCAGCATCAAAATATCATTACTACGTGACATTTCATAACAGGTAAATCTCTTTCTACCTACATCACCTTTTCTATGATTTGAAAAACTAATAACTATTACAAAAGGTCTTCACGTCTTAGATGTTTAAACAGGGTGTCCCATATATCGTGATACGTGATGCATGTCGGAAAGCCGGAAATGAAAAGTTGGTTGAATGAAACATTAAATCAAGACCTTGTGTCCTACACATTATATCTGTTAAATTAATAAAATCTCACTGTAAACTGACTTTTATCCCCAATAACGAGAAGAAAAGCGTGCCGTAAAATTCCATTCCATTTCATGCATATTTGGCTTATTCCAATCAATTTCAATGCAATAATTTCCATTTTACAAGGTTTTTCAAAATAGCCCAATCACAAGTATTAGAATCGGTGAGAGAAAGGGGTGAAATTGCTGATAGTTGTGAGCCTCGGGGATATCCTTATCTTTTTCAGTATATTCCAATTGACTATTAGTATGGTAGGGTGAATCTGAATTATTACGTAGATGTCTTTAGGGCAAACAATAAACACCGTTCTTTCATTACAATTTCTCATCGTAATATTGTAAGTCTTGTAGATGAACGTAATATACTATAGTCTGTATTTTGGCCTTGATATTTACTTTAGATTTATTTCACCATAACGATACATGAAATATAGAGCGTAGTATATTGGTGTCACCATAGTTCATCCGTCCACAATTTCTTGTAAACATTATACAAGGCACGATATAATATTTCGCCGATTTTAAGGAAATTACGGAAATTGTTTATTACCACCCAAGGATTAACCCCATTAAAAAATCGAAAAATATTGAATATGAGTTATTGAACTTGTTCTTCGAAACGCGTTCGATTTTTACCTTGTAAACACTCTAGACGGCATAATTCTTCGTCAATTTTGATGAAATTTACTGTTCTTCGAGTCACTAATGCAGGTTATCATACAGTCAAATGTTTATCAAAGCTACCAGTGGGCGTGTGTTACCTTGCTTGGCAAGCTATCTCCATTTATTCACATTCTGTCATATATGGTCATGTTAAAATAACCGTCGCCCAACAATCTCTGCAGATATGGTTATTTCAGTATTGTCACTCCAAATACACTCAATGACCTCCTTTTAGTATCCATTATGGTGCACAAACATACGCAGAAAGAAGATTAAAAAGCGATCATTATATTGTTTCGGGCAATTAATATACCATATAGCTTCTGGTAAAAATAATTACCGCACTCCATCAATACAAATTGACAGTCAAGATGTCGGCGGATACACTAAATATCGATCACCCCATCAAGCCCGAAATCTGTCCACGAAAACGACAAATATATCAAAATAAAAAGTGACGAGAAGCGATTGTTTTATATTTCAATTAAAGGTTAAGTTGTTAAAAGCTTTATTTCGCTAATCTGTGGACAAAGATGCTGCTGGAAATCATTTAAATCGAATACACAAGTAAATCAGCATTTCCTTTGGAAAAGTATTTTAATCAGTACAAGAATCGAATTGAATTTCGAACATTGCCTACTGCTTTGTTTTCGCGAAGGCTATTTTTTCGAATTTTACAACTGCTATTTTTCTAGAAAGGAACATGCCACTGATAGTCTGTTGCTATTTCCTACGATCAAGTGTTTACCATTAACTATTCACCATTGACCTCAATTTAAATCAAATGTCTGTGGTTCCTACAATTCCACAAAGAATCGATGTATTATTTCGTCCCTAAATGTAAAATGATACTGTGCTTCTATCACATAAAGTCTTTGCATTTTGTGACGTCATTGAACACTTAGCTTAGTAAAATTGCTGGAACCACAGACATCTAATTGAAAATTGAAAAGTTTATTTGATGCTATAACTGTCCCCGAAACGCAAGCATATTTAAAAAAAAAATGTCTTTACAATCCCTTTAATTTTTATCAAGTGAATGTATGTATATTTTAATTGATGTCAATTTTTCTTTGAAATGTCATGTGTTATAGTTAGCATAATGCCATGTGTCATAATTAGCATAAAATGATTCAAACTCAGCAACACGTTGTGTAATGTTTAGTCAGGCATGATTTGATATGGTGGGTTTCAACAATATAGTTGTGGTGGTCGTTGCACGTGAAGCAGATCTGCTTACTATTTTCGAAACACTTGATGGTACTTCTCTTTGGAGGAGTGCACTAAAATACTTGATCCACCTCGTTTACATGACCTACCATTCCCAGACAACCAGCTGTCATCACATTCCCAAACAGTAGGACGTAAAACTTCATTTCATTTTTAAATTGTCAATTTTCACAAAAAATAAAATAACCGAAACAGCTTCTTTAAAGTTACTGGAGTGAATCCGGTATTCAATTCACTGGAAAGAAACATCAGCGAATAGTATTTTTGCTACGCCTGGGGCCACAAAGAACCCAAGCCTTGGAACAGTAGTATTGTTAGACATAGGGCTCAAACCTTGAAACGAAATATACTCAAGCTACAAAGTTGGTGATTTATCGGGCGTCTGAATAACAATATGAAGTTATTTGTGGTGATAGCCCTTATTCTGATTTTCTACCAAGTGGTGACCGCTAGGGTGATAAAGAAAGTAAAGAATCTCAAGAAAAGGGAAGCATCAACTGAGTGTCAAGACCAACCTACTCTTTTTTTGAACGGTGCCTGAACAATAATACTTACTGTCTAGATAATAAACAACAAATAGCAGACCAACTGAATCAAGAGATCTACGAACAGCCTATAACAGGTAAAAAATTGTTCAGAAATCAGAAATCTAGACCTTTCACAAATTGTTGATTCTCATGGATTTTAAGGCTCAAATTTTGACGGTGGGAAGTGAATACTGCTACCCTTTTACCATAAGGTAATGACTGATCAAACGGTTGATGAACGCACCCCTTTTGAATTAAAATAGGTCATCAAAAAACTCTTTTCTAATAAGAACATGAAGAAGTAATAAATGTGGTTGTCCTGACGGATTGAGTTGTCTTCTCTTGAATCATATCACCGGAAGTAGGTGGATATATGGCGGAATGTTCCCGCTAAAACCATTAACGATAATAATCCGTTTAAGAAAAAAATCTTATTCTGAGGAGTGTGGTTCATTTTGCACCATGAAGAATTGTTCTGCATGGCTGTATTATCCATTTAGGTGTAATATGTATGAAGCGCCCGTGATGTCGATTACAATTATTGATATCGATATAGATGACAGAAAACCTAGGTGTGACTGTGAAAATGATTATGGTTTTTATGGACCACAAGAATATCATGATTATTACGGATTATTCCGTAGAGAAGTTGGTGATGACGAAGAATTTGGACGTATAGAAGTTGGTGATGACGAACAATTTGGACATAGAGAAGTTGGTGATGACGAAGAATTTGGACGTATAGAAGTTGGTGTTGACGTAGAATTTGGACCTAGAGAAGTTATTGATGACTAAGAATTTGGACCTAGAGAAGTTGGTGATAAAGAAGAATTTGGACCTAGAGAAGTTGGTAATGAAGAAGAATTTGGACATAGAGAAGTTGGTGATGACGAAGAATTTGGACCAAGAGAAGTTGGTGATGAAGAAGAATACAGACCTAGTGATGATGGTTATGGCGACGTGGTACAATAACTGTGTAGTAGCCAGGGGCGTCCATACGGGGGTGTGAGGATGTAATAAAATCAAACTGCAGGGAAAAAATAATATTGAATGTGGGTCAGGCCAAAAATATTGAATTTCAAATTCAATTGGAAATGTCAGGAATTTGCATTATCAGGCGTCTAATTTCCAAAATTTTCTTGTGTTGTGTCTGCAGTCCCTATAGACAAATAAACATTAATTCTTCAGGCAATGCGTTTATGGGCGTCTAATTCCCAGAACGTTTCCCTATGGAAATAAACAATTACTTCGTCAGACAATATCAGGAATTTGCGATTTTAGGCGTCTACTTCCCCAAATTTTCTTGTGTTGGTCCCACAGTCCCTACACAAATAAGCCTTAATTCTTCAGGCAATGTCAGGAATTTGTGTTTCCTGATGTCTAATTCCCAAAATTATCTTGTGCTGGCCTCGCATTCCCTATAGAAATAAACTTTAATTCTAATGGAAACGTCAGGTATTTGCGTTTCCAGGCGTCTAATTTCCCAAATTATTTTTGTGGGTCCCCATTCCCTAAACAAATAATCTTTAATTCTTCAGGAAATGTCAGAAAATTGTATTCCAGGATGTCAAGTTCTCAAAATTGTCTAGAAAAGGTTCTTTCACATCTTCGAAAATCCTTATACACGGGCCTTGACAGCTATAAAAATAGCAGTAACACTATTGATGTCATCACTGAAATGCGAAAAAATTCACAAGAGGTGAAGTCACTGCCCATCTGAAGGCATCGTCGTTGGGAAAAATATGTTATCGGGAAAATTCTTGATTTTATATGGACGCCCCTGGTAGTAGCTGCCAATAATTCATCCATCGTAATAGGTAGCCTCAGGTCACTTCACGATATATGAGTGAAATGACTTAAAGCGATACAACCTCTTAGAGTGAACAAAAAAATTAAGTTCTCAAACTTGGTCAATCAGAGTATATATTCATCAACGATGTCCAAAGTATACAACCAGAATTCAAAAAACCCATGCAACTTTCCATATAATAACAGGTTATAATCAGAGGTGGACTGGGGCCGTGATGCGGCCATGGTTTTTTCCTTTGACCGGCCCCCAAGTGGGCCGAGCGTAGGGGTCTTAACAGGACAGATCTACGTTTTTGCAAAAGGGGGGCGCGTCGATCCATATTATGCCCGAGCGAAGCGAGGCAAACATTTTTTTGACCTTTTTTTGGCTTAAAAACATAGAATAAGTATAAATTGTACTAATTTAACGGTTTTTGACATTTTTGATTTCGTATTCTCCCCATTCTTAAAAAAAAAGACAAAGTAAAGGGGGGCGTACCCCTCTACGCCCCCTTGGATCCGCCACTGCTTAAGGGTCCCCCCAAAAATATTATTGAAAAATGACTACCATAAACGTGATTTCCGAGCGCCTCCAGCGGATTTCGGCCACTTTCTTTTGAATTTTTGAGTAGACCTATAAGTCCAATTTTTTTTTTTTTTTTTTCAAAATATAAATTTTTTTTTTTTTTGTCATTTTTTACAAACCGGCCCCGTGCACACCGGCCCGCATGGCTTTAGCCATGTGGCCATGCGGCCCAGTCCGCCCCTGGTTATAATTGATAAATGCCTTAAATTGGATTAATGCATTTATCAATTATTTGTATGTAAACATTAACACATCCAGTTTTCTGAATTTATCAGATTATTTAGGTAATCTGTTGTATAGTTATGCAACCAGGCAAGTCCCTTGATGAATATAAACTCCTATTGACCAAATTTGAAAATATAATTTTTTTGTTCATTCTAAGTCGTAGTATCGATTAAAAGCAATAATTTAATATTTTCATTTAGGTTCTTCACATTTATCTCGATGAAGAGAATGTGTAAAATTATTTTAAATCCTCCTAGAATTATGTTGGTTACTTCAGATATTATTACACGGTTATCGAAAAGTTATATATTATCTGTCAATCAATAAATTATTCCCGTTGTTTTTTCATTAGATACACCACCCCATACAGAGCATCTTTTCCCTGCCCTGGAGCAGTATATTGATCCAGTTATCGTTGCTGATGACGTTCATAATTCTTAGATATTGTAAGAATCTTGAAATAACCGCTTCCGAACAATGAAGTTTTCTTCTCACCACAAGGAGCTCAGCGAGAGAGGCGCTTGCTCTATTACCCTAACTCCCAGTGCCTGGTTCAATTCGGCAGAGGTCGACATGATACATCAATCCAGCTTCCCATTGTCAGTGATGCAGGTCGGGGGAAAAGTTTTGTAGCAGCGGGGCGTTTTAAATGTACTAAATAGAAGTTAAAGAGTCTCTCGTACAAAATAGAATAAAAATCATCTTCGTTTCTTGTATCTAGCTAAAAGCAATTTATGTAAATGGTTGGAGAAATGTAGTTTTTGTTCATAAGAACACATTTATTTCTAATGGATGAAGAATCCTTTGTTTCAAAGAATTGAAAGCGATTTTATGGTATGCGTTATGGAACTGCATGAACAGACTATATGGCCATAAAATGGATTGGTGCAAGAAATATCTATGTGTGTCCCAGATACACATACACATGCTAAACAGTATCCCTTTTATAGCCACATTGAAACCACATTTAGAATTTTTGAAATATATTTACCTCACATGTATTGATGGGATCTTCCCCATTTTTTAATCGTTTGGCAATGGTAATAGGCATCATAGAATATAACAGTAAATCACCCTTCCGTCGCCATTGTTCTTGTTGTTTTAAATTAGCTTCAATCTTCTTACTAGCTGCAACTTGCTGAAGAAATTAATAACAAATATAGCAGAAAGCAGCATTAAACATGCAAAGACAAAGACCTATATACCAGGCCTTCTCAAATGGCGGTCCGAGAATGGGCCTTCAAGATGACTCCTTCCTCTAAAACGCTCTGCTTGCTATGCTAGCGAAGCTATATTTGGCCCTTATATTTTTTTGCATAAAATGCATTTGGCCCTTTACAAAAATTAATTGAGAAGGCCAGTTATATACTATAAACCTCATACTACCAAGATTTGTAAACTCGGCATTGCTGACAAAGAGGGCTGATAACTAATATTTTCCCCGAAAATGTGAAACAGTTAGGTATTCCCCTCTTACAGTTTTTTCTTTGGGAGTTATCTTTTTCATATTTTAGTCATTTGAAAACTAACCATGTTTTGTCATAGAAGATGCTAAGCGGATGCAATAAAACTACCCAATGTACTTCACAAAACGGTCTTGTATGTAATTTAATTATTTGCACTCAGATTCAGTGAATGAATAACATCCTCTACTTGCTACACATTTTTCAATACATGTATATCGACTTTGCAATCAGTTGTTACTTTACAACTCAATATTGAATATTGTTACACGACTACCGACTTAAATGGAATATATCATAATATTTCCACTAAATGACACGAAAACAATGCTAGTCAAATATAACGTTTAACCTTCAAGTTTATTACAATTTATTACCAAAATAGTGGCGGAAGAAGATTAAATCCATTGTGTTACTGAGACGTGAATGAAGTTTGTTAGATTCTTGTCATTGTAAACCATTGTCTGAGTTTTTCAGACTATTTTAGTTCAGTTACAATGCTTTGAAAATTTTGGGTTAAATTCGCTATTATACCTGACAGAAATAAAAGAAGGTGTTCTGGGATTCGAAGACTAAGAAAAGTTTCTGATACGGCCAATACTATGCCTTATTTCACATTTAAAACAGTCGTTCTCATTGCAATTTTCGAACGCTGATAATTTTTGTAATATCAATATTAAGTTTTTATTTTTCACAAAGTTTAACGATTTAGTAATGGGCAACCGGAAGTCGTTTAGAAAAAGGTCATTATTAGAAATCATTAGCGGGTTTTGCGGTAGTGACGACATAGTTTCTTAGATTTAGTAGAATTGGAATGGTGCAAAGTGATAAGTGTCTTCTGTGCAGTCTTTTTGGATGAAGACTAGTTGTATCCGAGTCACGCTTCAGCAGCATTAGATAAGCTTATAACAATTTCAAAATTTCGACCTAATTAAATTATTGTTTTCTTAGCGATCTCGACATCTGCAATTGAAAATTACGACGAAAGCCACGTCAAAGTAGTATAAAAAGGAAGACTTTTGCTAAGAATATTGTCCTGGAGTGTTTTCTTTGAAATAAGTAGGACATTCTGACCTAGATGCGTCCAGTACAATATGAAAGAAAACAAGAGCCGGATGATTTTATTGAATATCACATAATATTGGCAATTTGAAAACAATTTTACCTCTAATAACTGATTGAGTTATGATTTTTTGATCTATTTTTTGCCAATAAAATTCGCATTAGAAAATGTAATTTAATCAAGATAGAAAATTCGTGACGTTTTCTGTCCTATTGCTACTTTGATCATAGAAACAATTTTTTTTTGTCGACGACACGTCCATTACACGGAGTTAAAAATTCCTAACATGTCCACATCCATTTCTGAGAGTCGAAAATTTCCTCAACGCATCGTATTGTACATTGCATACAACCAGTACAATACATTTCGAAATCCTTATATTCGGGTATATTTTTTCTGGAGTAAACATTTCCTTTTTCTGGTCCTGCGCTAAACGAAATGAAATAATGAAATGAATGGAGTTTTACGTCCCACTTTTCTGCACCTATATGGGCTAATTCAGGACGGGCAAACGCCATGCAGTATGCGCAATGAGGGACATTTTGCCAAGACAGCGGCATTAGCCTGCTCTAATTATCCATTTTCAACTGTCGAGGGATCTTTAACGTGCACAGCCAATAGCACACAGGACCTCGCAAACAAAATCCCTCGATTTGGTCAAAGTGTCAAAGGATGTCTAAGGGTTTCTAATCTTTATGTAACGAATGTATAATATGTAGTAAAATCATCAATATCATTTCCTAATGAAAGTTACTTTTGAAGCCAAAAGTACAAGCAATAAAATTCTGTTAGTCATTATCGCATCCAAAAACCTGGCAAAATCAAGAGCAATAGTTGTATAGTAGTGGTATACCCCAAAGAGAAGTACCATCAGGTGTCTCGAAAAGAGTTAGCATAGTCTGCTTCGCGCGCGTAAACTTTTCCTGGGGAAACCTTCCATTATATTTCTAAAGCCTAATCAAAATTGACTTTTCTGAGGAAAACCGTCCATCAAAATTCCTGTTCAAACTATAGACATCATGAAATCTCATCAATACCAATAAATTAGTCTAATTGATTTCCTGATTAGATGAAAGCTTACCTGATCAACTCGGTGTTCTAATTGCGAAGCATTATGCCAACCTTTTAACACCATTTCTCTACTATTATCAAACATATTTAAATCATTAATATATAATCCCATTTTTTGCATATCTTCTAGATTTGTTATTCTGAAAATTGATAAAATTGTTAGAATTCATACATTGATTTTGATCTTAAAGGGAGTGTTAAAGGGGTTGTAAAGAGGTTTTCTAAACGCCATTCCAATTTCCATTCCGACGTCTGTGGTTCTTGCAATTCCACTAAAACTAGCGCGTAGATATCAATAGTAGTTTTCGGTAGATCACTATTAGTGACGTCATAAAACGCGTTAGTTTTAGTGGAATTGCAAGAACCACAGACGTCGGAATGGAAATTGGAATGGCGCAAATTGAGGCTATCAGTGTCCCCGATACACATACGAAGTTTAGAAAACCTCTTTACAATCTCTTTAAGTGAAAATTAGAGCAGTTTAAAATGATAACTCTTGTATTTTTTTCTATATAGCAATTGATAAAACTCACTCGCATAGCGACACAGAACACTTATAAGAATGAATGAAGGTATTGGGTCAGGTACTCGTCGCTATGTAATTGTAGACGAGGTAGGCGTCATTTTCATAATTTGAAAACACTCGTAGCGATACAGAACACTTTTAAAAATGAACGCTAAAGGTATAGGGTCAGGTACCAATCGCTATGTCATTTTCATTTAAAAATTGATCTAGATCTTGAAAATACGATTATAGTCTTTTAAAGTGCTAAAATATCTTAAAGAACATTAATTTAATGGATTCATCAAACCAAATCTTCGGGAGTATAGCTTAAGTGGCTTCTAGGTTGGGTCAAAGATCTGTAGCAGCTATATGGTACGTCTAGGATCAGCAAACGTGTTCGATCACGGTAGGGTCCGAAACAGCTCAGTCTGATCAGTTCGTATAGTGATAAATCGATACTACCTCTTAGCATGATCAAAAAATCAAAATTCTTAACTTTGGTCAATAAGAGTATATATTCATCAGAGAACTTACATGGTGTCATTACCAAACAACAGATTACCTGTATAATCTAATAAATGCAAAAACAAATTATGTTAAATATAACAAATGAAACACGCTTACAGAAATTTTAAGCGTTTTTCAACAATAACCTGAAATATTATGGAAATTGACTTAGTTTTATGGGTTTATTGGATTATGTCTGCTTATATATTTTTGACACCGTTGATGAATATTCTTATAGGTCAAGTTTGAGAACTTAAATTAAACTTAAACTTTTGCTCATTCTAAGAGGTGGTATCGCTTTAAATAACATACAGAATGTGATATCTACTAGTTTTCTCTCGCTTTCCCTAAATATGGTTCCAAGCAACATTATACAGCATTACCTATCTCTGCCCCTGGTGCTTTCTATTCTTATTCACCTACTGGTATCAAAAATTGTCAATTTGGTTGACATCTATACTTACAATGGAGTGCATAAAAAGGCCACCATATTCCACTCTTTTAGGAGTTTCATTTGCCCTTTCAGTAAAAGTTTTTTGGAATGGTTGGATTTCGTGGAAGAACTGGATTTTTTCTGAATTTCAGATTTATTTACAGCTTCTAATTCAAAAATAACTTTCTGTAGACTTAAAATCTGTAAATAGAAGAACGTAAATCAAATTTAAAAAGAAGCTTAAAGAATCAAGGAAATTACTATCATGAATGGGACTTGATTAGGAATTTGATCAGATCAAGAATTACAAGTTCATTTCTCTTGTAGGTCAAGGGGTTAGCCTATAATAACAGTGATTAAAAGGATTAAATAGTTGCTGATTAACAAATTTTACAAGTCAAAATTAACCCATAGTTTTCAGAAAAATCCATCAAATGGCACCTTAATTGCGTAAGGGATAATTTTGATCTTAAGAGCTTTCTGTTCTACAAATATATCAATATCTTCAAAAGACTTCAAAAGAGTAGATAATTATATTCTGGAGGTTCGATATAAACTAGAAATTTTATCCATAAGATAGATGCATTATACTAATAAAGAAAACCGAGTACTAACGATCCGAACCGCAAAACAAAACCCGAAATCCAAAAAGACATTTTGACGAAACATAGGTAACAGTTTATGAACTTATCACAATATGAGGAATTATATTATCAATCATACATGATTAAGTATTTCATAATGAAAAGTGGTATCAGATGTTTAGTAGAAGAGTAAGCATACCCTGTTTGGCGCCACTAATGAAATGCCGCCGTTTTAAGGCATTTCGATTTTAGTTTTGCGGTTTGGATTGTTTTTTTTTTTATATTTTATCATTATTTTTCTAGGCATTCAGAATCTATTTGGGTATTTTTCAAGACATCAGAATCCTCCAATTCCATGAAGCTTTAGAGACAGATTTCTATAAATCCAATCTTTATGACATTGTAATCTATCATTAAAATTTGTCTTCAGGAAAGAAAAAAAAAATGTATCTGAATATAAAATTAGAGCGTCTCACTAGACATAACTCTAGGTCAGAGAGTCTTTTAAAATATCTTAAGAGTTATTGTCATGGGACTGGCATTTGTTGACTATCACGTTTATTTCAACAATACAACATTTAAATTTGTAAAAGTACGTTTTACTTAATTTCAAAGTCATTGAGGGTCAATTTTTGAGAGTTTCTTTCAAGGATAAATGAGTTTAAAGTTGCCACAGAGCAACATTTTAAAACTGTTCCGATTTGTCTTTAAAATGCATTTTATGCCATTCAATGCAGCAACGGTCTGAAATTCATTCTGAATGCGAAAGGAAATTGGAATTTTTTCCATACAAAACTAAATTGCACTGGATCTAAATACGATTCAATTCTCCATCATTAGAACATAGATTTTAATAAATCGTTCCCTTCAAATAGTTTAAAGATTCTTTAGGTCGGATATAATAGGTCGCGTGTGGTCCTAACTCTTTTACGGTGCCAGTATTCTTCTTGGAGAAATCTGATCTTTGAATCTTGGAATTGGCCCAAAACGGTTTGATATGTGTAAGTCATTTCAGATATATATATCACGCTATTAAACGATTTTATGCAAATAATACAATATCAAGAATACAAGTTAAAATTCATTTCATAATATTTTCTGACAAGTTTTTAAAGACTGATTCCCGCTAAATAAAAAAAAATCATTTACATTTGTCTCATGCTTTGGACCAGATTTTTAGTTACGCCATTGTCTTGCTAGAACATATTTTTATAAATGATAGATCCTCGAATTGCAACCAAGGGTACTAGTACCCCTTGGGGATACCAGCGAACACCACAGGGGGTACCTCTCAGACAATTTTAAAAAGTATGGAATAGTTTAAATATCAAACTCCATCCAACCGACAAATATCCTTTGACTTCCATTTATGCTCCTAATGTTACTAAAGGTGTGCGAAGGGGTACCAGGGAACTTCGTAAACAAAATAGGGGTACAAAGAGTCCAAAAGGTTGGGAACCAGGGGTCTAGATGATAGAACATATAGCACGAACTTGTAACACTCCTAGAATGAAAATCTGGACGTCTAGTTTAATAACAATTCAATGAAAACGTTTGAATTTGAACAGCTTTCCAAGAAGAACAGTGTCTAGACAAATCTTATTCCGAAAACAGTACTGAGTATTTAGCCGGTCGTATCCCTTTTCTCTTTAAATGATTGAATATAATAGATATTGATCTGGATATATGTTAGAGCACCAAGAGTTCAAGCAGATTCTGATCTGTTTGTTTTTTAACCATCTATATTTAAACTCAAAAGGAATTTACGATGATTGAAGAGCGACTGTTAACCTTTCTTGATTAAAACAACATCGTTGAGGCAATAAGTGCTACTAAAAGCTTACTGCTAGGCACTAAACAAGTTTAAAATACTAATTGTCGTAAAAAAAAACATATTTAAACACTGCAATCCATTAGCCAATCCCAATGAGGGAAGGGGAAGAAAGTATATAATTAAAACGTCATCTAGATCTAGATCACTCCAGGAACACAGATAAAAAAGAAGGGTTCAGAGACTGATAGTTCCAAGAATAGTACAGCAACAGGTTACGGTTTTGTGTATCTCAGCAAAACTTATTTACATTGACGAAATGATCATTGTTCAGTGGTCTTAAAAAACAGCAAAAGCTACTATGATTCAGTATGATCTCAACAAGTTTGGAAGAATGTAGAAGGCCACACAACTCGTGTTAAACTATGAAGAGCCGAGTTCCATACCAGAATCTTTCGGCCAGATCATATCTCACACAAGGATTCAATTTAAGCGGTATAAAGCCCCCCTCCCTTTGAAAATTTCGAAATAGAGAATTGGTACGGTGAATTCTAGCATATTTAGTCCTCGATTCTCAACCTTTTGGACTCTTCGTACCCATGTTTTGTACGCAATCGGCTGGTACCCCTTCGCCCACCCTAAGTTACCTAAGAGCCAACATGAAAGTCAAAGAATGTTTGTTGGTTGATGTATAAGTTCCTAGTAGCCACTATTACAGCTGTAGATGATTGACGTTATTAGTATAACACTACTTTTTTAAAATTGTCTAAGAGGATTCTCAGGTACCTCTTGTGGTGTTCGCTTGTACCTCCAAGGAATACAAGTACACTTGGTTGGGAACCGACGTTTTGAGCCAACAAACCAGATACAGAAGACTCAGTTTACAAAAATATCTTCAATCAAATTTGGGTATTGGATATATGTAAAGAGCCCCCAGAGGTACCAGAACTGCACAAAAATCACATAATCCATTCATTTATACCCCTTCCTAAAAGAATTATCTTTCATTTTCTGTACATGTATATATACGACATAGTCTTACTTAACGACGAGTCGTATTTTTGACTTTCAAACGCTAATAATTAAGGCTACACAAGGATTTGAAAGCATAAATTTCGAAGTAGAGATGTGAACGATATTATGGATTAGAATAGCCAAACAATTCCAGGTTCTGGTGAACATATACCTTTAAAAACAGATTAAAATTTACGGTCAATTACAATCCTACATGGGAATTACACTGTTATTAAACCTGACAAGCTAATCAATCTTTATCTGCATTGGGGAACATACATTTGTAAGTCTCTTTGTTTTCTGATAAAACATATAAGCTTCACGTTCACTTCTTTACGGTAAACTTTTTAGGAAATATAAAAAAATTGATTTATGATAACCTTAATTATTCTTCACGTTATCAATCACGTTCGTTCAAAGAAATGTTCTTAAAAGAATAAAAATCCGTAAGGGGCACTTTAACAATTCCGTGAACCAGAAGCCTTGTTCAAAGAACGACGAAGACGAGAGCAAGTTGTATAATAGTGGATTCCTCCATTGAGAAGTACCATCGGGTGTTTCGAAGACAGTAAGCATTGTCTTCTTATGTGGCACTTGTCGAACTATTCATGTATATAAGCACTTTTTGACTGCTCCGTGCTAAGTTTAGGATTATTTTTAGTCATATCCCACTTCACGTTTTATACACTAAATTGATTAAATTGGTTATTACCTACACGAAATAATTTAAATGTTCGTTACCTTATGAATTATTAAACGCCTTTACAAGGAATATGTCCTTTAATGTTAAATCTAAAATGTATGATTTCATTGGAAGTATACTTCAAAATGTCAACTATACCGTAATATTTCTGCTCTCGGCGTCTGTTGGAATTCTTTGATTAAGTTAAAGCGTTTGATCTCATGTTTAGACGGGAGTTGAATTGATTTAAAGATTACGACAGTCTAAAATAATGATGGGAGAATTAGATTATGCCTCGACATGTAAACATACTTCTCGTATAATAGAGTAGAATTGTCTCGAATAATGGTGAGACGACAGCAAACATTAAGAGTTTTCGGCGTTTGGGTTTAAAACTGTCTAAATTTCCAATGGAATGAATTGTTATAGCTTCTATACATAGCAGGGATCATTTTAACAGTAAATGTGTCAATCTTGTTCACGGGAAATGTTGACCTCTATGAATAGCTAAACATATTATTGAATTGCGCCCAATGACGTATCACGTCTATTAAGCGCAGTCGATAGTTCTAGTGCAGTGGTTGTCAACCTTTTTCGAACTGTGGCCCAAATTCACAGTAATCACAGAGCCACGGCCCCCTGTTCATTTCCAAACTGGGAAATCAATGTTCAAACCACAGATTGTTTACACAAATTTAAAAAAAGACACATATATAATTTTCGAATTCATTTCTCAGGGCCAGCTGGTGAGGAAAAGAAATTTTTGGGAAAAAATCTGGTCAAAACCGAAACGAGTGTGTGTTGCTGTTTTGCCCCAGTGAGCATAGCCTATCGTCAACATTTTCATGCTTTTGATCACACATAACTACTGACTGTACAGAGCGAGTCTGAACATAAATAAAATTTGGGATTGAGAAAAATGATACACTTTCTTAAACCCATGGCCCCCAGGGAACCACTGTTCTAGTGTGTGTGTCCTATGAACAGCGTCAATATGTCATATAATATTTAACAATGTAGTCTATGTCAAATCTTAATATCAATGTAGAAATCTTACTCCCACGATTTGGAGAGATCGTTTAAGATAGCGTTGAAAATATTGAAGACTTCATTTTATTATGAGCATTTGGTATATACATTATTACATTAGCCTGAACAGGATGACTAAAGAAAACCATGCTTACTCTTTTTAAACCTTTGCTTCCGAATTTGCCTTGCATTGGGGGATAATTTTCGTTCTGTACTTCTTATTACTTTGAAAGTCGAATATAGGGTGCAACGATTTAAATGTTAAAAAAGGTACCGATGTGGAAATTATTCTTATAGAACACATAATTCCATTCTGCACAGGGATTGTCGGTTGCACACTTTGTCCATTTAAATCTAATTACATTTACATGTATTTATTTCCGTTCACGTTTCTACACATTTTAGAATTTCAATCATTAAGCTTTGAACATAAAAAAATAAACCTAAAACGAACAATAACAAAATAACGACTGGATGCATGTCTACAATACACCCTTTACATAGATTTATTAAAATGATAATCATTATTTTCTAGGGTAACAATAAATTATCTTTATGTATGAATTATATTAATTTTCTAACATTTTCTTAAGACAGTTATTGAAATCGCCCAAACGTCTACGTAGAGTATATAACGCTATCCAAAGAGCGTGATCCTATGATATCTGATGAATTGCTCTGTTTTGTTTCCTGTCAGTGATAAGTGCTAGTTAAGAAGAATCTATATATGTACAAATCTATTGGGGATACTATAAATATCCTATCTCTTCTGCTAATACAAGGTTACTACCATGATTGATTGTTGTTCAGGAATCTCGTATTTAGCTTGAAAGCTTTTTTAATCTGTCGTGAATGGTAAGAAAGAAGTGATTTTTTTTCTGTCTACAGTAAAATAAACGATACATCAGAACTTTAAAGTACAGGTTACGAGAGTCAACTAATATGAAATCGAGTCTCGTGTTCTATTTTCTGCTTCTGATTTGACAAATGAGGACGAACAAACGACCTCCAGATATTTTGCCTGGACAACCGCATTAAGAAAGGAAGAAAGAAAGAAAGAAACATCTATATTTTACAAGGATAACAACTTAGTTTCCGTGAGGATCCTTTCTCCCAGCTGGTCCTTGGCCAAACCTCTTGATATTGATCTTTCCCGGATTAACCGTACCCATTTACAGCTGGGTGGACTGGAATTATGAGTGAAGATGATTTATTCAAGGTCATCGGACTTCACACCCTGATAGAGAACCGAACGCTCAAACCTAACGACCACCATTTCCGCTTATCCAAGCAAATAGCGCCATGTTTGTAAAGAACGATGCACTAACCACTGTGCTATAGAACCTACACTTATTTTCGATTATGTTCAACTGATCTTTACGGTGTACCGCTTATATCACACGGGAATATTGTCCCATCCAAACAATTAGACATACTAGCCCCTGCATCACTGACAGATGGAAACGGTATTTAAATATCCGTAGGTGTTTTCTCGCCCCAATCGTAATTGAACTCTAGGACTAAGCAAGTGTCGAACGTACTGAGCCAACGAGGCCCAAAGGGACAAGACATTACAAATAGACAAAGGGACACAGAATGGGGGACATAATACATTATTGGAATGAAGACAGATACAGAGCACTTTGAAGGCAGAGGGTGATAGATAGGGAAAATCGAGCAGGATAATACAATACGTACAGTGAGAGAAGCCCCTTATCATATGATCTTAAAATATCAACATTGATTCAACTTGTCCAAACGTTAAAAGGAGGAAAGAAAAGCAAAAAACTTACATTTTCCCAAGTAAAATCAAATAATGGACGTCTAAGGCTAAAGTGGTCTTCTAATTGAGATTTATTAACATTTCCAATGAGATTAGCTAGACTTTCACCAACATGCTGTATCACAAACTTTTCATCAAATAATATACAAAATGGAAATAACTGCAAGCAGAAAAAAAGAAACAGAAATATTTTAATCATCGTTGTGACACTATTGACATACTCCAACATACATTATGATGATTGATGCTACTGCTGCTGCTGATGATGATGATGATAATGTGGATGAGGTTAATGAATGAAGTTTGTGATGGTTAACGATGATGAGTATTGATGAAAGGTATTGATGATGATGATTGATAATTGGTTTTGATGATAGTGGTTATATTAGTGATGATAAGTGGTGGTTATGATGATGATGATGATGATGATGATGATGGAGGATTATGATGAATATTGATAATGAGTTTTTATGACGGCTATTGCTGATGATGATGGTGGAGATAAATTCTGATGATGATGATGATGACTATGACAGGTATTAACAATGCTGATGGGTAATGCTTTTGATGATTAGTATTGATAATAGGTAGCGATTATGATGATGAGTATTGATGAAAGGTAGTGATGATGAGGATGCGTATTGATGAGAGGTATTGGTGATAGGTAGTGGTGATGATGGTGATGAGTAATGATGATACGTAGTGATGCTTAAGATGGATATTAGTCATAGGGATGGTGGTGGCAGTGATAATGATGATGAGTAATGATGATAGGTAGTGATGATGAGGATGCGTATTGGTGAGAGGTATTGGTGATTGGTAATGATGATATGGGCATTGATGATAGGTATAGGTGAGGATGGATATTAGTTATATGGATGATGGTGGCAGTGGTGATGGCTTACCTTTAAAAATGTTGCACCCAAAACAGTCCTATATTGAGGACAAATTGCTGCCTTTTGAACGTGGTCATAACCTTTATTGTCAAAATCTAATCGGAATGTGGCATTAGTTCGACTATTTTTCACTACGTTTTCTTTTAACGTCACTTTCACGTCCACGTTATAAAATTTCTTTGCACAGTGACTCATTTGTCCGGCTACATAACTGGTAAATCCTTGTCTCACAGATCTGTAAATGAGGGTGCATCCGTTGGCGTCTTCATTTTCGACAATAAATGACGGACTTTTTAATTTGGGATAACTGAATCTGATTGTTTCGTGAAGGTTGTCAATTCCAATAAGAAAATCTCGGTAGTTACGCCCTGCAGTTCGGAGTATTTTATCGTATCCATAGGAGGCACAAAAGTCGACGAAACACGTTCCAAAATAACCTGAAAATACAAGAAATTTCAATTATGATGAAAAGATTACGTTAATGCAGATAAAGTTCTGGAATTCAATCAATTACTCAACACGAAAAGTTCTTCGTAGACATTTTTGTAAACGTAAGTAAGGTCCGTTAAAAATCGCATTCTTTAAGTCTAAAACCATTTGGAGAATCGTACCAATAGAGTCTTTCTTATTATAGGCCACCAAAACCATCTGAACTACCCAGCAATTAAGGAGCTTTCTACAGAGTAATTATTTAGGTATTGGTATTATTTGGTTAAATTTAAGATTGTTGGTAGTGGAATGTATACTGTTATAACTGGAAGTATAAGAAGGTTTGCTGTTTCTCTTCTACCTTTTTTAATGACAAAACGACGTTTTAGTGACCGATCTGGAGGAATATTGAGAACATGGCAGGTATCGGCAGGATGAAATTACATACCTAGAAAGAACATGGTATGCTTCACTGAATTAAAAGGAATATACATGTTCAAGTCATAAGTTTTTAATGAGATTCTGAATGGTGATATAATGACGATTAATTTTTGATGAATAAAAATATATTACTCAAATGAATGCAGTCGTCTTCGAAATTCTGTATACAAATTTGATTGAATTGAAAACATTGATGACATTAGAACGAACTGACATAGTACGATTGTTCCTAGTGAACGTGTTACACAAGGACTTAGCGAATATTTTTTATGTGAAATTTGAATACATGACAGACATCAGGACGAATTGTCATGTCAACACTGAATAAAGCATGCCTTATTCAAAATATTAAGCAGCCTATCTGTACGTTTTTCCCTTCGTGGTTTCTAACGACTGTGTTACGTCTTTAACGATTAGCTTTGCAATGCAATTTTGAATAAATTGACATCATAGCAGATACGAAGACGAAATGACATGCCTAGACGTGGCATGCTTAACTGAAATAAATAAATAATGTTATAAAGTGATAATCTGCTCCGTCAAGCCATCTATTTATTAAGAGACAGTTTAATGGCATTGTAATTTATTGACTTTCCTTTATTTCGCCAAGTGACGAAGTAGAAAAATCTACTGAGTGATTTAACACGGTTTTTAACAAGGGAAAGCGTGAGGAAACCGTCAACCATTCCCATCCTTTATGGATTCAATTTTAAGTAATTGTGCCCGTCGTTAAAATGAAATGAAATTGTCATTAATGAACTTAGCACCTTAGTGAAAAGTCATTAGTTAGGACCATTATGTCCGTTTATGTCTATATCAATTAATAGCGGTTGACTGATTGGACTTGATTTTAATTCATTGTCTGGTGGATTATAAAATTAACATTCTCGTCTCTTAAGTTGGACATTTGTTGCTGAATCTCCTGGGGCGTCTATGTAGGCTACTTTGACTTATACTTATAAAATTACTAATTTTTTCATATTTTCCCAAATGAATGCTGAATTTCCTGAGACGTCTAAGTACTTTAACTTATACAATTAAATTTTGAACTATTTTTTTTTAAGTTGTTCAAATCGAGTAGGCGGTACGTTATTGGGAGCTGGGAAGAAGAGACCTTAGTTTGGTGCTAGGAAAGATGAAGAGCCTGGTCGAGTTCTTGGACAGAGAGCAATGTTGAGCGTTAGGAGAAAGTGATATCATAGCTGGATTCTGGGAGAGAGGGAGTCTGGTTGGGCATTAGAAGAGAGGGATAGCCTAGTTTGGCACTGGGAGACAGAACCTAATTGGGCGCTGGAAGAGAAGGAGAGTGCCTGGTTGGGTTCTGGGGGAGAAATAGTCTGGTTGGGCGCTTGAAGAACAGGATATCCTGGTTGGGTTCTAGGATAGAAGGACCCTTGATGGGCCTCGCTGGAGGGCCTGGTTTGCCGCTAGGAGAGAGGGATATCCTGTTTGGGTTCTAGGGGTTTGATCGGGCACTAGGAGAGAGGGAGAGAACCTGGTTGGGTTTTGGTACAGAAGGAATCTGGTTGGGCGTTAGGAGAGAGTGATATTGAGTTGTATATTTGTCTGAAAGGAATCTGTGGAATGAGCTTCAAAAACTTTTTGGACATTTTTAAAACATGCAAAGTATTGAAAATCTATTTGAATCATTTGAAGGCATTGAATTAACAAGTCAACCAAGTTTAACATATCAAAAGATGAAATATCAACGATCATATTTAACATTAACTAAGTTAATAGGCAAATAAAATTCAAAACCCACGTCATATAGGCATTCAATATGATGGTCATAATTGACGATTGGCTCGCAATCATTTAATGTTTTTTCAGCTAGTGATAGACTTAATCACGAACACCAAAACGGCAACAATTACGCTATTACCATCACATATCAATAAAAAATATTCTTATTTCTATCATCAAAGCGTCAAGTTATCGCCACGAATATCTGTATTGACAACTTGACTGGATTCTTACTTAAGCTTTTGATAGATATCAGTTATCAGCATCGATAATATACTGTTATCAGCATCAGATATACATTTTCAGCACAGTTATCACTCTCCCCCACCCTCTTAATGTTTGTCTTCAAGATTAAGTTGATTATCAGTCGATTTCACCAGTTGATCAACCAGATGAGTGGTGGCTTAAGTAGGTTCGACGCCCTTTAATGTACGTATACTATGGTAGGTTTGTAAAGGGGCACAGGCTTCATTTTCGTGGGTAGATTTTTCCAAGTCTCAGAAACGGGGACTTTTTTAGCTCAGCTATTTAGTACTGGTTATCACAACTCACCATTGAAATTTGAGTCTTCAAATCCATGTGCATCCATAATTATTAGCATTTGAAAGTTATAATACCCTACTACACATTAGCGATACTATGCAATATATAGAAAAGTCATCTATAGAAATAGAAGGAGAAATGTCTAATTTAAGGTATATTTGAAGGAAATGCGCAGTTTTCGTACATTTCTAGTGCTTCTGAAGGATACTTAAGTATATTCAAGACCCAAATCAACCATTAAGAATGAAGACTGGTCCCCTTTAAACCGTATTTTTTCTGGGGACATAGTCGTAGGTGACAGGGGGCAGGGGGCAGCTGCCCCCCTAAATATTATGTTTTCCGGCACAAAATTCAAGAAATCGGGCAAAATATCAATAAAATTCGGGCCATAAGTCGGTCTGCCCCCCTGTTGAATCATGGGCCCCTACGGCTATGTCTGGGGATGAGGCTCGCCTAGGAATAGGTCCCATGAACTTTGTCCAACCAATCCCTATGACAATAAAACCATGGGATTTCAGGAATATGACAGTTCAGCATTCCATACTATACGTACGTGAAATCGAGTATAACATCATAAATAGGTTGAATCAGGTTGTCAAAATGTAGTGGTTAAAAAACCGGATTTTAAAAAAAAAACGAACGAAACGAAATTAGGGTCTGATTTTAATTAGACTGGTTACCCTTTCGATAGCATGTTCCATATATAATGTAAGATTCATTCAAGAGGTACGATTCTTTAAGTCTATATCACGAATTTATCGAGAATTGAGCTATTAAATTTTCAAGGGGACGCTTTCTAATGATAAATTAATAATGGCGGTAAACCTACTCAAAGCAACAACCTGAAAATATCCGAGGCATGACTTGAATCTATGTTATGTTTAGTGAGTAATGACTGCCAATAGACTAACTTATTAAATGTCTATTACAATTTCCGAATTACGTGAACTGGAGTTTTTCATCATCAACATTCTGTGTAATATTGTATAATGAAGGCACATATTGCAATAAGAGGCAATTTGCCCGAACAGCGATGGGAACTGATTCCCTATTTTAAAGAAACAATCCAATATTTTTCTCGGTAAATTTTTTTCTTGCTCAAATTTGTGTAAACTATACACCAAAATCTAGAGATATGTGCCCTTTAATGTATCTGAAAATTTTAACTAAAAAAACCCAGCCGTTAATTTTTAAACGCTAAAAACATGCTAAAATATTTAAAAAATCTTATGTAAGATTTTAAAGCTTGTTTTGTTTTTTGGACGCTGTTAGAAAACTACTGAACGGATTTGATTAAAATAAACGCCTGATTATAGAGAAATGTATTCTAAAGATTGGAAATAGAAATAGTTAAAAATATCGAGCAATTATTAAGCCAAACACAAAAATAGCGATGCCCCATCGTAATACGCCCACTTTTGTAATGGCAGCCAGGTCGTCCGGGAGGTCGACAAGAACTATCAGTAAATGAAACATCTGTCGAAAACCGTGCCATCAAGAATGTTTACAAAAGTAAACCAGCTCTCTATTGTGTTCACAACTTTGAGAGTGTTATGGGCTATAAAACTAACACGTTTTAAGGAACAAGGGCAATAACTCATAAAATATTTATCGATGTTTCTGATTTTCAATAAGGTTAATCCCAAGGTCATGACAAACACTCACACCAAGTTTCATCAAAATCCATCAAGAAACCAGCTCTCTATCGTGTTCACAAAGTATTTTCAAAAACAAGGGCAATAACCCATTAAATATTTTTCGATTTTTCTGATTTTCAATAGGCTTCTTCCTTGGATGATTATAAACACTCACAATAATTTTTATCAAATTCCATTGAGAAACCAGCTCTCTATTGTGTTCACAACTTTGAGAGTGTTATGGGCTATAAAACTAACACGTTTTAAGGAACAAGGGCAATAACTCATAAAATATTTATCGATGTTTCTGATTTTCAATAGGGTTAATCCCAAGGTCATGACAAACACTCACACCAAGTTTCATCAAAATCCATCAAGAAACCAGCTCTCTATCGTGTTCACAAAGTATTTTCAAAAACAAGGGCAATAACCCATTAAATATTTTTCGATTTGTCTGATTTTCAATAGGCTTCTTCCTTGGATGATTATAAACACTCACAATAATTTTTATCAAATTCCATCGAGAAACCAGCTCTCTATTGTGTTCACAACTTTGAGAGTGTTATGGGCTATAAAACTAACACGTTTTAAGGAACAAGGGCAATAACTCATAAAATATTTATCGATGATTCTGATTTTCAATAGGGTTAATCCCAAGGTCAGGACAAACACTCACACCAAGTTTCATCAAAATCCATCAAGAAACCAGCTCTCTATCGTGTTCACAAAGTATTTTCAAAAACAAGGGCAATAACCCATCAAATATTTTTCGATTTTTCTGATTTTCAATAGGCTTCTTCCTTGGATGATTATAAACACTCACAGCAAGTTTTATCAAAATCCATCAAGAAACCAGCTCTCTATCGTGTTCACAACAATTGTGGACAGACAGACAGACAGACAGACAGACAGACAGACAGGGGCGACTACAATATACGCCCACATTTATGTGTGGGCGTATAAAAACTAGTTCAAACTTCTTAATTAACAATAAGTGCTCAGTTTGATCAAGTGTTAATGAACACTTTTTTCAAAATAGCGGAATGGCACTTTAAGTCATAGCACCAAAGGTCATGGGTTCCCCGTTCCACGAGAAACACTATAAATCTTTTCAGGTCAACTTTTGCATATAAGCAAGAAGAACTGAATAAATGATGTAGGAATTCCTAACAAATCTGGACTTACAAACATTTACATGGAAACATTTCCCTGGAGAATTTACAAATCTTAGAAAAGTCTGAATGAGATATAAATCAGTCTACTTTATGTCAAGATGAATATAAAACTGAGGTAAGAATAATATACAGGGTTCGTAAAGTACATACTGATCACTGGGGAATATGAATGGCCATGGTTTTTCAAGATCAAATTTAATTATTTATTTCTAGTATAAAAAATACAAATAATAAAACCAAGCACGAACGATCCCAATCGTAAAACAAATCTGGAAATCCATGTAAACAAAAAATATTTTCTCTGTTAAAATAGTCCTAAATACATAAAATGTAGAAATATCTAATTTATTACAACAAAACTCAATTATTTATACTGAGCGTCTTCCTTCAGACAAAGTCAAAGTTGAATGTCCATGATCTTAAAGGGACAGTCCGCTTTTTTCTATGTCAAAATGTTTTTTGGCTCATTGTGAAAATTTAATACTCCCCATTTTTAATTAACTTAGTTTGAATTCAGTTTGATTTAACAAGATACATAATATATAATCATACTTTAAAAATACTTTCAGGTAACATGCAAGACGTTTTTGATAATGAAAACATTTTTCAAAAAGCGGAATGGCCCTTTAAGATTGAGGGATATAAACTTACTTTAGAAGATAAAAGGGTTCACCATACATTATAACAGGTTAGTTTCAAGTTTCAAAAATTACGATTTGGGGATTTGTAACAAATGATAAAATTGTCTTAAAATACAAAATTAATCTTTGCTTTTCCAATCTCATAAATTTCATCAAAGCTTCAGACAAAAATATTTATTCAGATAATAAATTATTGTATTTCATGTAAAATGTTGATATTGTCTTATAATTTCATGAAAATACAAAATTAATCTTTGTTTTCATGTAAAATTTGAAAAACAATACCATCAAGCCATAAATTATATCACAACTGCAGACGAAAGTAATTTTTCTTCAGACAAAAATTAGTTTCTAATGAGGCGGAAAATTATATTAATAACTCTTTACAATTTTAAAGAGAAAATATGATCTAACAGTAATTATGTGGTGATTTTGTTTCAAACATTAACTAGAAATACGATAGGAATATAGTCATTAATTTTTATAGTTTAGCACTATTATTGTTTAAAGTACAAAAAAGTGAAAAATATCAGTTACATTGAAAGCTACTTTTAACATACATTTTTCATATTTCTACATGGAATGTGCTCCAGAATTGCTCCAGACATTTTGTAGTCCTGTCGATCAAACCGTCAACAATTCTTGATAGCAGAATTCGATTTGTATGCAACTGATTTGACATTGTTCCGTTTGTAGAATGGAAGCTAGAATTTTCGTTCGATTTATCATGATCATTTCCTTCGAATTTTCCAACATTTTAATGACAAGTTTCATGAGTTATTAACCATAATGTATCAATTTGTAAAATCAGTTTGTCAGCGGGATATGAGTATGTGTTTGTGTTATAGTCAAATTCAAAGTTGTATTCTTTTTTTAATATACTATGCTCGGTGACATACTGTGGTGCGAAGCAGAAGCAATTACCGAATGGGAAAATGACTTTAATTAAGCCAAAACATACAGCCAAATACAATACACATAACATATAACATATAAATTAACTTAATTAGAAATAATGACAAATTAACTCCCCCTTCCTTAATTAAACAAAATAACATTTCAACACAAGTACAAAGAAGCCTAAGTTTAAACATTAGCAAGCCGCCAGTTAGTAATACTACTAAGGTGGTGGGTGGGTGGGAATTTTTTCGCAGCGATTGCAAGCGTGAGGCCGCCATGATGAGCTCGTGCAAGAGGACAAGGTGAGATAACTCGCGTCGAGTGCAAAATTAGGGGAAAGCAGCGATAAATCGTCCCCTTCACATTACCAAAATCAAATTTATACTAAATTTACACTTTAATATACTATGCTCGGTGACATACTGTGGTGCGAAGCAGAAGCAATTACCGAATGGGAAAATGACTTTAATTAAGCCAAAACATACAGCCAAATACAATACACATAACATATAACATATAAATTAACTTAATTAGAAATAATGACAAATTAACTCCAACCCAGAAGTTGTCTAGATAAGAAATAATAATCAGAAAATAATAATGAAAATAGTAAAAAATAAAGTAATAAAGTAAAATTAACTGAAGATTAACTTAAACTAAGTTTTGCTAGCCATAATCCATCCAGTAAGTTTGTGTTATCTAAAGTAACGAATTTGCAAAGCGTTGAGCAATCGAAAGTTGATTTGATAAATTAATATCAAGATATCTTTTAAAGCAATCGCTGGACCAATAACCCAAGGTTTGGATGTCCTTATCTGCAAAGCCCTGTTTATTGAGCCAATTTGCTCCACCCCTGCGAAATGAGTGGCCACTAACCTTCAAATCAGGTTTACCAAGAATGATTAAAATCTCCTTAATTCTAGCTATAAATTGATAATATTTTAATGCCACACCATCATGGACACACAATAAAGGGCCTAGGGGGTCGGCCTCAGAGTAAAGAGCAAAATAGGACTGCAAGGCAGTAGCGGGGCATAGTGTGTGGCCAGATATATAAGGCAATAAAACTTGCACTTCCTTTTCCCTAAATTGAATAGTTTTTGTGCACCGAACATTGATCAAGATCCCCCATGAGAAAACCAATGCATCTACTCGTCGTAAATCTCTTAAAGGGTCAAAAGTATTTTTAACCAGTACATTGTTAGCACGCAACAGACCGAAGAAGGCAATAAGGCATGCTGCCCAAAATGCGGAGTCTGTAACACAAGATAAGTTAAGAACAGAGCGAAACTGTATTAGAAGCTCTGGTGTAATTGAAAAAGCATGTGATTGGGCCACACCTAATTCTCTTTTAATACCCAAAAGTATCTGGCCTATATTCCAATCATTACAAACAGGGTCTTGTAGGCCCTCCGCCTTATGTAAAAGAGAGACAATATTCAGATATTGCTTCACAGAAGCAAACTTAAACAATTTAACTTGAAAAAGGAATGCAATATACATTTGGAGACATGCAGATGTTGCAGGTATTGGGTTAAAGCAGTAAATACGACAAAAGTCTTCATAAGTTTTCAAATGAACTAAATATGTGCTCTTTGTTGACTTAGCCCAAGCTTTTCTCTTCAATTCTAACACAGTGTTAGCTAGACCTTCTCTTATCCATAAACCATCTGCAAAATATAAATGGCAAAGACATGTGACATAATAATTCATCCATTGAAAATTGTGATAGTGTTAGAGAAGGTACCAGAGAATAGAGTTTGTCAAACATAGAAGGTTCATGCAGCCTGGAACAAGCGTCAGCAATGGTATTGTTTATTCCTGGAATATAAACAGCATGAACGGATATATTATATATGGCAGATAGCCAAAATAACTGTCGCAAAAGCCACATGATGGTCTTGTTCCTAGATGAACCTTTATTTATCACTGATTTGGCCACAATGTTATCTGTGTGGATAATCACTTGTTTATTCTTTAACACATGACACCACCTTAATATAGCCAGGAAAATGGCCGCTACCTCCTTCACATTAATATGTTCCTGTGCCAGAAATGGTAGATCTAAATTCCAATTCGAATAATAATAGTCTCCTTCGAAATAACCACCTGCACCATGTAATGATGCATCAGTCTGGATTGAATTTACTGGTCTGTTATCCAAAATTTTCATACTGCCATTAAAGAATTCCAAAAATTGCAACCACCAGTGAATGTCTTGATAAAATTCAGCACTTAATTTTACTTTATGTGAATTGAGACACAAAGAATCCTTCATATCCAAAATACGGCGGAGAAAAGTCCGACCTCCACATATTACTTGTGCAGCCCAACTAAGCTTGCCACACAAAACATCTAATTGGTGCCTACTAGCTCGTTTTCGTAAGACAAAAGAGGCTAACAGAACTTTAAAATCAGAAAGCTTTTCTGACGGTAAAGAAAATGTCATTAATTCCGTATTAATGAGTACTCCAAGAAATACAAGAGATGTACTAGGTCCACAAACTTTAGACCAATTTATTCGAAATCCTAAAGTACGAAGAACACCCAATAAAGTGCTCAAGGCAGAAACGCATTCATCAAAAGTTGAGCTTATTACCAAAAAATCATCTAAGTAGGCTATAACTGTAATATTAAACTTTGACTTCATTATCCTACATACTGCACTACTTAAAGTCTGAAATATTTTCGGGCTTTTAGCCCCACCAAAAGGTAACTTCGTATCATAAAAATAAGTCGGGTGGCTATCCCCTTTAAAGGTCCATTTCAAGCCAGTGGTTGAATAGTTTGACGGATGAATGCTAACAGACCTATATGCGCTTTGGAGGTCAACCTTTGCAAGATAACAGTTTTCGGTTATAAGGTCTCTGGCAACTTTAAGATCCATATAAGAGCAAGATGTTGTATCTGAATCAACATAGTCATTTAAAGATCTACCGAGGGGTCTGCTGGCATCGTGAATCAAACGCACTTTATTGTTTGCTTTTGGAATTGCACCCAATGCACTGACGACTGTTGGTTTTGTAGGGCTTAAAACATAATTTCCATGTTGGAATTCTATCAAAATCTGTTGTTCCACTTTATCACTAAATTGTTTTGCTGATCGATAATTATCACATTCAACAGATTCAATATTCACAAGATTATCAATTAAATGGAAACCATGCCGAATTCCTTCCAAAATAAATGAGCGTGATAGGTCATTAGAGGGCAGTAACTCCTGCCAAGCTGCCAAATGCAAATCACCATTAATATGTGCGCTGTTTTCCCCCTCGGTAGATGCATTTAGTTTTTTGCATCATGTTTTACGGCTGGATGCTCCAGGTAGCACAAACAACAACAGTGCTGAAATTTACAGATAGATCGATCACAAGTTCCTGAATTATATTTTATGCAAATTTCTTTCCCCATTGGAGTCGTAGGCCCGCGATGACGATTTTCTTTAAAATTTGAAGAGTTAGGTGATTCGCGATTCCTTTTCTGTTGTGTTTCAACAGAAAGGGCCGGCTTGAGAATAAGTTGAAAATTATGCAAGTCTTGTCTAACAGTTCCCCATTTGAATTGCATTTTATATTGCAATTCGCGATATTCTTTGTCATATAACAAGACACTAATTTTTACATATCTACTAAATAGACGAAAAACAGACTGAGTATATTCCATATATTCTATGATATCATTAGTAGAAGAAAGAGAACCATCTCCAATCAAACGCTCCATAATTTTAGAATTAGCATATCCCCATTGCTCTATGGAAAGTTTTTCATATCTAGGCCTATTCTTTTTATTGACAGTGAGTGAGCCATCTTTTTGAAAAGATACATAATCATCATCATCTCTGTAATTGGGATCATCCCATACAAAATCATAAATTTGATAGGCTCTGGATTTACTAATTGGCGGAATGCTCCTACCTTCTGCTCTGCTCGAATTGTCTCTTGCACTAGCCAATAATTGTCGAGATAGTTGCGACTCTCCAGGTGCTTGTTCACTACCAGATGGCTGAGTATCCCGAGCTTGAATAGATTCAGACTGTAACTTGAGATCTCGTTCCTTTCTCGAGTAATCTGTTTTTGGAGAGACATCTTGGATTTTTGAAATCGCAACTCTTCCAATTGTTCTCGAAGAGAATTAAGCTCACCTTGATTATTATCATTGCCGCCATTGGGTTTGGAGTCAAGGACGGATCTGCCCACGTCGACCCTATCAGTTCTGATGTTTTCTTTATCAGTAAGATGAGACGGAGTATCGTGACTTCTAAGTTGCCTAGTGGAAGCAGGCGTGAGATTAGCGTCTCGTGAACCAGGATTAAATTCTATTTCATCATCGTCTTCATCTAATATGGAATTGTCTTCAAAATTTTTTCGCAGCGATTGCAAGCGTGAGGCCGCCATGATGAGCTCGTGCAAGAGGACAAGGTGAGATAACTCGCGTCGAGTGCAAAATTAGGGGAAAGCAGCGATAAATCGTCCCCTTCACATTACCAAAATCAAATTTATACTAAATTTACACTAAACATGAAATGCATTTTAATATGTTAACTTCTGTCGTTAGAGTAAGTTACTTTGCCTAGCAAGATATCTTAATGATTATGGTCTTATGTATATAACTGAATGCAAAAAACAGAAGCAAAGTATTTTAAGAATTACTGATATACCTATTATTCTTTAGACAGATAATATGATCAAGAATACACAATCGATTTTTCTCACTTTTTCTGTAGATAAGTTAGTGTAAGATGTTAATGATGTGATAAACGTACATCGATGCTTAAGGAACATGGGTAATTGTTAGCACAATAAAATTTTCAAAATCCACCTCTCACCCTCACCCCCACCACAAAAACTCCTCGGATCTCGGCCACTCGGTTTTCAGATTTCGGAAATTATAATTCTTTATAAAAATGACAAAAATATTTTGATGGAAAAAGAAAAAAAAAATAACTGCCAAAAAGTGGGGGGCCACGGCCCCCGATCCCCCCACTCCGCGGCCCCTGTGAACGTCCGCTAAGGTGGATGGGCATAATCTGTCTGGGTATCGTTACCAACATCAAATTTTAAGGAGTCGCACTTGAAATCAATAGCTTAATGTCAATAGGTTGAAGAAATAGGTTTTAAATTTAAATTTGTGAGATCAAACTAAGTAAAGATAGCAGGGATGACATTTACCAGAAAACTAAGCACCTAGTTGTTCATCGAAGATGTATTGCATCTGAGGTCATTCTGCTTTGGTGAGTTTACAAAATTTCACAGTACGATTGACTGCTATCATTTAACCCAATTTAATTTCACCTAGTTGAATAATCAGATTTATTCAGACAAGTCAAGGACATCAGAAACTCGCGAAGTTGAATTTCATTTCAGTCAATATATTCTTTCAATACAAAATCTCAAATATAAATACATGTGATGTGTTTAAATAAGATGTCCGTTTACATTTTCTTTTAACATGGCTTTGAAGAGGTGGTCTGATTTTAAAAAAAAACCAAAGAGCTGACAATTATACGTGAAAAGATTAATTAAGTATGGAATTTACTTCCATCTACACCAACTCGATTACTGCGCATTAATTTTGTTTGCAATATTAGCATCCGCTGGAAGTAAACGTTACCTTGTCATATATCTACCTACCGTTACAATTGGATATTTAATTAGATTACACTTGCACAATACGTAGGAAACATAAAATTATTTCTGTGTAATTTGGCTTTTAATTCACTTATAAATTCAAACATTAGTTTCCAACACCAAAAAAAATATTGCAAATTTTAAAACTTTTACGTAGAGTTCAAATTAAACCGCAAGATTTTTTAATCAAAACTTTCAGATAATGTTGGAAACACGTCTTCTGATTTTGGTCGGGAGCCGCGGTGGTTCAGTAAGTTAGACGCTTGCTTGCTAACCTAAGGGTCCAGGGTTCAATCCCGACATGGGTCGAGATGATACCTTCGGATTTTTCAACCCGGTTTCCCCCTGTCAGTGATGCAGGTCGGACGGGCTGGCATGGAAAAAAGCGTCTATAGTTTTTCAGATGGGACAATAAACCGACGTCCCGTGTGATATGGCTCTGTGCACGTTAAAGATCCCTCGATAGTTTGGAAATCGAAAATAAGAGGAGGCTAATGCAGCTGTTATGGCAAAATTTTCCTCATTGCACACTACATGGTGTTTGCCCGTCCTCCATAATTAGCCCAAATAGGTGCATTTCTAATTTTAGTCCATAGTTTTCATTAATTCGAGCAAAAAACAAAAATTACTGACCGCAAAAATTGGGATATTCCCTTTAAAGTAAGAGCAATGAAGTTATGCAAAATCATTTAAAAATTCCATTTAAAAGAGTCCCAAAGTGAATACGGTAGAATGACATGTAAATTCCACGTTTTAAGTAGTTTTAATGACACGGTATCTTATAGCAATCGAGAATTATGATGTATGATTATTTACGCTCTTTAAAGTCAATGGCTATTTCGGAATAATTGCCATCTCCAGTAACATGCAGCGATATATCCCAATTATAATACTATAGCATCTAATTAATCAAACCAGCCTTGGGACTGAATACAATAGCCTAATTATCCTGCGGTTATTAGTGAATTCATCATAGAGTGAATTCTACCATGTATATGTAATATGATCCAAAGCTTTGTGTCCAGGGGCGTAGCGTACGGGGGGGTGTGGGGGGGTGTCACACCCCCCCACTTTTGATGACCTTGTCGGTAAAACGCGGTATCGGTCGGTAAAAGACTGGACCTGTCGGTAAAACCGATTGGTTAACCAAGAGACCAAGACCAAGTTTTTACTAAACTTGTCGGTTAATCGAGGTCGATAAAAACTGTAATGGCTGGACCTGTCGGTAAAACCGATTGGTTAACCGAGAGAGATAAAATTTTGGTATCGGTAAAATGTTGATATCCATTAAAGGTGATTTTTACTGAACTTGTCGGTTAAACGAGGAATAGGTCGTTAAAAACTGTAATGGCTGGACCTGTCGGTAAAACCGATTGGTTAACCGAGAGAGTTAAAACCTTGTGATCGGTAAAATGTTGATATCCATGAAAGGTGATGTATTACTGAACTTGTCGGTTAAACGAAAAATAGGTCGATAAAACCGTAATGGCTGGACCTGTCGGTAAAACTAGTTGGTTAACCGAAAGAGTTTTTTTAGTGAATAGATACTTAGCCTATGTGTGTAATTATGAAACTGGTGTTTATGTGCAAATAATTAAATAAAGATTAAAACACAAAGCTATAACGATTGAACTAGATGTGCGAATTCTTTTCGAAAAGGCATCAAATGCAAGGAGCTTTGACCTTAATTTTCAAAATTTTGTTAGGGCATAATCCCTCCAACGATATCAGGAAAGGCCTCAGATGCAAGGAATTTAATTCCATTTTTCAAGATATCCATAGGGTTCAGTCCGTCCAAATCGTTAGCTGTTCGGAAAGGCCTGATTGCAAGGAAATCAAATCAAATTTTCAAATTTTCAAATTTTCTTATGATACAATGCCCCAAACCGTATTCACTAGATGTGCGAATTCTGTTCCGGAACTCTGACCTAATTTTCAAAATTTTCTTGGAGTAAGCCTACAATGCCTCCAAACCCTCTTCAAATGTGATGTCGTTCTCTAAGAGAATTCTGTTCGGAAAGGCATCAGATGCAAGGAACTCGGACCTAATTTTCAAAATTTTCTTGGAGTATTCCTACAATGCCTCCAAACCCTCTTTAAATGTGAGGTTGTTCTCTAAGAACATTCTGTTCGGAAAGGCATCAGATGCAAGGAACTCGGACCTAATTTTCAAAATTTTCTTGGAGTATTCCTACAATGCCTCCAAACCCTCTTCAAATGTGAGGTTGTTCTCTAAGAGAATTCTGTTCGGAAAGGCATCAGATGCAAGTAACTCGGACCTAATTTTCAAAATTT
The DNA here is from genome assembly GCA_029955415.1 of Lottia scabra. Classification (NCBI taxonomy): domain Eukaryota; kingdom Metazoa; phylum Mollusca; class Gastropoda; family Lottiidae; genus Lottia; species Lottia scabra. The sequence goes on along the minus strand of JARJEI010000003.1, from coordinate 8,722,159 downwards.
TCTTGGAGTAGGTCTACAATGCCTCGAAACCCTCTTCAAATGTGAGGTCGTTCTCTAAGAGAATTCTGTTCGGAAAGGCATCAGATGCAAGGAACTCGGACCTAATTTTCAAAATTTTCTTGGAGTATTCCTACAATGCCTCCAAACCCTCTTCAAATGTGAGGTTGATCTCTAAGAGAATTCTGTTCGGAAAGGCATCAGATGCAAGAAACTCGGACCTAATTTTCAAAATTTTCTTGGAGTAGACCTACAATGCCTCGAAACCCTCTTCAAATGTGAGGTCGTTCTCTAAGAGAGTTCTATTCGGAAAGGCATCAGATGCAAGTAACTCGGACCTAATTTTCAAAATTTTCTTGGAGTAGGCCTACAATGCCTCGAAACCCTCTTCAAATGTGAGGTCGTTCTCTAAGAGAATATTCTGTTCAGAAAGGCATCACATGCAAGGAAATCAATCTGATTTTCAAAATTTTCTTTGGGTGCAAACCCCTTCAAATCTAAGTTTTCATTTGCTTTTTTACAGCCATGTGAATATATATGATTTAGTGCCAGTCGGGTTTTTGTCCTCTGAAAACCACGTGTTCGTCGGTAAAACATGGACCTTACACCCCCCCAGTCAAATTGGTCACGCTACGCCCCTGTTTGTGTCTATTTGTCTTACAAAGATGCAACAACGAATCGACATCGAACATGTTGAAAGCTGCAGTTCCCAGTGAGCAAATTGAGTCATATTCACGACGTGATTTGGGCCTAAATGCCCTTACAGAACGTCAAAAAATATTAAATTTTAATAGGGTGGCTGGTATGCCATCAGAACCAGCTTTCAGATGGTTTTGCATCAAGTTTGCAGGTTTAAGCATTGAACGGCAATCTTGGATATTATTTTACCACCCTGGGGCCTTAATCTGTTAGCGATCTTTCATTTATGACCATGAAGCTATTCTGGAAACATAAAAACAAAGTTTATAATTGCTGTAGTTATAATGATGGCTTCGAAAGACTGTGTAATTGTAAGAAATAATTCAAAAGAGCCAGTTGGAACTAATTGCAGGAAGATTTTTATATTTATTATGTTATTAGTTATGTTATAAGTAATTCTTCCTTATTTTTATGGAACAGATATCATATTTCTGGCATTATAGGGATTGTGAAGAGTATCGGGGACACTGATAGCATCAATTTGCGCCATTCAAATGCACCAATGCACATACAAAGTTTAGAAAACCTCTTTACAATCCCTTTAAAAGTAGTATAATAGTTTAATAATCTTCGTCACTCTAAAAACTATGCCCATTACCCTCCGAAATGCCTGTGCTCACAATTATTTTCGAAGAAGACTTGTCAATATCAATTGGAAGTTTACCACACCATAGTTACAACTTTTGTTCGAATTCCTACGTTTAGAACTTGTTTATGCTTTATGCGTCGTCAAAGTCTATCGAGCAATATACCAATTAGAGACGAACATCGTTTGAACATTCCAGTTTTAATGACAACAATTACTGAATTAAAGAACATTATTAGAGAAGCCATAAAACTCCTGGAATTCTTTTTGTTCGACTTTCTATGTTGACATTTTACAGAAAAGGTAACCCACATAACAATTGCACACACCATTAGCGACTCGTAACGTCGTTTCTATATCAACGCTGATGACATTTGGGTTCATTTTTTAATTATCTTTGTCAATTAATAAGTATTGTGATTTTACTTTTGATCAACAAATTCAAAGAAGTGGGTTAACAATTATTCCGGAAGTTGTTGTCTATCGTCGTCTCGAGGGTCGCTATATCGTTACCCTATTTCGAACGCAGCATAGTTCAAGATGATACCTGCCTATTCCACTCTAGTTTATCTGCCAGTGGAGGGCAGACAGGGAAAAGTGTTTGGTCACTTCGGATGTGACAAACAAAAATCTCTTGTGCTATAGGATATGTATGTTAAAGAACCTCTCAGTCAACTGGTAACCAAGAATGTCCTGTCTGAATTAGCTGTCATGGTTTTAGATCCTTCTGAATAGAATATCTTAAATATTGAGTAACAAAGTAACAAACTCTGATTTCTTTCAAAGGCAAACAGTTCTCAACTGGATCAGGGAAATAATAAGAAATTTTCTTAACAGATGGGTTTTATTCTAACTACAGTAGAAATGTCTTTAGAAGGTACTTCTCAGTTGCTTCTTGTTCATTAAAATCATACACAAGATACCATTTAGCATGTAGCACAGAGGAAATGACGTTTAATTTTAGAATCGGCCTGACATTAACTGCCATGTTGAACACAATTATATCCAGAAACATGTAATTAGCTTGAAGACAGTTGACTTTTTAAAGACACAATATGTAATTGATATATCAAACAGCTTCCTGGAGATATGTCACAAGGTCTGTTCCTTATAATGGTATGTCAAAGGGGAATGTTCAGCAATTCCGAGGGTCGATTTTAGCCTTTAATATATGTTTATAGCCTCCAGAAGAACTAGAACTTCACAAAAATCGCAAAATCTCTTCAATATTATCCCTTCCTAGACATTTATCTTTCATTTTCTGTACTTGTCTTTTCTATATAACGCATAGTCTTGTTAACGGCAGTCGTATTTTTGACTTTCAAACGCTCATAATTATGGCTTTACATTGATTTGAAGGCTTAAAGGGAGAACTGTGAACATTATTGGTCGAACAGTTAGTGAACATATTCCTTTAAATGTTCTTACAGCAACAGACGGATAATACTACCTAGCATTTGGTCCATATTAAAGGAATACAACCTCTTAGAGCACACTTTCTTTTACGGCTACAACTTGTGTTTGATAGTGTTCATTGGTTCAATTAAAATACATCTCACACACAAAATGTTGAAAATGCAAAAATAAAATTGTATTTGAAGTTTGAAAAAATATGTGAGCAGAAAAGAATTAGCACACTTAGTCGAAAAAGCGTTTGGGTAATCAGCACTAAATCGGGAGGAAGGTAATTGTTAACAAACAAGATCAAGGAGAGTTCTCTGCAGAATTATTAAGCGTGATTAAAGAAAAGAGGTGGTATCCCTTTAAGAGTTTAAGATGACATGATTTGTTGATGATCTCTGTATTATAGAGGGGAGTATTCAACATTTTCGAGGGTTGATTTGGGTCTTGAATATGTGTATATAGACTTCAGCAGTACTGGAAATGTGAAAGTACCGATATATGTCTTCTATAAATGACATAGTCTCACTAAACTACGAGTCGTTTTTTTATATCAAATTATTGCTGATGCACATGGTTTTGAAGGCTAAAATTTCGAGGGACAGCTTCGAATAATATTACCGATTGGTTGGTGGTATAGAATTTTTGGATGAACGAATGGAGAACCACTTTAACCAATAATTTTAGTATGCCACAGAAAACTATAAATCTCTACATACAATTTTCATACAGTTCATTTCAGACATGAAACTTTTATATGGCATGATATGACCGAAAGAATATTAGAAAATATTTTCAGTAGTGTAACACTATTTTATGATGTTGTTTTGATTTTGTTTTGAAGTTATTTAAGGGAAGTCTTAACAAAACAAAAGTACGTGTATTCCTGAAGCTGCTCAGAAAAAAAGAAAACATGGGTACAATATTGTCAAAAAAACGTCCGAAAAAACAAAATCATGGACAGTAGACGTATGACGTCTCATTCCGAACATAATATATAACGTTTACTGGACAGAAAAAAGTAAAGTTTGTCTTACCTAAATATTCTTCGGAGGTTTTATCCTTTATAATAAAACTGGCACTTGTTGCTAAATTCAACATAATTTGATCTCGGTAAATCTTATGGGTGGTAAACACCATATTTTTAATCCCTGCATGCTCGAGAATTTGTTGCCAGGCCTCTTCGCCGTAATCCAATTGTATGAAATGCTGGATACTCTCAAATAATAGACCGTACATCGTCTGAAAAGAAAAGACAAATGACTTGATAAACGACCATTCAATGTGATGGCCTTGCTTTGGGGATAATAGTTAATTATCCTAATCTTTATCAAGAAGCTTGGGATCTGCGAAGACAACCGTAGAAATCTTACTTTAATTGGGGAACACTTCCTCTGAGATAGGACTGACATGTCGTACGTATATGACAATAACTGACACATTTTTTGTACATGTACAACAAACTGTATACTAATATACTAAAGTGGTCATTCTTTGACAATAACAAACTTATCGTCTGTAAAGAAAGCTGTTAATTCTACGATCAATTGTAATTCATAGCCCTGTGTATATCATATTCGAATCACATAATAAGATTGCAGTAACATGTTACATAAAATATAGTGTACAATAGCATCTTAATCTTCTTAATCTCAAGTAATCCGTTATCATGAAACCAATAGCATATCGGGATTACATCTCGCATTTTAATTACAAAAAATACTGCAGTTACAAAGCAAATATTTACATGTAGAAGTTCTTGAATTAAAATTGAGAGAAAAACCTTTCCTGAGAAACTATGAAAATAACTTGTAAAGAAATTAAAAGTACTCTTTCACAGCTTCATTGTCGAAAGCCACAGAAACCTAAGAAAATTCCGAAGCCATGAAAAGAAATGACAAATAAATTGATAAAGACTAACACATTAGGGTGCCCAAGAACCACAGAAAACGATTATCTGACTTCTTTTTATCAAGTCTGAAATTAGAGTTCAGGAGACAAGTCACAGAATAAAATGTATTAATGAAGAACCGTTCTGTTGACATGATAACTTATTTAAAAACCGATAAAATCCGGGAAAAAACACGATAACCACGTCTCTTATAACAGATATTCGTGACAAAGCCTCGGGACTCTAGAGATTACATTCAATCCATTTCGTAATCGGCACCAAACAAACTTGACGAAACTGTGTGACGAACGTTACCTAATACTGATGTTAAAATATCTAAAATAAAAATAAACTTTACCATGATGGCGATGTTATTTTAAAGTTGGTCCCCGTGATAGAATTACTCCTTCACCGTTTCCAGCAATGTTCAGACATAACAGCACCTCGCACGTCTCGGCACATTCAAATACACTCCTAATTAGAAATCCTTTTTATAATGATAGGAAACATCGTAAAATACATCGTAGACTTTTTATGATGGCAATCAAATGGTTAGAAAAGAAAGCTAAATAAGAAGTAAATTGTATTTCGCGTTATTTCCCATAGTCATGTAGTTATTAGTTCTGTCACATCGATCTCCACTTATTTAATTGATTTTAATGCAAATGGCGTCAAATTGTTAGAAGTCGTCGTAATTTGAGATATAACTAAGTAAAGACAACTTAGATTTAATTTCTTCTGCTATATTTAATTTGACGGGTTTAGTAGGTAACCTAGAAAGCTATAAGTCACGTTAACTGACGGAAACAATGCTTTTTAATGCCCGGGAAAATTGTCTTCGTCTGCGCTTGCGTCATTTTTTAGAAAAATTTCATGAGAAAAGAGAATGGTAATAAATATTATGTTAAATTTCTTAGGAGATTTTTATCCAATGAATTAAGTTGTTGTGAAATCCAATGTTCGTCTTGGGAGGGAGAAACACGATTTCATTTCCAAGATCTATGTTTACATTCCATCTATTACAGACAGTAACTGCGGGGAGGTATTGTTCATTTCTTTATCTGTCATTTTAATTAAATAAGGAAAGGTTTTAAATACATTTGAACTGTCTTGATTAAAGGAGTGATAAGGCGTAATGAATGTATTTTAAAGATTTCAAGTGTTCAACGAAAGGACTATAATAATGATGCTATGACTGGATACAAAAAGGTTTCTGTGAGGGTGATTTTCAGAGATAATCCTAGAGGTGGTAATGCCTTCACCTAAGCAAAATGTCAATAATGTACCTGACGCACAATGATTAACTAAGTGCAAAGTACAAAGAAAATCGATCTCAATTCCTAAGGCCCCAGTACCACTGGACTGTGCTATGGTTTGCGAACTATTTGCAAGGAAAAGGTGCTTCGCAATGACATAATATATGCAGAAGGTTCGACATGCTACTGCGATAATCACGACACGACTGGATCACGACAGCTTCGCAAAATCCAACTAACATATTATAGTACTTTAGGTCACAATGTGTTGTAAGGACAAGTCAGCATAACGAAACATCTTTGCAAAGTTTTTGATATCCTAAGCACATTCAAACGAATTGGCATCATTTCTTTACAATTTGAAATTTGTTCATTGAATTCGCGATTCTTTTTCAGGGGCATCGTCCAACCCTATGGATGCCTTCTAGTCATTTTTGGTGTTGACATTTAATTTTAATGATTTTTGATGGTTTCACCGTCATGATTCGAAGCCTCTGATTGCCGATTTTGTGTGAATGGGGCATTAGGAATTATTTTGAAAAGAATCATGTTCTAGGTTTTGGATGAATTAGCAACACACCCATGTGATAATAAATCTATTAGATATTTGTACACTTGTTTATACAGTTAATTGGTCTCCGGTGGAAGGACATGACGTTGTTCCTATCATGGTTTGTTGTTATCAGATAACTCACAATGGTTAAGATGGGACTTTCATGCGATGTGTCTATTAAAGGAATATGACCTCTTAAAATGAAAACAAAATTTTAAATTTTAAATTGCTACAGGATAGTTCGCGAATGATAGTATCTGAAGTACTGAAGAGATTTTAGACATTGGAGCAGAGTTTCTTCGTCATTGGACATTCAGAATATACAAAGAATATACTAAACACCACTTATCTGACAAAATTGTCCTCCTTCCATACTGCATAGCTTGGCCCGTCGTCATTATCCCAGTGAGATTCAAAACTACATGTATTATTCCTTCATTAGGGACCATCCTAATGATCTGTTCTTAGCTTTCAGAAGCTTGACCTAGGTCAGCACATTCTTACAATGTCAAATTACATCGATGATATTGTCCCTTGGTTACAATGACGAAGTTGGTAATTTGATGCTTTGTGTATTATGTTCGTGTTAACACACCATAACAAGCCTCGTTATATTGAAATAAATACTTTATTGTTGATCTGTTTGGACTCTTTGTTTAAAGGTACTGAATAGGAGAATATTTTTATAGACAAGGAAATTATCATATTTAATAACGAAGGTTAAAGGAACATTAAGTGCAATGACAGTCAGGGATATTAGAATAGAATATAAGGTTTATTAGGTAATGGAAAACAAGCACCTGACCATCTCCACGAGAGGCCGCATCTACTCAACCTATTTGAGAAGCGTTTTGCTATATGACTCCGAGACATGGGCTGCTTCCACAACCACAATTAAGCGACTGCAGCGAAATGACAAGGCAATGTTAAGGTCTGATCAAAGCGAACGACGACATTTCATTCGAATCTCTTCTGTCCCAGCTCCAATTGAATACCATAGACAAAATACTACAGACAAACAGGCTGAGATGGTAAGGGCACATAGAGAACAGCTCAGGCTGGATAGCTCAGGTCATAAGAATAAATGTCATGACAGCAAAAGCTCTTGGTTGACCCAAATTGTCGTAGGAAGACCTAGTGAACATGAACGTGAACAAGAGATCGCAGGAATGGGTGATAGCTGAGACTGTAAAAGATAGCTGAGACAGGAACAACTGAGAGCTGAGACAGGAAAAGGTGATAGCTGAGATATGAAAAATATTTGACACAGGAACAAGTGATATCTGAAACAGGGGCAAGTGATAGCTGAAACAGGAACAAGTGATATCTGAAATTTTAACTAGTAATTGAAACAGGAACAAGTGAGGTAGCTGAGACAGAAACAAGTGATAGCTGAAACAGGAACATGTGACAATTGAGACAGGGACAAGTGATAGATGAGACAAGAACATGTGATAAATGAGACAGGAACACGTGATAGCTGAGACAGGAAAAAGTGATAGCTGGGACAGGAAAAGATGATAGCTGAGATATGAACAAGTAATTGGCATAGGAACAAGAGTTGGTTGAGGCAAGAACGAGCGATAGCTGAGACAGGAACACGTGACAATTGGGACAGAACCATGTGATAATTGGGACAGGAACAAATGATAGCTGAAACGGGAACAAGTGATAAATGACACATGGCAAGTGATAGCTGGGGAGGGATCAAAGGCTAACAAAGAGACAAATAATAAGTGAGGCACTGGCAATGATAGCGCATAAAATAAAAACACAAATAAAAACGATAGTTAGTCCACACTGTTTAACGTAAAGCTTTAGCAGATATTTTTTTTACTAAATTTCGCGTGCGTGTATTAAACATCATCGAAGACCTACAAATCATTTCGGATTTAATCAATTTTATATAAAATAATAAAAAAAAAACAATAATAGAGAAAATCACGGCAGATTAGTCAATGTAGTAATTTCTTAATGGTGGATTAGACCACTGATCGTTAAAGACCTTAAATCATGATTATGAAATTCCAAAACGATACTAAACCGGAAATGACGTCTGTACGTTTAAGAACATGCGTTTCTCCTTAAATAGTGATGGCACGGACATGCAAAATATTTTCAGTTATGTAGGCGATTTGGTGTTGTTTTCAAGAAATATTACTTTCTTTAGTACAGGCAAGTTGAATATAGTATGAAACGTTCCAGTTCTTTAAATGCCATCATAAAGTCAAATCCAATAAAATTTCAAGGAGTCAACACCTTGCTTTTGTGAAGATATAAAATATATAAAATCTTTACGAGTAGAGCGTTTGAATTTTGAAAATCGGAGATGAATCAACGGATGGTGATATCCGAGTTCGGAAGTGTCACCATAATGGAATCAAAGATTTTTAAACTTTAACGAAACATCCAACATCATTGTTATAGAAGACTGTTGTTCCTGTTGCCCATAACATATAGAACTTGTAGGCTTAACAGCAGTTAAACACCCAAAGATTCGGCTCATATTAAATGACAGTATCCCCTTAACAATAAGAAACAACAAATTTCGCAAAATTTGTTACTTCCGGAGAGACCAATTCGGTTGGTTTGAACTTAGATAACGGTGATACTAAAGAAAAATGCGAAAATCAGTTCTATTGGTATTTCAATAAGTGACAGTGATAAAATATAGTCAACTGAAAAGTTAGATAATTGCCGGCTTGGATAGTTTATTATTTATCAATAACATATTTATCAATGACACTATGTACGTGTGGTTTTCGGTGTATACGTAATACATAACAGTAAATATTGATACTCAAAATAAACCAAACAGCGGATATATCAAATTTAAATCGATTTGAATATCAGAATAAATCACATGAGTCTTTTAGTAGGATACATTACACATTAGAGTATTAGAAAAAACACAGCTTCTATGGTCGTTATAGCGAACTCATTGCCACATATGAAGGGGTTAGAATTGAAACGACCTAAGTCATACTTAGGTTGTTTTCTAAGTAGGGTACCATTCGAAGCAGAAAAGACATGTCTACTATTATAAATAGCAGATTAGGTGCCAGGGGTAGATAATGAGGCTACAGACCACTTTAAATATCAATATTCAGTGTAAAATTAACCTAAGTCTGACTTAGGTTGTTTTATTCCTCCATGGTGTTGATCGGTAGCAACTCTTCAAAGTATGACTTAGGTTTTTTTCGACAGTCTTTAATTGACTTAGGCTGTTTTGTGCATGTTCCGCTAGGACTTAGGTTTATTTATCTGAAAAATAAGCCTGACTTACTGACTTAGGTTGTTTCTATCCTCAATCAAACATGCAAAATCTGATTTTCGTTCATTCTGTATAGTACATTAGGACTATAATCAAACCCTTCTCTCAATATGACATATTTTACATTCTTTTCAAAATAAAAAAACAAAACATAAAAATCGGATGGTAATATATCGATATTTTTGTTTTTCGCTTTTACTGGAAAGTTGCATAAAGTGACTTAGGTCGTTTCAATTCTAACCCCTTCATATGTCATTTTAGATGATTCCATAACTACAGTCTAATTAAAATCAGACCCTAATTTCGTTCGTTAGTTAGGTCAAAGTTAACTTAGACGCTTCTTATCGCGCGCCTGGTTCTCAGACCCTAATGTAGGTAGTGTTTAAAAAAACGGATTTAAAAAAAAAACGAACGAACGAAATTAGGTCTGATTTTAATAAGACTGCCATAACTATTGCTAGTGATTTTTTTCATTCCTTGGATATGATCTTAGCTTAACGGGATTGTCTTGGTTTTCCAGATTGTTCTTTTTGTCAACAAAGCATGTATTTTTAAATGAAATAAAGTGGCAAACAGGAATCGCAATAATAAAATCCAAGAACGAACGATCCCAACCGTAAAACAAATCTCGAAATCCATGTCAACACATTGGCAATACATCGGTAGCAGCTCATGAACTTTTCATTTGAGGAAGTATATCAATAAATGAGTAAATATTTTATAATGAAAAGTGGTATCAGGTGTCTAGAAGAGTTAGCAGACCTTTGTTAAGTTTAATTTACAAACGAATATAAAAATGTTCTGATCTCATCCGAAACAGAGGGTCTTCATTTATCAACGTTTTTTTATATCCTACATACAGTATTTCCCTCATTGCACACTGCATGGCGTTTGCACGTCCTCAATAAAATTAGCTCATATAGGTGCAGAAAAGCAGGACGTAAAACTCCATTCATTTCATTTCTTACATACAGTTACCGCATATTAAGCAGAGGGTGGTTGTCTTTACCAAAGTATATAAAGATGACCCTGATCATTGGTTAACAAGAGAAAAACACTTACCATCTAGTGTGGTCAAATAGTAATGGTAATGCCAAGACGGTATCCGTTAACTACTTCAATTGAATCGTTCTAATTTAATCATAAATAGACTTAAGACCTGATCTTGATGTGGTGTCAGATACAGACGGATCATTATTATTCATCTCTAATTGTTTAAATGGCCATTGCCATGGAAAAAATTAACACCCAATTTTGTTATGGAATTGTGTCTACCATGCTTGCTACAGAAAAAAACAATGGCGTGGATTTAGGAAGGGGGCGTGAACTCTGAAGGGGGTGTGGAGAGGGGGGTGGGCAAAAGGATCTCGGTCCCCCACTCCATGATTTGATGAGATTAAGTAGTCCCTATTGCCAACTCAAATCCCGAAATATCTTTCAGAACGCACCAAATTGATGCCATTTTCCATTCTTTTGAATAGGGCGAGGACTTTCTGTTTGGGCTTGTGCTTCTTGGGCTACTTCGACTCTACAAACCATCCTGGTTTTAATATCCATGTAAACACACTGGCAATTTATTGGAAGCAGCTAATGAACTTTATACTAATAAAGGAGTAAATCTTTCGTAATCAAAAGCTATATTAAAGAAAGAAAGAAACATCTATATTTTACAAGGATAACAACTTAGGTTCCGTGAGGATCTTTTCACCACGCTGGTCCTTGGCCAAACTTCTTGGCATATCACTATTACCAACATAGCAATTTTAAAATTTCAATGATGATAATTTTAAATCGATAAAAATCATGCAAACGGGACAGAACTAGGTCAAAATTTGGTATACAATGTAATAAAAGCCAGAATTAATCCTTAAAACCAAATGTACAACCTAACTGTAACCTTCATGAGTGAATGTATGTAGGCGAATTAAACAGAACGAAACTAGTAATCAAGAATAACAGATAGGCAATGCATTGGTAGAAGCAAATGAATTATATATATATATGAGGAAGTATATCAATTTTAAATGAGGAAGAAACCAGATATTCAACCTAAGAATAGATTGGTACGGGAAAATACATCAAAAAGCCACTTTCAATATGACGGCTGATCAACAAGATGCTATCACTGTCCAAGGCTACTACCAAAATATATTATTCATGGACTTACAAGTACTTCAAAGGTATGGTGCTTTTATCCGGATTGCCCTATCCGGTACCTAGACAAGACGCCTGACCAAAAATAGGCAAAGGTTGTTTTTGTATAATATAATAGTCTATTCCCATGAAAAATAAAAGAGAATTAAAAACAAGTTATCGCCTAAATTACCTTTCTCGAATTATAAATAACCTTATTTCAAGGTACGTAAAAAATTAGAAAATGATAACATTAATGCTATAATTATGCGTTGAGATAAAACATAACACAATTACCAGTATGATATCCACACCTCAGTGTGGTTGTGATATTGGTTGAAAATCTAAAGGTAAAAAATAAACTATGATAGTTGCAATATGTTGACATGATGTTCCAAATATAAGAATTTTATTTGATAGATCAGTAGGTTGTAACAGGAGCAGTTTTCGTGCATTTAATTGTATCTAATAATAGTATACATGTATAATATTCATAGTCTTCGAATTAGTAAACATCAAAAGAGTTGTCCGAAATATGAATTTTTGCCTTTTTAAAACGCCACAAGAAAGACGAAGGTAATTGAATTGCAAAATTTGTGATTAAAATGAAAAATACATGTTCACGGTTAGCGATGATATCCTATTTTTCCATTTCAACGATTCAACCAACATTTTATTTGAATTGTAAGAACTAAATGTTGCAATGCAAAGATAATTCAAGCATTTTAGGGGAACATTCGGAACTGTCGATGGTCGATTTGTTTCTTGACCACGAAGTAAATAGCTTTAAGAAACTGCGCGAAAATAGCTTAACTCCTGCAAATACTCCCACTGAAGATTTTTCCTACAATTGCAGTGTAGGGTTTTTCTTTTATAAAAGGCATAGTCTGATTGAAATACGAGTCGTATTTTTTACTTTCACACGCTGATAATAGGGCCTACATGTATATTATGTTTACACATGGATTTGGAGGCTCAAAAGTTTGACTGATGTGAACAATATTACTGTAAAGCTTACCTAAAGACTAATCCGATTGTCAAATTGAGTTAATGAACGTTTCTTCTCTTTAATGCAATTAATTCAGTTTCATATAAATCATACAATATATACATTTATAATATACATCATTAAAACAAGCGTAGATGATAATGGTAGATGAAGTACATGTATAATATAGTAAATTGTTATGGTCTCATTCAATAGTCTTTAGTCAATAGTCCAATTCATTGCAGTAAACGATCTATACATATATTCATTTTTCATTGCTAAAATCTATTATATGAGTCGTCTAATAAACCGTCAGAGTCAAACAACCAAGAACGTAAACTGTTCAATGTGATCTACAAATAGTCAAAATAAGTGTTTGTCATAGAAATTTGCCTTAGTATCTTAGAGCGTCCATGTTATATTTCAGATGAAACGAATGGCGGTCCACAACGCCCTTGAGAATGGCCCCTCAAGAGTGACCATTTCCACTATAACGCTCTGCTCGATATGCTAGCTAAGCAATATTTGGCCCTTATATTTTTTTCAAAAAACAATTAATTGAGAAGGCCTGGCCTAAGATAAAGCAGAAATGAAATGAAATTGCTGTTTACGTCCCACTTTTCTGCATCTTCAGGCTAATGAGGACGGGAAGATGACGAAGAAAGTTGTGTGAAAGTTGCGATAGTTGTCAGTGTACATGCATGTTGTGATGCATCCAGTTGCTTCCCTTTTCAGATTACTTTTCTGAGATCTTATGATTGCATCTAGCATTTAAATTATGATGACTGAAACCATATTGAAGTGAGTGCCACTGGAATTAATGGCCTCTGTTCACAGCCGCTTGGAGGTCGGTTGAAATTAAATGGATTGGTTAAAGTACTGTTCACATTGACAACATTTTCGACAACGCAACATGTTGAGTAGATGCTGTGTTATCGAAAATGTTGTCCAAATGTTGCCCAATTGTTGCTGAAATAAATACTAGTTTTTGTTGTTATATTATGGAGATTCGAATTATGCTGCCGATGTATCCAATCAGAAAAGGCTAATAGTCCCATGATCTATCCGAAGTCATGTATGTAAACAAAAACTGAGCGACCGCCAATGGTTTTTAACAATTTGCCCATGTTGAACTGTTGGCGTGTGTATACGGAAAATTTTTTTTTTCTTGCCAAGGTTTGATGCTGGGATGTTGCGCAAATATGTTAACAAAATGTTTTCATTACACTAAAATGAGGAACTTTCTTACTCTCTGTATCTCTTCTAAATCAATTAATAACGTGCTTGATATCATCCGGCGCTTTAACTGATCATTTTTTAACGTCACAAAAAGTTAAACTAGCTCTAAAGTGAGTAATTATTATTACAGTTGAAGTAATTTTAATCAATAAACTGCAATTAGATAAAATCCCCAGAGATATGAAATTTAGTAGCTGTTAAACACGTTCCACTAACATATAAAATATAACTTATAGTAATGTCCTATAAAACATACAAATTGCACTTTGGTAATTTTAGAAATTGAATTCTCATAGTCTTTATTTACTATTCAAACAGATAGTTAGACACGATAACATACGCCCACACTAACATTAGTACATAAGAATTTACCTTAAAAAATAAGAAATTACCTTACACATTTTGTAAAATAATCACTCCAGGGTTGTATCTTCTTTTTTGAATGTTTTAAAAACTATATCGATGTTGATCATTGGCATGTACAAGAGTTTCAAATGGTCGATGGATAATTTCATACCAGAATTTAAAAATTCAAATTTAATCATTATTTACCAAAGAACACAGTTTTATTGAAATTATTAATACATTTGGAAACAAAGCCGATAAAGTCACGAAGAAGCTTAGATCTTTGTCCCAAGTCGATTTTGGAGTCAAGTACTAGATAAACATCAGAAATGAAATGAAATTGAGTTTTAAGTCCTGCTTTTGAGGACGGGCAACGCCATGCAGTGTGCAATAAGGAAATTTTGCCAGGACAGCGGCATTAGTCTGCTCTTATTTTCGATTCCAACTGTCGAGGGATCTCTAACGTGTACAGCCAATAGCACCTCGGTTTATTGTCCCATCCGAGCGACTAGACGCTTTTCCAGCCCCTCCAACCTGCATCACTGACAGGGGTGAACCGGGTTGAAAATTCGAAGGCATCATCTCAACCCATTTTGGGATTGATCCCTGGACCTTCAGGTTAGTCTGACTCACTGAGCCAACCAGATAAACATCAGAGATATAACTGATATTCAAACTTAAATAATCAATGAATTAAAGTCATTGTATCCTACGATTGCAAGCTTGAAGGTTATTTACTCGATATAAAGGCAAAAACTGACCTTTCTCTGGCTGTTTAATGCGCTACAAATCTATACAGTATGTATATAAAAAAATGTTTTCTTCGAAGTTTCAACGTGAAGTGAAAGATCCTCGCTTTCTTGACAATTTTTAAAAGGATTGACCGACAAATCAACAAAGTTTTGTCCGTTCTTGAAAGTTAATCGTCGTTTGTTGACTTGTCAATTCCATGTTAATACATCCTTTTATATATACATGTCCTTGAAGATAATGATGAAATGACAAACCATGATTGGAGGAGATGCTTAATAATGGAGATAATTGTACCACTGATACTTGATTCTAATGAGCAGTTTGGTATATTGCAATTGACTTAATCTCATACCATTCTACCGACGTAGGTAAACAAAATTATCCAGGACAGTGACGTTCACGAATGGATGTTCAAGGGATATCCGTAGACCAATTATACCTGAGTCTCCGAAAATTTGTTTAGCTGTGATGGTTCTGGGGCGAATTTAGGCTGGGGCGTTGCGGGCGTGCGCCCCCCCCCCCCCCTAAAATTTGCAAAGCATGGGTTGTCCGCACCATTTTACCACAAATGTTTCTCGCCACACTTCGCCCTTTCTCATGTACTTAATAGATCTTCGATTGCACTATTTGGCTCATTATTTACACGCATTTTCTATCAGAAACATTTATATGTAGCTCAACCCACTCTGAGAGCGTCCAGTAGCAAATACCGCTATCGGTGCTTTAGGCAACTGCCATGCTGACGTATTTCCTAATGTGCACACACTTCTCAACATCCTCACTGCGTTACCGGTGACAACCGCAGAGCCTGAGAGACTATTTTCAAAGCTGAATAGCACCCCGACAGCAATTCGGTCAACCATGTCCGAGGAGAGACTAGAATCGCTACTACTTCTACAAGTTCATCGTGACAGAACACCAACGACTGAGAAACTCATCGACTCATTCGCATCAAAAAGTCAAGACGACTCTCTTTACAGTTGTAAATAGTTATAAGGCAAAATAATGTTACTATGACATTGTAATTTTCAACACATAAAAAATATCAAAATAATTCTATGTTTTTGAATGGGTATCTTAGAAATTTTAGGAGTAGCACGGCAATAGGGGATACAAATCATGATTAGTTATACACATGTATTCTATTTCTCAATTTTAAAGGACAGTTTTAATTTATGGACAGTTTATTAGGATACTTGCTTAATAATTTCTGGAATACCATATATTTGTAGTAGCTGTAGGATCGCTTAAATAGTATATTAAGGTGTGACACCTTTTGTTCAATCAATGCAAAGACGTTGAAACCACCTCTCATGCAAAAAACGAGCTCGACTCTGATGAAATAGATATCTTTCAAGCTTTTTTTTTTCTTACCGTTTGGGGGGGGCCATGGCCCCACCGCCCCCCCCCCCCATGGATCCGCGCCTGTAACTCACTCCTAAAGTTTGGTTCCTCCATTCCATGTCATTATTATCTGTTACAAAATTAACTTTGACTCGTATGTAAGTGAAACTATACGATTATAGTTAAGTTTCTGGCAATTTTTTTGAAGGAATATGCGATTTCGTGCAGTTCTATAGTACTTCTCCATTCTGTTGATGGCATCGTTTTCTTGCTTGTTTTATTATGTTAAATATACTTTTTCCCGTCTTTTCGATGGAAATTACACATATGGTTCTAAGGATTGTTCATTATTGAAATTTCAGGAAAATTGTCTCTAAAGAACAAACACAATACAAGATACAACATTACAACATTGGAATGTTGTTCGTTTGGAGCCTTCGATACACTCGCTAAATGAATGTTAGGTTGATGACTTGTTCTAAAAAATAACTTGGCCAATAGCTTCTATATATTTTGATCACGCGAGTTTATATTATACAAACAATAGCATGTATTAAACAAATTAATAAAAAAAATTGATCCTTTAAGTCGGCCGCATATTTTTTTTAAAATGACTGTAATTTCGCCTATCCAGGATACGCTCAGACATCAACATTAGAACAGAACAAATCGTTTGCACTCTTCGCTAATTGAGTTGTCATGTCTGAAGGCACAAGTGTTTGTAACATGAATATTTCATAGTTTCGAATGCAGTGATATTTATTATGGAATATTTGTTCATGTGTTTCACATAATACTAAATGTTAAGTAGATCTACTTAAAGGTAAACTTCCATTTATTATTCATGTCTCTCTGAACTATTTAATTCACCACATTAATACTGCTATCATCACGCAACATTAGTACATTACACCTAAAAGGAAAATGTTCACCGTTTGTGTGACCAATAACATTGTAGTCTCAGAACCTCGATTTTTTTTAGCTTATCTAATCCGTAATAATGTTCACAACTCTCCCTCGAAATTTAAGCCTTCAAATCCCCGTGTGTCAATAAATATCAGCGTTTGAAAGTCAACAATACGACTCGCCGTTTAGTAAAACTATGTCATATATAGAAAACACACCCATGTATACAGATAATGAAAGGCAAATTTTTAGGTAGTGGTATTATTTAAGGGATTGTGTGATTTTTGGGCAGTTTTAGTGCCGAAAACTCACTGTATAGTAGATTAATCCCATCGTCGTGTTTAGCTCAGCAAACTAATATAAATATCAACTTCAAAATAGTTCAGAGAGTCTTTGGGTAGATGAAAATGCTAACTGCTTAAATAACCTTACATTACCCAATAACGCCAACCTGACATTACGCTAGCCTTACATTACCCAATAACGCCAGCCTTACATTACCCAATAACGCCAACCTTACATTACGCTAGCCTTACATTATTCGAATAACGCCAGCCTCGTAGCCTTGTATTATCCGAAAAACGCTAGCCTTACATTACCCAAGCCTTACATTATTCGAATAACGCCAGCCTCGTAGCCTTGTATTACCCGAATAACATTATTCACACATTCTATTAATAGCACTAGCCTAACATTAATTGAACAACGCTAACGTCAACGAAGCCTCACATTACCCGCATAATGATAGCTCCGAAGCCTCGCATTACCCGCATAATGATAGCTCCGAAGCCTCGCATTACCCGCATAATGATAGCTCCGAAGCCTCACATTACCCGAATAAGGATGGCTTAACGTTACCCGAATAACGCTAGTCTCATATTACTGAACTAACGTTAGCTATGGAAAATACCATGAAATAATGCCAGTATTTTCTTCTTTATGTTCATCATTGAAGCTCATATAACAAAAAGAAACATTGAAAACCATTAAGTGAAGTGTTAAAACAAGTGATATAATATCATTATTTATGACAAAGCGTTATTAACGTCAATATAATTATGATAAATACTCACTTGCCGGCACTAAACAAAATCTATTCTGACCCCTGCACACGAAAAACTTATTATTCACTTATACGAAAAATATTATTGGTTATTTTTTTAAAAGTCGAATCTGGAGATAGTAAAATGGAAGTAAACATGCAAACTTATAGACAGGTTGACTGCATCAAGAAATTTCTCACTTGGAATGTAGCGGTTAGACACTTAATCATAGAAAATAGAAACCATATCGCAATTGTTTGAACGGAACCGAATTTATTACATTATCTTCAGTAAATAACAAACCATTCATGCCAAAATAAATAAAAGAAGCTAGAAAGTCGATTTATCCTATTGATATTTTTGCGATGATAGCTATATATTATCTCAAATCTTCAATTCAACTGTACATTTCAATTTCGTGTTCGTGAGTTTTTATTCTCACGTGGTAAGAAATATGAAGCCTTCAAGATTTAATTATCACTCAATTGTATTGTAATAATTTATCGTAAACAGCTGTTTATCAACCTAGCATATCATTGGCATTAAATTCAATTCAAAATACGACAAAAACTATAGCAGTTACGAGCATTTGTTTTTGATAATTTGAGAACAAAATGACATAACATACCTGAAAGTCGATTAAGCCGTTATTTCATCAATTCTTAATCCCTTATTTGCGAACGTGTGATTCTGAACACATCTTGTTTGAAACTGATATTGAATACGGTTTGGGAAGCCTGCCTTATCATTGATATGAGTTACACAAATAATAGGCCCATGAGTTTTTATATAACACGGCTTTCTTATCAACCATCGAGCAGTTAACAACATCATTTATAAAGCTTTCCTTCATCACAGGATTTAATGATACAGATAGACAGTATAACTCTATAAATATTTCAATCGCATTGAAAACTTGTAAATATTGAATGAGGCCCACCCAGATCATCCCTTATATTAATACTCTAAAGGCAGTTATGCACATAAAAACTCATAATGAACGTATATCGATGACTTAAGGGAAATTGTTGTAGACGTTGTACGTAATTGGTTGGATCTTATTAAACGTAGAACTCAAGTACTTACAACCCATCCAGTCATTTAAATCCTGGGTTTTCTTAGGGGACATGTTCCAGACTGGGGCCATTTGGAAATTTTCCAAGGGACACAAACTGAGTTATAGGCATGAAAAAAAGACAATTCAGGGGACATGTTTATTTCCTTGTGTGTAAAACATATCGAACCCCCTGTGTTATTCGGATATCCTCGACAGTGACCGTAAACCATGCCGTTTCATGGAATGTGCTGCGAATGACCATTCAAATGCTATGATTTTGCAACAAGTAATAGGGCAAGCTTCATAATTAAACCCTAGATCAAAAGGGAAAAATTGCTTCTTGGGATGTATGAATTTTTAATGTCACGGTAAATAGTCATCAAATGTGGCAAATTCTCACTATGATTTGGGTAGCCAGAAACCAAACTAAATGTCATAAACAGTGAGCAAAAAATAAAATAGTACAATCATTTATATACAATTTCGACGTATTAATCAATCTTATTTCTATAGTCAAAGCGAGAACCCGTTGAATTTTGTATTGTTTTCAATTTGGCAAAGTGTTACCTTCCTATGTTAATAATCAAACCTTGGAAAAAACGAAAGTAGTCTCCCTAGTAATAAAATCTGATGATATTTCTGAACAAATTCCATGTCTCAAGGGAAATAACTGAGCTTACAAACATATTTATTTGGAAAGTAGGTCAGAACAGCAGTATTATCAATATGATTATTCATTGTTGATGAACATGGGAGGCGATACTTTACGGGCATTCCTCTTTTTGGATACAGTTTTCATTATCAAAAACGTCGTAATTGTTACCTGACAATATTTCTTAAGTATGTTTATAATATCTATGTATCTTTTTGATCAAACTGAATTTGTCTGAAGGGTTATTAAAGCAGTTTGGCGTTTATTTCACTCAAATCCGTTCAGTAGTTTTCTATCAGCGTCTAAAAAACATACCACACTTGTAATGTATTAAAACATTTTAGCATGTTTTTAGCGTTTTAAAATAAAAGGCTGGATTTTTTTAGTTAAAACTTTCAGATACATTAAAGGGCACATAGTTACAGATTTTGGTGTATAGTTTTCACAAATTTGGGCAAAAAAAATGTTTGACCTAAAAAAAATTTAGACTGTCCCTTTAAGATTTTGGTGTATAGTTTTCTCAAATTAAAGCACAAAAAGGCCGATTGTTCCTTTAGGTCGCAGGTACATAATGTATCTCACCAACCCGTAAATAATTACGTCATATTCACTTCATTCATTCAGTAGAACACGAATGTGTGGTCAGTCTAATTAAAATCGGACCCTAATTTCGTTTCGTTCGGTTTTTTAAACACTACATTAGGGTCTGACAACCACGTGTTAAAGTGTCTACGTTAACTCTGGTTTTAACCAATCAGATCTTTGCCCTCTTCCGCGCTGGGATTTTGTTCGGGAACAATAGGTGCATTCTAGGATTCTTAAGTGCTGTAGACGGGTCATTTTTTTTATCAAGGTAAGGTCAGAGTGCCCGTAGATACTTTCTATCGCACGTGGTTTTCAGACCCTAAAGCAGTGTTCACAAAACTAGATTTAAAAAACCGAACGAAACGAAATTAGGATCTGATTTTAATTAGACTGAATGTATGGTCGTCTATCATTAACCAGGCTAGGGTTTTATGGAATAATGGTCTGTAAGGACTTGGAATCCAAATACTTTGGAGTTTTTGAGGATCTGCTTTATCTCTGTAATGTTTTCCTTAAAACTTGATATTTTGAAATTTAACCTCGTTCTCTTAAACTTTGACTAGAATTCGAATTAGAACATGATAATATTACACAGCTATAGAAATAATTTAATTTATCGCACAAATTATACACCAGTGCTCAATTACGTTGTACCTGAACGTAAAATATATAAGATTACGAATATTTTAAGTTAAAATCATGTAAAAACTATTAAAATCCCACTGTTTTCTGAATAATTATTTAAAAGCTTCTCTAAAATATCTAGTTTTTACTTTCTGTTTAAGAAGATTCAACTATTCACAGGAGCGCATTTAGAAAGATAAATATAGCCCAGGAAGAAAAACACGTTCTATAGGTACGAAGGTTGGTAGTGTTAGGTGTGACACGAAAATTTAGAGAGAAGGTAATCAGTTTTCACTTCATTCAATTTGGGAAAAAAATTGTTGGCATCCAATACAAATTTCTTCAAGGCTCTGTTAAATTCGAAGCTGAGACGAATTCAGATTTTTATATAATTCGATATATAGTTGTACATCGTTTTAATACAAATCAAATCATATTCCGTTATGCTAAAACAATTTGACCGCGTGTGGAGTTGTATAAACTTAAAAGGAAAGGACCGAGAACGGAACCTTGATGAACACCATGAAGGCATTTTTTTTTTAAATTCTTGGACAAACCCACTGTTTCCCAAATCGTTTGTAAATCAGTGAATTCCATCCTTAAATGGTGCTAAAAAGCAGTAGATAAATACAATTCTTGGTACAGATGGCTTTCAGAATATCATTTTGTATTCTTAGCCTGTGTTTAAAAGTGAATCGTAGCGCATGGGAGGTAACCGAAATTAGAGATAGACGTAGAAATAGTTTCGTTTTGTGAGTTTTTCGAAAAGTCGGATTTTGTACAGAGCTGTTGTTATTTCGTCACTCTGTTCTTATACTTTCATCGATGAACATTGTTGTAAGATTAATCTGAATAAATCACATCGAATTCATAACCATCCTTCTTCATCGTTTACGTTTTCTGGTGATCGAGAAAACAGCCAGTAGCATTGTGATGTTGCCTATAAACACTCCAATAGTTCATCCAGTGAACTTTCACACGATGCATTTTCAAAAACCTGAGACACATATTTTCAGTTAGAGGCTGATAGTTTGTCAAGCCATCTGAAATTAACTAAATGTTTTTGTTTGTTTTTTTTTGGGGGGGGGGGGGGTTGTCAAAATTTGTGTAACATTTGTTCATAACAATTACTTTTATAATGACAATTATATTCTCGTCTTTAAAAAACAATGCTACAAATGACCTAGCAAAGAGAATGTATAGTATCAAGATATCAAGAAGAAAGGGTTACTCATGAATTTGATAACCTAATCAGACTATAGACAATAGACAACGGTTGGTAGATGACAAGTTAACGTTCGTTTCGCTGATCTCAGAGATGTTCAATGGGGTTCATGTCTGGAGAACAAGGTGGCCAGGGCAATATTTGTATGTTGGTATTGTTCAGATAGTCTTGAACAATTCGAGCAGTGCATTGCGTTGTCTTGTTGTAAAATTAATCCTCTTGGTCGTTGTTGAATAAAAAGCACTACAACAGGTCTCAACACTTCATCAATATATCGTTGAGCATTCAAATCCACTTTGATGATAACCAGCTGTGTTGTCATCTGGCCACAAATGCCACCCAACTCCTCTTCTGTCAGTTTAGTTGATGTTAGAACCCCAACGAGGTCCACCACACAGCGATAGCGCCGTTTTCTTCTTCTGCCTCTTTTTTTTTATAATGTCCTGAATTTTTGGGAGCTGTAGCTTTTATTACTTTTTGTTGAAGAACATTTTCCTCATCATCTTTATTAATCTCTTTTTGGGTATGAGGCAAAGAAGGTGACTTCAAACATGATATGATGTGTTCGCATTCAAAGCTTGATATCCCGCCCCTTCTATAGACAGTTAGAGCTGCTGAACATGTGTTGCTATAACATTTCAAAACCTGTTGTGGTCGACACCTGGGCATGGTTTGGGTGGTAAGCTCCACCATATTCAGCACTTACCATAAAAATTCCATGGCTTCTATCAACCAGAACGCATGGTAAGAATTTTGAGGCTTTTTTCGTATCAAGTTTACAATCTCTAATATGTTAATCAAATTTATTCTGATCCGTGCTCTTATGGCATGTGTTTCGAACAACCTCATCTTTTCTCTCTGAAGTTGTTGTCTTTGTCATATCCTTAGTTTTTGTATAAAGACAGTGTTTCGTGTGTCTCACATATTCACTCTTTCCATGAATGACCTTGTCACAAAAACAGTGGTAGTGGGCTGTAAGGGCTTCAAAATGAAAATATGCTTCACAAATATTTGCTGAAAATTTTGTTTTAAAAAGCATCTTTTAGAATAGAGCACTTATTGCTTCATTCGATCAAAATCCTATATTATTTATATTCAATATTATATAATTATATTATATTCCGGTAATTTTATTTTCTTTGATCTATAACAATGTCCGATCTGTTCACACAAATTTTTGCTATGGCCTGATGTACGCATCCCTTAAACCTCCAGTGACACAAGGACTGTCGAAATGATTGGACTTTGTATTAAGTCTCACTATCACTCTACGGAATTTTGAAAAA
This sequence comes from Lottia scabra, assembly GCA_029955415.1. Taxonomy (NCBI): domain Eukaryota; kingdom Metazoa; phylum Mollusca; class Gastropoda; family Lottiidae; genus Lottia; species Lottia scabra. The sequence continues at coordinate 8,698,322 of JARJEI010000003.1, read as the reverse complement.
TAGCTTTTAGTTTCTGTCCAAACAGAAGTATATATATAGTTGTTGTTAGAACCCCAACGAGGTGTCCACCACACAGCGATAGCGCTGTTTTCTTCTTCGGCCTTATTTATCATATCCTGAATTTTGGGAGCTGTAGCTTCTTTAATTATTTTTTGTTGATCATTTTCCACATCACCTTTATTAATCTGTCTTTGGATATGAGGCAAAAAAGGTGACTTCAAACATGATGTGATGTGTTCGCATGCAAATCTTGATATCCCGCCCCTTCTACTGGCAGTTAGGGCTGCTGAACATGTGTTGTTATAATTTTAGCGAGTTGGGAGGTGTACTGAGAACGAAACCTTGATGAAGACCGTTAGTAAGATGGAGAGTTCTGATGCAGACCGATTGAGCCATCCTCCAAAGCTTCCCTCAGTTCTGTCTTAGCAAAAACACCCCCATCAGAGCCAGCACCACTTGCACCAAACTCGACATACAGGAACTTGTAATCTGCATCAACCAAAGCCATCCACCATTACCAGTAACAGGTCAGCAACTTCTCTCCGCTCTTCAGGTGTTGTTGGGCAACACTGATGACATGTACTGCACGTGATTCAATGATGGCCCCACAGACTTTAGGAACTATGCTGCATGTGGTATTGCTTGCTATCCTAAAATCATACATGATAGACTTGTAGCTGTTCCCACATGTTCCTTCAGCAACGTTAGACATTTGCATTATCTACCGTTGCTGGATTGACGGGGTTTTCTCGTCATTATCAACTAATAACCTCGTTTAAAAAACACTATACGTCACATTCAATTTATGACCGTTGAGACTCGATTATCACAAGGTAAATTTGCTACAAGAAATTTGACATCTGGTCATTCGAAAGTTTTCCCGCAATGATTTGTTACAAGGAATATAACTGGTCGACCATAATCGTTCGACCAATCAAAATTAATGACGAGAAAAGCTTATCATGATAGCAACGGATTAATGTAATGAAATGAAATGATAGCCGTTGCTAAAGGAACATGCTGTTCCCAGTGGCCAGATATCTAAGGATGATGGCGAGCTTCAATTCAGGGTTCAAAGCCTTCCTCCAGAATGTGTCTTCTTTGTGTATCTTGGGCTCAACTTTTTCCAGTATCTCTGTAAACATTTCAGGCTCAAATCTCAGGAAGTTCCTGTAGTTGGGTTGATCTTCTCGCTCCAATTCATGAAGCAAATCTCTGGTCTTCTCACTAGCCATGATCTAACCCAAAATCTCCTCTTTGCAATTCTCCTCTCGTTGGTGGTATTTCATTTTCTTCTTTCATCTCTTCTCGGTATTCTCTCTAGCTCTGTTATTTGTTCTTCTACAGCTGCAAGAGCTGCTGGTGGTAAGTGTACAGAAAGATCCATACTACTTTTGGCAATCTCAAACATTTGTATTTGATCTGGTCTGATGTACACCAACATGTCGACTGTAAGCAATGCTCCTTTTATGTTTGCACAAAACACCCACAGGACACCCTTTGTATTTCATTACCATAGCTGCCTTGCATATCGCATTTACCTGTTCATTACCGTGGAACTTCCCTGATTCATCCGTTGCGCAGCCCTGTGAGATGGGGGCTTATGTCTGCATAACCAAACAGTCAACATGATAACATCGTTAATGAATTGCAATTTACAATCCCTTTTATAATAAATACGCAGCCGCATTAAGATGACCCTTAGACTTGTTCAACACGCTAGGTTCACGCCAGTATACGCGGTTCATTCGTGGCACACGGCCCAAATACATTGCAGCCGTTCATGATCATAGAAGCACACGTGGCCTCTAACGTAGCGTCCCTGCATTTGTACCTCGCTACCGTCATCGCTGGTCATCTCGCATATGTTATGTAAAATGCAGGACCACATTGTGAATATTTTCCAATTTAAAGTCACTGTTTTAACAGGCATCGCCAGCGCCCCTTCAGTCTACCGAATAAATCTTCGAAAGTTATACGGGCTCTGCTGAGGCGATAATTGTAGCGTCGTTGATGTGCTCCTGTACTCGATATTTGTGGCAAGTTTGCGGAGACTATGGCCAACCGCTCATCTATCGTGATTGCTCATCTCATACTTGTGTTCTGTCGCTGAAGTCTTGGTCTCAGCCGTTCGACCAAGGGAAAAATGTTTCTCTTGACATTCGTAGATTTTCATGCCAATCTTTTCACAACCATCCATCGAAACTGGATTGACAAAATACTCTAAGGCGTGGCTTTGCCCATATATGCCTGTCAATTCGTTCAGGTCTTTGCTGCAATACCACCACAATCAGAAACATTACGAAGCCGAGGCACATCACCTGCTGCAGCTCCAGCCTCCTACATCGTCTTGCCCGCTGCCCTCCACCTTTTCCGTCTACGTGCAATTGCCCTTGTTACACATAAGTAACATTAATCTTCGACTTGCCCTCAGTTTATTATAATACGGCATGTTTTTCATGGGCGCAGGGACAGAATTCTTGGTTGAGATTGTTTTCGGGCAGTTTCAGTATTTTAATGTTTCCTTTAGACACTCCAATAGTTCATCCACTTAATCAGTGATCTTTCTAGCAATGCATTTTCAAGAATCTTAGACACATAGTTTCAGTTCAAGACAGGCTGATAGTTTGTTAATTCATCTGAATTATAATTCATATTTGTACTAATGTGCTCCTTTACATGCCAACATATTCCTCTATTCTTATGAGGCCTCCAACGCAAAGACATGGGCAATAAGATCGTTAAGTCGCATGGAACTGGGTTATAACTGACTTAACACAATCATATGGATATCACTGAAGTATTGTACACACTTGACAACATTTTCGACAACATGTTGCCGGAATGCCATGATGTCGAAAATGTTATCAGTGTGTACAGTTCGAAAACTTTCGGCAACATGTTGTCCAATTGGTGCCTAACATGTGCTGAAAAATACAAGTTTATTTTTGTTGTCGGCAAATAGTGTTGCCAAGTTTTATCCAATCAGAAATTGACTATAAATCCATTGATCTGTCTGAAGTCATGTGATGTCAATATTGTTACGGGAGTTGGTCTCCCTTGTTTACAGCCTTGATTATCCAGTTAATGGTACAACAAGTTTACTTGTTTACATCGCAATCTCCGCCGATTTACGAAGACTGGTATCAGAACGAGACCAAACCCGTGCAGTAATTGTTATGAATGCACGTGCGTGCTCAACCAATCAACAGCCGATGACTGGCTATATAAACCAAACCACGCGTATAGTTCAACACAACATATTTAGGAGCTGCATTGAATGTGCACGACCGGATTTTCTATGTAACCTGATTGTATTTAAGTGTACATAAAGTTTTACTTATTACTTGTTGTCATTTCCAACACCATACTTTACCCACAGCAGAGTTGAGTAGTTACTCCTCTGCCATGTAGCGATTCCGTTACAATATCTTTGGGATACAATTATCAGAAATGTATAAAAGCTCACTTTTCTGTCTATTCTTGAACAACATTCTGTAAATCGTACTTGTTAAATGTTTGTGCAGACAAACTAGTAAATAATATTGGTTTTGTTAAAATTGTGCTTCTATCGCCTTTTAGTACATTATAAGGGTCAAAAATTTAATTTTCAAAGTAGACATAATTCCACAACCTCAATATGTATGAAAAAGGTCGTTGAAATTCATCTCCTCCTATTTGGATAAAGTTTGATTGGTTTTTGGTTCAATATCAGTACTGTTTGGACTGTTCTGAGACTTTTTGTTGAGAAATGTTCACGATCACGAAATTTGTTATTTCTGATTTGATACTTTGAATATGATTTATTGTATAATGTATTATCTGTCTATCTCTTTTATTTGTGAAATAACTGAACGTGACAAGTTGGCAGTAAGGGATTATAGTATCACACTAAATATACTAATTGCACTATCCTCGAACTGTCTGGGAACGGAGAATTTACATTATGGTGTCCTCTTACCAAACCAAAGACTAAAGGCACCAGTTTTGTCTTCATTGGCGACGGCAGTACAGGACGTCGGGCTGGATATTGCATTTGCTCCCTAGAAAAAAATAGCTTATACCCCATTTGTAACCCCATTTTATTTCCAAGATATAACAAAATATGATCTTGTACAGCTCTCTGCCTCGAGATATTTTCAGAATGCAACAAATCAACTCTTTTTTTCAAACCTTTTTCGAACCTTTCAACCTGAAGTTGTGATCTCCCGATATCTGTGATCCTCGGAGTACGAGTCGTAAATAGAATGTATGCTGAACTTACAAGTTACGGTAGACTTCTTGTTAGTTGCGTGATGTTTGCAAATATTTGTCGTGTGATGAGAACTTCTATTAGTTCCATTCAAACTGTGAAATGCGCTACGCATGCCACAGGTACGCACCACCACCGCCGAATATTATCAACAAGTACAAAACACATATTCAATGTAACCTGACCAGATACCGTTAATATTAGAACTGTGATGACTTTCGTTCACAATTATTATAAGCTTCATGTTGCACATAAATTTATGGCAGGCATAAGCCGAGAAATTGTGTTATGAACTTATGGCCAGTATTTGTTTTGCGAACTTATATCGCTCTGTTGTTTTGTGGGTGAACATTAGAAGGGTCTTTTAACTCAAAATAACCTTGCATCTAATGCAAAGTTCCCAATACCACAATTCGCGACACGATTGGAATCGTGGTCTCGATCTTGAACTAATCATGGTTATCCTTATCAGAACTTGAGATCGTGTTAAATGTAGAAACGTTTTAAACAGTTCAAAATTAACACTATAAATTATTTACTGTGATCATCTTTTCAGATTTATCATGGAGTGACGAAGCGCAACGGATCGCATCTTTACGTGCTTCCAAACGCAGGCATTTAAATTTACTGTAATTTCTATATTAACGTCGGACGTGTTATCTTATATGCATATGTGCATGTGTAAAAGAGTCTAAAGAGTATCATTGGTAAACGTGTTTCAGATAGTATTTGTCATCGTGGTAAATACCTTTCTATAGAAATATATATTCAATGGTCTAAACTTTATTCAACAGGCCGAAATATTAGTTAATGAAGACTACGTTTTCGTTCAACTTGACCGATCCTAGGTCACGTTTCATTATGGGTATATAAATAAATTGAAAATGGCGACCTTTCATTGCGTCAATGATTTTAATTGGTTGAGAATGTTATCCTCGACCAATCACCATTTATGACCAACGATGATTATCTCATATGACTATACCATTCCTTTGTGGTAAAACTACAGCTCCGTCAGATAAGACAAGATCAAGGTTTCTTTTCACTGACACACAAAATGATTGTACTACTAACCACAATTTATAACTTGTTACTATTAATTGAAGCCAAATGATCAATTCTCATTCTTCATACAATCGCGTGATGCCAATTACCCTGAAAATAACATAGAATGAGATCACGTTCGCACTTAGTCATCGTTAACTAACGACGGAAGCTCTGACAAATCACCAAAAGTTTACGTAATGGACACCAATCCGCCATAAAAGAAACGTTAAACTTTCTCACTTCTGGGTTGAATGAACTGTAAAGGTTGTGCGAGTATGGAAGCCGATTGCAGACATTTAATCCTCGACTTCTCGACCACGAGAAGTCGAGAGGCGACAAAGCAAGGAAAAAGGCGACAAAGCAAGGGTACAAAAAGGCGAGGAAAAAGGCTTTCTCGCCTTTTTCCTCGCTTTCTCCTCGCCTTTTTCCTTGCCTTTTTCCTCGCTTTCTCGCCATTTTCCTCGCTTTTTTCTCGCTTTTTTCCTCGTCTTTTTCCTCGCCTTTTTCCTCGCTTTCTCGTGGGCGAAAATGTCCGCAGCTGGCTTCCATAGTGCGATAGTGTGTTGGGATTCAGATGGTGGATTTAGTATCCGAACATGACCTTGACAGAAATACATTGTTTCTCCCTTAATAACAAAAGAAAGAGTGAAATAATCGCCTTGGTCTTTAAACGTAATTAATATCACAGGCTGTTGTCGGTGTGTACGTGACGACAAATTCTATTGTAAAACGCGTTCCATTATCAGAAGAATTAAACAGCGATTTGATGTTTATGTATTTCCTTCTATAAACTGATAAGGATGAGAAACTGTGGAATTATATGGCACATACTGAAGTTGATGTTGGTGCTGATGATAAGGGTATTGACCTTGTTCATGATAACTACTAAACGATGGTCCTGAGTAACTCACTGAAACGAAAAAAATCAAATAATCATCTTTATCCAATTTCAAGGCATCACCCAGATTGCAAGCAAGGTTTCCGATGGTGGAACTATTGCAGATCGACAATTAATTCTCGATATTTGTTATTTGTTGTGTTTATACACACTGTCAATTGTGTTTGAGAATTGCACCTTCACGTTTGGGTTGGTCTGCGCCAGCTTTGTCGGTTGACTTCACGTTCAATCCGTAGAGAAAGTACAGAAAGTTCGTGTGAAACTTATATAACAACTTGACAACTTACCAGATTCTTGATAGAAGTTTGGTCTGCTATAATTTCCCAAGCCTTGACAACCGTAAGTCACATGATGGATCGGTACATTTTCAACCGGAAGTGATCTGTTATTCATCCAACTATATCGATCTACTGCTGATGTTGACTGACTGTTCGCAGTAAATGGCGGGAAACACTGAACTTGAGAATGACGTTGTTGGTATGTTACTACCGGAAATCTAGGTACCGGAAGTGCTGAATTGATGTTGATTTGTGGGTAAGATGAATTGCTATTTACATCACCATAATGATTATCTCCACTAAACTGTCCATTAACATTAGATAAGGGTTTAACGGGTGAAAATGGTGGATTACTTGGGTAACTAGAAGAGAATTCGCTATGATCTATTACTCTTTCACATCTGACAACCGGAAATGGTTTAATAAACGCAACATTTCCGCGAGTTTTAGAAGCTTTTAGAGTATCGCTTTCACTTTCGTGCAGTTTCTCTGTATCTGCAATTTTACCAACAGGATGCTCTGAAAAAATGTGATCGTAAATAATAATATAGGTTATGTTTATCAATATTATTTTCTTGGTCTATTTGCACGTTGTTTTTTTTTTAAACAAAAGTTACACATATCTATGTATTTCGATAATGACGAATGCAAATGACATGCGCTTCAAAGCATCTCCTCTGCGTCAGTTACATGTATAGATGAACGCTTATACCAACTACCAGGATCTTCGATGGCCACAAACTAACTAAGCTTAATTGAAATTCCCAAAGTGCATTTTTTCTTGGAATGTTTCGCTAGACCTTTGTGGCGTGGCAGTCAGTCTTCAAGAATATTTAACCTTATTCCCAATTATTGTGGTTGATATATGACGGAATATTTAATAATATTCAATTATATATTGAAATATTTTGTTATTTTGTAATTATGTATTCTCCATAAGAAAATCAATGATATAAAACTAAATATATTTTATAACAAATCTCATAACGAACCTTGATTAATTCCTTCCTTTGATTTCGACAAAATTTCGTTAGACTTTACCGTTATTTCTACAACAAACAAAGAGAAGTGAAAATAAATGAAGTAACTTTTCACGTCCTTCGTTTTTTCTCCATATTAGGCAATTATGGTGATTTTAAAGCTTGTATGCTTTATAGCAGTGGTCCCCAACCTGGTGTTTGTCAGGGGGCCATGGCGCATGAGGATGTACATGTATATCATTTTTGTGTAAGGTCTGTAGTTGTTTGTGGCCAAATGCATCTGACCTCCTGATGATGATGAGGCACAAGACAACAACCCTTGCCCCACATTCCCTATTTTGCCCTAGTTTGGAATAAAACAGGGATCATGGCTCTGGGAGCTTCGTGAATTTGGGCCACAGCTTGAAAAAGGTTGGGAACCACTGCTTACTGCTTTAAAGGCAGTACATTGTTACAGATATACAAAAAAATGTTTTCAAATCTGTGTATGTGTATCGGGTTGTAATTTGGGCAACTATTTTTTATCATTTCTTTTAGACAAATTGCGACTTCCCTAAACGACTGAATGCCAAAAACTGGAAGATTATCTGGAATTACAGGATCCATAGACATCGCACAGAAAATCGGAATAATGCCAATGTAAAAACAAAGGTAACCGATTCACGTTCAAATCCACAAATTCTATTTTGCAGATGTGAATCAAATAACATTGGGAGAAAACACGAATATCACAGATTTTTTAAATGCATTCAAGAAAAATATTTTAGCTAAATAAAGTTTTAACGTTGATTTTTGGAGCCACAATGAAAATTTCATTGGAATGAGCTACATTCATATCGTTATTGCAATGCTAGTAATTAGGATTTCATTCTTCTCCATAATATCTGGCTACATGAAATGAAATACCATTAAACTTTTTAACACAGCGTTATTACGGTGGTCAATATCTAGACATTTAAATTATTAACCTGATCGTGTCTTGTATTTCTCTAGGTTTGTCTGAAGTCTTGCATTGTGTCTCTTGTACTGTTGTGTTTCAACCACCAAGAATATATATTCATCTAACATCATATGTAGTAAATGGATAGGTCCTGAAAAATGTTTATGCTTATTTAAAGATCATCAATTGTATATCCACGATAGAACATTATGTCGCCCAGACACATTTCAATTTAGGATTTTAAAGGTAACAGTTTATTTGTCATTCAAAGATGGCAGAGGTCCCAGCTCAGTTAAAGTTAAAAGGAACGTGAAAATATAAAAATAAATATTAGGCTAACATACCAAAACTGGGAGCGCTATGCAATGTCAGATCTCTCATGATAAACCCACCAATCAATGACCAGTGTAACAAGAAATCGGCTGCTACGGCATCGTCAAATCCATCATCTATCTTGCTACACTAAAGAAATTCGCATTTAAAATTATTGCCCACGTCCCACAAGAGTTTAATATTTAAGGTTTGTTCTGTGCTTTCTGTGTATATTATCGTTTTACATCATACGAGGGGTATACAATTTTATTCCCATACTCATAAAAATGCTAGAAAACGCATACAGTATAATTATGAATAATGTTGATTCCTTACAGAGGTTGACTCATGCCTTGCTTTAATTACATGATTTTTTTTAATTACATATGTGTATACTTTGTATCTATATTTGTCCCCATGGGCTGAATCTCAGACAGGATTATATGTGGTTTTGGTGAAGCGGAACTTGGACCCATGTATAAAAAGAGTTTATTATCATTATCATTACTACGACGACGATCATTAGGGTACATTTATTGTCTATATAAATTGCACAAATAGATCATTCAGGCCAAATTACATTCGAGCATATAGGGCCATAGTAACTCCATATTTGGGCTAAAGGACTATTTCCTGTCAACGAGAATGTTGTCTGGGATGTCCTCATGCAAAGAAATCAACACTTTTTTTTAGCACAAAACCCTCCTCAAGAGGCGAGGACTGTCAACGAAAATGCTGTACATAAAGGTCTCAGACACACTCCCCTCCAATTTATTTTCAAGATGCAACGAGAATATTGTTGCAAGGAATGCAAGGAAATCAACCTTTGTGTGAGAGAGTCACTGAAACATTAAGACGCATTGCGCTGATGTCCGGTTACGTATCCCTTAACATTAACAGGATTAGGATTGTAAGTCTGTAATGATTAACTATTTTCAGATACCAGTTTTTCAATTGCGCCATCAGATAATAATTACTTACTTTTAAAACGTTCTTATCTATCAATTCGTCTAACCATTCTATAAGACATTCAATAGATGTTTGTTCAAGTAATAACACTTTGAATGTTTCAAAGACTGGAATTAAAAGATTCAATGACATTAAATTTACATGAAAACTTGTCTTGATTCGTGAGGGCTACAAGTGGTAGAGTCAAGACCTTCTTCTGGAATGCCGCCAAGTTCTTTCTGACTTTCTTGACCTTATGACGCTTCTCGGAAATTCCTGTACGTCTCAAATCTAATTCAGTCAAGTTTTCTATGATTGGGGCGAGTGTTTGTGTAGAGGATGACTGGGTTATGTTCAGACATTTAAATTAGTGTTCATTATCCCGTCGTGTCCGCTAAAGATCATATATAAACATACATCCTTGGTTCCAAATCTGTTGGACTCCTAGAATCTCTTCTTACTTGATAAGTGGAAATAGCGTCTAGTCGATCGGATGGGACAATACCATCGAGATCTCGAAAGTCGAAAATCTAAGACAGTGGTTCCCAAACTGGAAGGCCGTAGGGTGTTTGTTAGGGGGCCATGGGGCATGAGGATGTATATCATTTTTCTGAAGCCCAACTTTTATTGAACTATATTTTGCTGTGTAAGGTCTGTAGTTGCTTGTGGTCATGGCTCTGGGAGTTTCGTTAATTTTGGCCACGGCTTGAAAAAGGTTGGGAACCACTGACATAAAGGAGTAGTCTCTAACCACTGATTTGGCAAATATCAATACTGATACAGTTTGCGAAACAAGGGTGTAAAGCATAATAATGTTCGAATATGAACAATCTGCATCATCACACATCACATTTGCACGATTGTAAATGGTATCCATATTACACGAATTCACCTGATTTTAGTGATAGTTAAGTATGAGTAGCTCTAGTGACAATTCCATCAAACATGATTTTGCTTTTGTAATAAAGACATCTTGCACTTCAATTATTTGATAAAATTCATTTCAATCTGAGAAACAAGAAGGAATGATAACATGTTATGCGTGTAACAAAAATACAAACATTCAAAGATTTTAAGTTGTTTGAGCTTGTTAAAGCTGAGTATAAACTGCATCTGGGCTGTGATTTCAGTAAGATTGACTTCACTAAGATCTTTGATCATTGTGTTGACACTATCTGTATTTAACAAGACACTGCTGGCGGTCTGAAGAAAATAACATATTCTATGTTAAATCTCTTATATTACACAGTTAAGTGGCATTAATTGTACACTTGAAACTCAGAAATAGCTAGTGAAGAACCAATTTGTTACATTCCAGAATACAGCCCCAGGATAACAAATATTACTTTTTATTTCTGATCATGTCAACTTATGGAAGCTGTTTGCGGCCATTTCACTTTAGAAAGCAAGTGAAACATATTAATTAAGAACTGGTAATACATCAAAAAGGGGTTGATTTATTGCAGAAACGTTTAATTAGACGAACATCGTTTGCGATTCTTTATACTACAAATGTTTTGATCCTTTTTGCAGAATGTTTCATTTTATAATCCACGGGCGTGGATTTGTGCAAATTATTGGGGGTTCACTGTTGCCGTGTGTATACAGGAACCAATATTCCTAGATTGCCTAGATTTGCTGACTGTCAGGAGGAGGAGCTGGTATAGGATCTAAACAAACCTGTCAATAAAAACTCTTCTGATTAAAAAAAAGCTCTGAGATATTTTTGTTTATTTCCGTTCCATTAGATCAAAGTAATGATCGCGCTTGAGTCTTATCTAAAAGGCGACGTTTATGTTGCATTATTCACTGATCTAAAGTCATTTTAGCGAGATGAAAGAAGAAGAAGATTGAACAAATTGACCAACCTGGGCTAAGTGAATGAAGGAGAAATGTCTTTTAATAATTTTAACAAATCTTTGACAACCTGAAAATAGAATACAACATATCACTTGGGTATTTTAACATCTCCATAAAAGTATCTGGGATAATTTAAATCAACTTCTATCAGGTCCACGTCGCGAGAAGTGGTACGGTGATTTTAGAGATTGTATATAGCGGTCAAATCAATTTCAATTTTAAGTACATACCGTTTATTTTGGCTTCTTGTATGTTTAACGGCGTTTCTTCAACAGATATTTTTATCCACTGTGGTAATTTCGTTATGAATTCTTCTATTTCACTTTCTAAGCTGCAAGAAATATTATAATAAATTACATATTAAATTACACAGAATTGTTTTATATATATATTATTGCATAGAAGACTACATTACCAAATTTTTAGACACATTTCCATTAGTGTATAACGACAGTAAGAGGCATCTGAACTTTAACACTTTGCTTGTATGCTTAACAAAGTAGGTTTTTGTTTGCAGGCTGAAACATCACACGCATCTCCCTGCATGGGCGACTTTCAGTATGTTCATATATTTATTATATTTGGTCAAGAATTAATATTGAATAAATAGTGAATAAAGGGAAATAAATCCATTCTTTGTCGTTCTTTGCTCATGTACATGATCTAAATCAATAATTTTTAATTTGAAAAAAAAAAATTATCAAAGCCGTAGATGGAAAAGGTTGAAAGGGATTCAACTGATTATAAGGGGAAATAATTATATTTTAGATTAGCTTACCTTTGAGGTAATGTGTGAATCGATGATGGGATTAACACGTCGACTAGTACCTGAATTAGTAAAATTTACAACTTAATATGGAACGAAAGAACTAACTTGGAATCAATCATTTACTTTCATGGATGCAAAAAAAAAATAGCACAGGCATGAAATAATAATAATTGTGTAAGCAAAGCAAAATGTTTACTTTTGAAACACACCAGTAGCCTATGCGAAAATAAACCCATTCGGAGAAGATTGGAAGATTGTCTGATAGCACATCGTGCCTCCGTAGCATCTCCATAAGACCGCTTCTTCAGAAAGAAAACGTCAAAAGATTTACCTTGTACATTACGGAATCACACAAGCTGATGACGTCAGAGGTAATTGTGTAATGTAATATTTCATCAAGATGTTCTGGCATACCTTGCCAAAAATGTAGCAGAAGACCTTCTATCTGAAAAATGTCGAGTGAACACAAACTTGTACTTCGTTTTCATTAAAGATACAGAATTTAGGCAATATCAGAATTTTTCAGTTTTCAATTGTCATTGATGTAGGTCTCAAGAACTGTCGTTGAAAGGTATGAAGTTGTTCTGATGGGAAAGGACATGGACTTCATTGCATAAACGTAGCTTTTTGGAGAATTTTGGCCACAGAAAAATGTTTCATGGCAGATCTTTGTACCCTTTATTAACCCATTCTTATCGTCGCTTAGATACACGTTAAAAAAATCCTTAACATTTCTTGTCATGGGTGTAGTTGTCAATATTTGTGGAAATCAATATGGTGTGACTCAATCTCTTCAGAACTACATTTGAGATCAAAAGTGAATTGGTGGTCTCCTTCACTGATTGAGATATGAATCAATTTTTGTAGAAATTCTTACTTCCTCGAAGTGACTGCTTATAATTGTATCTAATATTCTTTGACAATGAGTTCTATACATCATGAAGAACGTACTAATCTGAAAGAAAAGACGAATGTACATCATGTCAACATACTAATCCCTTGGCCCTTAGAATGAACATATAATTCCATAAACGCTGTATCTACCTATCTGCACGAATCATAGTCCAGAACAGCCAGAACTGTCGGAACTGGATTTAAGTGAATTGGAACACTGTTCAAGACACAGATATTCTGTCCGAAACAACGAGGTGGTGCAGCGGGAACAGTGACGAAATCAAGATGGCGTCAAATGTTGCAACAGTTTTTCAGTGCAATGATTGCAGTCATTTCCTATAACTACTAAGATATTAGTTCCTTACAAAACTTTCTACTTCCTGTCCAGAACAATTCCAGAATTACTCGAAAGCTTGTTCTGAACACTGAACAGAACATCTGAAACAAGGTCACGAACACCTGATTCGTGCAGAGTTTTTTTTATCGGAATTCTGTTGTGCCAGTTTAAATCATTGATTTAACGAACACACAGAACACAACTAGTTAATGAATCAGTAATTAAATGGGATAATTATATTTTTTACCTTATCTCTGTCTACACATGAAGGTAGAATGAAATTATCAATATCAGGGAAGTCTGGTAGTAGAGTTCCAGTGTGAGAACCTAGCGAATACTTCTTCTGTGAACCCTGAACAAAATATTATTATCAGTATTTTCTAAGAAAAGAGAAATGAAAAATACGGAAAGAATTTCTGTTTGAAAATCCAGGAAGCGACCAATTTAAAGGGATTGTAAAGAGGTTTTCTAAACTTTGTATTTACATCGGGGGGACACTAATTGCATCAATTTGCGCCATTCCAATTCCATTCCGACGTCTGTGGTACTTGCAATTCCACTAGACTAACGCGTTTTGTGATGTCACTATCACTTATCTACCGGAAGCTACTATTGATATCTATGCAGATCAGTGGTAGTGACGTCATAAAACGCGTTAGTTTTAGTGGAATTGCAAGAACCACAGACGTCGGAATGGAAATTGGAATGACTATCAGTGTCCCCTATACACATACAAAGTTTAGAAAACCTCTTTACAATCCCTTTAAGATTTCTTCTGACCACTTGCTTTATACAAGAGTTGTTTTGGCTGTATTGGACACATGTCATCTCAGCGGATGTACGAATGTCAAAATACTAGTATCGTTTAGTTACAATGAAATGTATTGTAATATTTCACAGTATGATCAACTGCATAAGTGTTCATAAAAGATACTTTTATAAGATATTTATAATCTAATATGTCAACACTTTGAGACATAACAAAAACTCCCATTAATCTGAATTTTATTTTTTACCGGGCCTTTGATGATATATACTTAAACGATTGTCAATAAGCGTGATGTAAGACACAATCGCTAGAATGATGTTATTTTTTTAAAAAGATATACATTATGTACCTTGGTCAAACCTCGTTTGATTCAAGGTGATAAAACTGAAAAGAAAACTTACCTCTGTCTTTATCTTTATTCCTGAAAATCTAAATAAATAAAATCTGAATAATACACATTAAAGTATATTTTTTAAGGTAAATGAATTCAAGAACTACCAAACATTATTTGATCATTTACAAAAGATTATGAAATATTTACTGATTTATTGACATACTTCCTCAAATAAAAAGTGTATATTCACCTTGTCAAACCCTTTCCTGTATAAACAGATTGGTAATGAGTCGAAGATTCTTGAATACCAATACCATAATAATGATACCTGTATAAAAACGTAATACTGTTTTTAAAAATTTCTACCTCTTGAAGTGGATTTTGGCACCGTGTACCCCAAAAGTTTTCGGACTGATTTCCTAGAATCTGCGGCCTTTCCCGATTTTCTGGTTGACAACGTTCACCTCTTGACGACAGATTTGGGGTATTATACCACAAGCAAATTTTTAGGCAATTCTGAGGTCTCTCCGAACAGCAATCTCGTTTTAGAAAAATTCTAAAATTAAAGTTGATTTGCTTGCATCTGAGGCCTTTCTTTACTTCTTTCTCGTTGAACAATTTTTATTTCCCGATTGATATTTTTTTTACTGTGAAACAATTTTTCATGGGACTAATCTTCATGGGATGAATTGTCGATGGTCCGAAGTCAGCCTGGCCTATATTTGCCTAGAGGTTTATCCGCCTCTGTCGTTAGCCTTCGTATCGGAATTTGTATTAAATATTTATTGCCATAAGGTAATTCCAGATAATTCGGACATATTCTCCATAATGTGATGATATATCACTTTCTAGATGGGATCTCATACAAAACTGTTCGCCATAATTGAAAACAAGAATAACCTCCAGCTGTTAAGTATTCCGATATGAGACTTACTTTGATTGTCCTCTTGTACCCAGACGTTTTGTTGTTACTTTAGGGAACTTCTGACGAATAATCTGCAAGTAAAGAAATATTATTCCTTGCAGAAAGGGGGGGGGAATTATTCTAATAGACATTTTGAGAAAATAAAAATCAATTAAAGCACAAATTCGCGAAATCTAAAAGCATGTAACGCACATCCAATTGTACACATAAATATGATTTTACATTATAACAAAGGTATTTTGAAACACAGGACAACAATAAACAATCACGACTACGTACTAATTATGTTTCAAATAAATACCTTGCCAAAAGTAGCCGGACCTGAAGGTTTTAAATCATTAACTTTACAGAACTCTAAATAGTGTGTATAAACAACACATCTCTGTAAACACACACCGTCGGAATCTTCATAATTCTCGTTTAACCTGTAATGACACCAGTTAATGAAGCTCAAACTCAACTATACTTGAACTTTTCAACTTCAAAATCATAGAGTTCGTGTACATTTGGAGCAACAATAACTGATGTCCTCTTTTAAAAAATGTGGGAACATAAGACGCATAAAGTCACTAATCATTAGATGAAAAAAAAAATATTTGTTATATTATCAAATCCGTACTAAAGTTCCCTCGAAATTTATGCATCAATTTCCCTTGCATCCATAATTATCAGCGTTTGAAAGTCAAAAATACGACTCGTCTTTTAGTAAAACTATGCCTTATATAGAAAAACACATTTTCAGAAAATTAAAGAGAAATGTTTTGATGATGGTAGAATTGGTGGAATTATGCAAATTTCGCGAAGTTCCAGTACTCTTGGGGGGTATTTACATCAATTCAATACCCAAATTAATCCAAAAAATGCAGAACATTTTGTGCGAAAAGTAAACACAGTGTAGGATATTGGTTCTCGTTTGATTGTACTACCACAATCAGACAGGAGACAGGAAACGGGAGGCATAGTTAATCTGTGCTACTCTCAGCCCAAATTTGTAAAAGTTGCTGAAAGTTGTTTCATGGTGGGAAGAGTAGACATCATGCACAAAATATATGAACTTACATACCATTTCAATGTGGCAGTAACTTGAGAATGTTTCTGTGTTTTTTGTTTCTTCTCTTTGATTTTAGAACAATCTTCTTTGTGTACTTCTAAATAAATTTTGAAATTACAATTAGAATACTTTATGTGACTTACCTTTCACAATACTTGGAATAATAGGACATTATTTGTATACGACATATATGTATGATCTTAATTTTTGTCCTCAATATACATATAAAGTTTAGAAAATTTCTGTATTGACAAAAACAATTATGCTTTTGGTTTTGAGAAGTCTACGTTACACTCCAATGGCATGTTCCAATCAAATTTAAAGAATATCCTTTTCCTCAATTTTTTTGATATATTTCAATGCTCACTCACTATCCTAATTATCTTCGTTTAATATAGTAATCTAATTAAGTGTAATGATTAATTGGTTGATTATGTACATAGATAGACGAATAATAATGTCAATATTTGGTATGTCAACAAGAACTAAAGGTGTTTACGTTTTCTGTAACACTCTGATGTCAAAATATAACGAATGCCAAGAAATTCATTCTTTCAAAACCAGATGACATTCATCTTGTGTTTTATAAGGCTACAATATAACAAAATGTTCGCTTACATTGGTTTTTTATTGCAAATGCTTTGGCAAGATTTGTATAATCTAATTATCAATAAAGAGCTTAAGCCTCGTACATGCGACATTGTTTGCATACATTATGCTAAAATACATACATATGCATTTTTACATAGGTGTGTAAAATGGTCGCATGTACGCAATTGCACATATGTGTATAATTTCATACTGTGCAAATTTGCACCAAGTCCAGAGGTTGTGCAAAAGCAAATTTGCTCATAGGCAAATTTGTATGGTATGCAAATTTACACAATATGCAAATTTTTGTCGCATGTACGAGGCTTTAGTCGCAAATATGTCAACCGACACATAATATTGTGTTCGATGCTATTGAGCTATTACCTTTGGCCTTTGTGAGTTTACGAGTTTAAAAAATTAAGAAAAACTCTTTACCTTGTTTTATTTTGTGACTAAAAATTCTGTGAACTGGCTCGGGCGTTGGAGATCCGTATTTGCCAGATCCGTTACACAATGAAGTATTTTGATTGAATGGTGCAACTACTGAATATCTATCACATCCTTGGTGGGTTGCAAAGTAATCCGACTTCAGATTTAATCCGGAATATGAAGACATAGTCCATTAAATAATCTAAAGTTTTTCTAAATTTTGGCACAACAATGTCAACTTGTATTTAACTTTCGAGTAACCAGGACACATTCGTTTGTGGATCGTGCAAGATAATTTGATAAATCTGTATATTTTCGATCTGAACTGATAAGACAAGGTGACGTTTTGTATCCGCTATGATTCAAGTGTTGAGTAAATAACATTGTGATAAGGACCCTACCTCTCAGACCCTCATTGACCAATACGAAGGTGATAAGAGACTAATATTGTTGTCTGTTAAATATCAATTAAACTTAAAGACAATGCACACTCATTACATTTCATTAAAACAAGTCTTCCTAATTATCCGGTTTGACTTTTCCTCTGGGAAAAGTGATCTCTTCAGAACTTTCTTGCAGTATTTGCTATGATGAACATTTTTTCCGTTTCCATGTAGGTGAATCAAGCTATATATTGTCGGATTGTTCGCCCCAATTTTTCCATGCTATCCAAAACATATTGCCTTCCAGAAAGGAATAATTTCGGAAGCACCGGGCATCTGACTAGAGAACGGAATTATGGAATTTTTGGTTCTCACTCGAAATCGCTTAAATACTGTTCATAAAGTAATGGCATACGATAAAGGGCGTGGATTTAGGGGGGGGGGGGGGAGGGGGCGGAATAGTCTCGGCCCTCCCCCGCCCATAATTTGATTAGTGAGAAAGATTTATTGCTGAATCAAAATCGATCACATGAAAATCATAGTAGGAAATCCCTATCATCAATTCAAATCTCGAAATACCTTTCAGAATGCACCAAATTGATACCATTTTCCATTATTTTCCCTAGGTTGCGGACTTTATGTTTTGGCTTGCGGTGCTTCGCGACGTACCAGGACTCTACAAACCATCCAGGTTCGCCCCCCCCCCCCCCTCCCATAATTTTGGACAAATCCACGCCCTTGCATAAGATTGATTTGACTTCCATCATAAAATCAATGATTTGACATTAAAATCTCACAAGACAAAATTAACAATGGATGTTTTAATATCACAGATTGATATTGATACAGTTTGAAATAATGTAGTCAATAATAATATCAACTTCTTACAATAATGATATCATAATAATATACACATAATCATCTTAGTCAGTCACAAATATTTGTCAGTTCACAGAGACCTTCAAAATATAAACATACAAAGCAATATCATTCTAGTTTGAAATGGCTTACTTAAAAGGGATCGCAAAGAGGTTTTTTAAACTTTGTATGTGTATCAGGGACACTGATTGCATCAATTTGCGCCATTCTAATTTCCATTCCGATGTCTGTGGTTCTTGCAATTCCACTAAAACTAACGCGTTTTATGACGTCACTAATATTGATCTGCATAGATATCAATGGTAGCTTCCGGAAGATCACTATTAGTGACGTCATAAAACGCGTTTTAGTTTCAGTGGAATTGCAAGAACCAAAGACGTCGGAATGGAAATTTGAATGGCGCAAATTGATGCTATCAGTGTCTCCGATACACATACAAAGTTTAGAAAATCACATTACAATCCCTTTAATGATTTTGCTTGACTTTATCTCATACTATCAAGATAATGTTAATCATTATGATAGCATTATTGTCATAATTATGACACATTATTATTATCATTAGCATAATTAGGATTAACAAAATAAAATATACTATTTTACACTACATAGTAAATACAACCAAAATCCATAACTAACCTAGTTCTTCTAAAAATGAATTGCAAATTCACACAATTTTCACTTTGATATGCTAGTTTTTGATAAGCTTTCAATAACCTATGAAAAGAAAACAAAAAGGTCATTCTTTCAGCCATTGTTATCCACTATCAATTAAAGAAATATGGCCGCCACCTACCCACAATCAAAGCCAGAAACCCTCACCCAGTTAGCTGATCTTCATAACAAAATCAACTAAATTGAAACCAACAAAAGATGAATGTTTGCCTGTTTCTTCAACATATATAGCAAATAGCCTTGAATCATTCATTGGCAGAAAAATGGTCAATGTATATGCTTTTCTGTCTTATTAATCTACTGTAAACCAATCATGATAGCTTTAATATTGTTGCTGACTAGTTCTAATAAACAAATGAAGTTAGTATTAACAGTATAACCTAAATAAAAAGCGATCTACAGTTTCAAAGCATGCTAAGATGGCTATTTAGTTTTTTAAACACTAAAACTCTTCAATTTCACCGGTAGAAATTTCAAGAACAATTGCATCAACTTCTTGAAAATACCTAATGCTCTAACGTTTTTTTAATGAATCATTCAGCATTTCAAATCATGCATCAACAGTGAAAGAAGGTCCTAATACAATAACATGATAGATGAAAATGGAATGTTTATAAAGATAAGATAGGCCCTATCACTAACATGCATAGATAGATGACATTTTAAAGAGATTGTAAAGAGATTTTTATAATGATATATATAAGAAAGAGACACTGATAGCATCAATTTACACCATTCAAATTTTCAGTCAAACCTCAGTGAGTCTTACAATTCCAGTAAAACTATGGGCAGCTATCTCTTTACGTAATAAGGAAGGAAAATACAATCTCTTTAACATAATCGTTTCAGAAATAATGGACTTGAAGGCAAATTTTAAGTACCATAGTAAATACAATATGTACATAATAGTGAATAAATAATAGTGGTCCATAAGACTGTGTGTACATAGAAGTATACGGAATACACTATTTGATAATCGAACAAGCATGATTCCTTCATTTTAGGTATACGCTTGTGGCTCTAAACGTACCCCGTATACACGAAAAGTATACTTCTTTGTGCACGCAGCCTAAAGGCATAAGTGCACAAAGATCTATGCTTAACCATATCCATAACCAAATACATAAACTTCCATAATATGAAATTTGTAAAAAAAACGACATACATAAGAGTTCTATGAAATTTCTTCACACACAAGTATAAGCAGGATAACATTTGGACATGTGCTTATATGCATACAAAAAGTGATGTGGTCGTACAAAAATGTGGTACAATAACATATAACAATAACAACCTTACCAAGACATTTTGTAATATTGCACATAAAGTTTACTATAAAACAAAGGAAGTGTTCTCAATTTTTGATTTAAGATATCACCAGTATCAGTATTATAACCAGGTTATTTGACTTCTAAGGCTAGAATATTTCTTAATTGCAGACTAACCTTAAGTCGGATTTTCATTTTGAGAAGCGACACATGTGGCTGGAATAGAACTTAATCAACTAAAAGCCCAAATTTAGCCAATAGAAACTGCATACAAGCAAAACATATTTCAAAACTAAACATAAGCTTCTACAAAGAAGTGAAAATGGCAGTTTACTTGAGCTATTTATCTACAGAAGCATAAAAAATATCCTCAATTTGCTTTGTAAATTGATTATTTAATTGTTGCTCTTTCATATTTTTAGTACTTTGATTTACTTCAGTCTCAGATAGGTTTTTCAAAATTGCATATTATTTAAAGGGGTGGTAAAGAGGTTTTCTAAACTTTGTATGTGTATTGCGCCATTCCAATTGCCATTCCGACGTCTGTGGTTCTTGTAATTCCACTAAAACTAACGCATTTTATGACGTTTTCTGCATAAATATCAATATCACTGGTAGTGATGTCATAAAACACGTTAGTTTAAGTGGAATTGCAAGAACCACAGAGTACAGACATCAGAATGGAAATTGGAATGGCGTAAATTGATGCTATCAGTGTTCCTGATATACATACAAAGTTTAGAAAACATCTTTACAATCCTTTTAACTTACAAGAAAGCTCCTTTTATGCTATCAACACTTGTTCCAGATGTAAAATTCACTAGGAAGCTAGTTCGGAAACTACTCTTCAGAAACTTCTAATCAGGTAAGTAACTCGTATTTGTGGAGTTACTAGCTTATCAAGAGTCAGATTTCAATAAACTAGTATGCCCTTGAGAAATCAGTATTTTGATATAAACATTGGTCTATCTGGGAGAGTGTCTTTAAGTAAACAAGAAATGTTGTTGATAAAAACATTACATAACAACAATATAATATGTATACTAGTGATATGGTCAATAAATAATAATAATAATAGAAGGTGTTAACTAGATTTCTGTATAATTGGTGTTAAAGGCTGTTTATAAACCCATGTGTCTTCTACTTTCTGAAACAGCTGAAAAAAAAAAGAAAACTTATGCATTTTTATGTAAATATTTGTCAGTGTGTCTTGCAATTTGTCTTATACTAAAAAAATTGTAAAAACAAGAACCACAGGAATAATAAAAAAAAGTTAGTAATAGTAAGAACCACAGGTACAATAATTCTTTTTTTTTAGTAATAACAATAACCACAGGTATAATTATTTTTTTTTAGTAATAGCAAGAACCACAGGTAATAAAAAAATAGTAATAGCAAGAACCACAGGTATAATAATAAAAAAAAAAATCAGTATTAGCAAGAACCACATGCCTTTGCCAGAAAATTAAAGTGCATGTTATATATCTTTATTTAAGAAAGAAATTTACTAATCAAATTACCTTGGCAGGAAATTCAGTATTTGTTTCTTTTCTATGTCTCTCTCCTTCTCGTTGTTTGTCTTCAAGCTGAAACAGATATAATATTAGATTAAAACACTGCTTGACTGATAGCAGTTATTGATTTGGTAAAATACTGACAGTAAAATATTTAAAAATGGATACGTATAGTAGCCTAGACTTAAATTACCCAATGAAAACAAAGGAACAAATTTTCATAAGATCCCCATGGTATGTGGCCAATCCTCATGGCATTGTCCTTTCTCTGGTTATAAAGGTGGGTTCACGTAGGAAAGAGTGCTTATTCAAATCACCAGATTTTCACATGCAAACAGAGATTAGAACGCACCATCATCATTTGACATAACCAACAAAACGACATCACTTAGAGAAACCCAACCCTCTAACCGACTGTGCTTCAGCCCTCCCTCAAGAGTTAGCAAGCTTTAGTTTGTAAATATACTCACTAAATGTTTATGTTCTGTAGCTGTTTCAACATCACCTAAACTTAAAGCTTTTGTCACATGTTGCCATAGTTTACGTGATTCATTATCATTTTGTAGATTTAGTGGTCGAACTCGCTTCTTCCAAACTTTTAGTTTCTGTACATCTATGGTTTTAGTTTCACCCTGAAAACACAATTTGTTACAAAAATTTTCACCTTTTTTAGTTTTTCAAATACTAATAAACACATATTGATGAACAAATAGTTTTAAGCACATTTGCGCTATATAACCCATGTAAAATAAAGAGTTTATCATTATCACCAATAAAATTATCTTCAAATAATAAATTACAGGAAAATTAGGCAGAGTTGGATTTTGAAAAAAGGTTAATATAGCTAAAATAAATACTTAAATGACTATAATATAATTCCTTTTATAGGGGACACTAAAAACTTGCAGAAGCAAAATAACTGAATTAATGTTGTCATAACTTATATGAAGTCAAACAATAACTTACGTTTGCATAGTTAAAATCTAGACTAGCATTCCATTCTCCTTGTACTTTACATACAATATCACCAGTATTACCATTCTTAACTTCAGCAGATACACGATGTATTTTACCACCATAGAAAGGCTGAAAGATAACAAAATTAAGATTTTATTCCCAATTAATAATAGACAAACTTAATCTCAGGTTTTCATTTCAAAAAGAGTTTTAGGCAGCTTTAAATTAAAGTTATGCCTTAAAGGGATTGTAAAGTGATTTTCTAAACTTTGTATGTGTATCAAGGACACTGATAGCATCAATTTGTGCCATTCCTATTTCCATTCCAGCGTCTGTGGTTCTTGCAATTCCACTAAACCTAACGCATTTTATGATGTCACTGACAGTGATCTACCGGTAGCTACTATTGATATCTAAGCAGATCACTTTACAATCCCTTTAATAATAATGCTTCTAAACCCTGTATATATGCTCACAGCAGTAAATTTGAAATGTTCAGGGCTGATATTTGGAAAATGAAAAAAATAGAGGTTTATTATACATTCACGGGAGGGGAGGTTTAGTTTGGATAATTTATAGTGCTGGAGAAAGAAAGAAACATCTATATTTTACAAGGATAACAACTAAGGTTCCTTGCAGATCCTTTCTCCCAGCTGGTCCTTGGCCAAACCTCTTGGCATTGATCTTTTCCAGATTATCTGTACCCATTTACAGCTGTGTTGACTGCAATTATGAATGAAGATGACTTATTCAAGATCATCAAACTTTCACACCCTGGTTGAAAATCGAACTCTCAAAAATAACAACCTTCATTGCCCTGTATCCAAGCAAATGAAGTCAAGTTTGTAAAGAACGACGCAGTAACCGACTGTGCTATAGAACAGAGAAGTTGGGAAGTGGATGATCAAGGTGGAGAATAAACAGAAAATAATACATGAATGATGCACTAAACTTACCTTGGTATGAAAGACTACTGAAGAAGTAACATTACTTTGTGGACAAGTTATAGTAATCTTATCACCCATTTCAACCCAAGGTACAGTTAATATAGATCTAGCATAGGCACTAGGTAAACTAAATATATATTCTTCATTATATTCCTGTAGATGTAGCCTCACTAGAAATAAACAATATAAATTGATAAATATGAAATACAAAATACAGTGGGTAATGAGGAAAATTATTACAGATGGAATTCTAATCAATAGAACTTTCTTAACGTGGGAATTATAATTGAGACATTGAAAATATTTTGAAAAATTAAAAAAAATAAAGGTTTTTTGTGAAATTCTTGAAGAATCTTATAGAAATTAATGAAAATACTAAGAATGATTAGTGTCCCTGATACACATACTAAGTTAAGAAAACCACTTTACAATCCCAAGACAGTTTAGTTTGTTCAATATACATGATTTTCTCAAAATATAAATTTACCTTTTCCAACCATAACCACTCCAATAGACATTCCCATAAATTTAGATTTAGTCCATATTGAAGCATTCATACAAATTTTACGACTAGGACATTCAAAATAGAATGCAGACACTGAAAATAAAAAAAAATTGTTTTAATTTCACATTTCCTTACTAAAAACATCCTTTACTATTTCTTTAATGGTGACTAAGCTTTGTTTTTTTTGTTTTTTTAATGATGAAAATTTTTGACACTAAGAAAATTTAAAGGTCAAATTTAATTTTTGAGGTTTTGTCTTTATATAAGTTAAATATAGGGTTGTCAGCCAGTTGAACTCCAATAGCTGTGATGAAGCCATAAATGATGAAAAATGACCTATTCAAGAAAACAAGGCTCTTGTAAGCCCACTGAAATTTGAGACTTAGAACCTAATCCACTTTTAATCCATTTCAGCATTGGCTAAATCTTCTTTGAAGTGGCTCACTTATTCATAAAGAGCACAGATGTACATGTATATAACAACTGTATTTGATTAATATTACTCAAAATTCATGTAAATTAGATGTGTGCTTGGTTGCTTGGCTCTCTTTACCCAATCAATATTATAGCTTTGACAAGCTTAGAACTATCCAGTAAGTTACCTGGTGGATGATGTGAGACTTGTTCAGCACTATATATTAATCTCTCAGTTGATTTAGCTGTTGAATCATCAGTAACCTCTTCACCATCTTCTTCTGTCTTCTCTACTGGCATGTCCCATGAACAATGAAATGTTTCACCAATAATTGGGTTGTAGGGTTTCTTAGCTACTGAGCCCTACAAATCAAAATTATGATTCATGATTATTTATTAGTGCTCAAATAACAACTTATTTCTGTTTTAATATGTTCATCACTAACCCAAGCTTAAAAATACAGATAATAAATGCATCTTCTGGGCCAATATAAAACATAAAAAATTACAGTCTATTTTGCTTTCAGGTATATAAGTAATAGTTAAGGCTATACACGTATAAAAAACACATATTGGGTTCCAAAAGCATCTATTCTACCTCATATACTGCACTGTTATGTTTTAAATATACTATATATACCTGTCGACCAGCATGAAATGATGTTAAATACCATTCTAATACAGCTAACATTCTAGATTCAGCATCACTCTTTTCAGGTATTCTTAAAAACATAAAACACATACATTCAGAAATACATGTGGTGGTTAAAACTTAATTCTATCATGCTAAAATGATTGACACAATTAAATGGAGACAAGTATCAAGGGTTGTGTATGTGTCAGATATATGTGCCAAGCTTTAAGCTGTCAATTTAGCATTCAATAATATCTTATTGATCACAATGAATATTCTTACTTTAAAAACATATCCGGATGTGCCATACAATCAGCAAACATTTCTAATAAAGATCTTCTTTCTAATATAAACGTTGGTAAAACTACCTAGAAAATAAAACATTTCTAATAAAGATCTTCTTTCTAATATAAATGTTCTAAAACTACCTAGAAAATAAAACATTTCTAATAAAGATCTTCTTTCTAATATAAATGTTGGTAAAACTACCTAGAAAATAAAACATTTCTAATAAAGATCTTCTTTCTAATATAATTGTTAGTAAAACTACCTAGAAAATAAAACATTTCCAATAAAGATCTTCTTTCTAATATAAATGTTGGTAAAACTACCTAGAAAATAAAACATATCTAATAAAGATCTTCTTTCTAATATAAACGTTGGTAAACTACCTAGAAAACAGAACATAGCTAATAAAGATTTTCTTTCTAATATAAATGTTGGTAAAACTACCTAGAAAACAGAACATATCTAATAAAGATCTTCTTTCTAACATAAATGTTGGTTCTAATATAAATGTTGGTAAAACTATCTAGAAAACAAAACATTTCCAATAAATATCTTCTTTCTAATTTAAACGTTGGTAAAACTACCTAGAAAATAAAACATTTCTAATAAAGATCTTCTCTCTAATATAAAAGTTGGTAAAACTACCTAGAAAATAAAACATTTCTAATAAAGATCTTTTTTCTAATATAAAAGTTGGTAAAACTACCTAGAAAATATAACATTTCTAATAAAGATCTTCTTTCTAATATAAAAGTTGGTAAAACTACCTAGAAAATATAACATTTCTAATAAAGATCTTCTTTCTAATATAAACGTTGGTAAAACTACCTAGAAAATATAACATTTCTAATAAAGATCTTCTCTCTAATATAAACGTTGGTAAAACTACCTAGAAAATAAAATATTTACAATAAAGATCTTCTCTCTAATATAAAAGTTGGTAAAACTACCTAGAAAATAAAACATTTCTAATAAAGATCTTCTTTCTAATATAAAAGTTGGTAAAACTACCTAGAAAATATAACATTTCTAATAAAGATCTTCTTTCTAATATAAACGTTGGTAAAACTACCTAGAAAATATAACATTTCTAATAAAGATCTTCTCTCTAATATAAACGTTGGTAAAACTACTTAGAAAATATAACATTTCTAATAAAGATCTTCTTTCTAATATAAACGTTGGTAAAACTACCTAGAAAAAAAAATATTTACAATAAAGAAAAATAAAAAAAAGCATCCTTTTTCTGCTATCAACGCTTGCAATATCTTATGAGATCCTCTTTAAATCAAATTTAAATTATCATAAAATCTGATGCGACTTTACATTTTGTTCACGAAATGAAATTTTGAAAGGCATACCTTGGTGAGATCCATGCCTAGTTTGAGCTGTGATAATAAGTGTAAAATAATAGATTTATGTTCCTCAACACCATTTAATTCAGAATCAGTATATTCTGTTTCATCTTCTACTTCCTCATCATGGTTAATTTGTTCTATAGCTGGTATCACATCTGAAACAAACAAAGAAATTAATTTTTACCATGAAACAGGTCTTTGAGAACACTTTCAAGCAGGATATATCTACCTGTATATATTAGAGCATAGCTCTGCTGATGGTCTTTCTCATCTGTAGCTCTAGGGACAACATTTTTAAATTAAGCCTCAAAGAATAGGATATATTTCTGGATTATTCTCTGGTAGTGATGTTTCTTGAGGTGTCTTTGGTGTTTTGGGGAAGAACTTGTAGAATAAAGTTTGTGTAACTGATACTTACTGTCTTGTTTTAGTTCTGGACTATGTAAAGGAGCTGAAGTTATAGATGAATAACTTTCTACTGTTGAATGAGTACTATGTATACTACTTGTTCTTCTTAAGGCTGAACTACAAAGATACAAATTTAAAGTCTGACTAACATACAATGTATGACTGACAAGTGTTCTGAATGTTAACCCTTGTCAAGATGGCAATTACTGAACAGGAGCAATAAGACTATTCAACAAATAAGTTCTCTGTTTACGAGATTATAATACTTACAATGCTCTTTGTTTAGGAGGTGTATTATATTTATAATATAAATACTTACAATGTTCTTTGTTTAGGAGGTGTATTATATCTATAATATAAATACTTACAATGTTCTTTGTTTAGGAGGTGTATTATATCTATAATATAAATACTTACAATGTTCTTTGTTTAGGAGGTGTATTATATCTATAATATAAATACTTACAATGTTCTTTGTTTAGGAGGTGTATTATATTTATAATATAAATACTTACAATGTTCTTTGTTTAGGAGGTGTATTATATTTATAATATAAATACTTACAATGTTCTTTGTTTCGGAGGTGTGATCATGGCAGCGGGAGGTATATGGTGATTTGTAGATGCCTGTAAAACATAAATTTAGGTAAATTATATATCCTGCTCCTATAACCATTAGCATTGGTGGCTTTAACGCTTGTTTTTTGTTTCGACCAACACAAATTCAACTTATAAATATCATTATACATACCAATATTCATGCATAATGGGTTCAAAAAATCATTGAAAAACAAAAATGAATACTATAAAAAAAACAATATATTTAATAAATACGTCCTCCACCATTGAAAGCCAGATCTAATAGGTGTTTTAATGAGAACCTATATTAGCAAGGTAAGGTATAAAAGGGGTACAAATATTGTAATTCATGAAATCATAGTAGATATTTTTTACTCAATATTTTGAAATTATGGGAAGGATTTTCATCATGGTCATCATATCTTCTCATTTGCAATGTTCATAGGAAACTTAATTTGTACATTAAATTAGTGAATTACAATTTTGTATCCAATTCAAAGGGATTGTAAACTTTGTATGTGTATTGGGGACACTGTTACGTTAGCTTCAATTTGCGCCATTTCAATTTCCATTCTGGCGTCTGTGGATCTTGCAATTCCACTAACGCGTTTTTGACGTCACTAACAGTGATCTGCATAGATATCAATAGTAGCTTCCGGTAGATCACTATCAGCGACGTCATAAACTGCATTAGTTTTAGTGGAATTGCAAGAATCACAGATGTCGGAATGGAAATTGGAATGGCACAAATAGATGCTATCAGTGTCCCCGATACACATACAAAGTTTAGAAAATCACTTTACGATCCCTTTAATTCTCAGATAAGAAAGAAAGATAAATCTATAGAAAATGTCAACCACTTAAAGAAATTAACAAACCCATACCATTAGCACCTTCAGAATAAGACATGGCCAATAAGCATTTGATAAATGTCTTTTAAAATAATTTTTGATATGAAAATGCAAAGCTGCACCTTAGTACCTCTGCCAAAGCTTAATTTCCTGAGCTCAAAGCTTAGAAAATACTAGCCTCTTACTCTAAATGAAGTAGGCTTTCTATAAATATACTGAAAGGAAAGAATGACAGCTACAACAACAATCTATATGATGTCATAATGTACCACAGGCAACCAAAATGTAAATGCAAATAAGATCTTGAAGATGGGTTCCCTTATTTTCATTTTTTATGCTACTAGGCCTACTTATACTTCATATGTCTAGGGCTGGGCCAAATAATTGAAATAATCCATTATTGACGCTACAAATTTTTTATTCCGATTATCGATTATGAAATTACAATTCCTAGTCAAATTTTCTTTTAACATTATTTGTTACATGATTATCAGACAAGTCACAACCATTTAAAGCATGCTGATAATAAAAAATTCTAGACATTACTTCAGTTTCAGTAATACACGAACAAATGTAGATCAGATGTTTTTTTCAATTAAATATTTTGATTATTAATCGATTATTGATTGGTAGCCTGCCTTCGATAATCGATCTCAATTTAGTAATCGATACCCAACCCTACATATGTCCATTAACATATAATTTGCTTATTTATTGGAGAATTAGATTAGAAACACCAAAAATATAAGAAAACCCATCTTTAATATCATGATAAGGTACGGTACTAAACAAAACTAAAGGTGCAGACTTGACTAACACAAATATATCATGCTCCCTATGTTTATAATCATTTGGTTCTCCTTTGCTGTCACCCCAAGTCTATTTCGCATGCATTATGGACAATCAAATTAACTCGTTTGGTAAAATGTAGATGACAAATTACCTGTTTAGCTTGAAGGATTTGAAGACACTGATGTAAACATTGCATAGTTGCTACAGATGTTGCCTTTAATAGCAACAGGTTCTGGAAATAAGAAAAATCAAAACGCCTTTGTGTAAAATTTGTTAAATACATGTACTCATTGACATGACTGAATTATGTTCCCATGGCAACAATCTTTTTCTGATGTGCTTCTTACTGATTTTTTGATTGGTGGGTTCTGCTCTTCAAATTCATGGAATCAACCAGAAGATTTCAAAGTGTTTTCAAAATTAAAGTAGGTGTAGAATTCAAAATGGCAGAAAATGAAATAGTTCTGAACAGTTTGATTGAAACCCGCTACAAGAAAGCACTACCTAGATCTGGGGTTTTCAACTTGGGGGACATGTCCCAGACTGGAGACATTTGGACATTTTCCAGGGGACACAAACTGAGCTATACGTATAAAAAAAACATTGTAATATTGTGTATTATCTGAGTGGATATGCATGCAATGTTCACTGTCAGCAACGCATTAAAAAACAAAATGCTGTAACTTTATCATGCTTCAAAATTACATGTTTTCAATGACTTCCTCTGACAATTCAGTGGACATGGACATTTCCTTGAGCTTAATTGGGTACACTTGAGAAAACCAGTTGAAAACCCAGGACCCAGATCTTCCTCATAGTGCAGGATAAAAAATATGTGAAAATTTTCTAAGAAATACCATCTCTATTTTGTTAGGCAACTGATCAAAAACTATGAATATTCAAAGAATATCTGTCAGTAAGAAATGGTGATTAATATTAATATGAATATGTATGTAAGTTGTACCTCTATGTCCAAAAAGCTGACCAAGATGTTAATATTATATGATTTAAGGATTGTTTAGCAATCTGATTAAATTACATACTTAAGCAATTTCGTATTTTCTTAATCTAAATTTTTCATGAGACATTTAGGCCTATTCAACAAATTGAAATTAAAGAGAGTGATAATATGAACAATATTTAACCTATAAATGTATACTCTCAGGTCAATATAAACTTTGGTTTGATTCTGTAAAAATAATAATAAATTCTGATTTGATACAAAATTTTCTGAATGAATGACAAATTTTCAGAAAAAAAAAAAACATGACATGTAGAACTGTATTTTAATCAGATTGCATTCGTTAAAAGAAGAGAAAAGAAAAGAAGATATTTATAATTTAAAAACTTACCTTATCCAAACTTGTTAAATATTCACCAGATTTTGGTAAATCCTATAAAGAAAAAACGATTTTTTATCAAAAAATAGATCGATTTTATAAAAATATGGATGTATCCATTGTATCCAAAACCAATTCTTACTGTACAAATTTTGTAAATCCACCTCAAAACCTTTTTAAAAAAATCAAATATAGAGAGTAAGAGAACAAAGTTTGTTTGTTTTACACTTTTTAGCAAAAGGTATTACCACAATAGCAGCAATTTGCCGTGACTGGTGTGACTGATGAGTCTCGGCAATTCTGTGAGCGACCATGAAATGGAGTGCACTCTCATCGAGACAACGTTTCATAGACTTGACATGTCCGGCCTTTAGATTACATGCTAGTTGCCCAAATTAGAGAAAATAAGATGTTGCATCATGCCAAGAACTGCAAAGCAAAGATGCCAACATCTTCAGGCCTGTCTGATCATAACAGTAGTCCTACTTCCAAAAATAAAATTGTATGACACCCAGAGAGTTCTCAATTAGTATAAATGCTACTGTAGGCTTCCCAGGAGCTCTTGCTCCGTGAATGCAGGGTGTGCCCAAATTAATGTAATCTAAAGCCTGTACACAGAATGAGAATATTTCATTGAAATAGGCATCTCCAACGCGTGTATTTTAGTGAGATACTCATTATATAAAACCAATCGCATTGGGCTTATTTCAGAAAATTTGTCTTGGTAGAAAACAAAACAAAGACATTATCATAATATAATATTAAAAAACAAAAAAATTACCTCAATTCTTGTATCTAAACTTCTAGAATAATCTTCTACTTCTATTAAATATTCTTTAGCTTCTAATAATGTATCAGAAGATATTGGTTGATCTATAGTACTGGTTTTTCTATGTGATCTTGTGCTGTAATATATCATATGATTATCTAGTTGCATGGGGTCATATCCAAAATAGTTCTGTAACTAGACCTAAGGCCATTCTAATCTTTTCCGTTGCTTTTGTGGCAGTTAACCCTTTCAACCCAAGAGGCCGGTATACCGGCTCATCCTTATGTCATATACCTACAAGCCGGAAACCACCTGTTGTCAAGTGACGTCATACAATGTTAATGCAATACACTTTAAGAAATATTGCTGGGAACTCAGGGTATATGACGTTTTATCCAAAATATTGTCAGGGTTCAAAGGGTTAGTTCAACACTGCTATCTATTATTCAGCTATATGTAAGAGTTTTCAAAATTAAACACTGTCCATTGGTGCATGTAGATTTAAATATGTTTAAATAACAAACATAAGCTTACCTAACAACTACTGGTGCATGATGAAGGTTCTCATTTGAACTAGTATGAGGTCTAATAGTGGTAGGAGTACCCTCTAATACAGGAGTTCCAGTAGGCACTACAGAATGCTGAAATTAATGAAAACAAAACATTGTATATCCAGTGGTGTTTTCACCCGAAAATTGAGGAATTGGTTGTATTACATGGCATACAATCCAATAAAATTGCTACTTCACTAACGTCTGTGATACAATAAAACTTTTTATTGGTCAAAATATTACATATAGTTTTTAATAGCTTGACATTGTGAAGATGTTGGAAATCAGAAAGGTTAATATTTCGGTTAAATGTTTTAGTTTTTTTTTAAATTCACATTAATTTCTCCAACACTTGAATTAAGGAATAAATATAAGTTCTGGCATAGTCTATCAAACAAATGTGATTGATCTGATTTGTGGACAATACCTATATTAGGATGACAGTGCTTATAGTAGCAGGAAGTCACGTAAACCACAAAAAAATAGCTTTGAAATAGCAGACAGCAAGTGACAAGGCTAATTCTTGCTGTCCTGTTTCAATAAACAACATCAGTAATTACCTGTGCTATGGTAGCTGTATGATATTCTGATGTTGATCTCAGTCTATCAATCCATTGTTGTCTTTCTCTAGCATCTGATGCTATAAATAATTTCAATGTTAGAATCACGGTTACATCACAATAATCATTTACTAATCAAAAATCTTGTTAGACCTTTTTTAAAGGGGCTCATTCACTGCCAATTCAACAAATCATCTTTAGTTTCAAAAGACAATCAGTAATAGTTGTTCACAGCTCACTGTTGAAATAAGAGCCTTCAAGTCTATGTGTAAATTGCGTGCACATAATAATCATCATGGTTTGAAAGGTGATGGATGATGCTTCTCCTACTGTGCCATATATATATACTGTAAGGCTAGAAATTAATGCATCAACAAATTAATGCGACATGGGGTATAGAGACTAAAATGCGAATACAAATTAATGCGATCTGCGATAGGTGTCGCATTTTTTAATATCATAAAAATGAAAATGGCTTCCCGGAAGTATGATGACTGGTGCTGTATTCACCTCTAATCTTATCAATTAACGGTAAGCCGAATTCTACAAGTGTTAAAGGGCCATTCTGCTTTTTTGAAAAAAGTTTCCATTGTCAAAAAAATCACAAATGCTACCTGAGAGTATTTTAAAAGTATGCTTATTGTATCTCTATATCTTCTTGATCAAACTGAAGTTGGTTTTAAAGGGTTAATTACGAACAGGGAGTACTTATTGTTCATTAAGCAATTTGACCTAGTTTTGGTGTCAAATGGCTCAATATTTCTAGCTGAAACCTTTTAAATATACAAGAGGGACATTTCTCTACTATTAGGCGTTTATTTTACTCAAATCCGTTCAGTAGTTTCCTATCAGCGTCCAAAAAACATAACACACTTAAAAACCTTACGTAAGGTTTTTAAAAATTTTAGCATGTTTTTAGCGTTTAAAAATTAATGGCTGGATTTTTCTAGTTAAAACTTTCAGATACATTAAAGGGCACTTAGTTACAGATTTTGGTGTAAAGTTTTCACAAATTTGAGCAAAAAAAATTTTTGACCTACAAAAAATTCAGACTGTCCCTTTAAATGAAAGAAGACATGAACAATGGTCAAGTGAAAATCTTTTGTCATTGATTACTAATCAGCTTCAAATTTAGAGATTACCTAATTACTTAATCCAGCCTGGTCTCAATTTAAATACTTGACCTATATTACCTTTTGTCCATCATTTGATGTTATTTTCATTGTTGAGATGCTTAATTTTTTATTGTTTTGTGAATTTTGTTTAACTTACTATATATGAAATAAAAATTATTTTAAAATCATAACTTAATATGTCTTTACTAAATTGTGTGAAATACAACAAATATCGATGTTAACTAATGTCAGCCATATTTGAAAGGGACATAACTCCATATAATTCACTTGGAAATATGTATTTTAAAATGCGGATACAAATTAATGCGATCGCGGATAGGTCGCATTTAACGCATTAATTTCTATCTCGCAATAATTTGTAGCCTTACAGTATAGAAAAGTCATTTTACTTCTGAGGAATACACAACTTTATTCAAAACTCAAATCATCTCTATAAGATAGTGGACCACGGCCATATACGCCTAACGAAAAAGTCGAAAAAGGAAAAAATTTAATCAGGAGAAAACTAAACTTTCTCAAACCTTTCGATTTAGGTCCAATAACATCCATTTTAAGTTTCATCAAAATCGGTTGAAAACTAAGAGAGTAATAGCATATTTAAGATGTGGGGCAAGGGCAATAACTCTGCTTGTAACGATCGAAAATAGCTCAAATTCGAACTTGATCTTCGTTTTCTGAATATAAATACACATATCAAATTTCATTTGATTCCGTCAAAAACTCTAGTTTTTAGAGCGTTTACGAGCAAATGTTGATGGACGAACCGACGGATTTGGGGCAAGGGGAATAACTCTGCTCCTAACGATCGAAAATAGCTCAAATTCAAACTTGATCTTCGTTTTATGAATATATATACACATATCAAATTTCATTTGATTCCGTCAAAAACTCTAATTTTAAGAGCGTTTACGAGCAAATGTTGACGGACAGACCGACGGACGAACAGGGGTGACTACAATATACGTCCTCATAGAGAGATGAGGGCGTATAAAAATGACAACTGTTTCCCTGAAATTATCGGGAGAGTGAAATATACGATGGGAGAAATATATAATGGGACTTCAATACTGGTATTAAGAATGGTTATTCTATATCTAATCTCTTAACAATTTTTCCTTTATTAACTGAGGGATTCTACGGCACAGTCGGTTAAAGTGTTGTTCAATCTTTTACAGAAATGGAGGTTGTTGTGTTTGATATTCTGTTTTCCATCAGAGTGTGAAATTCCCATAACCTTAAATAAGTCATCTTTATTCATAATTCCAGTCTGTAAATGAGTAAGGATAATCAGTGTAAGATCAATACCAAGAGGTTTGGCCAAGGACCAGCTGATAGAACCTAAGTTGTTATCCTTGTAAAATATAGATGTTTTTCTTTCTATCTCTCTTACCTCTTAGTCTATAAATATCTCCATTGGCAGCATTAACAGTGAATGTCTGAGAATCTTCTTCTGATGGAGAAATCACAGACGCCTGAAACAAAAGAACATTGAGTGTTGATAAAACCAAAATTCATTTTATCCGGAACTCCAGGTAATATAATTTTATGTATATTGTATATGACAATTACATTATGCAATGTCATTTGGTTTCACATGACACTCAGGTATACATCACAAGCACATGTTTTGGATGCTATTTTGATTAACAGAAATACTTTGTTTTCAAAACACGTTATGCAAATTAGAACAATAGTTAAATTACTTACAGCTAAATGAATAGAGCCTCTGGGGCGTTGTTTCTTGTGTTCTTCTTTCTGAAATATATTCAACATACGTATATATGACTTTAAGGAAATGCAATGCCAATCTTTGGACTTTTACATACCGTAGCAATATGTTGTTAATTTCAAATTAATTATGAACAGATTGACAATACTGTGTTTTCCTGACAGGGTTTGACTATGACACTAAATGTGTACAAATAGAAATAATCACCTCAAAATATTCCAAGAAACCAGAGTCTGGGTCTAACACAAACCATCTATATTGCCATCCTTTCATAACATTGGTATATTTAAATAACTGGCCCTCTAAAGCTTGCCTGGAAATGGAATTCATCATTAAATATTAACATTAGGACTACAAGATTTAATAGAAAGATAACCATATAGGCTACCCAACGGTAAAAATACGCTAAATTTAGGGCCAGTTGTAAAATGAAAACTTTTATTGTGCTTAAACAAGAAAGTTGAATAAAGTTCTTACCTTGGAGACATTTTCTTATCTTCTTCTGTTTCAAATTCCTATAAACAAACAAATTGACTGTTAACACTGTAGGGATTTTACTAGAATATTTTATCATCTTCACTTTTTCTGGTTAGGTATTTTGTAAATTATATTTGTGCTCTGCAGGTTGGATATGAAAATGAGGAAAATATCATTCTAACCCATCATATTAAAAGTCAATTCTATTCAACTCCTGTACTTGTGGTCAGATAGTGTAATAACCTCCTACTTAACCATTGGAAAGTTTATTTTCAAACCTTTTAGCATTTTGTTTTTGTCATTTCAATTCATTTATTAATCATCGATTTTTAGTTTCAGTGCTAGTGCTTAGGAATTACATTTACACTTACAGATAATAGGCTATATATTTTTAAGATAATCTTATAGATTTTTAAGTTAGTGATAGTCACACTTTGTTGAATTAACTTTATTTCCATCCTACTTACCACTTTTACCCACTTGACTTCTCCAGCTCTAGCCTATAAATAGTGTCATCAAATGCACTAACGAAATAAATAGGTCAAATGAAAACAATTTTTGAAAAAGTTTATTTATATTTTAGGCCTAAGGCTAAGCTTCCAGAAATAAATGCATTTAGGCTATAATCTTTATCAACAAACTCCTAACTGGAGAAATAATTATGATGTGCAATCGAAAGACGAAAATAGCTTATATAACATATCAACAAATCTATATCCGGTGATAAAATGTCGTCTGACACACCTACCTGAGCTCTCTGCATCACAGCCATCACTTGTAATCTTTCAGTCTCAGTCAAACTTGATAAATCCGGCAGTGCAAAGGTCGAGATCGTCAAATCTTTCTCTGTGGCAGCCATGTTGATCACGTTACTTCTTCCAATCAAAACGCCCGGTGAGTTATGGTGCAGAAAAAGACTCTACGACAAAATCCCGAAATAGGTTAAAATAATTGACTATCAATTTGATTTACAAGATTTAGGAAAAAAGCCAATGCAAGGGAAATATTCTAGTGATTGATTAATTTGTGGACAAAAGCAAGGGTACGCTACTCTTATCAAAATATAAAATATTCGAGATCTTTTGCGTACACCAACTTTCACTAAAACTCGATTGTAAATGAGATACGGTTGTATAAAAATACAATCGTTTATTAAGTTGTGAAACGAAATTGTTCAAGAAGATTGAAAAGTGACATGTGTTTCAAGAAGACTGAGTATGACCTGCCTTTCTAGCTAATAGGTTAATGTACTCAAATCCAATAACGTCTTAGGACTTGTTTGAAAGGTACACGCTTCGACAAAGACTATAGGCTAATGCTCACTCTTCTTGGACAACCAGGGGGCATTTTCACAAATTGTTATCATCGAGTTCTTAAATTTCTTGATCTTTGATCGTTTCTAAACGGATCAGACCATTTACCGGACCATGGTTGGTAGTTAACCTTCTCATCCAGCAGCAGCGATATCGCAAACTAGGTAGTTATTGGTAGTATAATAGTTGGTAGTAGAAGTAGTTGGTAGTTCGATTGGTTCTACAGGATGGTACTTTGATGTTGGTTTGGTAATTTTAAAATTACCGGACCATTTCAATTAGGCCTAATATAAGACCAATCTTCATAAAGCGTCAGTCTAATTAAAATCAGACCCTAATTTCGTTTTATTTAAAAAAAAACGAACGAACGAAATTAGGGTCTGATTTTAATTAGACTGCATAAAGCGTCTGGTCTCATTTGAGATTCGGCTAACTAGGCAGCTCTGCTACAACCAATCGAAATATCTACACGTGAAAATTTGTTATTGAAACTGTTACTAAATTAACGAATTTCTGTGCGGTTTATCAATTATGCTTGGTCGGTAAGTTTATTTCTGGAATACCTCTAGCATTGGTAAATTGTGATTAAGTTGATTGACCAATTGCATGGAATGAATGGGATTAGCCTGTATAGTATGCATTCGGCAATCCTCGGCTGATTCCGGTACCCTACGAATCGGCCGATGTTAAGACGAGTGGTATAGTATGCTGTCTAATTATGTGATTTGTGATGAATCTAAGAAGTAGTATTCCTTTTAAGCGACGGTGTCCAAAGCATACAAACAAAATCAAATAAACCCATAAAACTATGTATAATTTCCAATACCATTATAGGTTATTATTGAAAAACGCTTAACATTTCAGTAAGCGTTTTTCAATTATTGTATATAAACATAGTTTTCTGGATTTATCAGATTATGTAGGTAATCTGTTGTATAATTATGCCACCAAGTAAGTCCCCTGATGAATATACATACTCCTATTGACCAAGTTTGAAAATTTAGATTTTTTGTTCATTCTAAGAGGTTGTATTCCTTTAAATAATGAATGGCGATTTTCAACAATTTTCCGATCTAGTGGCTGCGAGAGAATTTACACCGTAACAACCCAACACAATTTGTTTATCTCAGCGAATTATTGGGGAAAATGAGTTAGGGCGCATATATGATATGCAAAAAGTTCAATTCAAATGTTGGATTGACCGCTCCGCACTGAACGGTGAACACTTCTTTAATGTTGCATTGGGGTTTTTTTTAAATTCAAATGGTTTAGTTTGTAAAATATTTTAATCCTAAATTTAACACAATGAATGATGACATCAACCATTTTATACATTTTTAATCAGCACCCCCTGGTCCACCCATCATACCACCCATACCACCCATCATTCCACCTCCCATAGTACCACCAGGTTGTCCCCCAGGCTGACCTCCGGGTTGTCTACCAGGCTGACCTCCGGATTGTCCCCCAGACTGACCTGGTTGTCTCCCAGGCTGTCCTCCGGGTTGTCTCCCAGGCTGTACACCTGGTTGTCCCCCAGTTCGTCCTGGTCGATTTCCACCTTGTCCGTTTGGTGGGCATGGGGTTACAGGATATTGCCCCTGACTTCCAGGACCACCCGGATAACTTGGATAGCCAGGTACACCAACCCCCCCTGGGCCACTTGGATAACCTGACCCACCAGGACTCCCAGGACCGCTTGGATAACCAGGCACTCCAGTTCCACCAGTTCTACCAGGAACGCCAGAGCCTCCTGGACCTCCTGGTCCACCTGGGTAACCTGGACCTCCGGGACCACCTGGGTAGCTAGGGCCCCCAGGACCACCAGGTCCACCCGGTCCACCCGGTCCACCTGGATAACCAGGTCTTCCCGAGCCACCAGGTCTACCAGGTCCTCCAGGACTTCCAGGCCTACCTGGATAACCAGATCCTCCTGGACTTCCGGGTCCACCTGGGTAACCAGACCCTCCAGGACCACCAGGTCCACCCGGTCCACCTGGATAACCAGGTCTTCCCGAGCCACCAGGTCTACCAGGTCCTCCTGGACTTCCGGGTCCGCTTGGGTATCCAGAACCTCCAGGACCACCAGGTCCACCCGGTCCTCCAGGACTTCCAGGCCTACCTGGATAACCAGATCCTCCTGGACTTCCGGGTCCACCTGGATAACCAGATCCTCCTGGACTTCCGGGTCCACCTGGATAACCAGATCCTCCTGGACTTCCGGGTCCACCTGGGTAACCAGACCCTCCAGGACCACCAGGTCCACCCGGTCCACCTGGATAACCAGGTCTTCCCGAGCCACCAGGTCTACCAGGTCCTCCTGGACTTCCGGGTCCGCTTGGGTATCCAGAACCTCCAGGACCACCAGGTCCACCCGGCCCTCCAGGACTTCCAGGCCTACCTGGATAACCAGATCCTCCTGGACTTCCGGGTCCACCTGGGTAACCTGACCCTCCAGGACCACCCGGTCCACCTGGGTAACCAGGCCTTCCAGAGCCACCAGGTCTACCAGGTCCTCCAGGACTTCCAGGCCTACCTGGATAACCAGATCCTCCTGGACTTCCAGGTCTACCTGGGTAACCAGATCCACCTGATCCACCGGGTCCTCCGGGGCCACCAGGGCTACCGGGATAACCAGGCTTTCCTGAGCCACCAGGTCTACCAGATCCTCCGGGTCCACCAGGGTAACCAGATCCTCCGGGACCACCAGATCCGCCAGGTCCTCCGGGGTAACCAGATCCTCCAGTTTTACCAGGTCCGCCAGGTCCACCGGGTCTGCCAGGGTAACCAGACCCACCGGGTCCTCCAGGTCCACCAGATCCTCCGGGTCCACCAGGGTATCCAGGGTAACCAGATCCTCCAGTTTTACCAGGTCCGCCAGGGTAACCAGATCCTCCGGGACCACCAGGTCCGCCAGGGTAACCAGTTTTACCAGGTCCGCCAGGGTAACCAGACCCACCGGGTCCTCCAGGTCCACCAGGTCCACCGGGGTAACTAGACCCTCCAGGTCCACCAGGGTAACCAGATCCTCCGGGACCACCAGGCCCGCCTGGGTAACCAGTTTTACCAGGTCCGCCAGGGTAACCAGAACCACCGGATCCTCCAGGTCCACCAGATCCCCCGGGTCCACCAGGGTAACCAGATCCTCCAGGTCCACTCGGGTAACCAGATCCTCCAGTTTTACCAGGTCCGCCAGGTCCACCGGGGTAACCAGATCCTCCAGGTCCACCAGGGTAACCAGATCCTCCAGGACCACCAGGTCCGCCAGGGTAGCCAGACCCTCCAGGTCCACCAGGGTAACCAGATCCTCCGGGACCGCCAGGTCCACCAGGGTAACCAGATCCTCCGGGACCGCCAGGTCCACCAGGGTAACCAGACCCTCCAGGTCCACCAGGGTAACCCGACCCGCCGGGTCCTCCAGGTCCACCAGATCCTCCTGTTTTACCAGGTCCGCCAGGTCCACCGGGGTAACCAGATCCTCCAGGTCCACCAGGGTAACCAGATCCTCCAGGACCACCAGGTCCGCCAGGTCCACCGGGATAACCAGATCCTCCAGTTTTACCAGGTCCGCCAGGTCCACCGGGGTAACCAGATCCTCCAGGTCCACCAGGGTAACTAGATCCTCCAGGACCACCAGGTCCACCAGGTCCACCAGGGTAACCAGATCCTCCGGACCCACCAGGCCCACCTGGGTAGCCAGATCCTCCAGGTCCGCCAGGGTAACCAGACCCGCCGGATCCACCAGGTCCACCGGGATACCCAGATCCTCCAGGTCCGCCACTATTGCCATTGTTTCCGTTATACCCTCCATAAGACCATTGACCATTACCGTTGTTGTTTCTGCCAGGATTTCCATTAGAATTTCCATTCTGTCCATTTGGGTTTCCATTCTGTCCATTTGGATTTCCATTCTGTCCATTTGGATTTCCATTCTGTCCATTTGGATTTCCAGACTGTCCATTTGGATTTCCATATTGTCCATTGGTATTTCCGTTTTGTCCATTTGTGTTTCCATTCTGTCCATTTGGAATTATTGGAGCATTTGGATCTAAGCATACTAATTGAGTAGGATTAAATTCAGTCCCTTTTGTGCAATTAATTATATAAGGGATGTCATTGGCACAATTCAGAAACCGAGTGGGATCATTTGGATGAGGAAATAGTCCATTTGGTTGCGGACAACTCTGACCACTGAAACAGGTTACAAATTCTGCTGTATTGCATCTTCCCAGTTTTTTATCAAATCTGTTTCCTTCGCCACAGGTTTCTTTGGTGTAATATTTGCGTTCATCACATTTGTAGAAATATTGGCAATCGGAAGGATATTCAAATAATCCATGGCTTGGACACCGAAAACATAAACCATTGGTGACCAGACCTGAAGAACAATAATATTCAAACTGTTAGTAACAATAACGTTCAAAACTAGGGCTTGTCTTGAAAGTTAACAACGTCCTCTGCCAGTTGTCAAAAATGATAATATTTTGAATAACGATCATACAAATTTAATTATGTCGTACACCGATTTCCAAAGATCACACCCAGTTTTGAAGAAATCGGTTGAAAATTAGCTTCTATAGTGCTCGTGAACGCGATTTTACAATCACAAGTGCAGTAACTCAAAAAATGTTTATCGAAAATTTTATAACTTTACCGAGTTCTTATCAAATTCTAATGATCACAGCAAATTTTAAAAAAATCGGTTAAAAACTAACTTCTGTTGGGCTTTTGAATAAATTTTGACTTTGTAAGTCAGAGGGCAATAACTCAAAAAAACATTCCTCGAAATTGCGTCAATTTAGAATTTGTCCGAAATCTTTTCAATTCCAATGATCACTCTTAGTTTCATTAGAATCGATTGAAAACTTTTCGGCTCACAAACAATTTCTAACAAATTTCGACTCGTTTTAACAATGTCAAAAACCGTTAACTAAAAATTCAAATTCAATCAAATTTGAACTTGACCGAGATATTAACATCATTAGCATCATATTAAGTTAAGTCATCAAATTCAGATAAAAACTGCAGTCTCTTCCGACGGACGAACCAACGGACAGGGGCGACAACGATACACGCCCACATATCAGTGTGAGAGTGTAAACGGGTATAATAGCCTAATACAATCATCTAACTAAACCATTGTGGATTTAAACAACAAATTGTTGAATGGTGTAAACAACTTGCCCCACTCGCCACATACGCCCACAATGCAGAAAAATTCCAAAGTATGCAACGGAACTCATCTGAAAATCTTGATTAACTTTCACTCAATACCACACTTTTTTAATTTACCCTTTGACCGCACAATTTGAGCTTATGGTGTATTTACGGGTAAAAACTTACCAAAAAAGACTAGTAAGCTGAAAA
The DNA here is from genome assembly GCA_029955415.1 of Lottia scabra. Classification (NCBI taxonomy): domain Eukaryota; kingdom Metazoa; phylum Mollusca; class Gastropoda; family Lottiidae; genus Lottia; species Lottia scabra. Next base: position 8,655,015 of record JARJEI010000003.1, on the reverse strand, counting down.
ATAGCCTCATTTCAGTTGAAATAAGGCACCTGAAATATACAACAAATGTAATATTTAAAGCGAATCAGAGTTGTTCATTTACCTTAACCGTACAAAGTATACAATTTTAAAGAAATAGGAAGATACGCGGATTTCAAATTTCTACCATAACCACGACAATACCAATGGCATATCACTCAACTGTCAACTCTGAGACGATTTCTGACTTTCAAGTTCAATTAGTGATATAATTATATGTAAGTATACAAAGGTACCATTAAAGGAATTGTAAAGTAATTTTCTAAACTTTGAATGTGTATCAGGTACACTGATATCATCAATTTGCACCATTCAAATTTATATTCCGACGTCTGTGGTTCTTGCAATTCCACTAAAACTTTACGCGTTTTATGACGTCACTGACGCAGAGATATATCAATAGAAGCTTCCGGTAGATCACTGTCAGTGAAAATTCCTATTCGGATACAGACATTTTGCTGGCTCTCCCAAAACTTTGTCATGCATTAATGGTGATGGTAATCGGAAATCGTTAAATGACTATTTATATAACAAAGGTCTAATTCAAATTTCGAAAAAGACTGCACGAAACGATTTGATGAAATGCAGATCTCTAATATTTCCTTCGCTAAAGAAATTAGCTCGTTTTAAGTTGAAATATTTAACCAATAGCGTCACGTCATGTTAGCATTATGTTCATACTATACATTTGAAATACTGACCAATGAGTTTGTTAGAATAAAAGAATAAAAGATACTTACTTTCAGCCTGTAAGGGTTATCCAATTGTATGAGGATGAAATTTGATTTTATTAGCGCTTCGAGGACTTATATACTTTGTTTTAGACAAATTTAAAAAAAAAAGAACCTGATCTGTTCTTTAAAGTCACAGTATGCAATAATCACCAAAACCAAAACTAAACACTAAAAGCAAAAAGTTTAACTTAAAGATCCTTTATTAGAAAACTTTGGTTCCTCACCTTTTGGACTCTTCGTACCCCTATTTTGTTCAAGCAATTTCCCGGTAGCCCTTCGCCCAACGTATAAGTAATATTAAGAGCCAACATGAAAGTCAAAAGATATTTGTCAGTTGATGGAGTTTGATTTAATCCGTTCTATACTTTTTGAATTGTCTGAGAGACTTCACAGGTACCCCTTATGGTGTTAGTTGGTACCCCAAGGGCTATAGAACCCCTGGTTGGGAACCGAGGACTTAAAATATTCTTATTTGGATAGTTTTTACAAAGGTCTTTCTGTGATACAAGCATATTTTGCGGGTGTGACTTCATTAAACACTTAGTTAAAGTGGAATTGCTGGAACCAAAAACAACTAATTGAAAATGGGAATGTTTCAAATTGATGCCAATAGAGTGTCCGATACAAATAGAAAAATTCAGAAAACCAATTTACAAGACATTAAGAATTATTGTTGTGAAAGAAAGAAGTGTCTATTAAGGACATCTTAAAGTGCCTTCATTCATATATTCCCTTCTAAAACATAAATTCAAACTGTCTGAAAAATATGTACAATTGAAGCATTTCCATTTTGTTCCATGATTCGGGAATATTTCAGACACCTATTCCTTAGTTAATTATTGATCATTGCCATCAATCATTGCATAAATGGGAGATATCTATTAAACCGTGTTCGATACATTGATAATTTTATGGTTGGGGATCAATCCTAGTCCGAAACTTGTTGACTCTTTCCTCAGCCTCCGATAGCTATTTGGACGGATATGACTGGGAGAGAGTCAGAAAAACTAGGCCCAAAACTTGCGATTTTCTGCACCTCGGCGGGTGCGGGGTTTTTAAACGTATTTATTTACCTCGTATCCACAAAACTTCGATATATTTGTAAAGATGGATGATTTTGTAGTTTAATCATACCACCATTATCCCCCTACACCATACAAGCAATGTATGCAAGTCCATCAAAGTTTTTTTCCCGAGAAATAAAATCTATCAGTCGCCATTGAATGCTGCAGGTGAAAAATCGTTTTTGTGGCCTAGTTTTTCTGACTCTCTCCCTATCTGTCCAAGTATCTATCAAAGACTGGGAAAGGAGTCAGCATGTTTCGAACTAAATCAATCCACGACAGAGCGAGATTGAGCTGAATCAGTAACCCGGTTCCCCTGAGCTGAATAAGTAACCCAGTGTTGTCAAAACAGCTTATTACAGGTGTTATAGAAGATACTCTCTTGTATAATGGGACTTTAATTTCAGTACATGAATCGGATGTATAGTTTCTGTGTACCTAAGGCAGAAATATTGCATGCTTTAAATGCAGTTTTTTTTTTTAAAGTTAATTGAAAATTGTTTTGAAAGTCAAACATGTTGGCACATTCTTTGCAGTCATTCCCTCTGTAGTGTAGAGTTTGTAGTTAGCCAGTGTGTAAGGTGTCCTTTAAAACCGCCAACCCAAATTAGAGATCATCACACATTTCTTTTTGGCTCATCTGTTCTTTTTGTCAAAGCTGAGATCTCAAAGTGTTGAAATATTAAGAAGTTCACTGAACAGACTTTAAAAAATGAAATGGAGTTTTACGTCCTGCTTTTCTGCACCTATATGGGCAAATGAAGAAGGACAAACGCCATGCAAGGGGCAAAGAGGGCAATTTTGCAAGGACAGCGGCATTAGCCTACTTTTATTTTCGATTTCCAACTCTCAAGGGATCTTTAACGTGCACAGCCAATAGCACACGGTTTATTGTCCTATCCGAACGACTAGACGCTTTTCCCATGTCTGCCCCTCCGACCTGCATCACTGACAGGGGGAAACCGGGTTGAAATATCCGAAGGTATCATCTCGACCCATGCCGGGATTGAAGAACAAACTTTAAAGAGATGGTAAAGAGATTTCCTAAATTTTAATGTATATCAGGGACGTTTTCCATCATTCCAATTTTCAAGAAGGACGCACTGGTTCCAACAAAGTGTCTGATTTAAAATCGGAATGGTGCAAATTGGTGCTATCAGTGCCTACGATATACATACTATTTTTAGAAAATCTCTTTACAAAGTACATGTACAGTTCGCCAATACAGTACAATACTCCTTACAATGGGGAGCTCGAGCCATGTCATACGACCCGACCAGATCTTAAGAATTCTCAAATTACCAAACCAACAGCACAGTACCATCCGATTGAACCAATTCAACTACCAACTACTACCACTACCAACAACAATTTTGTTTGCGATATCAGCTTCTGCTGGAAGCGAACGTTAACTTGTCATCCATCAACCAACCGACTCGAGCACGGCAAGTCTGCATAGATCAGGATATTTCATGTCGATTTTTGAAAACATGTTCAATTTGCCAGTCATACAGGTCGGGGACTGATATACTTTAAAAGAGTTTTGTTGTTCGGATGGGGTAATAAACTGGAAAGATGACCACTGTAAGGGTTTTCATTGCCAAGGACAAAACAAATCCAATCATCCTTCTGCACAGATTAAGGAAAGTACTCTTCGTATCAGGTTACCCTGACCAACTCAAATATCCAAATAGTAAATGTTACAGGGTAGAGGAATTTGTTACCAATTCTTGTTGGCATGTTTTACTAAATATACTGTTTGGTTGGTAAATATGACTTCAAGGAGTTAATTTACTTAGTAGATTAGTTTTAACTACGCTTAATATTTTTTTCACTGCACTAATGTCAAGTTTTGTGATATTTAGCAGTGACTTAACACGAAAGCACGAAAAGTAAAAACAGGTGAATAGCAAACCATTGAAGGAATGAAATTTCAAAGAGATCACCCTACGAAATAAAAAAGGATAAAAAATAGTCACCATCATATAAACAGGTTAGTCTAGGCTTTCAAACCTACTCACACCTTAAAGGGATATATCTCTATCAATTTATTTAACAGCTAACCGCCTTATCTTTCTAGCTTACCAGGGATGGTGTTTCAAAACAAGCTAGTGATAAATATATACTTTCCGAGCTGGGGCCTAATTCTCGAAAACTAAGATAAATTCAAATTTTAAGAAATACAGTTATCTCATTGGATAATAAAGCTATACACATGTATTTAAAATCAATTTTAGTAACTGACCAATCAGATGACTGGAACACTAAGATCATTGTAAGTTAAGTTATTGAGAATAAGGCCCCAGATAAATGAAATGAAATAATTGAAGTTTTAGGTACTATGTTACCCTCCATTCAAGTCCAATAAAGAGAGTAAGACTACTCTAATAAGAAATAGTTTTATGCACAGTCCAACATCAGTCCTATCCGACTAAACGCTTTCCCTCTATAAAGGTGAGTGGAAAAGGGGACCAGCATCGTTTAGCAAACCATATTGCCCATCAGATCCATTACTTACAGTGGATAATGACCAACGCTGCATGGCTCCAGAACTTAAAAGTAGTGTCTTCTACGTCTGAGAAAAAAAAAACCATCTAAAAAATTGTAGGTATTACGCATCAATATCCCTTTACTAAACTTAGTACAAATATCACTACTGGGAGGAAAGTGCAATGTTTGTATTGGTGGATACAAGGACAAATGGCCTAAAATAATGTGAGATTAACCACAATTTAGTATGTTGATTTGTGTATCATATACACACAACGAGAAGGTACAAAATTAAGTAGATAGGCTACTAATATTGAAAATAAAACGATTTAGCGAGTACTTCATCACCAACTAGCACCTAAGATTATAAAGGCGATAACGTATATTGCAGAGACTATATTGTAATTTATAATGCAGAGACTATGGTAACTTATATTGCAGAGACCATGGTAACTTATATTGCAGAGACTATGGTAACTTACATTGCAGAGACTATGGTAACTTAAATTGCAGAGACTATTGTAAATTATATTGCAGAGACTATGGTAATTCATATTGCAGAGACTATGGTATCTTATATTGCAGAGACTATGATAACTTATATTGCAGAGACTATGGTATCTTATATTGCAGAGACTATGGTAATTTATATTGCAGAGACTATGGTAACTTATATTGCAGAGACTATGGTAACTTATATTGCAGAGACTATGGTAACTTATATTGCAGAGACCATGGTAACTTATATTGCAGAGACTATGGTAACTTACATTGCAGAGACTATGGTAACTTAAATTGCAGAGACTATTGTAAATTATATTGCAGAGACTATGGTAATTCATATTGCAGAGACTATGGTATCTTATATTGCAGAGACTATGATAACTTATATTGCAGAGACTATGGTATCTTATATTGCAGAGACTATGGTAATTTATATTGCAGAGACTATGGTAACTTATATTGCAGAGACTATGGTAACTTATATTGCAGAGACTATGGTAACTTAAATTGCAGAGACTATGGTAACTTATATTGCAGAGACGGTGGTAATTTATATTGCAGAGACATCAGTAGTTAATAACAGTAGATATACCAGTAATTATTACCATAGAGAATTTGATAATATAAGTCACTGGAAAGGTAATTTGCATCTCCCTGAGTAAGTGATTTACATTTCAAAATCATTACTTTCCATTTCAGACAGCATATTATTTTTTCAGAGCAAATATTATTTACATTTCATAGGGTGCAGCAATTTACATTTCGGAGAACACAGAGAAAATAAAATAGTAATTTACATTTTTATAGATAACGGACTAATTGTCGTCCTAGAGAATAATAATATACATTGTAGTAATTTATATTTCAGAGAAGATAGTAATTTAAATTTCAAAGAACGTAGTAATTTATTTTTTCAGACATTAGTAATTCACATAATCAAATCAGTAATTTACATTTCAGAAATGTATAAATTAACAGAAGATAGTAAGATACATTTAATCATTGATATTTCACATTTTAGATTAATAATAATTTACATTTCATTTGCAGTTGTAATTTACATATCCGAGAAATACAATTTTACAGAAGATGATTATCTACATTTCATAATTGATATTTCACATTTTAGATTAATAATAATTTACATTTCAGAGGCAATAGAAAGATGTTTATTATAGAGAACAAGTAGACACGTAGAATATTTTGCCTAGCATAATTTATGTTGTAAGAAGATACTCATTACAAGAAGTATAAGGATGAAAAGCGCAAATAAGCCAATTTTGGAGAAAAATGTTTCAATTACATATTCATATATAAATGTTGGGACTGTTTGCTTAATCACCACCGCCGCCTCCCATTCCACCCATTCCGCCCATACCACCCATACCTCCTTGATTTCCACCCATACCACCTGGTTGACCACCTTGACCTCCTGGATTTCCACCATTGCCACCTGGACTTCCACCTTGACCTCCTGGATTTCCACCTGAACCACCTGGATTTCCGCCTTGACCTCCTGGACTTCCACCTGAACTTCCTGGGCTTCCGCCTTGACCCCCTGGACTTCCACCTTGACCCCCTGGTTGACCACCTTGAGGACAGTTTTGTCCTTGGCCACCAGATTGCCCACCTCCATTTCCGCCTCTACCACCGGATCCACCACTTCCACCTTGTCCACCTGGTTGACCACCATTTCCTCCCTGACCACCGGATTGGCCACCGCTGCCTCCTTGTCCTCCCTGTCCTCCTTGTCCACCACCAGATGGTGATTCTCCTGGCCATCCACCATTACCTCCTTGACCACCACTTCCGCCTTGTCCACCTGGTTGACCACCATTTCCTCCTTGACCACCTGGTTGACCACCATTTCCTCCTTGACCTCCTTGTCCACCACCAGATGGTGATTCTCCTGGCCATCCACCATTACCTCCTTGACTACCACTTCCGCCTTGTCCACCTGGTTGACCACCATTTCCTCCTTGACCACCTGACTGGCCACCGTTGCCTCCTTGTCCTCCTTGTCCACCACCTGATGGTGATTCTCCTGGCCAACCACCATTTCCTCCTTGACCACCACTACCACCTTGTCCGCCTTGGCCACCAGATGGTGATTCTCCGGGCCACCCACCATTTCCTCCTCGACCACCTTGTCCACCCTGTCCAAATTGACCGCCACTTTGACCTCCTTGTCCAACTTGACTTGGTGGAGCATTTGGGTCCACGCATTCTTTCTTTTCGGCATCGAACTGAGTGGTTACTGGACAGTCCATGATGTAAGGAATATTGTTATTGCAGTCCAAAAATTTGGTTGGATCATCATCTATCGGAAATAATCCTTCTGGTTCGGGACAGCTCTTTCCACTGACACATTCCACATACTCGGCAGTGTTGCATTGTTTTATGTTCTTATCGAACATTGTACCATCAGCACATTTCTCTTTTACAGCTGTGAGGCTTTCATCGCATACTAGAAATGAGTCACATTCTCCCGGGACTTCGAAAATCCCTGGACCTGGACATTGAGAACATGTTGTTAATACTAGTAAACCTGAAAAGGGAATGAAACATGTGTAATAAGAGAAAACAAACTAATCGCCCTTTAGCAGTTGGTTAGTTAACACTCCGTACTTTATAAAACAATTCCAATTTGGTTTATCATTTACATGCATTTATCAATAAAATGTTGCAAATGTATGCTATCGGTGTTCCCGATACACATTAAAGGGATCGTAAAGAGGTGTTCGAAACTTTGTATGTGCATCGGGAACACTGATAGCATCAATTTGCGCCATTCCCATATCCATTCAGACCCCCACTGATCTGCATAGATATCAATAGTAGCTTCCGGTAGATCAGTCACAGACTTCGGAATGGAAATTTGAATGCGCAAATCAGTGTCCCCGATACACATACAAAAAAAACACATAGAAAACCTCTTTACAATCCATTTTACAGTTAAGACAACCTCTTTACAACTCGTTTCATAGAATTGCTGATTCTCTAAAGATAAAATGGATGATATTCTTACCTAAAAAGGTCACGAATGAAACCAATCCTCTCATCTGATATCTGAAAATAAGCGAGATTATAGTTTAAGTTTCACACTACTGCTTACATTTTACATTTTACATTTTATTTATTTAATGTGAAATGTACCATCTTTGGATATTTTGACAGTTAAGTTTAGGGTATGGTTTTCGAAAATTTTTTGCATTTACCTTCACAAAATTTGATCATCTGTTACTGAAAATCTGGTTCTCAGTGCGTAGATGTGACAGGTTGCACAATTCAACTGATGTGGTTTTGAGAGTTGACATAACATCTAAAGTACGTTTGGTTTGGACTGACCAACGAAAGATAGCATTTTTTTTTAGTTTTCTACATGAGAATTTGTTAAATGCACTCAAATATATCGCATGTTTAAAAAAATCTTACCTTGTTTGATTTATCAGACACGAAAAAAATCGTATTTTAAATTTAGTAACGTTTTTATAGTAATGATATAGGCATTATGTAATGTCCACAAGTACATACGAGATATGGTATGGACCCGCCAGGTTGATTTTTACTAGCATGATATCATGTTTATTTGATCTATCATTAAATGATAGTGAATATTAATCAGTTCTCGGTTGTTCGTCATGAAGAAATAGACATAAATACACTATTTGTTTGTTGGGACTAAATAATATAGCAGATCTCTGGCAGGAATGACATGTTGCAAATTTCTTATCTCTGATTTTTTTTATATGCTAAAGAAATTCACAATTAATCCATGAGCACTTGTTTTTCGAAAAACAAATATCTGAAAAGAAAGAAAGAAAGATCTATATTTTACAAGGATAACAACTTAGGTTCCGTGAGGATCCTTTCTCCCATCGGGTCCTTGGCCAAACCTCTTGGCATTGATCTTTCCCGGATTATCCGTACCCATTTACAGCTGGGTGCACTGGAATTGTGAGTGAAGGTGACTTATTCAAGGTCATCGGACTTTCACACCCTGATCGAGAACCGAACTCTCAAACATAACGAACACCATTTCCTCGTATCAAAGAAAATGACGTCATGTTTGTAAAGGACGATGCGCTAACCACTATGCTATTTTTACAACATTTGCTTTTACGAAAACTAATGATAAGTCGACAGAACACTTGTGATGAAGTACTAGAACTTAAATTGTGTTTGAAAGTTGTGTTCATGTTATGAAGTTAACTCCCTTGAATTGCGTTCACATTATTCAGAATATATTGAATCCATACGGTTAATCTAAATAATCTTGTACATATACAGGGAGCCGCGTTGGCTCAGTGAGTTTGCTCGCTAACCTGGAGATCCAGGGTTCAATCCCAGCATGGATCGAGATGCTACCATCGGATTTTTCAACCCGGTTTTCCCCTGTCAGTGATGCAGATCGGAGGGACTGACATGGAAAAAGAGGCCCCGTGTGCAGAAAAGCGGGACGCATAACTCCATCTCATTTTATACATTTTTTTTTATTGATTATCATACATCTTCTATTGGAATTATGAATTAATCTGATACATGTATTTGATATCTGATTTTTTGATGTAATTGATATTTGGTTTATTTGATATATTTTATTTGATATATTTGATTTATTTGATATCTGGTATTTGTTTAAATTGACTTCTGGTATTTGATAAATTTGATATCTGGTTTTTGATTAATTTGATATCTGATATTCGATATAATTGATATTTGATTTATTTGATATCTTTTATTTGATTTATTTAATATATTTGATTTATTTGATATCTGATTTTTGAATAATTTGATATCTGATTGATTTGATATTTGATTTATTTGAATCTGGTATTTGATTAATTTGATTTCTGGTATTTGATTAATTTGATACCTGGTTTTTGATTAATTTGATATCTGTTATTCAATATACAGTAATTGATATTTGATTTATTTGATATCTTATATTTGATTTATTTGATATCTGGTATTTGATAAAATTGATATCTGGTATTTGATTAAATTGATACCTGGTTTTTGATTAATTTGATATCTGTTATTCAATATACAGTAATTGATATTTGATTTATTTGATATCTTATATTTGATTTATTTGATATCTGGTATTTGATAAAATTGATATCTGGTATTTGATTAAATTGATACCTGGTTTTTGATTAATTTGATATCTGTTATTCAATATACAGTAATTGATATTTGATTTATTTGATTTCTGATATTTGATTTATTTGAATCTGGTATTTGATTAAATTGATACCTGGTTTTTGATTAATTTGATATCTGTTATTCAATATACAGTAATTGATATTTGTTTTATTTGATTTCTGATATTTGATTTATTTGAATCTGATATTTGATTAAATTGATACCTGGTTTTTGATTAATTTGATATCTGTTATTCAATATACAGTAATTGATATTTGATTTATTTGATTTCTGATATTTGATTTATTTGAATCTGGTATTTGATTAAATTGATACCTGGTTTTTGATTAATTTGATATCTGTTATTCAATATACAGTAATTGATATTTGATTTATTTGATTTCTGATATTTGATTTATTTGAATCTGGTATTTGATTAAATTGATACCTGGTTTTTGATTAATTTGATATCTGGTATTTGATTAAATTGATACCTGGTTTTTGATTAATTTGATATCTGTTATTCAATATACAGTAATTGATATTTGATTTATTTGATTTCTGATATTTGATTTATTTGAATCTGGTATTTGATTAAATTGATACCTGGTTTTTGATTAAATTGATATCTGGTATTTGATTAAATTGATACCTGGTTTTTGATTAATTTGATATCTGTTATTCAATATACAGTAATTGATATTTGATTTATTTGATTTCTGATATTTGATTTATTTGAATCTGGTATTTGATTAAATTGATACCTGGTTTTTGATTAAATTGATATCTGGTATTTGATTAAATTGATACCTGGTTTTTGATTAATTTGATATCTGTTATTCAATATACAGTAATTGATATTTGATTTATTTGATTTCTGATATTTGATTTATTTGAATCTGGTATTTGATTAAATTGACACCTGGTTTTTGATTAATTTGATATCTGTTATTCAATATACAGTTATTGATATTTGATTTATTTGATATCTTATATTTGATTTATTTGATTTCTGATATTTGATTTATTTGAATCTGATATTTGATTAAATTGATACCTGGTTTTTGATTAATTTGATATCTGTTATTCAATATACAGTAATTGATATTTGATTTATTTGATTTCTGATATTTGATTTATTTGAATCTGGTATTTGATTAAATTGATATCTGGTATTTGATTAAATTGATACCTTGTTTTTGATTAATTTGATATCTGTTATTCAATATACAGTAATTGATATTTGATTTATTTGATATCTTATATTTGATTTATTTGAATCTGATATTTGATTTATATGATATCTGGTATTTGATTAAATTGATTTCTGGTATTTGATTTATTTGATACCTGGTTTTTGATTCATTTGATAACTGATATTCGATATAATTGATATATAATAATTTGATATCTTATATTTGATTTATTTGAATCTGGTATTTGATTAATTTGATATCTGGTATTTGATATTTGGTATTTATGTCTAGATATTTTGATTTATTTCAACTCGGTAATTGATTTATTTGCTATCTGACATTTTTTCAAATTCTTCTTTTCTTCTACTTACTTCTTCTTCTTTCTTTAGTTTGATATTTTTAAATTTTAGAATGTTTAGGATTTTGTATATATCGACAACTTTTGTGTGTTTTTGTATAGTCTACTTAATACATCAGTTTTTCATGAACATATTTGCTTGTCGAAAACCTTTCTCGAATATCTGGCAATTGGTCAAACATCTCAGTAGCGTGTTATAATTTAATCTAGTCCATAGCCACAACGTTAACACGAAATCATAGAAGGCCTCAGGATATAGTTGGCGAATCACAATTGAAGAAACATTTACCAAAGGTAACCGTACATTACTGGTAACGAACAAATCAATGTTATACAATAGCGGAAATAAAAATTGTCGGGAAAAATTCAGACGATATTAATTCTGGTTAACAAGGATATGACGTCATTGATCGATGTTTCAGTGAAATTCACTGGAAAGAGACAATCTCTTTTACCAGATTTAAGAGGATCAGTCTAAAAATAGGCATATTATTGGACATTATTGTTGGTTGAAAAATCATTTATTTGTCACTTCTATCGTATATATCAATACATATTACAGGCCGGTTTGTCAGTGGAGACCGCGCATTACATTTATCAATTCACTACCATTTCAATGTTTTATTTTATTAATGTTTCAAGCCCTAGGTTAGATTAACACTGAGAGGCGATAAAAGGCAAAAAGTTGTCATCTAAAGTGATTATACGTTTAGTATAGATATATTTGAACTGTCGAAGCATGTCAATGTTCTGCTTTGGGCTGAACATCGCCGATTTGTATCACCAGAATAAGCGATTCGGTAGTATGTGCAAAGTGTCTGCAATAATGCATGAACAACGTTATTTGAGGCAATTTTTTATATTAACAAAGTTGCACAATTGTTGCTGTCATTTTATCGAAGTTATAATGTTATAATTATCCGTCCTCAAAACGGTTCTCAGAACGGAACCGATCAATTTTAGGTGTTGTAAACGGTCGAGAGTTCTGAGAACCGTTTCAATTATGGTCCAGCTTGGAATGGTTCTAAGAACGGACTCGATAAATTGGTGTTAGATGAACTTTAATTTCATTAGCATGAAAGTGAAAGCAAGGCATCAAATATAACTTCTTCAAGAAAAATTCGACAAACCTCCGTGCCGAAAACGTTTTCTATTTTCTTTACAACTGAAAACCGTTCTCAGACTGTTATGTAAATGGTCACATTTTATCGCAGTTTGGCCCGAACTGAACTGAGCGACCTAGTCTAAGAGGGATTAACGCAATGTTGTTTGTGACAAGGTTTTAAGTGTAAGAGATGAAAATGTTTCATGGAATATTTCGTAATAAAAACAAAAAATTTTTCATAACAAAGTCGGTAAAAAGCATTAAAAATCAATTTAAAAAATACACACAATAATAATAGTGAAAGTTTATAATTCAATAATAATACAAAGTATGAATTAGACAAAGGTTGAGAGTTCATAGTGTCTGTGTAAGCAATGTTTTTCCAATCCCCCCATGTTTTTCTTCCGTGGTGCTAAAAACAAACAGTAATTGGTAGAGCCGAAGTCCCGAGAGTAACTTATCAAATATGCTTGTAGGATGTTAAACAGATTGCTGTTGGGTAACTTTGATGCTTTGACTGATCAACGAGGGTCTGGATTTAGGGGGAGGAGGCGGGGAGAACGTGGGGAGGACGAAAGGTTCTTGGTCCCCCCATAAATTGATTAGTAAAATATATTTTTTGAAGAAAACAACTCAAAACCCGGAAATATCTGTCAGAATGCACGAATTGAAAATTATTTTGGTTCCCAACTTCGAGGCAATGGCCACCTTATGGCCCATGAGGTCAGCGATGGGACATAAGGACGTGTATCAAGCCAAACTTTTATTTAACTGTATTTTTGCAGTGTTAGGTTTGTAGTAAGTTGCTTGTGGTCAAATGCATCAGGTCAGATGATGAAATCCATTCCTTCGAGGAAACAAACGGCCGAACTCGTTCTGGTTTTGTCCAGAGTTTTTACCCAAAGTTCTTTTCCTCATCAAATTGTATCTGTATCTTTGTGAAATTGTTTTTATAAAAAAAATGTATTTGGCCATTGAAATCCTAGTTTCGAAATGAAAGGGTCATTAATTTGGGTCATGATTTGAAAAAGGTTTGAAACCACTGGACCACTTTATTTTTTGTCCCCGAGGATTCAAGCTTGAAGCCTGAAAATGTTTGAAGCGATAAAGTATATATGCTTGACTAAAGTAGTATATAAATGTATATTTTTAATTATTTATATGTTCGTATTAAAAATAGACGGAATCGAATTATCTGATGCGAGGTGAAGCATATTCCATTAACAATCTAAATAAAGTACTGGCCCAGAAGCAACGCGATATAATTGTTTTAAACTCTGGGTTAAATTCATATATTATTTAATAATAAACTATTAAAATAGAATCTGAAACGTGCTGTTATTCTGAGTAACAATCGGCTACTATCTGTTCATTCATCTAACATAGTGGTTCACAGCCTGGGGCCATGGGGTGTTTGTCAGGGGGCCAAGGCGCATGAGGATGTATATCATTTTTTCTCTAGCCCATCTTTTATTTAACTATATTTTGCTGTGTACGGTCTGTAGTTGCTTGTAGTCAAATGAATCTGAACTCCTGATGATGAGGAGGCACAAGACAACAACCCTTGCATTATATTCCTTTTTTTTGCCCTAGTTTGGAATAGAACAGGGGGCCATGGCTCTGGGAGATTCGTGAATTTGGGCCACAGCTTGAAAAAGGTTGGGAACACTGATTTGGGAACAGAATCAATCCATATCCTTAACAGCAGAAATATGCTAATCAAAAAAGGAGGAGGCAAAACTTCTAGAAGAACACATCATTTGATCAATCCATATAATAATATGCATGTATAGCAATTAGCTATTACTGTGATTATTTTTATCATGCTGTGGTCCTTAGCCTGAGGGTGTCAGGGATAAACAGGAGATTAAAACCACCGGAATATTTTTTTTCCGCGGTCTATTTTCAACAATATGCCAATATACTAACAACAAACCTATATCGTATATGATTATTCAGTTTAATATATCATCATGAAACAAAATTGTATGCGAAGATATTTATAAGAACCTGGAAGTGATGACTTTATAACATTAATTGGTACGGTTTTGATCAATTACAGGAAAATGGAAATCAGATTTTACTTCCGAAAAGTGATATAGATAACTGACTATTTGGAAGAATGAATCCTTCTTAAAGCAGTTTCTGAAATACAATCTCAATCTGTGCTCTGGGTGAAAGTCTTTAAAAGTCAAACGCGCTTCTGAATATTTAATAAGTCGTGGTACAAAAACATCGTACTTAAGGGATTCAAGCAGGTTACTGCAGAGGAAGAAAATATTTTTTCAAAAACGGAAGATATAATTATCCTTATGTTAAAATCGATAATATTTCGTAATAATGTGTTTTCTGATTTTAAATTTCTGACCGACATATCTTAATCTTTATGGAAAAAACGCTTCGTTTCACAAGTTTTGAATTTCGTGTGTCTTCGTGATCATATTACTGCAAGTATTGCGTTAAACATGTATTTAAAAAACATGAAACGCAAAGACATTCTCCTGTTTTAACCTTTGTTTTAAAACAAAAACTAAGTGCTGCCATTTAGCATTTGTGTTAATTTGTTGCTATTAGCTTTTTACACCAAAAAACGAAAGCATTTCTTTAGTTTTAATTTGATAAGATTTTCCACTGAGTGAACTTTAATCAGATTTCTCCACATTTTCCAAAGACTTACTAAATGATTCATTTTTATGTTTTTAATTGCATGACAGACTGGTACAATCTGATGGATCTGTGGTTTATCGTTTTTATATCAATTTTTCATTAGACAAAATTGTGTATTTTCAGTAGCTCATTCTGAGAGATCCTAAACTTAAATGTAACAACTTCTGCTTTGTCAAATTATGACCCCATTGCGTTACCTCCGATATTTATGCTAAAAAAATCCGACATCGTGGGTAATAGTAATAAACAACATTTCTTACACATGTCCGTCAAAACTTTTGTCAAGCAATATATTTGATTGAACAGATATTGAAGAAGCCTTAAACTCATCGAGTAAAATAAATTCTTCAGATCTTGGGTGCGAGCAGGTAAACCACAATTTCAACATACAATGTAAAAGCAATTGAAAACTGTTCTCTCTTCAGAGCCATTGAACCCTTTACCAAGGGCGTCCATATAAAATCATGACTAGGGGGAAGTGTTTTGAACATTTTTTCTCAACAATTTTTAACCCGACGCCGAAGCCCCCTTACCCCCCAAACATATGGAAGTCCCTGCCCATTCAAATTTCAATATAGTTAAGGTCTCTGCCATTTCAAGTATTGTGAAGGCGTGGAAGTGTTTAAGTATAAAGTAATTATCTCTAGTGTTTTGTTTATTGCTGAGTAAGACAACCATGTACACTTGTGCTCGCTAAGCAGTATCGGTTCATTGGCTATAAATATATAAGTAATTTAAAGGTTATGTGTGTGTTATGTTATCTGAGACATTTTCTATTTTTTCTCTAGATGTATGACCCTCCTGTTGATACTCGCGCCTGTGACGCTTCCCGAAGTACTTGTACTCTACTTATCATCTTGGTTCGTCCACCACAAAATGTTTGACAAATCCACGCTTTTGTACGTGTGTTAGGGGTACTAATTTACCCTTTTTTGCGCCATGCTGATTATCTGTTCGATGTCTACAGTGCCAGAAAAAAATTGTGCAAGTGATGCATCAGCACATAATATATCAATTAAGCTCATTTAAATCCAGTTAATAAGTGTACAAATTTATATATTTCGCTGAAAAGCCTGAACAGTTGATCTCTTCAAATCTTTACGCTTTTGATTCACAGTGAGAGAAAAAATGCTACTAGTTATAGGCTATCAATATAATATTTTTTTTATAAACTTTTGCTTTGAGGGTTGAACAGAGCCAGATTATCTATATATAATTATTTCAAGAGCAATCAATCTACTATCAATTGTCAGCTTAACAATTTCACGCTTTGATTCACCTGGAAGGAACCTTGTAGTCCAGTGAGTTGTTCATTACCAGTGATCTCGGAGTTATGTTGTTCCAAATGCTATCCAATCATTAAGGTATCAGTGCCGAATTTCGCTAATTATCTTGAATAGAAATACAATGTGAAATTCATAATGCATAACAGTGTTAGATTGTTGGTTTGGTTTAAATGTCCATCTAGAAGTTTTGTTATTATTATTTTAGTTTATCGTCTCAAAATCTCATCGAAAACATAATAGAAACGAGAGCAATTAGTGTGCAACAAACAATTCCATTCAGACTATGAAACTAGAATCGATGATATTCACATTATTTGCATGTGCAAAATTGATTAAATGTCGTTCAATATATCACCTAAATGCTCTGAAAAAGCTTTCTGCATTCACATTATTCCTCAAGTAGATCGATCTATTTCGTCCAGGGCATCAAAAATATCAAACAAGTTGGTTCTATTGTTATGTGTAACATATAGTAATACAATGGAACCTCGTTTATCCGTCCACCGGCACTCCGGAAACCCCGATATCCGCTCGCTTTTTGTTGGGAACAGAATATTTACTATGTAAAATTACCCGTCGGGAACGGAAATGTGCGGATAAACAAGGTTCCACTGTACTTCATTCTTGACAGGAGTCCTGAACGTAAATCTATTTTGTTTCTACTGCGACCATTGTGAGCTTGTACAGAAGAGACCGTAACTTTAAATCATTTTTCAGCTAACAACAAATACTGATGTTGATCACCTATCAAAAATTATTGTCTCCGGAAGATCGTGAAGAATATTGAATCATCAATAATAATCCCCGTTAAATTCTCAGCTGAATTCGTGGAGTTATTAATTAAAACCTCGGATGTCTATAACGGATCTTATATTTTAATAAAATATGACTTGACAAAGATAAAACAATCTGTTTTGGTTATCGTATAAAGTCATCGAAGCACATTTTATCATATTTCTTGCGGCCACACGAAATGATAATATTATTGCGTTGGAATACAAAATGTAACACGGTCAATGTGGCAATTTCATGGCAACTCCTCATTAAAGTAGCAAATTAAAAGATAACACACCCACGCACTTTCTTAGTGTTAAATTCTGCAACAGATCATAAAAAATTGTTCGATAATAAACAGTTCTATAAGGACAGGAGTGCCATTCAAATTGTAAAATGCATTGCAACTCTACTCAAATACGAAACCGAACATTATTATGTGGATATGAATAACAATTACTTTAATTTCGACGTCTCTACGTTGGTATTCACGTCTTAAAAGGGAATGTTCGGCATTTTTGATGGTTGATTTGGACTTGAATATTTCTAAATAACCTCCAGAAGTACTAGAACTGCACACAAATCGTATAATTCCTTCAATGATACCCATGCCTTAATATTTATCTTTCATTTTCTGTATATGCTTTTTCTATATAACGCATAGTCTTACTAAACGACGAGTCGTATTTTGGATTTTCAAACGCTCATAATTATGAGTATACATGCGTTTGAAGGTTTAAATTTCGTAGGAGAGTTGTGTACAATATTACGGTTTAGATTAACAAAAATATTCCAGATTCTGAGACAAAAAATTTATTGGTCGAACAGTTAGTGAACATATCCCTTTAATTAGGCAAGAGTACCATCGTCGAAACGTCGGAAATCATTCTTTTAAATGCTTTATGAAGCCAACAGTACCATCCTCGAAACTTTGCAAAAATTAATTTAGTATCTATATTATTTTGCCCTGGGGCTTGGTTCTTCCAAACTTAACTTAAAGATGGCTTTAGTGATCCAGAAGACTGATTGGTCAATCGCTAAAAACTAAAAATTAAATTAAGGTCTGTCATCCAATCAGATTACTGTATTTCTCAAGCTCTGGTTTTTATCTTTAAGTTAAGTTTTCGAGAATAAGAACTCAGTTAACATACCCCAATTATTAATTTTAAAGTAAGGTAATATATTAAACACATCTACTCGTGTATGTCAGAGTGGTTATGGTGGACGGTGTATAAACTTAAACTTAAGGTTTGAAAAAAATTATTATCTTAATTCAAGTAGAGGTCTGAAAGTGACTTCCATATATGAATTTTACAAATTTTAAAGTTTGAGCAGCCTCAAAGGTGCAAAACAGTTTTATTTTAGCTTTCATTTGTTTTGGCGTCACTGAATTGCTTGTTTTAAAAGCATTGGCTGAAAATAGAAATAATACTTCTCTTCGGGGACCTTCATACCACCTAATTCCTTGCGTAATGTGATCATAATGTCTATACGATGCATTGGATACATACGAAACTTCGCATCTTTCCTAGATCCGTATGTGTCGCAGATAAAGACACGAACCTAATCACCAGCCATGACGCCAACGATATTCGTTGAACAATAAAGTATGCATCAAATTTAATATTAAAACGTCTATAGGATATCAATAAGTTCTTAAATACTAAAAATATTCCCAAATTCAACAGTGTGTATTTACTGAAGAAGTTGCAGTACATAACTCTTTTTATACGCCCACACATAAATGTGGGCGTATATTGTAGTCGCCCCTGTCTGTCTGTCTGTCCGTCCGTCTGTCCGTCTGTCCGTCTGTCCGCCTGTCTGTCCACAATTGTTGTGGACACGATAGAGAGCTGGTTTCTTGATGGATTTTGATGAAACTTGCTGTGAGTGTTTGTTATCACCCAAGGATGAACCCTATTGAAAATCAGACGAATTGAAAAATATTTCATGGGTTATTGCCCTTGCTTTTGAAAATATGTTGTGGACACCATAGAGAGCTGGTTTCTTGATGGATTTTGATGAAACTTGGTATGAGTGTTTGTATTGGCCTTAGGATAAACCCTATTGAAAATCAGAAACATCAAAAAATATTTGATGAGTTATTGCCCTTGTTCTTTAAAACGCGTTAATTTTTCAGCTTTAAACAAGTTGTGGACACGATAGAGAGCTGGTTTCTTGATGGATTTTGATGAAACATGCTGTGAGTGTTCATAAACCAGCAAGGAAGAACCCTATTGAAAATCAGACTAATCGAAAAATATATAAGTAGTGTAGGTAGACTCAATTCGGTCGCACCTTTCCCCATGTCATTTTCATCCCATGGGGAAAGTTACAACCAAATTGAGTCTACCCAAAACACACCTTAACACCCTACATTTCATAAAACAGCCTACATTTTTCATAGAATTCTTACGACAAACACCTTCAATAAATTTCCTACATTCCATCAAAAAAGCATATTAAAAATAGGATGAGTTTAATTTTAAAACATGAACAATACAGATTCGAAGATTATTCAGGCGACGGTATCTTTTCATCTATATTTTCGCTAGGTTCAAAAATAATTCCAAAAGTAGCTAGCTTTGTTTCAAACAACAAATCCCTAATTTCCTCCGGAGCTCAAGCAGTTGGGTCCGTGGCAAAAGCAGGAATTAGAATAAACGACGCCGTGAAAAAATCCGACGAACTGAAAGAATTACAGCAAATAAGAGAACTACGAAACAAGAGAATAGAACAACAAGCTTTAGATAAAAAAACAGGAAAAGGTTTTAAAGTAATTGGATAAAAATGTCTTTGATAATTGCTCAAAATCCAAAAACCTATTTTGGTTCTGATATTCAAAAATCATTAGGATATCTTCCTGGATTTCCATGGGCCAAATACTCAGGTGAGAAACATCTTCCAGGTCATAATTATACTGGCCCAGGCACTAGGTTAGATCTGCGATTAGACGAAAACGATAAACCCAAACCAGGGGAAGAACCAATCAATAGAGTTGATGCCGCTGCGCTTAAACACGACATACTATACAGAAACAAAGACATAAACTTTAGACACGAAGCAGACAAACAAATGATAATCGAACTCGAAAATATTCCAAATCCAACATTCAAAGAGAGAATGCAAAGAGCGCTAATCATTAAACTGTTAAAAGCAAAGATGAAATTGGGTATGGGATTGGCAGATGAAATTCATAAAGAATTTAGAAAAAACAAACATTATTTAAAAGTTAAAGTATTTGATAAAGATGAAATATGGTCAGCAGATTTAATTAATATGCCAGTTGAAAGAGGATTTAAATATTGCTTAACAGTTATAGATTTGTATACGAGATATGCTTGGGTTATTCCTCTCAAAAACAAAACTGGAATATCAGTCAAACACGCATTTGAAACCATAATGAAACAATCTGACAGACGGCCCCAAAAGTTATGGGTAGATAAAGGGAGCGAATTTTATAACAAAAATATGAAATCTGTGGGGTTTGAAATTTACAGTACTCACAACGAAGGTAAGGCTGTAGTTATTGAAAGATTCAACAGGACTCTAAAAAATAAACTATTCAAAAAGTTCACGGAATTAAAATCTCAAAAATGGCTAAAAATATTACCAGAGGTCGTAGACGAATACAATAACAAAATACATTCATCTATAGGTGTGTCACCAGCACAATCCTCAAAGAATCCAGATATCATAAAGTCAATTAACACACAAAGCAACTACGAAAATGAAATAAAAAATCTAAATGTCAAACCCAAATTTAAAGTCGGAGATCGAGTTCGTATTTTCAAATATAAAAGTAAATTCGAAAAAGGATATGTTGGTTATTGGACAAACGAAATATTTATCGTAGATAAAGTTAATAGCACATCCCCTCCAACATATGAATTAATCGATCAAGACAAAGAACAAATTATAGGTAGGTTTTATCAAAATGAACTTCAAAAAACTGACTTTTAAAAATGAATGAATTTCTCGATAAATATGGTACCGATACAACCACAAACTTCCAACTTATGAGATGGGCGAATGAGTTAAATATATCACCGTTTTATTATTGTATGAGAGATGAAATAAATAATCTCAAAAGTAAGAAAGGTAAATTCTACGCTATAACAAATATACACACTTCCGATCAAAAAGGTGTTCATCATTCTGCTTTGTACAAAGACTCTAACTTTTATTTTTTCGACTCTTTTGGATTAGATCCCACTGAAGAGATAATGAATCTAACTAATCAACCAATTAAATCTTCTACATTTCAAATACAAAAGCCGGGTCAAAAGTTTTGTGGTCAGCTTTCACTTTGGGTTTTATATCAGTTGAGTTTAGGAAAACAGTTCGAAGAAATTGTAATAAATTTAACTCAATAAAAATGGCAAATAAATTTGGTTTAGGTGCTTTACCTTTAGATACTAAAAAACCAAACACTACATTTTCAATCAATAAAATCAAACCATATTTTGTGGATCAAATCGGAGACATTCTTCAGGGTGATATTGATATGAACAATTTTGGTATAACTAATTTAAAGTTAGCAGAAAATGATAATGATGCTGTTAACAAGAAATATTTAATGGATCAAATAAATTTAATTGAAGTAGATAAAGACCATTTAAAAGATCGAATAGCTGATGTGAAAAGATTCTTCAAACGACAAATAAATAATAAAGATTTTATAAATGAATCTAAATTGAAAGAATTAGATTATATTGATGATGGTAAATTACAAAAAGAAGTAACAAGTTTAAAAAGTTTTATTCAACAACAATTAGTCAATACAGTAGATAAAACTCAATTACAAAATTTAAGGTCATTAATATCTAAATTAGATGACAAGATTACAAAGCAAAAAGTAGATCTTAAACAACTAATATCCAATATTAATCCAGGCATAAGTGAAGACAAATTAACCGCATTAGAAAGTAAACTTAGTGATGATAGCGAAATACAAAAACAAATAGAATCTATTCAACAAAAATTAATAAATGTAGTAGATAAAAATCAATTACAAAATTTAAGGTCATCAATATCTAATTTAGATGATAAACTATCAAAACAAAAAGTAGATTTTAAAAAACTAATATCCAACATTAGTCCAGGCATAAGTGAAGATAAATTACAACAAGAATTAACTGCTCTGGAAAGTAAATTTAAAACTGAATTACAAAACGAACTAAAAACTATTGATGATAGTGAAATTAAAACTTATATTCAACAACAGATAGAAAATATTGATGATAGTGAAATTAAAACTTATATTCAACAACAAATACAAAATATTGATTATAGTGAGATTCAACAACGGATAACTACTATTAATAATGAAGTTTTAAAACAGGAAACAAATATAACCACATTACAAAATAATCTCAATGAATTAGAATATATTAAACCCTATTATTTCTTTCTTCCATTTTCTAAAGACTATAAAGATTATTCGGTGGAAGAAATCACTGGAGAATTCATTCGTGGTTATAAATATGGGTTTAAAGTAAATATTAAAAAAGATATAGATCCTCATGGAAGCTTATCTGATATTATGACTTCTTTTGAGGGGAATACTATAATTGACATATTTTTTCCTATGAAGGTAAAAGTCGATTTTCCAATTCATGGTCAATTCACTAATTATAACACTCTTTTATCTGTTCACTTTATCAAAAATGCTAACATCGTAGATACTAAAATATTTAATCTTTGGGGGGAAAATTTTAATATTTCGTCAAATCAGTTGTATATAGATAACCTTAGAATCTCAATCGAGCCGAATGATAAAAGAGCGTCTTATACAGCTGAGTTATTTGATATGATATTGGAAACGGAAACTCCACCATCAATAAACATAATTAGAAATCCAAAACCACGAGAAGAAGAAACACAGATTTATGAGTTTTTACGAACAACAGACTTTGAATATGTGAAACTATATTTTGTTCATAATGATCTTTTCTTCTCTGTTGATGTTAATAAAAATCAACAATTTAAACATTTTCCAATAGCATTAACAGAAAATCTATATGTATCATATTTTTTCATAGAAATCTCTATTGAAAAAAAAACAAATTTTTTTGTTTATCGGGATAAGAAGAACAAGGAGTCAAAACAAGAAGCATTCTTAGTACAGGTACATGTCACTATTGTACAAAACCCTAAGGATATACGTAGAGCATTATCGGAAGTTCACTTAATTTAACGTTTAAAAATGGAACAAGAAAGCAGACAAAAATACATGATAGACAAACAAATAGAATTAAAAGAAAAACTAAGACAATTTAACAAATGCAGAAAAACATGGAGCAGAATCGATTCTGTTTTCAAAACATTAAGTACAGTTTTAACAGTAGGAATAACGGTGGCAACAGCTGTAACCGGGGGATTAATGCTTCCAATAATTGTCCCAACTGTATTAGCTGCGTTCACTGCCGTTCAAACTTCATCTTGTGGTTTGATAACTTTAGGTTTTACATCAAAACAGAAAGCTCATTATAAAAGGAAAATCGAAATTTTAAATGCGTATCTTAATAAATTGTTTATTTTTTTCGAAAGATCGAGAGAAGACAAGAACATAACAGTTGAAGAATTAGAAAAATTCAATGAAATTTTAGATAAATTTAATGTAGAAATGTCATCAATAAAAGTTAAAAATTCATAATTAAAATAGATACTTAAAAAAAGAAGATGGAAAATATTGAAAATTTAAACAATTCTTTTTCAAAATTATTCAAGGCAATACCTACTTTATCTTCGCAAGAAAAATTCAAATATCTAGCCGAAAATGTAGAAGAAGATGAAATCAAAATATCAAATATACTTTTTTCAGAATTAATCAAGAGAATAACTATTCTATTTAACGATTTTAAAATCAAAGGTCAAATTGAAATAAATGGTCAAATATATGAAGTTGGGGAATATAAACAAGACATGAGATTATCTGGATTCAATGCTCAAACTTTCCAAGTTATTTATTCAAAGATGGATGATAAATCTGACGCATCTGATTGGTATTTTACAGGAGAGATTTGTTTCCGCAAAAATAATTTTAGTATAATAAAAAGATCTAAAACTGGCAGAGGTGGTAATTTACTTAAAAAGATAAATGAGTACAAAGGCAAAAATTGTTTCATACCAAGCGATGGTTATTGTTTTATAAAGTGTGTAAATCACTTCATGAATAAAGACTTAACAAAAGAATTTAAAGATTTCGTCAATAGTTTTCAAAAATCAAACCGAAAAGGAGTTATGACATCTGCTAGAATCTCTGATTTCAATAAGAAATTTAATACTTATTTTCAAATTTATATGCCCGCACATAGACATTTTCAACCAAAGAAAGTATCCGAAGAATTAGATTGGGTATTTTATTTACACAAAGAACATTTTTGTTTGATAAGAAGAAATAACAAAAAGTTAGGCATTCAAGAAATAAAAGATAATTACGATGAAAATGTATGGAGAACCTGTGGGGATGATGACGCACTAACTTGTTTTGCTCAGTTAAAACTAAATGTGATTTCACACCCTCATGATGATACTTTATACGCATGGGATTGCGAAACTTATAACGAAAATAAAGCCATTCCTTATTGTTGTACTTTAGTCAATTTGGAAAAACTAAGGAAAAAACTAGAACTAATTAAAAGAGTATTCCCAGATTTAAAACCAACTGATCCCATTCCAGAAGAATATTACAACAAACTCATGACTAATATAGTAGAAATATTTGTAGGAACAGATTGTTTTGATCAGATGTTGCGTCGTTTAGGAAGAGTAGATGAAAAAAGATTAACCTTAATTTCCCATAACGGGAGTGGTTTTGACAACTGGGTTGCACTTCAAACCATTGATAAACTAACACAATGTCCACTAGTAGCAGATAATAAAATTCTATCTCTTCCTATATCTAATCCATATACAGAAGAAAGATTACAGAAAAAATGGAAAAGAGAGAAAGAGATACCTGATAAAAATAAATATTTACAACATATATCTCTCACTTGTTCCTATCAACATGAAAGATCTAGTTTGGAGGCATGGGGGAATTCGTCTAATCTACCGATGAATTTGAGGAAGATTGCCGATATTAATATTGCAAAATACACCAAAGATAATTGGGAATCTTTAAGACACGAATGGGAACCGTACGCTAAAAGAGATACCTTATGTCTCGCAGCTTGTTTGATAAAATACAATAAAGCAATGAGAGAAACTGTCTTCCAAAACGTTTCAAATAATCTTACGGCTCCATCTTTATCTTTAAAGGGTTGGTATTATTTATATCATTACGATAAAGAAATGGTTGAAGAAGAATGGTACGAAAGTACTAGAATGGTTCTGAAACACACCGAAAAGCAAAACATAGAAAAAGTTTACTCGCATACTCACCCTTTTATAAGATATTTTATAAGACAAAGTATTAAAGGAGGAAGAGTTTCAGCAAACAGAAAATCATTTGAAACGAACAAAATGGATGAAATTTGTGATGTATTAAGGGAATACACAAAACTTGAAAGCAATAACATAATTGATTTATTTAAAGAATATAGTAAAAGTGATACAGATAAAACGGAAGTTCACTCGAGACTTAAAAAAATAAAATGTACTAAACTGATGGCATTTGACGCCAACGGTTTGTACGCTTCCGCTATGACAGAAGGTGAATATCCAAAAGCTGAAAGTGCAAGAGCGTTTCTACCAGAAGAAAATAGAAAATTTGTCAAGCTCTTTAATGAACAGAAATTCAGACCTAGAACTGCTATTTTAAAAGTCTGGTTTGAATATCCCAAAAACATGTTCTTTCAACCCATACCAGCTAAAGATAAAATCACTTTCACGAATAAAGAAGGTAAAAAGGAAACTGGCACTAAAATCAGATTCAGAAATGGTTTCTGTTCAGATGTTTTAACATCAGTCGATATTCAAGAAATAGTGAAAGCCGGTGGACGAATTATTAAAATATTAGATGGTATAGTTTACGAAGAAAATTTTAAAAATCCACCCTATAGAGATTATATTTTGATTTTGAAGGAATTAAGGAGTAAATACAAAAAGGAAGGGGATATGGTTGCCAGTAACTGCATGAAGTTGTTAGGTAATGCCCTGTATGGGAAATCTATTCAGAGGGATAGAAATACCTCATTACACTTATGGAATGGAGAAACCTTTCGCCTTAATTACGACAAACACGTCAAAAAGTATGACAGACTAAATGATAGTCAATACATTGTTGAGATTAATGACGAAGAAAAAG
This sequence comes from Lottia scabra, assembly GCA_029955415.1. Lineage (NCBI taxonomy): Eukaryota > Metazoa > Mollusca > Gastropoda > Lottiidae > Lottia > Lottia scabra. The sequence continues at coordinate 8,628,418 of JARJEI010000003.1, read as the reverse complement.
AGTTTGTTCCTCCAAAGGATTTTACGAGATTAACACCCACTCATTTAGGTACGTTTATATTATCACACAGTAAAAAAATAATGAATAATTTTATTCACGTAATAGATGGTTTTTATAAACCAGAAATATACTATACTGATACCGATAGTTTATACATTTCTTCTAGCAATTGGGATAAATTAAATGAAGCTGGGTTGGTGTCCGAAAATGAGTATTGTAAAGGAAAGAATGATTATGGTGATGGTGGAATTATATTTGGTTTATATTTAGCGCCAAAAGTTAAATACAATATCATTCTAACTTCCGACGGTGTTCTAAAAGAAAAGAAAACGTTTAAGGGTTACTCGAACTATAAGGTTAAGGTAGAGGATTATATTCAATTAGCTAGTGGACATGACATAACGAATGAATTCGATAAACCATGGGGGAAGAGTTTTACTAATGGAATAGTTATTCCTAAAGAAAAACAAACTAAAAAATTTAAAAGTTATCTGAATCTCATAAAGAGAAAAGCACCGAACGATGAAGGAATCATGTATCCTTACAATGATAAAGAGGAGATGTCCTTGGATGAAAACTATGAATTTGATGACTTTGATTATCTAACTCTTCAAGAAGAATGTTAATTCTTTTGTTTTAAATGAAGTTGAATAACAATTTCCTCGTTACCAAAATCTATAAACCTATTTTTGCCATCTTTGATTTCCAGATTTATATCTTTGATCATAAAGGAATTAAGTGGTAAATACGTAGTTTGAAATGGTTTCTCTATAATTCTATATCCAATCGGAACAGTGAACGTTGGAAGACTGTAAATAATCTGACGTTTGTATTTATTGAAAAATCCACCGTTTATTAAATTGCAATGTATATTGATCACATCGACATCATTCTCGATATTAGCTTTATTTGGTGCTATAGTTGATTGGGTGTATACTCGTTTATCAAATCCTAGTAACGTATTCAATGAATTTTCTACGTTGAAATCAACTTGACTATTATTTCTTAATATCAATTTCATTTTGTTCAGATTTAAATTACCTTCGAATTCAATATTGTTTTTACCATTGACACTTCCTGCGTATTCAGATAGGTATTCGTTAATGGCTATGTATTCGTAACTTCCTGGTAGTAAACTTATGGTTTTGAATGTTGCTCCATTATCTGTTGATATTTTTATTTTGTTATTATCTTCGTTGATATTTCTAATGGAATTGTAAACAGAGAAATACTTTAATCCCAATTCATATTCTTGATTTCGATCGAGTTCATACTCATAATCTAGAGATAATTTAATGTCTGATTTATTTGAGGTGATGACGAATAGTTGACTCATTTTTAATAACACTTTTATAATCATTTTTATCTATGATACCTTTTTGTAGGAGTCTTTTTAATATACAATTTAATTCATTATATTGTCTGTGTGATTGATGTCCTTCCTTCATTGCTGCTAATATTATTTGTAATCTATTAAGCAATTCTTTGTTATTGTCTGGTAGAAAAATTACACCATCTCCTGTATGTCCCAAAAAGTCATCGATTTCTTCTATAATATCATCAGTGTAGTTATCATCACTACCATCGGTGTTATCATCTAATTCTTTTTCCAGTCTTCTTAATCTTAAAGTTTTTGGTCCTCCTGTCCTTGTCGATGTAAGAATTTCCACGTATGAATTTAAATCTTTGAAATTATAATCTTTATCATACCCATTCAAAAGATTAATCATACCGGGTGTTAAATCATATATAGCGTCTATTCTGTCAATCTTAAATGTTGGGTTGAGTTGATTGAAACGTATCCTAAAACCGTTAAGAATCAATCCATCCTGATCAATTGTTGGCTTTATTGTTTTGGCTAGGGTTGGATTTGGATTTGAAAAATAACGTTTTATATCATCTAATGTCCTGATTACGATTCCATCATCTTCAATGGGATATTCTATTTGTGGAGGAGATTGTTGAATTTGTTGTTTAGGAGCTTCTAATTTATTCTTGATATCCTCTTGACTTTTTAATATTGGTTTAAATAAAGTTTGTAGATTTTCTGTTAATCCAAGTTGTTGTAATCTGTTATTTTCAACTTGGGTCTTTATTTTATTCTTAGCTTTGATATATTCTCTATTTCTTTTTAAAATATTATTCCATTCCATTTTTAAAAAAATAAATTAACATATGTTGATCATTACTCTTTCACCCGCAGGTTTTCTTGTATTAACGAATACATATCCATGTTCCTCTGGATTTCTCCATTGAGCTTTACAAACCTTTTTAAACGAATCTCTGTCCATTCCGTGATTTATCGACTGTATGATTTGAGATAAATCTTTATCGTTTAATTCAAATAATAAAAAACAATTAGCATTTTTTCTAATAAACATAGAATCCATCCCGTAAAAAGATTGGGATTGGTATAAGCAGTGACAGTTGTGATGTCTTCTCTTCGTGAAGAATTCTTGTTGAACAGATTGATTTTTTTGCGCTACACAGTCGTCAAACAATATTAAGTTCTTTCGTTTACTATCAATATTAGACAAGTCCAAATCATTTACATTTTTTGTCAGAAACACTTTTATGTCAGTTGGATTGAAAGATGGATTCTTTTCTTTTATGAAGTTATCTAAGATATCTTTTATTTCTATCTCATCGTTGTCCTCGTAATATTGAAATAATTCTTGAACATATTTCTTTGGTAAATATTCTAAAGCTTCGAGAAATTGATAATACGGTTGTTCTGGTGTTGTTGTGTAGATATACAAAGAATCGAAATCTAAAAGGTTGGGAGTTGTCAACATGTTAAAAGTGAGATGAGTTTTACCAGAACCGGAACTACCGCATATACACATGAGCATTGGATTATTAGGAAATATTTCTGAATGATTAAATTTCTTTCCCATTTTTATGTACCAAAAATTACACCTTCTCCTTTATACTTTGAAAGATATATTCCTTCTCCAGTGTGTATATTTTTAAAAACTATTCCATTACCCTTATGTTTGACTTTGATTTCCCCTGTGTCAATACTATCCACTAATTTAGTTAATCCTTGTTTGACAGTTTTCTTAGTTTCTTCACTAAATCGATTTCCAAATTCTTTAACTGTACCTAATATGTCTGCTACTCCCGACCCTTTTGCTAACTTTTCCATTTCCAAATTATGTCTACGTTTTTCACTTTTTTCAGCTTCGGCTGCTTTCTTGGCATTGACGGCTTGAACTATTCCTGCCGTTCCGCCGGCCGTGGCACCTGCGGCTGCAAGCCCAGCAAAGATCAAGGGTAGGAAAGGTAAAAATCCACCTGCCTTTATGTTCTTGTCAATTCTTTCTAAATCTATATCATCTCGCACTTTACAGTGTTTATATTTATCAATAAGTTTTTTAGTTATGCTGATTCTTTTACCATTGTAAGTAATTGTAGTTGGCTTTTCTGTTTCGATAGCGTCTATTATTCTTTTTACTAAAGTTTCGGGTTTCATTTTTAAGGGATTAATTTATTCTATTCGAATCATCCGTCTGTCGGATATTTTTATTATATGTTTTGCTTCTTCCAATAATAAACAATAACCGGTTACATCTCCTTGTGTTTTTTCGATATGAATATTTATGTTTACTCCAGTTTTGAAAAGATCTTCTTGATGAGCTGATAGATCAAAACAGAAGATTGGGTGATTAATTGCAAAATCTACATATCCAAACTGAGGTGGATTTCCAAATAATTCACACATATTTTTATAATTTCTATACAATTCATTATAATCCTTTGTGGATGGATTAATAGTTAAAGGTTGGTTAGGATAATTATCGTTGTTTAATCTTACTTGAACTTTACGGATTATAGGATCTTGAGTTTGGTTCATTGCCACTCTAAAGATATTGTTGTTATTTGTCTGAGAATCTGGTAAGTTCTTGAAACCAACTATTAAATATCTTGCTGGTTTAATGCTGTTAGTGATTGGCCATGTTGTGGATTCTCCAGTTAAAGTCATACTCCCTACAGTGTTGCGCCGAAGAAAAGCTATTTCAATGTCTTTAGTTAACGAGTTGAATATTCTCGTTTCTACTTCAATTGATGGTGTTATTACGGGTATGAAAAGTTGGAGATTTGTTATTTCTAATTTTGCATTTGAATTAGCTTCTCCAAAGAATATCTTATCGTCATTAATTTCTCTTTGTAAATGAATTTTAAATGGTAAACCTATAGAAACTTTTCGATGTTCTAAAAGACCGAATAAAGGATATAATTTCCAATTGACGTAATTACCCCATCTATTATCCTCAACAACATTATTGTACTGATTTACTCGTTTGTCAAACCCATGGTTTACTGCTCTACCGATTCTCTCAATGCTATTTCTGGCAATGACTCTCATTCTAGCGATATCAGCATCGTTAGCTACAGTTTTTACTGGTTCTTTTAAAACGGTCCCATCACCAACATCGGGTATCCAACCCGAGACTGAATCGTAGTTTTTGGGGTAAAGGACTGTTTTCAACATTGTGTCAAATTCTCCAGGGTGTTTGATGGTTTCTATGGGGTTTGATCCCGCTTCCAAAACCATTTCGCTAAATAAAGAAGGAAAGAAATTATTTTCTAATGTTGTATTAGTCTGTGGGACTCTATTTTCATTTGCTGTTCCGTCCTTGATTTTGAAATCGCATCTGAAATAGGCATCGGAAAGTAATAACCAATTTGACAGACTATTGATCTCGAAAGTGACCCTACCACCATCATTCAATTGTGATTTAGACCCCACAGATGCATTAATAATAATGTAATCCTCTTTCTTACGAGTAAATGAATAAAGAATTGGATCGTATAATCTAAAAATTGGATCAAGAATTTTATTTGCCATTTTTAGAGGAATTATTTTGATAAAATACAATACATTTACTATATGCATATGTATCAGGAGGGATTGAATTTATTCGCGATCTGTTCTCCACCACCTAGCTCTCCAAAGTAGGAACATCAAGGTACATTAGACAACACAAAAATCACATTCCCGACCTATTGCTCTCTCCCAACCACATAGTAGTTCACCATTGAACCACAAACCGAACACCCAGATCGTCTCGAGCTAACCCACGAGCTCTACTCTACCAGCGGAGTGTTGTAATTCCCATAGAAGTAAGCAATCAGAGCCGAACTTAGCGAGTTCCTGCCCCACGATCGACTGACTAATTATTGCCAAAGTACGTACTTTTATACCCTGTTATGTTATGCACTGCACGTTTCATAACAACTTGCTGATTGACTTAAGCATATTTCCGATTGAATGTAAAAAAGCGAGGGACACATATTTTTGTTAAGTCTGATCGTTTCGGATTATATAAAACAGGATGTAATATTAATATATCTTACTTCCTTGTGTTAGAGACTAATAAAATGTGTCTACCGGATATGATATCACCTGACATAGAAAGCAGATATAAACAAGAAGCCATTTTGAATAATGTGTAATTTTTATTGTTTTTTTATCAATTATACCGTCTAATGAAGGGATAATAGGATTCTGATTAAGTTATTTTAATAGTTCAAGATGTCGGGCAATGGAATCTATCTATCAAATTATGTTTCTGTGTGGGTTACTAGTGCAACTTATGTCTGACCTATAGTCAACAATTGTGTATAATTAACTTCGTGTGTGCTATTATGACTCACCCCTCAAACCACTACAGATTGACAAAGCAATGTTTCTGTGTATTGTTAGTGAATTCTATGTTGAAACACACGTCATATTTTACTTCCTTATATTCACTACAGACTCATAACATCACATCAAATCATATTGGACTTCTGAGCAGAGATAAAAATTTGCCTGAATTCCAAATTATTTAATCACATCAAATCATATTGGACTTCTGAGCAGAGATAAAAATTTGCCTGAATTCCAAATTATTTAATCACATCAAATCATATTGGACTTCTGAGCAGAGATAAAAATTTGCCTGAATTCCAAATTATTTAATCACATCAAATCATATTGGACTTCTGAGCAGAGATAAAAATTTGCCTGAATTCCAAATTATTTAATCACATCAAATCATATTGGACTTCTGAGCAGAGATAAAAATTTGCCTGAATTCCAAATTATTTAATCACATCTAATGTATATAATCATTCATATGTATATAATATCTGTAGTGATAAGGAAGATGTTGAGTTTTAACATGAATTCTCAATCAATTCATTAGATAAAAGTTTCCAATCTGTAGTGATTTCATGTAACCCTTTGTTAATTCTCCGAGACTTTCGAATTTTTTCGCTCTGAGAATTGACCTTAAAAGGGGTATACATGAAAAATTAAGGTATTGAAAACCCTATCTGTTTATTCTACAATATTTAGTAGGATTTACAACCAAAATGGGGGGACATCAAATTCAATACCTAATTGGAGGGAGGTAAATTGATCACACGAAGAAAAAATATGGTTTTGTTGGCTTATAGGTTAACATAGGGTACTGAGTCATTCATCTCAGAAACATTTAATTTGAGGAGATGATTCCAATGTTTGATTATTTTGAACTATTGAATTTCTTTTTCAGTTATTCCCATGATTCCCTTCTACAGATAGAATAATTGATAAAAAAGCAAAATCCTTCAAAATTCTCATCTAAATGGCTTTCTTGTTTCAGCAATGTTGAAAGGAAGATATGTAGGTATTAGGTAAGTATTAGGTAAGTATTAGGTAAGTATTTTTAAGTATCCATCAACATGAGTAGCCAGTCCACGCTTCATGTTTAGAAAAATTAATTGTGGTCTGAAATATTTTTTCCAAGAAGAGTTACCTCACTTTAATAAAGGGAAGGAACAAAAAACCAGACCACATCAATTTTTTTTTGGTGGAATTAATGTTTTAATGGGGGTTTTTCCTGTATTGTTCATGTTTTAAAATTAAACTCATCCTATTTTTAATATGCTTTTTTGATGGAATGTAGGAAATTTATTGAAGGTGTTTGTCGTAAGAATTCTATGAAAAATGTAGGCTGTTTTATGAAATGTAGGGTGTTAAGGTGTGTTTTGGGTAGACTCAATTTGGTTGTAACTTTCCCCATGGGATGAAAATGGCATGGGGAAAGGTGCGACCGAATTGAGTCTACCTACACTACTTATATATGTTGTAGTTGTGGACACCATAGAGAGCTGGTTTCTTGATGGATTTTGATGAAACTTGGTATGAGTGTTTGTATTGACATTGGGATAAACTCTATTGAATATCAGCAACATCGAAAAAATTTTTATGAGTTATTGCCCTTGTTCTTTAAAACACGTTAATTTTTCAGCCGTAACACTCTCAAAGTTGTGGACACGATAGAGAGCTGGTTTCTTGGTGGATTTTTATGATACTTGCTGTGAGTGTTTGTAATCACCCAAGGACGAATCCTATTGAAAATCAGATGAATCGGAAAAATATTTCATGGGTTATTGCCCTTGCTTTTGAAAATATGTTGTGGACACGATAGAGAGCTGGTTTCTTGATGGATTTTGATGAAACTTGCTGTGAGTGTTTGTTATCACCCAAGGATGAACCCTATTGAAAATCAGACGAATCGAAAAATATTCCATGGGTTATTGCCCTTGCTTTTGAAAATATGTTGTGGACACCATAGAGAGCTGGTTTCTTGATGGATTTTGATGAAACTTGGTATGAGTGTTTGTATTGGCCTTGGGATAAACCCTATTGAAAATCAGAAACATCGAAAAATATTTGATGAGTTATTGCCCTTGTTCTTTAAAACGCGTTAATTTTTCAGGCTTTAACAAAGTTGTGGACACGATAGAGAGCTGGTTTCTTGATGGATTTTGATGAAACTTGCTGTGAGTGTTTATAACCACCCAAGGATGAACCCTTTTGAAAATCGGACTAATCGAAAAATATTTCATGGGTTATTGCCCTTGCTTTTGAAAATATGTTGTGGACACGATAGAGAGCTGGTTTCTTGATGGATTTTGATGAAACTTTGTATGAGTGTTCATAATCACCCAAGAATGAACCCTATTGAAAATCAGATTAATCAAAAAATATTTCATGGGTTATTGCCCTTGCTTTTGAAAATATGTTGTGGACTCAATAGGGAGTTGGTTTTTTGGTGGATTTCGATTAAACTTGGTGTGAATGTTTGTAATCATCCATGGATAAACCCTTTTGAAATTCAGACAGATCAAAAAATATTTAACATAATAAGGTTATTGCCCTTGAATTTAGAGAAAATGTCATTCTCAGAATCTTTCATTTACTGACAACTCTTGTCAAACCCCCGGACGAATTGGCTGCCATTATAAAAGTGGGCGTATTACGATGGCCATCGCTATTTTTAATAGCGGAGGCGTTTTGGAGTTACGAGACTACAAACCGGAAAGACGATTAAAGACATTTCGCACATTTATGAGTTGCTTCGAACTCATTAACATTAGTCTGCTTAAAATTTTATTCTTTTTCACTTAGTATGGATCAAATAAAATACATTCTCTTCATATATTGTGTTTGTATAAATTGGTTTGAGTGGTGTGGAATCCATCTTGGGATATTTGGTTTGTTAACATGAAGTCGTTTCGTCTCATTTCTGGTCTCCGAGAGAAAAATTTCTACGGTGAACTATTTAAAACATGGTTGGTCAATAGGTCAGAGTAATATCTCCGATAGGTAGAATTTCTCTGTTAATCAGAATGCATTGGATATTGTTGATTTGATAAACAATATAGATGACGCACAATATAAATATATCTATTATACAATATATAGCCTATGATGTACAATATGAATATATTTGATATGCAATATATCGTGTGTCTAAAAAAAAACGTCCCCAAGTTTGATGGGAAGTATGATAGCGGTGAGAGCATTTCAGGATGGAAAATGAATGATATTGGTGGTCAATAAGGTGAGAGCACAATGGATACAGATTGAAATGTGTAGTTTGCTCTAATATTGAATTTTTGTACATGCTATTTTGTTCCAGGTAGTTCTTGTACAATTTTTATTTGATGACTTTCATATTTTTAGGGTCTGACAATGACATGTCGAAGTAAATCTGTAAGAATTTTGAAAGAGATCGGTTCAGCAGCTGAGATGTTTCCCGTCAAACTTTTTTTTGAGACACACGTTTATGTTGCGCAATATTAAAATATTTCTTTTCTTTTTGAGTTCTACAGCATTAAGGAATTGGGTAGTAAAACTTCTTACTGTTGCCATGGCGACAACAAATTATCTTATATAAAATTATCTGCTGCGCTTCACTTATTAAAGTTCGATTTTCTTCAGAATGCTTGGTTAATCAAATAATTTTCAATAATTAATCATTTTCCACAAGTTATTAGAAACTATGTCATTGATATGTTAGAAAACATTTCATGGTCGGTACACTATAAAGTATTTTCACATTTTGTAGACTAACAGGACGATAAACAAAAAGTTCAAATTAGTAATTCAAAACTTAGTTATATAGTTTGTATTCTGTAGAAAAAGCGGCAAGAAGTCGATCAAAATAAAATTAAAAATGGATGAAAAATGTATGTGATATGATTTGTTTCAAAGAAAAACATTTTTAATTTCCAAATGAATCGTATTTTTAATTTCCAAGCGCTGATAATTATGGATACACATGGATTTGAGGGCTTAAATTTAATCGAGAGTTGTGAACATTATTACGAATTAGATTGGCTAAACAATTCCAGGTTCGGAGATTAAAATGGTATTGGTCGAACGGATGGTGAACATTACCCTTTAACCTATTGAAGTAATATCATTGGCGCCAAGCAGTGTATGCTTACTCTTGTAGACACCTGATACCACTTTTTATTTTGAAATATTTACTCAATCATGAAAAGTTCATTAGTTGCTTCCAATGTATTGCCAATGTGTTAACATTGATTCGAGATTTATTCTATGTTTGGATCGTTCGTGCTTGGGTTTTTATTATGCTTGTTGCTTTCAAAGCTAATAGAACGTCGTTTTTGCTATCAGTAACGGTAACATTTTTAAAAAAAAAGGGCCATGTTGAATTTCCATGGTTTAAACAAAAGATAAAATTATGCTGTATTATACAATTCGAAGCGTGTTCCCGAACTCGTTTCTTTCAACTTGTATCCATCAAGAATTGATGTTTAAATGTATTACTAAACTTTAAACTACCTTAAAGCGATACAACCTCTTAGAATGAACCAAAAAATGCAAAAAAAAAAAACCATGAAACTATGTAAATTTCCATATAATAACAGGTTATAATTGATAAACGCATTAAATTTGATTAAGGCTTTTTCAATTATTGTATATAAACATTGTTTTCTGGATTTATCAGATTATTTAGGTAATCTGTATAGTTATGCAACCAGGCAAGTCCCTTGATGAATAAAAACTCCTTTTGACCATTTAAAAATTTAGATTTTTTGTTCATTCTAAGAGGTTGTATTCCTTTAAAGAAAAAGTGTAAACAAATACGACAAACAGTATTTGTTACAGATGACTGAGAAGTAGGTTATTGTATTGGTATATTGGTATTCAGTATCAATGATATATCTGATAATTATTCGATAGATCTTAAACCTGTTGAAGTGTGACAACATTGTTCTGGAAAACAACTAAAACAGCATTGAACCAGATCACAAACAACATTGTAAGTTGTTTTCTGACATTATATGAAGGAGTACCAGTAAAACCATATAAAAAGAAAAGTAGTTGACCAATTTTATGTCTAAGAGCAAGGGTATTACGTCTGTCACTGTAAGTGGTATGTCAAATTTAACATGCGAGTAGGTGTAAACTGCAGTTTAATAAAAAAAATAAATCGAACTTTCGTTTCATTCGCTTTTAAAACTTTTGTTTGTACGTGCCATTACAGTGGGGTCTAACAACGCCCTTCTTACCTTACCGTTAGGTTGACCCTTGCCCTAACCTTAACCCTTTGCTTTAACCAAATCTTAACCAGTGCCTTAGATTAGATTACTGAATGTTTTTCGTTTTTCTTGAAAAATTTACAAAATTGCTTGTACGTACAGTGTTAGTATTGGTACGTATAAATATTCGCAAGACACGGAACTTTATGGGATCCAGTTTGCTCTTTTGACTTTTCAGATTACAATCTTTATTTCAAAATTCGATAAAATCAATAATGTTTGTCGATGATTCGGTTAGTTATGTTGTTGATGTATAGACGTACATGAACTTTAAAGCTGGTTGCACAGTATATATGTTGTTTTGTATACATTTAAATGATCTATTATTGAGATCCACCCTAAACCATGTATTTCCAACTGGTTCTTTATAAACCAAAACATGTATCTTTTTTTTCTGGGCAAAACGGTTGTTTTTAAAATAAAAACCACACCACAAAACGCATGAATTAGAAAATAAAATGCCATTGGGGTGCTGCTGTATGATAGTGAAGTTTGCGTTTAGCTAATATACAGACCAGACCATGATAAGGAACTTGTAGCCCAAGCAAAGACCATGAATATCTGCTTGTTTAATGCCACACAGATTGGAGGGAACCGGTACCAATCCAAGTACAGATCGCAAGTAACTGCGTATAACGGATAAAGCTATAATAAGAATAAGTTCTATTTATAACTCTATGGTATAACGTCATCATTTATTCTGCTGTATGTGGGTATACAAACTGTAGAAGAACTATGTCACGAGAGGATCGGTAAGTAGGCGGTAAGACTGCAGGTCTCCAGTCGGTGACATATTAGTCAATGGCCACAAGACAATGAGTAATGATAATTGGAAGTACTCTTCTTAAAGATCAATTTTTGAACAACCAGTCCATTTGAACTCTGCAACGAACTACTAGTATTAAAAAAAAAAAAAACCTAGTTGTATATTTTACATTTTTTTTTTAATTTTGTTTTACACGAAGGCTTTTGACGTTAACGTATAGCGGGTGTATAAAAATTTCCCCAAGTTCGAGGGAAAGTATCTTTGCTGTTGGTAAACTGATCTCTTTCAAAAATAAACTGCAAGATGTCGTTGTCCAACACTGAAAATATGAATGTCATGGAATAAAGCGGCGAGACAAACATACTAACCAGTAACTGCTAGGCTAGATGAGATTCTTGGGAGAAAATACCTTTAGATGATATTCTTGACAGCATTTCGAGATGGTAAAACGGTTTCAATTGATGGTCGAAAGTGTTGGAGGCCACAACTATGCAACTATTACTCTCGATTTACCATATTTTTGGATGCGAATTTGATAAACGGAATTGTTTTGCTTGTAGGCCTACGGCTTGTTATTCATATGCAAGTTGCTCTGATTTTGCTTTTTGTTATGTTATTTTGTTTGGTACAGTGCTAGTACACTTTTTATTCTATGATTTTCACATTCTCAGGGTTGGACAACAACATAGTGTAGCATATCTGTGCGAATTTAAAAAAGAGATCGATGTACCAACAGCTGGGGTATTACCCGTCGAAGCTTTTTGTGGGGGACACCCGATATTTGCAGGATTTTAACAAGGCAGGAAGTCATATTTCAGTTTTGGTGAAGACCCAATTTCGGACATTTCAGACTCATTGATATATGGACCTTGAAATCACTGAAACAGGGTTACTTGACACACACTTATAATTTCTTGTAGGAAATTATATGGGCGTAACGGAGAACTTGTCAAATATGAATTGATCTGGATGCACCTCATGATTTTGACCTTTATAGTTGTGGCGGGTTTCTTCTTTTCGAAACACATGATGGTACTTCCCCAGTTGGTCTATATAATTATTGCGCCCGATTCTGTCGTGCTCTGGACTAGATTTTTGATAAACGGAATTGTTTTGCTTGTACGGAAATTGTTATTCCATCTTTCGACGGAATTTATTTTTGATGAACTGATTATTTTTTTTTCTGATTTACAAAGAAATTGCACGGGTGTTTTTTTTTTATTATTTATTAAACACTATTGTAATGTATATGCTTTGATGTCTTGCCTATAGCCATTTTACTGGAAACAGAACAAATCATTTACAAACAGTGAATTGAACCTCGAGAGATATCTAGACAGTATTGTTTCTGTATTTTTATTGTTTGATAAACATGCCGAGCCTGAATTATTTAGTAACAGTAAAATTTAATTATCATTTGATACTTTTGATATTAAGATAATTCATAATATGAAGAAATTGTATATTTGTTATAAGATTTTTATCAAGTATGACAAGGATTTTCAAAAAGAGTGATCAAGCAGAAAATGTGGGTCCTGACAAGATTTTTGTTTTTCCATGTGGCTTTCCTTTTTTATCTTAGGTTTTGGTTTTCTGTTAAATCAGATAATGCGTATGAAATTTAGGATCGAGATTCGAAACATTTGTTGACTTGTTGAAAGATTTGAATTCTCTTATAACGGATATGGTCATCTGTATTGTGTGATTTTAAAAAATTCATTGTATTAATATTACTATATCAATGCGAAAAAAATGCATTTGAACACTTTAACAATTCCGTCAGTTTTTGTTCTGTCTTTCCAGAATTTATTAATCTGTAAAGACAGATGTAAATATTTAGCGTAATGTTAAGTTTTAGATGTAAAGCAGTTTTTTTTTTTAGATGGATACATTATTCTGATGAAGTTCTTTCCCCCATCTGCGTGCATCAATGACTGGAAAACCACGGTAAAAGATGTTCATGGTGCGGGCGTCTGGACATCAATATCCGCATCAAATACAAACACGTAATCTATACAGTTAGCTTTGACGTAAAGTACAAATAAAAAGACATTATTTAACAATTTAATGATTTCGTTTTAATTTACAATTGACAACTCCATGCCACCACTCACAAGAGGAAAGGTGTATTGTGGGGGTATATAACCAACTCTCCCTTACACTCTTTTCTCTTATGAGCAAAATCGTTCCACTCAACAGTCAACAATATAGTCCACTTGTTCACCAACAGCGTTTGAACCGAGAGACTTACGAATGTTTTGTGATTTTATTGCTCATCTTCGTTATCACAATATATAACGAAGTCCACTTTTTTTTGTAAAATACAATGCATAAAATTTCTCTCAAATTTATAAAATTTGATAGATTTTAAAAATAATTTTAAGACAGTATAATTCAGTACACAGTAAAAACTTTTCAGATGGTCCGTAAAGACAGTTAAAGTGTTAAAAGGTCCAAGAAGCAGATAACAGTTAGCGTTGCATCCCATCCATTACTGTTTTATTCAACAGAAGAACAAGACGAAATTAAACAGATAACAGAATTGCCGAAAATGTTGATTGTTGTACATAATTTAAAAGTTTCATCCAGATGGTCCAAAAAGCAGATAACAGATTTGCATCCCATCCATTACCGTTTTATTAAACAGCAAAAAAAGACGAAATTAAACAGATAACAGAATTGCCGAAAATGTTGATTGTTGTACATAATTTAGAAGTTTCATCCATGGACGGAAGAAAAATAAAACCCTACACTTCTTTATAGAAACATAAAATGGAAGTCAAGAATTCTTCCGCAACAGGAGTATTTTTTGATGATTTCAAAATGTTAGATTTGGTCAAGTCGAAGAGTTTAAGCTTCGTTGTTTCTCTTGCCTATTCTCACGAACGAAGATTTCCCAACTCGTCGGGCGACGTTATAATATCCAAGTGGTTTCTGCAAGAGAGCGTCATAAAGAGGCATTCGTCCAATCCTGACAAAGGCCGATGAAGGAATTTTTCCGATGCGAACGAAAGCCCGTTTTTGTTCCATTTCTGGTTCTTCCATATCACTCTTGCCGATTCTAACAAAATTTGACAACCGTTTTTCAGCGTCCATATCACCAAAATAGCTTTTACCTATTCGAACAAAGCTTGATTGCCTCTTCTCTAAACCTTCATTGAAGCCTTCATTGGCAAGTTCGTTATCAATATTTTTTCCAATTCGTACGAAACTTGAATAACGCTTGTCGGGATTTTCTAAACTGCTGTCATCCATGCTTTTTCCTATCCTCACAAAACTCGAGTATCGCTTATCTGGAATTTCATTTGAGTTGATCTCAGGACTTTTTCCAATGCGAACGAAGCTAGATTGTCTTTTTTCCTGATCTTGGTTTAATTCTTGACTTTTTCCAATTCGAACAAAACTGGATAATCTTTTATTTGGATCATTTTTTCCAATTCGAACAAAACTTGACAATCTTTTGTTTAGATCATTTTTTCCAATTCGAACAAAACTGGATAATCTTTTATTTGGATCATTTTTACCAATTCGAACAAAACGACCGAAAGCTTTTCCTATCCTAACAAAAGAACTTGGGTTTCGACCTATTCGTACAAAGCTGCTGGGTCGCTTGTCTGCTAGTGGTACTGTGTCTTGGATTGCTGATTTTAAATCTTGGTCATCGTTGTTGGAATCATCTGTGAAGGGATGTGAGAATACTAAACTGACTGAACACACTAGTAGTAGGAAATAGACTAAGTTGATTTCCATTATTTGCCTGGAATAATAAAAAGAATCATATTTGATTACGATGTAAGACGCCAAGGGAGTCATTTTCTTCGTTTAGGATTTGACCTTCTTTGATACTTTCTCCTTAACAATGGCTAATTCAATCTTTTCATGAAACAAAGGCAAAACTATTTCATGAAAAAATATTATGTTTTTTCTAAAGGCTTCCAGTCAGCTTTTAAAGTTTGACATTTAAATCTGATATATGAGACTTGATTTTTTTTAAAAAAGTAAAAAACAGCCATGTAGTGTTTGTTAGAACTAACCACAAACGACATAGATGTTTAAAATTTATTTCAGTACAAGATTCAAATGGCATTTATGATTTGCTGAATGGTGGTTTTGAGCAAATTGTAGATGATCGCATAAAGGTAAGCTCCTTTTTAGCTCAGAAAGGCTTTGCGACGGACAGATTCGTAGACGTGAGTCACACTAACGGGTAGTTGGAAAGTCGTGGGCAGATAGCTGCTTTGCAGTCGTACATAACGTATCCTATCCATTTTAGAAACATTCTCCTTAAAGGGACAGTAAGCTTTGTAAATTTAATTGTCTAAATTTGGATATCGTTGTAAACCTTACTATCCCTTTAACGATACTCCAACTCGGTAGAATTAGATTTTAAGAAATATCATTGACTATATGAAGTCATATAATATCGAGGTTAAAGCCATGGAAATTCAATAATCTCTGCATAACTATTCATATAAAATCTCAAGAATCAAATCAAGGAAAGAATAAATACTATCAATCGATTTTCACTTCCCTCGATAATATTTTGATTGTCGTAATTGGCAAGATTTGATGGCTGGACTTGTTTAGTGAACGTCACTGGTTGTCACAAATTGGCCACACTTGTTTGTGCAAGCCCGGTGCTGTATAGTTGTACTTCCGGTTGAATAGAAACCAAGACGATAGCCTATATTGATTGAAAATGATTGATGAACATGGACCGGATGTGATTGACATATCAAAGTGTTCATAGGTTAACTTGGCATTTACTTCAAGAAAGCATCAGCAAATGTGTGGGAAATAGGTCAATTTGGTTTTGAAATTTATTCCAAGTTATTTCAAGCCTCCCACAAACTCTTTGATTTTCTATAATGCCAAATGAACAGATGTTTCTAAAGGTTAGTGGGTCGTTTTGGCTTGTTTCAGACGGATAATCTAGCTGAGCAAGTATCAAAAGTACACATTTGTCAGTTTAATTTATCTTAAACAGAGACGAAGGGAAAGAATTCATGGTTCCGTAAGGATCATGGTCTCGGTAGAAGATACATATCAAAAGTCAAAATTCCAGCGCATTCATCACATAAAACGAGGCATAGAACAAACAACATAAGGCTTTGAAATAATGTCTAACCATTTATTAACCCCCGACCCAAAATTAAAAAAAAAATCTAAATTTTCAAGTTCAACAGATCTGTAAAAGCTTGTCTATACTACCATTTGCAAGAAGTTACTTTAATTATTCATGAAGAATTTTATGGTCTAATAGAAAGCGTAAATTGTGTCATTACCACGTTAAACCTGAACATTGCGTTTGTCTTCTAAACATATATTATTATTAATTTAGGTCGGAATTTGTACTAATTAATTCTAAGAACGCACCAGAAAGTTCATTTGGTTTTATCTTAGTTCGTCATGCCCACAGAGAGAAATTATTCGTGCTATTTGCTCATCAGCCGTCGCGATTTTCTACAATTAATAAGAGTCCAATGGTTTAACTTAAAAGTGGCTATAAATTTGAAATTTTTGTTGGTTACTTATTTTAAAAAGTAATCTGCGGAATAACATCTAAAACTACTATGCCACAACACGAAGCGATTGTAATTTTCTTTTACATCAATATATAGGCCAGTGCATAATGAAGCCAAAAAACATTATTTATATTATGTCAATACAAATAAATAACGGGCAATTAATGGGCTATGGCTAGGATCCACCTGCAACCCCCTCCCCCGCCCGAAGACTAGATTTCATCAATTCAAACCATATCTGAACATATCTGAAAAAAATCTGGATGTCAGCCATGCATCTGCCAACATTCTCTTTGAATCTACAGTTACCTCCGCCCTTTTAAAATCATCGGCATAAATTCATTATTAACGACAATGACAATGAAAGAGTTTGTAAATTGTTTTAAGTTGTTCTTTATCAATTAGATAATATTACTTATTCATGATCGACACCCACAATATAACGCCTTTATTGTTTGTTTTTATTTTGCTTCCTGTATTTTTGATTGATCTAGATTTCACTAAGTAATATTTATAGATTATCTTGCCTTTCCGGAAGACAAAGAATTTTCAATAGAATTTCTACTTCCATTCCATTTGTAGAATTTAGGGTTCGGATTAATTATTTAAAGAAAATAAATAAATCTTAAAGGTTATGCCAAGCCTTGCTCTATATTCCATTAACCTCAGGATTACGACTGTTTCAAACTGTTTAAAGGTAAAGATAACAATTGTTTTCGTCTACATTTTATATCTGCGAACAATGAACAAATGTTTCGAAAAGAGAAGGCATGGGTTGCTTCGCAGTTCGCACCCAACATCCCCGCTTCGCAAACCAGGGTCCAGGGTTTAATCCCGGTGTGAGTCGAGATGCTACCTTCAACCGGTCTTCACCCCTGGCAGTTCGGAAAGGTTGACATGGAAATTACAATATACCGAGGCCCCGAGTGCTACAGGCTGCGCATTTTGGCTTTGCAATTTGTAGTTTAGACCCAATACCACTTATTGTATTCGACATGAAAATACACTGTTTGCAGCATTTTCAATTTAGCGTGTCCAGTAATCTAATACCACAAAATGTTCTCCAGAATTACTGTAAAGGTTAGAAATTTTCTATTTTTATATACCGCAATATTTGTGTGGTATATCAAGCCTCTATTGGGATATAAACCTACACTAAATACCCTTGTTAATATCATCATATCTAAAACTGTCGATAAATAATCCAAGCATATAATACAGGCCGATATTTTAATACTATTTATTCCCGTTAGACTTCTTGGAAATATTAATTAACCCTCAAATCTACACAGACCGGTAAATATTTTCAAGGACTGTAACATGTTTGTCTACTTGTATCTCTCCAGACTATTAGTGGGCCATTTACAGTTAATGAAAACGAATGGAACTGAAAACTGGAAAGACACAGTCATTGGTATGAAAATGAAACATTTGAAAGAGCAAACCCATTTAGTTGTGTTTTTGAAAGCAGATAAATTTTCGTCCTATAGATATTTCATGCACAGGACGTTAAAGTATATTTGGGAAAATATGTAGTCCAAGTTCAGATTACACCTTGTGGACATAATGGCAAATTCTTTGGCATCCGATAGTCATAACTTGTCCCAAGTATGTACATTTTTACAGAGGCATTATGTCGTTTTAGTATGTAAATCGTTCAAATAACGGCATCCTGATGGATTACTTATTTGTAGAGGTGGTATCAGGTAGGTGGTATCAGGTACTGATATTGTACTGATACATTCATAAGGCCTTAGATGTTCTGAATGGATCATTTTATTCGACAACGTATGTTGACTGCGGTCTATTATTCACATAGCGGCATCATGTGGTCTTTTATTCTCACAGCGGTACCATGTGGGCATTCATACACCCATCGACAACGTGCGGTCTTTCATTCACATAGCGGCACCATGTGGTCATTCATTCTCACAGTGGCACCATATGGTCATCCATACACCCAGCGGCATTTATTCACACAGCAGTACCATGTGGTCATTCATTCTCTCAGCGATATCATATGGTCTTTCATTCACATATAGCTTCATCATGTGGTCATTCTTTCAAACAGCGATATATTATGTACTGATAGGTAATCTGATTGGTGTTCGGAATGAATCATTATAGATTGCGTATGGGTGCATTACCTCTACATTCGAATGACCTCGGGACAATAAATAAGGGCAAGTAAGATTATTAAAGATTACCAAGGACTGTCTGATTGCTTTGTTTTTCTTTCTTATTTTAGAATTTATAATTTGTTTATAATTTTAAATAATTAAAGTCAGACAACAAATAATGTTATAATCATGTTAAATGTTTTCAATTTGGCTTAAAACATCCGTACACAATAAACTATTACATCTTATTCCCCATGTTCTTTATATCTTTGGTAAATTCCACTCATTTATTTACTTACTCACTCATCATTTAAGCCTACGTGTGTTTTAGTTCTTAGGTCGCTTATTTTTATGGACTCTCTATGTTCCCTGCTTTAGTCTACAAACCAAACTGGCTCAATGTTTCATCGTTTACGTTCCATTTTGTCTTAGAATAAGGTGTATGACGTTTTCTTATCCTATTGAACCCACTAATCCATTGGGGTACCAGGAGAGTCCAAAAGGTTCAAGGCACTAATCTTATTTCCCGATGCTCAGTCCACCATGTTAGTAACTTCTCAAATTTATTAAATTCCAGTTTCAGAAAACATATATTTAGTGAACTAGGTCATCATGGTTGAACTTGAAATGATAACGTTGCTAAATGTTACCCTATTTAATGATAAACAGAAAAATACCAAAAGATCTGTTATCTTAAGGGCAAAACGAGAAAATTCAGAAAAGTTTAGAAACAAAGTACACATGTGAAGGCTAGAAATTTGTGAAATTTTCTGTTTTCCACTGATCTGATCCAGGGCAATATGGTTGGAAACGATTTCAGCAGTTCTCAAAACAGATGCTAACAAAATGCCAAAAGTAGATAGATCCAATGATATTTCTAATTTCGTGTTTAGTTTTGCGGTTCGGAGAGTAATAACTTATTTTGAAAACTTAACCATAATAAATTACCTATTGGCGCAAAGAGATAACCATATTTGGTCATGTTTCATACGGCCAGTCAAGCCAAACTAGTGCCCTGGTCCCGTTATTAAAAGTTTTATCGATCCAAACTTTTGTGGTTTCTGGTTGTCGACAGTTCTACATTAAATTTTCAATAAGTACTATTTTATGAGATGCTTAAGGATGATTTCTGTTCAATAAAAAACAAGAAAGCTGCTTAAGTGAATAAATGGCGATATTAGCGTCAGTTTTATAATAAAATAGAGAAAAGCAAACATTATGAAGATTTATGAAGGAAAATATTACACAATATCCCTTTCAGTTTTTATTATTAGCAACTTAGAGCCTCATTGGCACAGAATATTGTGGATTTCAAATGATTACCAATGCTTTGTTACGGCTTTGTCGACTTTGGTACACACTATCTTTAAGTATGCAAAAATGATAACTGTTCGACATTTACATGCGAAAAAAATATACTTATCGAAAGAAAGTCCAATATACATGTACTTTAAAGAGGCACAGGCTTCATTTTCGTGGGTGGATTTTTCCAAGTCTCAGAAACGGGGACTTTTTTAGCTCAGCAATTTAGTACTGGTTATCACAACTCACCATTGAAATTTGAGTCTTCAAATCCATGTGCATCCATAATTATTAGCATTTGAAAGTTATAATGCCCTACTACACATTAGCGATACTATGCAATATATAGAAAAGTCATCTATAGGAATAGAAGGAGAAATGTCTAATTTAAGATATATTTGAAGGAATTATGCAATTTTCGTACATTTCTAGTGCTTCTGAAGGATACTTAAGTATATCCAAGACCCAAATCAACCAATAAAAATGAAGACTGGTCCTCTTTAAATATTTAAAAGAGATACAAACTCATACCAGGGCCAGATTTCTTTATTGCCACCTACAAGAAAACCATATCCACCATGTCTGCGATGCGATGACAATAGATTAAATGCGAGCATACATACTGTTGCCAAGCTCATCTATTTGCTTAGAGTTTCTGATGAAATTTCGACATACGATTATGAAGAACAATATGATAGAATATTTGAGGTTTCATTCAAAATATGTGATTACGTCGGACAAAATTACTTCCTCTGATGACCATGGAATAAAGCCTTAGAAATTTGGAGAATATAGAAAAGAACCACTATTGACTTTCCTTTTGAATGGATTTTGGTGGATGAAGCCATTATTTAGGTGGTCGATGACTATTTCCTCTGTATAAATTTACTTTCTTGCAGTAACAATATACGTCTGTAGACAAGTGCAAAATTAGTCAATATGAAATAGATAGTGTTGGGTATTGAACAAGAACGATAATCGAAGGCGAACGAGAAATAAACATTTGAAAGTACCATGTAAATATGTCCTCATTATATTAAAGTTCAATATTAAATGAGAAATTTGACAGTTTTACGTAATGATTTGAAGTAGTCTGATAATTTAAAGATACTGTCCCACGATGAGAAGTTGTACAGCCATCTTGTCATGCCTACGGGAAGTGAATTAATAGCACAAACATTTGTAATATAGTCATAAAAGGGTTCGTATATTTAGACATTTTATTGGGGGTGTTAACGCCATCCAGAATGTATTGAATTGAAACCCATTGGAAAGAGACCTTAAAAAGCCAAAACTTTGTAGGTGTATCGGAGACACTGATATCATCAATTTGCACCATTCCAATTTTCATTCCGACGTCTGTGGTTCTTGCAATTCCACTAAAAAAAATGTTGACGTCACTGACAGTGATCTGCAGATATCAATAGTAGCTTCCGGTAGATCACTGTCATACATTTAAACATATCAAAATAATATACTAATTATTTTTTATTTTTAAGTTTTTGATAAAGCTAAAAAGTTATATCATTATCATTATCCGTCAAAGTCGTTGAATGCTGCACGCGCAAGGTGCGGAAGAAAATTTTTGTGGCCTAGTTTTTCTAACTCTCTCCCAGTCATATCTGTCCAAATAATCTATCAAAGGCTGGAAATGGAGTCAGCTAGTTTCGAACTACAGTCATACGTCCGTTCATGACGTTGATCAACAGAAATTTCATTTATAATGTCATCGACCATCAGGACCGTTATAGAAATGATGAAATGATGATTTAATATAAGTGAATGTCTAATTAAGAGATTTGTAATTAAAGGAATAATGGGTATTAGGAAGGTGGGGGTGGATTGATTTACTGACTCTCAATATAAACAACTAACTTACTGAATTTACTATCAATTAATCCATTGGATAAAAAATAATATAACACAGATAGGGACATTATTATGTACTATATATTATGTTTGCCATGAAAAAAAAACTTATTGAACAATGCTTAAGAATAAAATATGTTAAAATTTCAGGAAATTTCGAAACTGTTATGTCTAATTAGTATGACGTAAAACATCATTGGCAATGAATATGACCTTTTTTATTTATCATTTATCAGATGGTATTGGGTAAACTAATTTGTCTTCATATCAAAGACAAGGATTCCAGCTATGACAGATTTAGGTGCACTCGGTCAAGGATACATTAATAAGCCTATATATCGTCATTGCCACATATTAAGTGAAGCTATTTCTGATTCAATGGAAATTAGTGTAAATGAAGTTCGTTACAAAGAAAACATGGGCGTTGTTTGATTACAGAAAATTGAAGACATCGTGGGGTTTGTTTCCTTATTTGTAATGCTAAATGTCTCGAAAGTGAAAAAGCTACAACTACAACACCCATCTATAATTTTATCGGTCGGCCCATTATAGAGTAAATTAAGGAGGACAAATGATATAAGCCCTCGAATACCGCACAAATTCATGAGTTTCTTCTGAATCGAGATGTAAAGAAAGGTTATGATTATCAAGTCAGTCAAGTCACTAAACAGAACCAAATCTTCATATTAAATTAAATCATAATACGTCCACAGTTTTCAGAAGGACATTCTGTATATTTCAAAATCAAAAATTACTTCCCGTCAAGTTTAAAGATTCTTTTAATTATAAAACATACGCACTTAAATAAAAACCAAAGCCATTTGATTGGTCTCTAATGAAACGAAATCTCTCACTTAAAAGAAGTCAACCAGAAATTTAAACACAACAATTTGTAAAATTACTAAGAAAAAAAGGAAGTAGCGAACAAGACAAAATCAATTACAAAATGGCACTTTCTAAAATTACAAACGAACGCTACAAATATAAAAATATTCAAATTGTATCGATAAAACAATTACGTAGTCCAAATTACAAGACCGTAGCTCATAAAACTTGTGTAACACGACCCATTTCTGAATAAATGTCTTTTATAAATTGTTGAGAATGCTATTTAGTTACTTTGATGGTTACGTTATCGGGCTATTATTAAAGGTGCTGTGTTTATGTTCGAGAATATGGCGGTTAGGAACATTTTCCTAGCGTAATAAGTGTGCCATGACGTTCCAACTATCGAATTTGTTTACCATATCCTAGTTATTGTCTGGCAATTCAGTAAAAGTAGATGTTATGTGATTAATCAAGACGTTTATGAATACAAAGTATCAATAAAAGGGACTTGGTGTTGATGAAACGAATTAATTAGATCTAAGGACATACAACAAGTGACATTATTTTATGGAATGACCTTGATTGTAGAGAGTGTCCACGTTAAAGCATGTCGAAGTATTTTCATATTGAAAAGTTTATTAACTAAAACCTCGTGCGATGATATTTGTTAAGGAGATTCCACTCAGCTTATACAATTCGAAAGATGCATTGGTCGGGTTTTCATAGTTACGTTATTTCAGAATCATGAAGATACGCATATCAACGTAAAACTAAAAGCTATCCAAAGTCACCCTGGACGAATTTTCAACGCCGATGGATGGTGGTCCGCGACAGCCCTTTGAAAATATCGATGTATATGGCACATGTAGATGGAAAAAATCATAACAGCTAGTGTGCGAGTTATCTCGAGCAATTGTATACGTGCTCAGCGTCCGTACACAGTTACAAATTCTGAAAACGTATTCAGAATATCGCTAAAGGCGTCCAATTGGCAAATTTAAATGTGCACTAACTACAGATAAGTTAAAAAAAAATCCTACTGCATTCCGTTAGAAAGATCAGTCAATGTGCTCTAGATTTAACAAATGTGTGGTAAAATGTAGAATCGGACTTGGTGTTATTTTACATCACAACTATAAAAGATATTAGGATTTGTATTAAATCAAAGATTTTAAAAGTCGTGAAAAACTGTATTATATTCATTAATCATGTGGTAGAATGAAATATTGCTGACATATTGGTTCTGTTCCCTCTATACTCTTAAACATCCTGATGACAACCTAAATCCATGTTCTCATCTCTCTTTTCCCATGTTGTGGTTTTTAATCATTTTCTATCTTGATAAATTAAAAGCGTTAACCTTTAAAATAGCTTTGTTTTTTTTTAGATTGAATAGACGCGAATTACCACAACTTATGAAGAATACAATCATCGCACCCATGTTGGTGGATAGGTTTACGGTGGTGGATATGCTATTTTCCAGTCGAATCAAAAATGTCCGTTTCATTATCAGTATAGTTCATTATGGAAAATATTTACCCCAACTTGTAATTTTATATTTAAAATATTTAATTTTAGCTACAATTACAACAATGTAGCTAACAATGGGAGTAACGATATGTCGTTAGAAGTTGTCTTACATGCGGTTATTTATAAGTTCTTTCATATCAAGCTATGGTCATCAATGAACTTGTAACCATCGATCAGTCAGCACGTTACTCTGAAGTCAAAACTACCATTTCAAACCCAAATACAAAACATATCTTCCAATGACTGCGTCAGCCTCTCGGAACTGGGAGTGGGTACTACTAGGATGCAGATTTATAATTGTGGGTTCAACTGCCTGAGTTAAGATGGTTAAAGGTCAAAGTTGGGGTCTGACGGCTTCTCTGCAAGATAAATATTAAACAATGGGCTTGATTTGGTGAATTTTGACACATATTTTGGGGCAAAAACGTGTAGTCATTTCTTAAAAATAAAAATGGATCTGTGCTGCAATATTTGGAAAAAAACTTATTTCCTATAGGGCAAGTACGGCCACTGACACTACCTCTGGACGTTTCTGCTATTTTACGTATGAATACACCGTTTTAAGAGTAGCACTATCAAAGCAAGACTGGGATCTATTAATGAAGACTTATTATGTTCCTACAAGCATTGTTTAATGGCTCTTACCTTGAAGATAAAGTTATAAACTGAATCCTTTCAAGTCAAAGGATGGACTGCCGTGGCTAAATTACAAATTGTCATATTAACCAAGTCTGACCAAGCTGTGTCATATTACTTGACCGTTCAGGAAGAACATCAATAGAATTACATTAAGTTACCGCAAATAACTCAGAGATAATTAGTGCTTTTTGAAATCCGTCGTTTGAAGATTTCAATGAAGTTTTCATCATTAATTGTCATACAAACTGGTTAGCTGTTAATTCTGTGGGGCTACATCTAAGATGAAGTTACGAATTATTAAGCAAAAAGTAAATATGGATTGTCATTCTATTCAATAACACCTCTGTTCTGTGTTCTCTGTTCAGAAAACAGCAACAGAGTACTGACCAAGCATCGTGCTGTAATAAAGAATTGCCTCATTAAAACCATGACTTATAAACCATCATCATTGTAAAGGTTTTAACGTTGACTCTTCTGAGTAGTCTAAGATATGTAACTGGAAACAGTTTACTTGAAATAGAAATTAAGGTTCGAAACGGAAACTGAAATTGATGTGATGATTAAATGGTTTTCTATTAGGGCATAACGCACAACTCGAGCTATAGGACTGAGCTGATATAAAAAATGTCCGCTAGCAAGAAAACACGATATTCCGAAAGACTGTGGTATTTATACCAATTTTTTCTGAAGTATAACATTTAAAAAAATGGTAAATATCAGAAGAAAAATGCGTTATAAGATATTGGTATGTGTCTCCTACGCACTTTAGCTTTTCTTTGAAGCTATAATGCACTGAAACGTCTTAATAGTCAAGATCAGCTCTTGACCTAGAAAGTCGTAAATAAAGTGTGTCTATCCCGGATCAGTAACAAGGGGGTGGTCTTATTAATACAGAAATAATATTTAATCCCAGAAATAACAGCAAGTGATAATGTCGTGCGTTGAAATAACAAATTGTGACGGTTGCTCTCAGAACAACTTTATTAATGTCAGGCCAGGCAGTGTTTTTTCTCAAGTCCCTGGTGTAAAATACACAAGTAATGGACCATTATTCAAACTAAGTCCATATACCGTGATATCCCTCTCTTAAAATATAACACACTTAAACAATTGGTGAAAACATATGAGTCGTTACTAATTCCATTTCCCATTTGATTTTCACTCGTCGTTTGATGTCAATCTAAGCGGAAGAACAGATTACTGTGAACTGGTCAGATGTTGTTCGCGATATTTCACGTTGTAAAGCAATCTGTGGTAAAAACATTTACTATCTGCCGCTTTCCGGCTGATAATTTTCAGATTTACACTCTGTTTTCCATCATCACAAATCTGAACATTTATAGAATCCATGGTTCTAGTTTACTGAAAGTGTGCTACAGGTTGTTTGTGGTTTGTAAAGATCCCTCAACAGTTTGACAACGAAAGTAAAAGTAAGCTTATGCCACTATCAATTATGGATTATCCTGATAAAATTTATCTCAGAAACGGTGGAAGTAAAACTTCATTTCATTTTACTTCTAGTTTACCTACATCCTAGGACGAGATTAATCGGTATGGAAAGCTGGAGGATCCACATTTTTCAAATGGGAACATGGCACAAGGGATAATGTTCATATATGTCGGCTTCAAATATTCTCTAATGTACTACATAAGACATGGCTTTTTAAGTCGAAGTCCTCAACGTACATGACTGACAAATGAAAGCATACCGTGATTATATTATGGAATATCTCTTGACAAGAAAACATCGATGTCAAGATATTGAACTTTAACACCTACTGTCACTCTGAGATTTAGATAACTTATCTTCTAAACAATCTTAGATTTAGATTTTAATATTTGATACTATTTCCAGTTGGAGGCGGTGGCCATTAAAATTTTATTAAGCTAACATTCTAAAGAAGGATCATAGTCTAGATTAGCTTAGACCACAATAGTACGTCATGACATTGAAATAACAGACATGTGGGTTGTTGATCGTCTGATACAAATATCTTATTAGCTTCAGGCTTTGGTGTCCCAGGTACGAAAACTTTAAAATTGATGATTTTACTACTATACAGTAATTACAATCGTGGGCAGTGAAACTTCAAGAATATCACCATTCATGCCTTGGTATCTGGGCGAAAGTTAAAACTTAGGAAAGAAGTTACTACTTCAGAAATGACAGTTATAGGTTGCAAACATTCAATTAGTATTTCAACTGATCATGTGTAAATAATGTTGTCCCATCCGAACTACTTAAAGGGGAATGATCAGCATTTTTAGGGTTGATTTGAACCCTAAATCTATGTAAACAAGTAATAAAACTTTACGAAAATCCAAAAATCGCCTCTGTCGTCTCTGTCTTTCGTTTACAATTTTCTCTTCGGCCTAAAAATTAGGCTACCGGAAAATTGTAGGTCTTGTTGATCAGGTCTAATATAAAATCATCATGAAGTTATGAGACGGGATAATCCAAACTTAATATTTGTTTCAATGGCGGTACATATAATTTTCGCTTCGCCGTGCTTAATTTCAAACAAGGATAATTATGGATTCGCATGAATTTGAAGGATAAAATGTCACTATTACTGATTAGATTATCTAAAAAAAAAGCCGGTGTCTGTGATAAGGTTACGGTCGTCCAACGCTGCGGCACGGAGTTAGTGAACATTTCCATTTAAACGAATTTTCAGCTGTTATCACTATCACGATGTATACAAGTGATCCAGGACATCGGACTCGATTTATCATCAATGCTTTCTTGTTATTACAAATTTATAGTTTCGCCTTACAACAACTTAAACTATCAAGTAATTACATTTTTTAAAATTATTCATTGACGTTGACATTTGTCAACTGGATGTGATTTTAGAGCAGTACAGAATACCAACTCTTGAGAATTTGCTTCATTCTTGAGCAGTCATGTAATGCCTCTGTAATGGAAATTAAATCATTTAATCTTAAATCACACTAACCTTTTAACGCCAAATTTTTAAAATAAATATATACATTATAACTGATAACGTTTGAGCTCAAGATATTATGTTTTGCACATAGTTTAATATTTTAGATTTGAAATTGCTCTTTAGATCATGTTCAGTAGCAAATGGACCTGATAAAGTGATCGACGTCACAAATGAACTTTTAACTTGTCGCACCTCGTTAGTGACGACAAAAAGCATCAAGGGTTTTACTGAACAACGAATTCATTGGGTCTTCAAAACTTTAAATGCGAATGGCCATGATGGCTGAATGAGTTAGGCGCTTGCTCCATAACCTGAAGGTCCAGGGTTCAATATCAGCATATGTCCCCAATAAGAAACCTTCACACATTTAAGATATCTCGACGTTTGGAAATCAGAAAATTAGAGTAGGCTTATGCCATTATCTTGTCAAACATTTTTCTAATGGTAACACAACATGGTATTTGCTCGTCCTCTTTACCTTAATTGGTGCAAAAGAGTGGGCCGTAAACTACATTTCATTTTCTGTGAAAATATAGTCTTAAAATGTTGTATAGTTACAGTAATGTATAATACGTCTTAACTAACGAACTGAAATTAATTTTGAATGTGTATTTTAATGCAATTAACCTTTGCATTTAACTGGAAACAATGAAGATTCTGCATGTACAGTTAGGCTTCAGTAACACACTACTAATAATTAAGCAATTAATCAATCAGATCACTAATTAGAGAAATAACACAAAATTACAATGAAAGAAGCGAGAACAATAACAGTATCAATAATGTAAATAAAATATATATATATGGTGTTTCACATAATACAGTCATGTGTCATAACTATATTATCCCCTCAGGCGTCTGGTGATTCCAAGAAAAAGAAAACTGTGTATTCCATATTCCGTTTGATTCAGGGAAGGGGTTTAAATATTCAATTTGCGGGGTAACAAATTAAGACTGTAAGGTAAATTGTTGTTTTAAAACAAAAGAATAAGAAAGTCACCTCATGGCAAATTTGAATTTTTCAAATTTACTTTGTGGGTGGCTTAACAATAGACAGAGCTTTGCATTGCATCATTTGCATTGCATCAAGTTCCTAATTGCGTTAATTAAGAAGTACAAAATTAAAACTTTCAAAACAATATATTGTTGATGTTATAGAATATCGCAAGTATGATAAAAATCACTAAAAGTTAACAATCCTATTTGCAGAGTGACATCAGGGAGGCAGAAGCGAATTTGCTTAAAATGTGACATAAGTAGGCCGAAGGGTTGAAACGCATTTATTTGGGTAAAACGCATTTATTTGGGTAAAATCTTGACAATGACAGTTCTATGATCAAAGCGTTTTTCCTTGCACAATCAACCATCCCAACCGATAGAACTAAATTATGCCCAGTGCAGAAAATGAATCAACCCTACGCTGTGGTCAGATCCCAACCAACATAACTAAATTATGCCCAGTGCAGAAAATGAATCAACCCTACGCTGTGGTCTGTCGGGC
Organism: Lottia scabra; assembly: GCA_029955415.1. Lineage (NCBI taxonomy): Eukaryota > Metazoa > Mollusca > Gastropoda > Lottiidae > Lottia > Lottia scabra. The sequence continues at coordinate 8,598,494 of JARJEI010000003.1, read as the reverse complement.
TAATAGGATTGTGAAAAAGCTATGGACCAAGTTTAGATCATTAATCTCATACAAGACCTACAGACTGGACTTATAATCGATAGTGAGTGACCAATATGCCTCTTAAGTGTACGATTAGACATTGTCTAATTAATAATCTGACATAACTATCGTATAACAAGTTCTTATTATATGTTTTTAGAATATCTGGAAGTCGCCAGACCTCTTCTTAGCACTCGATTAACCTAACGACTCGTCCTGACACTGTTAAAATCATAAGTAGTATTTTAGTCAGAATGACCCGATCCCCTGAATTGCGAAGTACTGCAGTAGATATAATTTGTATTTATGGTCATTTACTTGAAAGGGGACGTTCACCATACGTTCGACATCATAGTAACTTTGTTTCGGGAATTTTTTAGTTCAGCTAATCAGTAATAATACCCACAGCTCATCGTCGGGTTTTTAGCCCTGTGTATCAATACTAAGGTTATACTATATAGTTTAAGGTATATTTAAAGAAAATATGCTATGTTTGCCTACTGGAGACTAATATCGTATATTCAAGACCAAAATCAAACCTCGAAATTTTTGGATCGAGTTTTCAATACATAGAAAGACTCTAGCGAATAATAGACCATTTGACCATAAGTATTAAACAACAATTTAACTGATTGAAAATCTCTTTATGCTGGGGTCAGTTGGACACAGAGTTCTATTCATTGCAATTCATCTCTTGTGGTATAAGCGTAATTTAATGAAGATACAACAGAAAGTAAATCTGATGGGTCTGAGCCAGTTCATAATGCCTTTAATTCAGAGAGTCGTTAACGTCTTAATTGTAACGCAGGAGTATAAACCGGAAGTGCTAAGCTGACGTTCGACAGCGAATAAAGACTGTTATTGTCTGCTTTGTCAATTGCTGAAAATCCTAATTTCTAAAAACAATAATTAAAATGATGAAAATAAGATTTAAAGCTGCCCCGTCTGAGAGCTGAACGTAGAAAAGATACCAAGATTCCTATGAAATAATTAAATATACTATGTTTCAATAAAGGGCATTATTAACGTAACGATGAATATTTTTTTTACTCTTTTCCAGACCAAACGACGTGCAGAAATGTAAACGGTAGATGATTTACGATAACTTATTCATTTTTTTAAAGATATTTGGTATTCATTGTTTGCACGAATTGAACCGCTGTCCGTTCCCATTAATTTTGATCAGAAAGGTAATTGAGATCATTGCCGACCTATATGCACTCGTAAGGTGGTAATTTTCGCCAGGATTTTACGTGAAACACAAAATACAATGTGGGAGATTGTAAATATCTAACGACTTAAGAAATAAGACCGGCGTTTAGAAAATATCCGATATTCAGTGAATGAAACATGGAAATACTCCGGAAGCTAGCAATTAGAATCCCATACATTATTTGATTCAAAGGTCGGGAAATACAAAAGACAAAGAAATGTATGAATTTACTATTTTCATTCCTTCGTGGGTTAGATTTGTATACTATAAGAGACGCTAGCTTTTGGCGTTTAGATAAATTGATAGATCTTCCAATAACTTCCAGGATGTGGCACGGTCTGACACAGCGGTAGATGATTTTGCTAGACTGCTCTGGGGTTACCTACTGGAAGTTTGTAGACAAAGTACCTCCGGTGCGTTATCTTTTCAATTTCATATGTTTTATTTTTTTTTAAAGAAACCTTAAAGGAATACAACCTCCTAAAATGAACCAAAAATCTAGATTTTCAAACTTGGTCAATTAGGGTACATATTCATCAGGGGACTTACCTGGTGCCATAACTATACAAAAGATTACCTAAATAATCTGATTAATCCAGAAAACTATGTTTATATACAATAACCAAAAAACGCTTACTCAAATTTTAAGCGTTTTTCAATCATAACCTGAAATTGTATGGAACAATAGTTTTTTGGGTTTGTTTGATTATCAAGTTTGAGAACTTGATTTTTTTGTCCATTCTAAGAGGTGGTATCGCTTTAACATCCTTGAAAATATATCATGATACGTTTTGTTTTTGTTTTATTTTAAAGCTTGTCTCTGATAGATGGTAAACGTTATTGCTCTATTTTCCAGATAATGGTTGTTAAATAATAAGCCAAAATTTAGGCCTACAACTTTTTCCAAAGCTAGTGTAATCCGTAAAGCTTTGACGATTTTCATCATATCAATTTTATCATAGTCTTAATGGTTTTCTACTTGATATGGTTCACTGTTTTTTTTGTGAACAACAAAATAATTTTTGTGACCTCACGAATGACGGAAGTCACTAAAGAGCTCTCAGAGTAATTGCAGATCTCAATGAGTATACTCGATGGGAAAATAGCTTAAATAAAAATCATCAACATGCGTTTGTGATTTGCATTTCATGTTCTTTTCGATCTCGGACATTAAAGGATATTAAAGGTATATAGTCGCCCAAGTTGATTTTACCGTTTGAATAACCTCAATTTAAGTCTACCTTAATATTTTTCAAATTTAAAATCCGGCGCCCGATTTGCCTTTGATAAATTGAAAAATAATATAAGTGGACGGCAACTTTTCAATTGATATAAAAGGGAAATGTTCAGTATTTTCAAGGATCGATTCTTGGTCTTGAATGTATGTAAATAGCCTTCAGATTTTCTGGAACTGTCCAAAAATTCCTTCAATTATACCAGCACCTTAACAGTTATCTTTCATTTTCTGTATATGTGTTTCTAACAAGTCATAATCTTACTATACAACGAGTCTCTTTTATGGATATGCAGGGATTTGAAGCTTAAATTTTGAGAGAGAGTTTGGTGCATTATTACGGATTAGATTAGCTAACAAATTCCAGGTTCTGAGGCTAAAAGATTTTTTGGTCTAACTTTTATTTTCCCAGATGCTTAGCAAATTGATAAAATTTATTTTCAATGGTTAACATCAATTTTCAGAATGAAAATTTGGTTTTCTAATATTAAATTCCGGTGGAACAGTTTGTTGAATGCTGCAGTAGGCGTAGATGACAACGGCTTACATCTTATATAAGAAAATCCCGATGATTATCTCAAAATGAGCTCTGAGCTGGTATAATCAGATAATTAGACGAACTAACTCCTTTATAATGATGATGATAAATGATCAACCTATAGTACAATTAGTACAAAGTGTTTTAAACAATAGTAATTACTGGACTTCAACCCATAACAACAATTGATCCTTCCCTAGCATTAGTAGTGTTATGACTTATTTTACACATCGTATTTTAAGAATATAGTACGGGTTTTTTTTTTTAAACTTGAAACTAGCTTCTACGACTCCGGTCCTGCTCCGGTGCGCTTAAGTGAACTATAAGCGCGACTCATTCAAAGAAATTAATCTGCAAAATTTCAACATGATCAACCGCCCATATCCACAAATTGTTCGTTTAACAGCCACTGCGATCAACTGAATTATTACAGCTTCCGGTAGCGATTGTTGACTACAAGATTCAATGTTTACTAGAAAGTAGAACATGATCAAATGATAAGGCCAACCGATGGCATCTACAATTTTTGAAATTTCTCCTAGATGAGCCCATTTGCTAGCAGTCCTTCAAAATCAAGTCATAAGACAGACTCTATTGAACTGATTATTTGTGGTTCTCTAAACTTGACTCTAAGAACGACCTTAAACAAAGTAAACATACGAGGTTGCAAGCCAGGGTATAGAGTACTGCTCCATTTTGGTCTGAATTTGGACTGATTGTCTGATTTTTTTTTATCAAGCATTTCCCATTCAACGTAGAAATGAAAAATGAAATGAATAGAGTTTTGCGTCCTACTTTTCTGCACCTATATGGGCTAATTGAGGACGGGCAAGCGGCATTAGAAATGTCGGAAAATACACACGAGAGGTGATTTCTTGATAATCTTTAACATAATCTGGATCGTTAACTATTAGCCTATATTCGCGTTTGAGGTCTGTCAGATCTGCCACTGATGAAAGGCGACACATTCCTCATGAACTCAAACTTTTTCAAATCTGTTTATATGAGCACAATTTTTAGACATCTTAACAACAATTAGTATGTCAATTGTCTTTGACAAAATAATGCAAAAAATAGAAAAGCGCTTGATCTATTGTGATTGTACGTTGTTTCATGCACCTAAGTGTTCTATTCAGCCCGATACCATCAAAGTACAATTTGTGACAAGCGGTTAAGTGCTGTTAATTGGTCTGGAACGTCAGAAACATTTCAATGTAGCATCCGGCAACGTAAACGATTTGGATTAACGTTTTTGAAGCTATTGAAATGATACAATTCTTTGAAAAAGTCTGTGGTATAAATGGGAAAAAAATTCTAAAAGAGTTCCTTTTTCATAAAGCTGATCAAAAAGTTATTTTAAGGTCAAAATGTTGTTTGAATTATAAAGGTGTTTAAACATGTTTCTTTGGACGACTTATAAGCGTTAACAACGGAAAACCTTTAACAACAGTCCATTTTAGCTTTTTGATCTGTATGTCGGTTAACTATAAAGAAACCAAGTACTAACGTTCCGAACCGCAAAACGAAACTCATTTGGCGAGTTTTGACGAAACATAGGTAACAGCTTTTGAACTTTTCACACGAGGAATTATATCAATCATACATGAGTAAGTACAGTCAAACTTGGTCCAACGGTCACCTGTATTCAGCACCACCCCTTAGTGAAAGGCCACCCAAATTACATCCCATGCAATTTTCAACCAAATTTACCTCTATTCAACACCACCCTCTTGACGCGGCCAGCGGTCACCCTTTTCTTGACATTGAACATGTGTCACCCTGCAATCAACGGTCATTTTCCTTAATCCCATTGATTTAATTAACAGTCAATTACTGCCAAACAGATTAACCTTAGTCTATAATCCATGAATTTTACTCATACACTGATATAATTAAACCTAATGTTGTAAATGATTATTAAAATAAGTAATGAAATATTCAAAAGTATATAAGAGACTTGTCTAAAATAACATTTTTATGTAGGACATAGCTAATGCTATTTTAATTGCTGTTGTTGGTTTTCTTTCATGCATATACATGTAATTACAAATTACCAACTTATCATTCTAAACTGGGGTTGCCATACATGTACCTCTATTAAGCACCACCCCTTAGTAAGCAGCCACTTTTAAGCATTCCCTTGACTGGCTGCTTAATACAAGTTATACTTGTATAATGAAAAGTGATATCAGGTGTCCGTTATGATGAGAGTAGAGTTGCCATCGTGGATTACAATTCTTGGGATTATCTTCATGGATGAGTCTTTTAATATACATTGTTAATTACGGAGAAAATACTTTAATTTTCTGATGATCGGGAAATTGATTAAATTCATATCATTTATACTAATAAAATGTTAGTCCTTACGTTAACTGAAATACTATACACGGACAAGACAGGAATGGTTTTATCAGGGTTTATTTGGGTTTTTATGAGGGCCATTGGTTCCAGAGATAGGCTCGGCTCCCCCTCCCACAGGCCCGTCGAAACAGCGGCCTCGCCAACATCCACCCCCTCACCACCCCAATAATTTTGGCAATTATGCATTGAGAATAATTTTATTTTTTTATTTTTAAGATATTACAAAGAAATTACTGGTATGTTTGTTGTTAGGGCCAGTAAAATCTAAATTGCTTTATGTACCATAATGTAGGTAGGAACAGCCAACCCGATTACCCGAAGGCCTTGAAATCTGCACCACACCACCCTTGAGAATTAGTTTTGCGCAATTTGACCCCCTAATATGAAATCGCTTCCTACGGGCTTGATAAAAGGCTTGCAAATCCATAATCCCTATTCGCCTCTTACGATTCATAGTGACACCGTACTGGATAAAATGACTGAAGATGGATTCTAATTGCAGTTGGTCCTTCAAAAACACTTGATTATAATTGTCCAAATATTTCAAACAACTTATTACCCCCATAAATTTAATATTAACCCCATATTGAAAACCCATGCCCTGAACAAATGAAAATGAAATGAATGCAGTTTTACGTCCTACTTTTCTGCACCTATATATGGGCTAATTGAGGACAGGCATGCCCTGGACATTAATAAGGTACGTCAAAGGTACGTTTGGATATATACGCAAACCATTTTTATTCCAGAAAGTTGTAATTTTAGAATCTGTGGTAGAAAGTAGTGGGTGTGTGAAACATTCAATGCATTCCTGTGACAAAGTATTTTATATAATAATCATTAAATACTATAATCTCATGTAACAAATTGAGCGACAAACATTAATATAAAGTGACATCCTAATAGACTGAACAAAACACTTATTAAAGGGGAATGTTCAGCATTTTCGATTTGGGCCTTGAATAAAAGTAAATGGTTCAGTTTACTAGAACTGCCAAAAAATAGCACAATCCCTTCGAATATAACCATACCTTAACAGTTATCTTTCATTTTCTGTATATGTGTTTTAGTCTTGCTAAACGAAGTGTCGTATTTTTTATTTTCAAACGCTGATATTTATGCCTACCCAGGGATTTGAAGGCTTTCATTTTGAGGGAGAGTTTAGAACATTATTATGTATTAGATGAGCTAACAAATTCCAGGTTCTGAGACTAAAAGTGTTTTGGTCGAACAGTTAGTGAAAATATCCCTTTAAATTTCATACATGTACCATCTTTTTCACGAACTTGTTACAAATATAATGAAGAACAGTATTTTAATGCATTAGACAGAACTTTGAAATTTACCATTAGTTGCCCACGCTCTGATATTTGAAGAATGTCATCAGTTTCGGAGAAATGTTTTTGTTTAATAGTTCAGCTATTAGAAACTTTTGCATTATCTTGAAATTGAAATGGTGCCCCCTTTACACTTACACAATTTAGTAAACCTCTTTTAAACACCTTTTCAACCCGGTTTCCCCCTGTCAGTGATGCAGGTCGGAGGGGCTGACATGGAAAAAACGTCTAGTCGTTCGGATGGGAGAATAAACTGAGGTTCCGTGTGCTATTGGCTGTGCACGTTAAAGATCCCTCGACAGTTGGACATCGAAAATAAGAGCAGGCTAATGCCGCTGTCCTGGCAAAATTTCCCAAATTGCATGGCGTTTGCCCGCCCTCAGGTACAGAAAAGCAGGACGTAAAACTCCATTCATTTCATTTAAAACACTTTAACATCAAAGCATTTTTCCAATTTGTTAACTAGCCAATACATTTGCAATGTTAAAACTTTTTGGCTGTTAAGTCATATTCACATGGACAATCTGTGAACTGTGTTGCGATTGGAATATCAACTAATCATTTTTTATAGCTTTGTTGAAATTACTCTCGAATATGACCCTGATCGCCCTCTGTCCAATACATACAGTACATTATCAGAAGACAGTTATAAGTCAACCAGTTTCAGACTAGTTCGAAATCAGTAGTAAAGTTGTAAATAGTTTGTTTTGAAACAAACGATTCGTTGGAATAATCAACTATTGTCTGGTTTAGAATGACTTTATCTCTGTATGGTAAACTTCTTTAAGTCTCGAACATATTCTGTTCAATACTTGAGCAGTTATATAAATGATTAAAAGTCAAATTTTTCCAGTTTAAATTGAAATCCGCGAAATATTACCATTGAAGTCACTTCAAGTGATTTCTAAAGTCATACAAGTAATATTAGCAATAAGAATTGAGACATGGATAATATGACCAAAAACAAACTTTATATTTTTATAAGTTATGCGAATATCAACTTTTTCAAAAGTAGCCTATATTAAAGAAATAAGTTGTTATTAAAGTTCCAAAAAGTATCAAAAAAAATGTATATCACATAAGTAATGCTAATATCAACTTTTTCAAAAGTATAAGGAAGAAATAACTTGTTATTAAAGTTCCAAAAAGTATTTAAAAATGTATATCACTTACCAAAATGAGTTGCAGTCAAAGAGTAAAAATGTTCTTAGATCGGTTCCAGTTAGTCCTGATATTGTTGCAATCCCACTACTTGTATGGAACTAAAACAATTTCATATTTTATCCATGTGATCGAGAGTTGGGCGTGTTTTTGATCAAAATATATATATTCATTTGAAATGGCAATGAATGAAATCGTGGTGGCGATTGGTTCAATATCTGTGACGTCACGACTGTCAGCTGGAAGCTATGGTTAGAAAGAGAATAGCGTGTAGTAAAAGTTGAAGTTATGTTGTAGAACTGTGATTGATTAATTGGGAAGAATTATAGTCTTGTGAGTGATAATTTGCTATCAATCCCCATTCGAATCTTTCTCGTTGGGTTTTAATCATATTGAGTGCCAACAAATCAACTTTATTATCACATTTCTCAATAAAAGAATACGAAGAGCTACTGGGAACTAATGGGTCCTAATTTACACAAAACTCCACCACTTAAAAGTTTAACAGTAACGCTTTCGTATTTAATTTTGTATTTTCTAATTTCATGTACCAATACTTCAAATAAGACATTCCTTCAATACAGTAAATTGGATGTTGAAATCGTAATAACAGGGGGAAAGGAAAGAAACATCTATATTTTACAAGGATTACATCTTAGGTTACACGAGGATCCTTTCTTCCAGCTGGTCCTTGGCCAAACCTCTTTGGCAATGATCTTTTCCGGATTATCCGTACCCATTTACAGCTGGGTGGACTGGAATTATAAGTGAAGATGACTTATTCAAGGTCATCGGACTTTCACACCCTGATCGAGAACCGAACTCTCAAGCATAACGACCACTATTTCCTCAAACATAATTCGTAACCTATAAGGACAAAAAAATTATGGATCTTGAAGCAGGAATAGATTGTTACCATTTTTTTCTGTGGTGTCTTTCTTATGCAGATATGCTATTACAATGTACTTATTAAAATGAACAAAAGCAAACCTGGGGCCTTATTCTCGAAAACTTAATTTAAGACAATTTTAGCATTCCAGTTATTTGATTGGTCAATCACTAAAATCTATTTTATTTTATGTTGTATGATCCAATCGAATTGCTGTATTCCTTAAAATCTTGATTTTATCTAAGTTAGTTTTCAAGAATAAGGCCCCTGTTCAAAAATAAATTCCTTTCGTCAGTGGCGGATTAAGGACTCTTTGACATAGGCAACAAATTTAGAGGGCCTATTTTTTTTTTTTTACTTAAGTGGTAGGAGTGTTGGGGTTGCTGTTTTTTAAAATTGTTGTTTCTGGGAAACAGCTCGCATCCAAGGTATTTACAAATGATATTTTCTCATTGACAACTCGCACCTCTTGGAGTGCGTTTGGGGACTTTATAGGCTACCAAAAACGTTTTCGAAAGTTTTCGGCGTTATTTTCTTGCAGCTGCGGCCTGTTCTGATATTCTCGTTTACAGCACAACGGGTTTTTGGTAATATACTTCATGTAAATTTTCAAAATTATTTCCTTGCATCTAAGGTCGTTTTGTACAGCATTCTGTGTAAACAGTGTTAACTATCAGAAGCTAGCTTCGTCATTAGATTTCACTACATTTTATATATTTGCTTGAACTGAGTGTACTGAATTTTTACCATACCATGCCTTTAACTGAGAAAAATATATTCTGAAACTCTAGGTCTACTAAGTTGTCTTGATTTATTTAACATCTAGACTGTAAACTATCGGAAGCTAGCTACGTCATTAGAAATTTATTTCACTTCATTTCATGCGATTGCTTAAACTCAGTGCACTGAATTTTTTGATCTTACATTAAATGTAGAGCGACGCCCTGATAAGTATCAAAAATATACACACAAGTTATCTCCCTTAAAGATATAAATTCATGGCTTTCTTTTTCTTTCCGCCAGTGAAACTTAGGGCCGACAAATTTAGTAGTTCAGATTGAGCAATAAACCGCAGTTTCGTAAGCTACAGATCCGCATGCAAAAGATCCCGGATAGTTAGAAATCGAAAAGAGTAGGCTACTGCCATTAACGTAACAAAATGCCCTCATTGACCCAAAAGAAACTCCAATTTGATTTCATTTCTCTTGTTAATTGAAACGAAGTTAAAGAAAGAAAGAAACATCTATAATTTACAAGGATAACAATCCGTGCGGATCCTTTCTCCCAGCTGTTCCTTGGCCAAACCTCTTGGCATTGATCTTTCTCAGATTATCCGTATCCATTTACAGCTGGGTGGACTGGAATTATGAGTGAAAATGACTTATTCAAGGTCATCGGACTTTCACACCCCGGTCGAGAACAGAACTCTCAAACATAACAGGTAACTATGAACATGGACATATTAAATTTTGATTTAATAATGAATAACACATAGCTATTATAGCCTTTCACTACTTGAAAATCAATCGTAGTCTTTTGCCACGTGCTGTTGTATATTATATTGCGTAGTATAATTTGTTTAGCCAAAATCACTGAGGTATTGTGGTATTTATGTCGGATTATTTTCAATTTTAATATTCACTGATTAAAAGGGGCATGTTCAGTATTGAATTTATGTAAATAGCCTTCAGATTTATTAGAACTGCCCAAACGTTACACAATCCCTTCAATTATACCCATACCAGTTATCTTTCAATTTCTGTTTATGTGTTTTCTATATAAGTCAGTCTTACTAAACGACGAGTCATATTTTGGACTTACAGACGCTTATAATTATGGCTACACAGGAATTTGAAGGCTTAGATTTTGGGGGAGAGTTGTGAACATTATTACCGATTAGATAAGCTAACAAAATCCAAAATTATTTGGTCGAACGATTGGTAAACATATTCCTTTAAAGGGCTAACAATTCTTGAAATCCAACTTTAAGTGTGGTAACAACGGAACGAACGTGGCTACTGGACTTAGCATCAGTAAAAGGTTACAGTTTCCAAAATAACTAATATCGATTTGTAGGTTATATATCTACAATGCTTATATCATATTGAAAATATGACTGACATATCCGACCAGGAAATCGAGTGAAGCTAACAGCTAACCAATAACTAGTTAAAGGGATTGTAAAGCGTATTTCTAAACTTTGTATGTGTATCGGGGATACTGATAGCATCAATTTACGCCATTCCAATTTCCATTCCGACGTTTATGACGTCTCTGACAGTGATCTACCGGAAGCTACTATTGATATCTATGCAGATCACTGACAGTGACGTCACAAAACGCGTTAGTTTTAGTGGAATTACAAGAACCACTAACGTCGGAATGCAAATTGGAATGGCGCAAATTGATGTTATCAGTGTCCACGATTCCCATACAAATAGAAATACGCTTTACAATCCCTTTAAGTAGACTTAATCATTTCATCAAACAAAAAAATAAGTTTGAATTGAATTAAAGTTTCTCATAGTCCACCTACATAGCTTTTATAACAAAAACTCACGTGATACTAAACGTTTCACTATGGTTTAAAGAATATAAATACCATTATGATAAACTATTCAACAGGTCTGAAAGTTAAAAAAGGTACTTCGTGACGCGGTTTTATTTAATTAGCTCAATATAAGCGGATCAAAGTACTGATCAAGTCACGCAAGCTGTAGAAGCTTTTTAAAAGCCAAGACATGGCCACACTGTAGGGCAATTTCTTCAATTTTGGTTGAAGACTAATGGAAACGCGGAAGTTAAAAACAAAATGTAAGATATAGAAAAGAACAAATGGAACGTTTAATTTATCATAGTCTAATAATTGGTCCAACCCATAGGCGTACGGGTGCAGGGGTTGTGGTGGGGGTCGACTTGTCGGGCATATATATTTCGTTGTCGGGCATATATTCCCTTGTCGGGCAATTGGCAAAAACATGGGTTCTTAGAATACATGCGAAATAGTTTAAATTATATTCTAAATTTGTTGAAGTTACTCTTTGAAAAATAAATTTTTGGGAATTATAGGTTGTAACATTACGGTTAAGCAATGTTACGAAAGCACAGGCACAGGCATGTTGGCATAGCCTCTAGTAAGAGAGTATAAATAGTGTAGTTAAGCAATTCAATTATTTTTGGAGTCAGTGAAGAAATGTTTGGAAGATTTTAGGGTTCAAGATCAAAACAGTTTGAGAACCAAGGCAGTAATACATATTATTTTGAAATTTTAATTAACATTGTCAAAGAATCAAGGCCAATTCCGGCCACGTGAATATTGTTATGGTCAATGTTATATTATGTTGAGGCCAGGGAAAGTTCTGACCACAGTAATCTAGGAGTCAAACCATCAACATATTTCCGATTGGGCGAAAAGGCGTCCAAAGTGTTTAAACTTGCATAACAACATATCGTGTATAAAGGTATTATTTCGGAAATGATGATTAATTTATCTGCTTATCACCCTAATTATAGCTTACAAGTTCAATAGCTGTTACACACCCAACCAACTTTTTGATGAAAACATGATGCGACTTAAATCTAATTGATATATAATCTGCTCAAGTCAATTTTACATAATGTTATAGTAGGTATGATCCCTTGATGCCTTTAAGCTACCACCACCGTATTTTAATTAATTATAAAGCAAAGTACATGAACAATAAGCACGATGTATTAACACACTTAAGGTTCTTTTTTTCTGAAACAAAAAATAATATTCAACAAAAAAATCATAAGTGGAACTAAAAGTTATAAAAATTAACAAAAGGTTATAAAATGTAACAAAAGTTATAAAATAGAACAAAAGTTATAACTAAACTAACAATTTTAGCCTTCAAATCTCCGTGTATCCATAAATATCAGCGTTTGAAAGTCAAAAATACGACTAGTCGTTTAATAAGACTATGACTTATATAGAAAACACATTTACAGAAAATGAAAGATATATATTAAGGTATGGTTATATTTGAAGGGATTGTGCGATTTTATGGCAGTTCTAGTAAATCGGAATGTTATTTATATAAATTCATGGCCCAAATTAATCCTCGAAAATGCTGAACATTCCCCTTTAATAAGTGTTTTGTTCAGTCTATTAGGATGTCACTTTATATTAATGTTTGTCGCTCAATTTGTTACATGAGATTATAGTATTTAATGATTATTATATAAAATACTTTGTCACAGGAATGCATTGAATTTTTCACACACCCACAACTTTCTACTACATATTCTAAAATTACAACAGACATTGCTTTGTGGAATAAACAAGGTTTGCGTATACCCTACCTTTGACATATCTCATTATGTTCATGGGCCTTATTCTTTAAAACTTAACTTAAGTTAATTTAAGTGTTCTAATCATTTGATTGGTCAATCACTAAAATTGATTTTAAATTTGACTTTATTATCCAATCAAAATACTGTATTTCTTAAAATCTAGATTTTATCTAATTTAAGTTTTCGAGAATAAGGTCCCAGGGGAGAGTTTTAAATATGGGGTTAATATTGAACTCGTGTGGGTAATGAGGTTTTTTTGAAATATTTGGACAATTATAAGTGTTTTAGAAGAATCAACTTCATTTAGAATCCATCACTGTGTGGGTAATGAGGTTTTTTTGAAATATTTGGACAAATATAAGTGTTTTAGAAGAATCAACTTCGTGAATCGTAAGAGGTGAATAGGGATCATGGAAACGATAAGGAAATATACAATTTAAAGCGATACTACGTCTTAGAATGAACAAAAAAATTAAATTTTCAAACTTGGTCAATAAGAGTATATATTCATCAGGGGACAAACCTAGTGGCATAACTATATAACAGATTACCTAAATAATCTGATAAATCCAGAAAACTATGTTCAAACACAATAATTGATAAATGCCATAATCCAATTTAAGGCATTTATCTATAATAATCTGTAATTGTATGGACAATTACATAGTTTTATGGGTTTATTTGATTCTGTTTGTATACTTTGGACACTGTTGATGAATATAAACTCTTATTGATCAAGATTGAGAACTTATTTTTTTTTGTTCATTCTTAGAGGTTGTATCGCTTTAAAGTAGTCAATGTTTAAAAGTATACAGCATGAAGTACAATTAATTTCTATAAAAAGACGGAAAAGAAAAACACAAACAAATTATTGAACAATTTCAGTTGGAGCTATAATCACCGCAATGAGGAAGATGTTACTAAGTATTATTCTAAATCAGTGGTTCCCAATCTTTTTCATACCGTGGCGCAAAATTCACGAAACTCTCAGAGCCGTGGCCCCCCGATTAATTCGAAATATCGCCCAAGAGGTGGTTTTGTGTCTCCACATCATCGGGAGACCAAATGCATTTGACCACAAGCAACTTCAGACCTTACACATCAAAATATAGTTAAATAAAATTTGGGCTAGTGACAAAATTATACACATCTTCATGCCCCATGGCCCTTAGGTTGGGAACCACTGTTCTAAATGCTGAGTACTGTCGTTCCGAATAAAACGTGACCGACACGAAACGATCTGAAACTCTATAAAGAAAATATGAAACGATCAGAAACTAATTGGTTTGATGTTAGTTTTTCTGGTTGTTTCATGTGTCCTGTATTCTTTGTTAGCTTGTTTAATCATCAATAAAAGAAGATTTTTTTTGTAAACAATTTGACGAGAATAGTATGTGCGAATAATTAAGTTACAGATATGGAACAACTTTGATAAGTTGGACCTTGGGGTGGGTGGTTTGTAACGGAATGTTCCCATGGGATTAATGCCCTGACTGAGAGTTCCTCGGTCAAATATTTGTATAAATTTGGTGTTGTCTTTTGTTGGGGTGACGCTTCGAAAAATAAATTTGGAGGTCAATGAAGAAGTGTTCAAAAGTGTTTGGTGTTAATGAGCAAAAAGGTTTTGGAACCCAAGAGATACACCATCTTGCAAACTAACTTAAACGAAATTAAAGAGAAAATAGCCATTCCAAAGTGTTAAAACTACATAGTTGAATGGGTTACACGTATCATAAGCGGGATTCATGGCAGTATGTGCTCATTCTTTAAAATTATTTTTATAAACTGTAATGTATATTTCAATATCTATGTACTACTTTTTAAGCAGATACGCCCGCGATAGCCATGTTAAATACCGTGCAAGGAAGTTCGCTTTACGTTATCATTTATGTAAAATGAAAGTAGACATTATGTTTCTATTCACTGAATGGTTTTCTGTTTAATGATCAAATCGTTTGTAGGGTTTTTAACCACCTACGGAGTTATTTTGACAATTGTTGGGATGCATTGAGGCCTTTGCTGGTAAAACCTATGTTAAATTCACCAAATAGAAAGATTCACAGGGGTAAAGGGTTGTGGCACTCTTGAAAGGGATAACAGAAAGGAATATTTAAAAAACCTGCACTACAGCTCGGTTCGGTTAATTTTTCATATCCTTGTTCGGGATCGTTGTTACGGACTAATGTTCAGGAACGACTCGATAGGGTACAGGATACAACCCAGTTGTCAGAGAAGACAAAACGAAACATCACATCGTTCTTCATCGCATCCCAAACATGTATATTTTGCAGTTACTGTCTAGTGTAGGACAACTATCATTGTAAATTGCGCAGTCTAAAAATCGGAATTTAAAAATTTCTCTCAAACATATTTACAAAACGCTGTCAATTGTTACTGAAATTAGTTTCATTGAACTCTGTGAAATGCTTTAATAAAATAAAGATGTTGATTTTAGCTGTAAAACTGTCTGTAACTTTTACAAATTGATGTCGATAGAAAACACTTTCTTTAGTTCCAGAAGTTAAAATAACAGTAAAACCTTTAGACTTCAGATAAAAAGTTAAAAGTGTAAAAAGTTATGAAAGGCACAAATTCAATCTGAAACTTGTAAATGTTGTTGATTTGAAGGAAAGATGTTATTTAGAGATAGTTCAAGAAATCTGACATTCACTTATGTTTACAATTTTCCAATAGAAAATTTGAAATTCCAGAAGAATGTTATTATCTTTTACTGAATGAAATAACATAAAAAAATTATTGTCAATGTCAAGCTGACAAACAAAGTCGAAGAGCGATAACAAGGTTATCTATGCATTGGTAATTTTCACAAGATGAATACACATACATGTACCAAGTTTCATTCGAAAAAAAACTCTGGTTTCTATCGCGTACACAAGAATCTGTTGACGGACCGACGGACGGTGACGGCAATATACGTCCACATTTCATGTGGGCGTATAAAAAACTATGTTGTATAAGCAATAGGCAATTCCGTCAACCAAAACCACTTCCCCAAAATTTCAAAATCGGGAGCAAAAGTTGCATAGCAGTGGACTCCTCTAAAGAGAAGCACCATCAGATGTCTAAAAAAAGACCAATATATGGTCGGGCCCAACACCTGCCACCACCATTAAAGGGATATGTTCACTAACTGTTCGACCAAAAACATTTTAGTCTCAGAATCTGGAATTTTTTAGCTAATCTAATACGTACTATTGTTCACAACTCTCTTACGAAATTTAAGCCTTCAAACACACGTGTATCCATAAATATCGGCGTTTGAAAGTCTAAATTACGACTCGCAGTTTAGTAAGACTATGTCTAAAGAATAAGAATAAATGTTAAGATAGGGATATAATTGAAGGAATTATATGATTTTCGTGCATTAGTAGTACTTCTGAAGGCTATTTACATATATTCAAGGCCCAAATCGACTCTAAAAATTGCTAAACATTCTCCTTTAAGGTCATCATAAGATACTACTGGTAAGAAATGTAGCTGCGTCAGCTAAACATAGCTAATGTTCATTCATTTCTAGTCAGACTAGTAAATTAAAGACGTGGTTGAGATGACATGAAAACCTATTACCACTAACTTAAATAACACTCCAAATACTCAATTGAATTACTGAAGAAAATCAAGAATTGAACCGACAACCACATATCTTTACCAGTTGATATCATCCAAATATCCCGTAACCTTCATACGTTACGTTTCCTTCACCCATTATGTAACCTGCATACGTTACGTTTCCTTCACCCATTATGTAACCTTTATACGTTACGTTTCATACATTACGTTTCCATCTTTACCTTCATCTATCACGTAACATTCATACGTTACGTTTCCTTCATCCATTATGCAACTTCCATATGTTACTTCGAGAAGTAACCGTGCCGTTCATCCATAATGTAACCTTCATACGTTACGTTTCCTTCATCCATAACCTTCATACGTTACGTTTCCTTCATCCGTTATGTAAACCAACGTTGAATTACTGTAGATAATCAAGAATTGTACCGACAACAACATATCTTTGTCAGATAATTTCATTGTTATTTTTTCATCGTTACGTTACGTTTTCTTCATTATATAACCTTCATACGTTACGTTTCCTTCATCCATTATGTCACCTTTATACGTTACGTTTCCTTCAACCATCATCTAACCTTCATACGTTACTTTTCCTTCATCCATTATGTTACCTTCATGTGTTACGTTTCCTTCATCCATTTTGTAACCTTCAAACGTAACGTTTCCTTCATACATTATGTAACCTTCATACGTTACGTTTCCTTCACCCATTATGTAAACTTCATACGTTACGTTTCCTTCACCCATTATGTTACCTTTATACGTTACGTTTCCTTCATCCATTATGCAACTTCCATATGTTACTTCGAGAAGTAACCGTGCCGTTCATCCATAATGTAACCTTCATACGTTACGTTTCCTTCATCCATAACCTTCATACGTTACGTTTCCTTCATCCGTTATGTAAACCAACGTTGAATTACTGTAGATAATCAAGAATTGTACCGACAACAACATATCTTTGCCAGATAATTTCATTGTTATTTTTTCATCGTTACGTTACGTTTTCTTCATTATATAACCTTCATACGTTACGTTTCCTTCATCCATTATGTCACCTTTATACGTTACGTTTCCTTCAACCATCATCTAACCTTCATACGTTACTTTTCCTTCATCCATTATGTTACCTTCATGTGTTACGTTTCCTTCATCCATTTTGTAACCTTCAAACGTAACGTTTCCTTCATACATTATGTAACCTTCATACGTTACGTTTCCTTCACCCATTATGTAAACTTCATACGTTACGTTTCCTTCACCCATTATGTTACCTTTATACGTTACGTTTCCTTCAACCATCATCTAACCTTCATACGTTGCGTTTCCTTCATCCATTATGTCACCTTTATACGTTACGTTTCCTAACCTTCATACGTTACGTTTCCTTCATCCATTATGTTACCTTCGTGCGTTCAGTAACTTTCATAATTAGATATGAATTGAAACCTGTAATACCCTATATATGATCATTCCCCGATACTGTAAACAAAGAAGCTGGGAAAAGAAAATGGTCTGTTGAAAATTAATCAAGAACAAAAAAAATAGGAAGTAAAATTATATTTCAGTAAGTCCCTCATCGTCAAGTTTGATCGTTTCTAATCTGAAGGGAAGGTTTGGAGTTGAGAAAAATGACAGTTGAAAAATGTAGAGCATTTTGTTATCTTTATACATATATGTTATTGATCAGGGAACGGATGTGTTTTAATTTCCGTTTGAAGACATTGCAATTGGTTTTAAGAAAGCAAGGCTTTTGTAGGGAATTCAATAGTTTTGTATCACAATACGGAAACGACCTTATGATTGATATTGACAAACTGTAGCGGTGGTTCTCTTTAAAACGGAACGGTTGACATTTTTAATTGGGGGTATTTTTGACTTTCAAGAGCTGATAATTATGGAAAATAGTGGATTCGCAGGCTTAAATTCGAGGGAGAACTGCGAACACTTGTACACCGTCTATGAAATCAAAGTCTGTTTGGTCAAACGGTCCATTTAAAAACTAATACGGAAGCGTGTCTGTTCTTGAAGACCGAACAAGAACTTCGTGAATTATTCCACCCTCACATTAAATTGATAAAGTTTTTATTGTGTAACTTGAGAAGCTGTTATTTCAAGATATTATATGATTATTGGCATTAAAGATATTATCATTTATGACAATCTTTGATATTCTGTTTTATGATATTGATATGCCAGTATGTCACTCGTCAGATAAAGTTTTATGATGTGTTTCATATTATACAATAAAATCTTAATCCAAGATTACCAAACAATGAAGATAAACCTCTTAGTTTATTCTTGATACTGATTTTAATGTTTATTGTTTTAAAAAAATGAATGCCAATGGCAAGGATAATTCCGTAATCAAATTATTACCAAAGCAAACGCTTAGATTGACAGACCATCAAGTAAGTCAGAAAAATTCTGCACCAAGAACTGAGCTGAAGTTGAATTACATTTCGTCGTAAATTGATGAGATTATGAAGCTTCTACTAAGGAGAATAACATTTAAAAGTGTGCCAATGCTCAATGAACCTTCTTTTGTAAAGTATGTTTTAAAGTGTATCAGGATCATTGAAGGAGAATGGTTAACCCTAGGGGTTATTGGGCGACCACCATGTTACAATACTGCTTCAGTGTTTTCTGAGAATATTTCACTGACGGAATATACCACTCTGGAACCATTCAGCAATTAGGTTGATCTATGCATTTTTCGTGTACATTATCTTATCATACGCCCAGGCAACTGTTTTGTCTTCCTTGCTCAAGTTCCTTTCGGGGATATCTTGAAAATGATATTGTTACAGATCGTAAGGCGTAAAGGATGCTTCACTTTGTGATCCATTTGTTTCAAAAAAAGTATTGCAAAAAACATTCGAACAAAAGCTTTGTAAGTAGGGATATCATGATATTTGCCCCATTGTTGAAGCATCCTTCACCTTAGAATCACATCCTTCAAATAATCCATACCAAACTATACATTCGTTAATTCACTGAATGCCTATCCACTCAAACGGAATTATCATCAGAAAACACTTTGTTCAAGCTGATAAAAAAACAGATTGAATTTATTGAAGTTGAAAATAACAGTTTAAAGGAAATAAAACTTGACGTGATCTTTTATTATAGTGGATTAGAAAAAACGTCTGCAGTGTAATTTCTATGATGAAATGTTATAAAAGAGGAGACTACCAAGGTTAATATAATAAGCTCAACAGTGAAAGTAATAAAATTTTGTATCGGCGTGAAAAAAGTATAAAATGAAGAGCGGATTGAAAGAAATCAAATGTCACTAAGCATCTTAATAATTGAAGTTAACAGGCAAATAAAGGTATAGTAAAGTGGTCGACAATTGAATCTTGTATTTAGCCGACAGCTTTAAAAGATTGTAAAATCTAATAGTTGGGTTTTTATTGAATCTTTAGGGGATATGAGGTAAAATAAGTGAATCGATTTCACATGGTTTTTATATTGATTTATTTAACGTTACAATATTGGACTCCACTCAAGTCTTAATGTAACTCTTTCAAACTTTTCTAAAACGGAACGAAGATATTTAACATACTCTAAGCTTCTCACGCGCAATTTGTGATGAACGGTTGATGGAAGGTTGAAATTGTCAATCTAGATCAATTTCTACCTTTCTGTTATTGGTTCATCTAATAACAATAAAATCTGTACAAGGAAGACAATTCCAGTTATCAAAATCCCGTCAAAAGAATGACAAGATCGGGAGTAAACGTAGCCAATTCCCTCCAAAAGGTATGTACCTTCAGATGTTTTGAGAAAAGTAGGCTTGACACACAGATTCACCAGTGTTCATCCCATCAGTTTGTGAGATACAACCAGATCAATGTACATGTATGCCTGACTGAACAAATCAGCCAATATGCAAAAGACAGATTTTTCACATTTGTCCAAAAGTTCGCTCTAAAAGATTCAACACTGTGTGTCAGGTAATCCCGAATTTCCATTTCTAAATCAAAATTTAATCTCTAGGCATATATGAATAGAAAAATAATGTCAAGAAGTCAGACAGTAAGATATTGAATTCGCATACCGAATAAGTTGGTATTGTGCTCTATTCAAAAAGACGGACAGAACCTTGCAACTTGCCATGATGGCAAGTATACAAGGGCAGCTACAATGCCTTTCTGATGCAAATGTGCAAAGCACTCACACTCTGGCCCGGTTGAACTGTCGAAGGAGGAATGACCAAGCCTTCTCAAAATGGCGACGCCCTCAAGATTTTCCGAAGGTAATGCTAGGTTTACACTATGTTCCCGGCAGTCACGGTAATCACGTTTCATTGCAAACGTGGAGAACGCGAGACAACGCGATAGAAAACCTTGTGACTGCCGTGGATGTGGACCAGAATTTTGACTGTCAAAAAATTTGCCACGGCACCCACGGTAGGTTTGAGAACTGTAATATCACTTAGTAAAACCGGGCATCAGAAATCAATGAACCGTCATCCTCTGATCTGCAAAAACGCCACACATCGGAATGCACCTTTATTGAGCTTGCCCTGATAACCGTTCACAAAACGGGACACATATTGACAAAATTGAAAAGGAACGTCAGACGCCGTGGAATAGGCATGATTCCCGTTCCACTACGGACCACTTCCAAGTTTTGTAACGACCCAATATACGTCCTGTCACGTTTTGTAGCGATTACCAAGTTCTGTTACGACCTAATATACGATCTGTCACGTTTTGTAGCGTTTACCCCGTTTCATACGGCCTGTTACGTTTCTCTGCACCGTGGCTGCCGTGGCAAATTTTTTGACAGTTTAAAAATCTGGCCCGGCAGCCACGGTAATCACAATCTGTCACGTTTGCATATCCCGTCCCCCAGCGACGCCTCACGTTCACGCCGTTTACACCACGTTGGCCTGAGGCTTGATTACCGTGGCCGTCGGGAACATAGTGTAAACGTTTAGTATGATTGGAATTGTTTGGGGAGTTTTCGTTGTACCGTGGCTCTAAACGTGTAACAAGCACCACAACTTCCACGTTTGATCCGTAGGATACCTTGACAAACGCAATAGACCTGGATGAAAACGTGAACAACGTGAGAGATCCCATCAGCACGCATCAGACCGGGAAGCAACAAACATGCATCAGTGGAAGACCGCGGCCCCAACCTTGATGTACCTTGGTGGAACCGCTTCATCGCCCCATCGGCATGTCAAGGACACAGAAATAAACCGTGGGGAAACTTAGTCACAACTTAACAAAACTTGGATATGGAGACAAAAACTCCAACAATCCACGGCGCAATACGTTTTGGGCGCCGTGGCCACCGGGAACATAGTGTAAACCTAGCATAATACTAAAAAAATATATATTATCCAATGCTTTTAGATGCAAAATTAGTGCCAAAACTGTGTTGGCTCCGCTCGAATAGCTCTATTTGGCCCCTAACTTTTAATTCATAAAATGCATTTTGGCACTTAACAAAACTTATTTGAGAAGGCCTGATTTAAAGGTATAAATGAAAAGCGATGTTTGCTTCTCCTTTATCATAAAATGACTAAGACATATAACAAGAACATAAAATTAAATTTATTTGGAAGTTATCTATTATCTATCATTTATTCATTATAGTCAGACAAACAAATTAAAGTCGCGACTGTCTTGATATACAGCTTCATCATTTATAACAGTCATTTGATTAGTGTAGAAAATCAAGAAATATTTATACTTCCATTGTTACGCCTGTCTCTACCCTTTTCGATATTCATTCATTTTGTGAAATGTATTGGGTTTTTCAGAGAGACGTTTACGAATCATTCTAGAATTTATCCCAGCTTTACATAAAGTGGAAATTATTGCAAAATGTGATAACATTTAAACTAACAACAACAACATATTCCAGCCCACCAAATCGCTACATCAGGGTCCAGAGAGGGCACGAGCTCTTCCAATGTTCCATGCCTTCACTGGTTGTGACCTCCTCATTTGCTGGTAGAGGCAATTAAACTGCCATTGATATACATGGAAATTTGATGTAGTAACAGCAATATTTGGAAAACTTGCTTCAATGCCAGATAGCTTCGATGGTGAGTGTCTGTCGGTTCTGGGGACGTATACTGTCCTGCTTTAAGACAGAACAAGTTCAGAAATCACAGTTGACTCAGCTAGGCAACAACTATTCACAACCAAAGCCAGATCTATCGAGTCAATACCGCCCACCAGAGCATCACAAAAGGTGCCATTTTTTCAGGCTGGACATATATGGGGACATGCCCATGTACGAGCTCCAAGCCTTCCTTCACCAGAGTCATGGGGATGGAAAAAGGTTGATTTGGGAGAATGGGAACCACTTAGGACATGACTCCCAGAAGCAGCTGTGTCATGTTCAGAGTTGCTACGGTGTGGCTGTCAAATGGGATGTAGGGGACTATACAAATGTTTTAATAGCTCACCTCAAATGCACATCACTTTGTCACTGCATGGGTAATTGTGACTACAATGATCTATATTAACATTTTGTAAAAAAAAAAAACCTAAACATTGAAAATGTTGTTGTTAATTAGGCAGAAATAATGATGTGTGCAATTTATCATCAAATGGTTGATTCCATTGGATTCCTTGTACTTGAAAACCTATACAGAGATATGTCTTTTATCTCTATAAGTCAAATAAGCAAAAATACAAAACTTTATTTTTTTCGATATTCGCTTGGCGGCCATCTTGGAATTTGGCGTTTCTGGGCATTGACGGGAAAAAATCAATTTGGCCCTATATCTAAAATCGTTCAGTATACAATAATCTTCAAATGTGCAACTTTTTGTGCTTTTACCACCAAAGCCACAATCCGGCCATATTTCTGCACATATCCACCTTACTACTATTGGTATTTTACGGAACGGAACAGTTCACGGAACTAGAATAATAAAAATCCGTACAAGCAAAACAATTCCGTTAATCAAAATCATGGCAAAATATAGAGCAATAGTTATTTAGTAGTGGACTACTCCAAAGAGAAGTAAAGACAGGTATTTCGAAAAGAGTAAGCATGGTCTGCTTCGCGCTGACACACGCCACTACTATATTTGTCAACATCATGGGATACAATCAGATCAATTCATGTCTGACTAAACAAATCAGTCAAGATACAATAGACAGATTTGTTATATTTGTCTACAAGTTCGTTATAACGACCATAAAATTTCCTAAATGAAGTTTGAAGTCTATGTGTTAAGTAACCCTGCTTAAGTAATTCAAAGTCAAAACTCTACCTCTAGTCAGAAAGTCTTCATAAATTGAACAGGCCCTGGCATAGTGGATGAGTTGCGAAATGTACACGCCATAAGCCTGGTGAGTAAGGTATGTTACTGCAGCTGAATGGAAAATTTACAATAGGAAAATCAAAATTGTCACGTTTGTCATAAAGTCGAACACTATTTGACTATTTCGAGTAGCAAATAGGACGCTTTAGTCTCCTGGGTAAAAACATCGCTTTCATAAGATTAGCCATTTCTTACCCAAGATAAGACAACGTAATTTTAAAAAATATATCGGACGTCCTGAAGTTTGACGGTAAGTATCTCAGCTGTTGGTGAACCGATGTCTTTCAAAATTCTCACAGATTTACTTCAAATAAGATAATATGAGAATCATCAAAAAAAAATTGTACAAGAAGTGTCCCGAAAGTTTTTTTGAGACAACCGATATAAAATTTGATTTGATTCCTATTTTGAACCCAAAACAGCGTCATAAGAAGAGGATGTAAGTTGGGGAATATATACGCCCAAAATATTTGTGGGCGTATAAAAATGAAGAAATATGTGCGAAGGAGGGAAAGAAAGAGGAAGTGGGAACGATGAAACAAACAAACAAAAAATTAAAAAGAAAGGAAGAATCCATAACTCTATATCACTTACATTCAACTAAATTACACCCTCGTGCAATTTAAATATGAACACTAAATTAGAACTGAATCTGACTAGCTATCAGCTTCATCTATATACAGCGAAAAAATTCCCATTTTTCATTCTTTGTTTTTTTAAATATATATTCATTTACGTTTATTTAAAAGGATAATATTTTTAGCGTTTTTCCCATTAGTATTATTGCATCTATTATTTTAATATTTTTATTTTATTTTTGTTTGTCTCATGACATTATTAGCTAATGACACAGGATGGCTAAATGAAAACAACCCGATTTGATTTTATTGTTTTAAACAAAATAGTGTCATTATAATTGTAAAGAACTTAAAATAGATATGTGTATAACCTAATTTACTATTCGTTGCGTTACTCTTTCAAACTAGAACTTGAGGCATAAATAATATGTTTCAAGACTGAAGGTGGTCTGTACGACAGCATACAGTTGAAAAGGAAAAGGCTAATGTACGAGGACAAGGTTGACTTCTTCTATTTTGTATTGTAAAGTCTCAGTTTTCGAAACTGGGGGTGCAATGGTAAAGATGGACAGAATATATTGACATTACGAGCGGAGCGAATATCGGGTGTATCCAGGAGGCTCCGGAAGCTCTGGGGTTTTAGCTATTTGACACACTGCAGGAAGGCTAATTGAATCTATATTTTTTTATGTTTATGCCTGCGTCCGGTCGGCTCAACTTTACCGACGGCACTTCTTCATCTGACAGATATCAATAAGAGGGGGGGGGGGGGTAATTGGGACCAAGGATTTTAAACCTTTTTTGCATTGCCCCTTTCCTTCTATATTTTCTCTTATGTTTCCCAGCAAACTTTTAAAATCTTGACATTGCTGAGTTCACACCTACGTTCAATATATTTTTATATAAATAAGAAGTAAAATATATTGGACTGAATAATTTCTGCACAAGCTGTCAAGAGTCGAGAATGACACTGTTAATCTCTGTCAAATAGCAAATGTCAATAACTCATTTATTTTATATGGCAGTGGGACACTAACTGCTTCAATTTAAATTCCATTAGATATGTACACATTCAAGTAAGAGAACTTATGATCATTAATAAACTTAAAGGGCCAGTCTGCTTTTATGAAAAAAGTTTCCATTATCAAAAACATCGCAAATGTTACCTGGGAGTATTTCTAAAGTATGGTCATTATATCTATGTATCTTCTTAATCAAACTGAACTTGACTTTAAAGGGTTATTTAAAAACAGGGAATACTTATTGTTAATTAAGCAGTTTGACCTCTTTCTTGTGTTTGGTTTAATAATTTTAGCATGTTTTAGCGTATAAAAATTAACGGCTGGATTTTTTTAGTTCAAACTTTCAGATACATAGGACACATAGTTAAAGATTTTTGTGTATAGATTTTACAAATTTGAGCAAAAAAAAAATTTTACCTAAAAAAAAGTTCAGACTGTCCCTTTAAAACTTTCAGATACATTAAAGGACACATAGTGTATAGTTTTCACAAATTTGAGCAAAAAAAAATTTAACATAAAAAAAAATTCAGACTGTCCCTTTAATAAACTGCTATCAGTTTAATAATAAATGGTTTATAAACCTGATTATAACAAAGATAAATAGAAACCTCCTACATGTAATATGCTCAACTGATTCTTCATTAAAATCTGGAAAAAGGTTAATTATGAGGTCGAACAGTGACATGTTTGATCGGCTGTTGCCCTATATGCATGACTTTGACAAATTATCAGATCTACTGTATGACAGTGATTTATTTTGGCGATCACGATGACTTTGTGGAATTATTCATTGATATTAGATGGGTAGTTCAACGAAATCTGACTTATTAGTCAATTTTTAGGGCTTCCTCTAACCCCTCCTGTGTAGATATTAACCGTTATTATAAATCAAGTCTTTTCATCATTTTAAGAAGTATACTCTGCGGACTAGCAAATCCTTAAATTTGACAGCTCATGAGTGGGAGACCTTTAAACAGACGAATAGACGAACTCATTTGACAGCTCATGAGTTGGGGATTTTTTTTTAAAAAAAATACATGAATTCATTTGACAGCTCATGATAGGGAGACTTTTAAACAGACGAATACATGAACTCATTTGACAGCCCATGAGAGGAAGATTTTTCAACAGACGAATAGATGAATTCATTTGACAGCTCATGGGTGGGAGATTTTTTAAAAAGACGAATACATGAATTCATTTGACAGTTATGAGACATCTTATACGCTACTAACTGCCACAATCTGTAGATGTGTAAGGGTGGCCTGACACCCATAAAGTGTAAGAGACCTGAGGCTTACCTCATTGCAAGATGTTTTTATTATTATTATTATATTATTATTAAAAAATCATGCAGCGAGCAACCCTGCTGAACCACTCTTAACCGTAAGAAATGGAAAGAAGCAAAATAATAAATCTTTAACACATAGGCAATATGAGTATAATTGGTAGCAGCTTATGTACTTTTCTTAGTAATAATAATGATAACTTTATTAGATACCCAGTTGCGCACGACAATCTTCCCTGGGATCTTTCTACATATAAAACTACAAAAAGATAATGTTATAAGAGAAATACATAAGAATATTATGATGTTCATGGATATATGAAGGATTGTAAAATGATACATCAATATTAGAGAGAGTATTTCAAATTGAAAGGTGGAAAGGTAGGCCTATATCATACTTCCCGCCATCGCTACAGAATTAATCAAGGAGCATTGGAACAATGCCTCATCTAGCCTCGTCTGTATATAGGGCTTTGGTTGCGTCCATTGGGACTACTTTCGGAGTTCTTTGAGATTGGAGGTGCGATTACTGCATTCAACATGGCCGCGCCCATGGATGCTTTATCGTAGGAGACTTTTGGCTTGTCTTATGTGTTCAAATACTAATAAACGTTTACATTCACTAGTTGATTTCAAAGCCCGAAAGGAAAACTATGTGAAAATCACTGAAACGTTCACCGGAATTAAACTGTTTCGCGGTCTATTGCATATAACTAATTGTTGAAGCGGAAAGGTTTCCTACTGTCGAAAATCGGTCGCCGCATCACATCATAATGTACTGGCGTAGACGCATATCAACAACTATCATACAGCCGAGGTTTGATGTAGGGTACCGGAATCAGCCGAGGATTGCCGAATGGAACAAGTTCAAGGTAGATATTTGTATTTTTTTTTTTAAATTAAGGGAGAGAACTCTTTGAGAAAAAAAAATGAAGATCAAAATTACTCAAATATGTCAAAACTTTTCACAACTGAACAATATATTAAACAGCAATTGTACACAATTGTTACTTCAAAGAATCCAAGTTCCAGCATCTCCTAAAAAAAGTATTAAATGAGACTATATCACTTTAACATGGGATATACCCGTATCACCAGGTCAGCAAGCACGAGTCTATATATCTCAGAGCCACTCCGCCCTCCAGAGAAGAAAGAAATACGGGGATTGAAATCAAGGACGTAACACACATGGACCAAATAAACTTGAACTTTGAAAAGAATCCAAAGCTGAACAACGAACAATAAATTGCTACTATAATGGTATTCAATATTTTTTTTAAATTCAGCCCAAGGGGAAATCAATTAAACCGGAAGTGACGAATAAACTCCATGGTGCCATGCATTCTACAGTTTGATAAATTATTAGCAAGGTTGGTGTAGACCTTTAATAAGAAATTGATTCCTTATAATTCTTTTCTGTCTACATCAAACAAACGTGTATCCGGTCTGGCGGCAAAATATTGGACGAGAAAACAATTGAAACATTTATCTGTTGAAGAATCTAAATTGTTCAAGTCAATTATATAAATTGAGGAGAAATTATTTGCTGTATTTAACTATTGTTTTACACGATATTGAACAAACAATATAAATTATAGTCTATATTCTATAGATGTCTTCAATGATTAATTTATAAGTCTGGAAGGAACACACATCGTCGTATTAAATTCTTTAAAAAATACTCAACAATTACATCCAGCACGTTTTCTAATGTAAAGTCGTCAAGGTAGATAACCCACGCTATAGTTACAGTTATATTCTAAGAGTTCGTTCAAAGTACATTTTTTTAATATGGGGGCATAAATTGAAAGTTAATCGATTTGTTCACGAAATATTCAATCTAAAATAGTTTTGAAGGCACACAAGAATATCTTTTCCGCCATTATACAATTGTATAGAATAAAAGAACGTGATAAGACTTCCTAGGCTAGCGTGACAATTTGACCATGGTGGGTGTTTGAATCACAAGGTAATTAAGATTCACGTGGACAAATTAATCGCTGATGTCCCACTTTCTACGATTGTAGTGACTTCCTTATACTTAGTTGTAGATGAAAACAGGCGTAATAGATGTTTCATAACGTCATGTTTGAATTTAATAACATTAATTAAGTTATTTGAAAATCTTAAAAAGAGGAAAGCATGGTTGGTATCAATATTATTGGTCTGATACTGCAATGTAATATGACCGATCTCAAAATTCAAAAGATTCTATGAAAAAAACTTTTCAAAAAGAAGTACCAGATGAACGTGAAAAAGAAGACGTGCCAAAGCAACCAAGAATTAAATTCCCAGCGAAGTCTGGTCGTCATTTTAGTAACAGCTGGTGTGATCGAGGGACGTCGCTTTTTGTTTTCCATGTTGTGTGTTTCACAATACAACTGCGGGTTCACAGAAATTTATCACTGAAGACTATACAGATTGGATGCAGGCTATCGGTGATCCTGGAAAGGGTCTCGAGAACCATTCTAAGAGTCGCAAGGGATGGATAAAACGAAAAACCAGTATATTGAATGACGCATCTGTGTCACTTATGATTTCAAAAGATGTATTATAATGAATGTATAAGGGGCATTGCTGAAATTATCAAATTCTTTGCAGTTAATAAATTGCCTTTTAGAGGAAAATATGATATATCTTCTCAACAAGACCAGAGACTTTGTAACAGTCTCATTAAATAATATACGATAGAGAAAGACCAGCGACTTGCGGAAATCATTAAAAAGATACCAGATACCATAGAAAACAGAGATCCAGAATGGCATAATTAAATTACTGGCCAGCATGGTTAGTGAAACAGTTAGAATGGTCGTCAAAAGATCAGAATAAGATGCCAAAAGATTCACTTTGCAGATGGTTGTCGCAACAAAATGAATGTTGAGAATGTGGCTATAGAAGTGAGATCTGTCAAAGATGGTAAACCATTTGAAGAACTTTTAAAGATGTCCAGCAGTGATGCTAAAGCTTTAAAGACTGTTATTTTAGATAATGAGTATGATCTAATCCCGTTGCAAAACGAAACGAATATTCTTTGAAGTTTTCGCTTCTGAATTAGATGAGGATGCGATTCCAGGACAATCACAGGTTGAATGGTTCCACCTGTGCAATGTCTCAAAAATATCCGCAATGTTTGGATCAGACGGCTCTCACTGTTATCTAAGCTTGGAGAAGAAATTCCCTCTGTCAGGACATTTTCTCAACGATAAAGTAGCGGAGACAGAAAAGCACGATTCGAATCTTGTTCTTCAAACATAATACGAACATAAACTGACTGCAAGCGTTTTTGCATTTGGTTCAGGCACCGCTGTGTCTGAAAGCAGCTTTTCAACTCTTACTCGCTACAACGCCGATCTATGACACAGCTTCGGCAGCGCAATCTTGTACTTCCTGCTTTCAACAGGTGGTGTACCTAGAAAATTAACGTGAACGTTTTTTAAAGTTTTACTATAATACAAACCCAACTACGTTTAAATTTAAAAAAATAAAAACGTAACGTATTTTCAAGAAATAATGTGTTAGAAGAAAAATAATCTTCAGGAGTACTGTTCAGGCTACGGACATGTGCACTGTTACTATTTTTTTTTTTATCTACGACTGGATTGACTTCATGGCGATAGTGTTTACCGTGTTGCATTTTTAACTGTCTATAACTGTTTGTTCATTTGTTTTACAGGAAACCTTGTTGTTATGATAATAACGGTAGATTATTTTGGTAGGTGGTTGTCTGTGCTTAATCATTTTAACCTTCATTAGAAGCGATTATCAAGCAGTGACATTCTCAAAATTATGGCTTTCCATTCCATAGCTATATTTGCATTTTACAGTAATCGAATTTTATGGTAGTAGCAGGGGCTAAGTGGGTTGGACGCTTGCTCGCTAACCTGAAGGTCCAGGGTTCAATTCCGGCATGGGTCGAGATGATACCTTCGAATTTTTCAACCCGGTTCCCCCCTGTTAGTGATGCAGGTCGGAGGGGCTGACATGGAAAAGCGTCTAGTCGTTCGGATAGGACAATAAACCGAGGTCCCGTGTGCAATTGGCTGTGCACGTTAAAGATCCCTCAACAGTTGGAAATCGAGTAGGCTAATGCCGCTGTCCCGGCAAAATTTCCCTCATTGCACACTGCATGGCGTTTGCCCGTCCTCAATTAGCCCATATAGGTGCAGAAAAGTAGGACGTAAACCTCCATTCATTTCATTTCAACTTTCAATATCTCACAACATCTACGGATCTTTTCAAAATCAAAGTTTTTATACTATTTAATTCTAAGCTCCAGTTCTTCAAGACGATCAATGGACAATAAGGTTGGAATTACGTTTTGGTTTTTATGTTTCTAAATTTTATAAATCATATGAAAACAGTTCATATGACAATGTCCTGGGTCAGAAAAAATAGTGTGTGATGACAAAGAACATTATCTTAAAACACGCAGTTTATTTTCAAAGTTTTTAACAAATTTAAATTTCAGAGCTATCAGACTGAACCATTTATTTAGCATGGTTTCCTTTAATTAACAAATTAGCAACGGTCTGGAATTCCACAGTGTTAAATTCCTGTTTCCAAGCCGTTTGTTATTCGCTGTTATTAGGTTCCAATTTATAGACGGTAAGACATAATCAAAACAATACCATTACATTCAGCTTATATCACAAGAGGTGTCAATTTCACAAGCAGTATTAAGTTGTTCAAATATTATAGGGAAAATCGTTTCGGAACTCAAATTTGGAAAAATATTTGATGAAATATTAAGCTAGACTATAATTATAATTCTTTACCAAGAGTATGCTTGTGACGGCACTGGACATCACTGTCTACCTATTGGGAATAGAAAGTCATTACCAGACCTTTCTGTAGTAATAAAAGATGTTGTGCTAGGCAGATGTTCCCAATGGCATTCTTCTTCATTATTAATTTCTCAAGCATGCCACAAATTCAATACAAGGAGTCATTTCTGTTTATAACATTTACTTTAGGATTTCATTCTCTGCTGTAATTAAAAGACGTAACCAAATCCCGAAATGGATTCTCAATGGGTTAGAGAGTATTAAAAGTCCGCGAGATGTCGCTGCTTGACTTCCGTTTCAAAGCATACATTTTATGAACTCAATGGCGATATGATGATGACAATAGGAGTACATCGCGGCTCCTTACTCATTGTCTGCGATATGGTTACTTTGACCCAAGGCGTACAGTAACCTTCCAATAAGAAATAAAGAAACCAATTACTAACGTTCAAAAACGCAAAACGAAACCCGAAATCCATAAAGACATTTTGAGGAAACATAGGTAAAAGCTTATGACATATCACATGAAGAATTATATCAATCATACACGAGTTGGTATTTCATAATAAAAAGTGGTATCAGGTGTCTAGAAGAGTAAGCATACCCTACCTGGCGCCACACACGTACTAGTTATAAAACATACACGAAACGAACTTCAAAACAAGAACATGAGAAACTCGCCAACTGAAAAAATAGACTTGACGACAAATTTTCAAGGGACGTAACTGATCATAATTGTTTTATCATGACATAGACATTAAAATCTTGCCGTAGTTTTTAATTGACCAACAAAAAAAATAGCACACCCTTCCTCGCTAGCTACGCCTTCCATAGGACTGATATTTCGTAGAAATAAATTTACTATGAAATATGTACTCTCAGAAAATATGCAGTTACCACAAATGGTTTAAATGATGGAAGTTTACAGACATACTTACACAATTTATGTCTATTTAAATATTTATAACTATCAATAATATTCTATTTATGTCCGATTTGGTAGCGGTAACTAGTTTCTGGGGAGTGTATGTAATATCTCTCACATTGTGAAGTGATTTCAAACAAATCGTATTGAATCTGTATAAAAGTACAAAATTTGTGCTTAATAGATCTCCAATTTAATCAAAACTGTAGAACCTTTCGCATTAACGAAAAAAAACTGTTTTTGGCCAATTATACAAGGAATAAAGATTGTTGAAAATTGTTCAAGACAATCCAATTCTAATCCACGCGGTTACATAATAATCACCAAAATGTTTTTAGATTTTGGTCAAATTGGCCTTCTTTGCATGTTTTTTCTTCATAAGCCATAGAAAGTGCTGATATCAATTCAACGTAAGGCGGTACCACCTCTTAGAATGAAAACAAATTAGGTTTTTTTTTTTTTTTGCATTTATGAGATTACAACAGGTTATCTGTTGTATAGTTATGGCACCTGATGAATATATACCCATATTGACCAAGTTTGGACATTTTGATTTTGTGATCATGCCAAGAGGTAGTATCGCTTTATTTCAAAAACTAAAAAATACCATTTGCAATACGATAGGGATGGGTAGCAGATGTATCTGATGAATGAAACAAGAGCAATCCTTTCCCTTCCTTTATGTAACAACAACAACAAAAATATCAATCGCATTACAGACTCAATCCTTTCTATTTTCATTCTAAACCATTTCTCATTAATTTGTTGTGAAAATCTCATTTATTGCGTTAATAATCGTCTAAAATCGCATTAGTGGTATAGCTAATTACGTTGATGACATATAATGATTACTGTGAACAAATAGCCTCAATTCTACACGTCATATTAATTATACTTTTATTAGCTTATCATAATACATCTATTATAACACATTAAAACACCTGATATCAGTTAAACTGTACTTTTCACCACACCTGAGTTTTGTGGGTGGCAACATGTTATTGACCTTTTATAGTTATATTATATACAAAACTCATCAATAATATACCGGTATTATATCCGTTGACCTACTTTACAAATGAATATGTTTGTAAGCAGTTACTTCCCTTGAAATTTATTTAGTAATATTGTGTTAAACTACTTAAATTATGTTCTTTACGAAAATATATAAATATATGATTTCAACAATGAAAGTACTTTTTAGGATACTTTTTCATTGACAAGTTTTGGAATATATACATTTAATAGCAAAGTTACTTCCCTTAAAATGATAAAGTTTTATTGATATTTGTATCATACAAGTTTGTTAGTTGTTTTTTGAAGTATTCAGCTTTTCTTGTGCTACATATTCTGTTTGTGAAATTAATTAAAGCAAAACATAAGTCTCAAAAATTTGTTTCGAAGTAGAGCGTGACTTTGAGATAACTTTGAGTAAGATTGGTTGGTTGGTAGATTAACGTTCGCTTCCAGCAGCAGCTGATATCACAAACTAGGTAGTTGTTGGTAGTGGTAGTAGTTGGTAGTTGGATTGGGTCAATCGGATGGTACTATGATGATGGTTTGGTAATTTGTAAGATCTGGTCGGGTCGAATCTGGCAGTAAAACTCTGCCCTGAGTAGTGTGGCGTGAGTTACTTGGTCTTCTTCATTCTTCCAAACTCGTTGTGATCGTGGTTATTCTTCTTGATGGTGGTAGTTGAATGGTAGTAAATATCTTGTGAATTTTAGCTTCGTGAAACTAATAACAACATCTGTACTTTAATGGGTTTGTTCAACATACTGCACTTTAAAGTGTAAAGACCTTATACTTGATAATACAGTTGCTCTAGATATCAGAGCATTGAACCACAATGATCGGAAACGTATTTTTCTAATCATTCTGTTTTAAGGAAGACCAAATCGAAGCAATGAATTGATTTTATAAACGGTTTAAAGCAAAGACTGTGAAATCAAAAACTTAATGAAACTATTAAACCTCAAACGTTCAATACACTCCCCTAATTAAACTTGAAAGCATTTTAAATTGTTTTTTGCCTGAGGAAGGAATGGAATTTGTATTCGTATATTGGCGTGACAATATATTTTAAACCAATTGATAAAATTGTGTAATTAATATTGTTATATTATATAACACGTAGACTACGAACCTATACATGCATTTCTAAAACATATTGTTTTTAATGATTCTCCGACAGGAAGTAGAGTCTTCAAATCAATGTGTGTCAATAATAAATTTGTTTGTAATTTTACAATAATACGAACTCGAATTTTATGAGTAAGGCCATGTTAGAACGAGTTGAATTTTGATTTCCAGTCTTTATCCTTCTCAACTATTTCCTAAAATTTCGGGTTTGAGGTTTAACCTTAGGGATTTTTTATTTTCAGAAAGGCATAGTCCAGGCCTTCTCAATTAATTTTTGCGAAGGTCCAAATTCATTTTATGAACAAAAAATAAGGGCCAAATAGAGCTTAGCTAGCATAGCGATCATAGCGTTTTAGCGGAAGGGGTCACTCTTGAAGGACCATTCTCAAGGGCGTCGCTGGCCGGATTTGGCCCGCGGGCCGCCATTTGAGAAGGTTGGCCTAGTCAGTACTTTAAAAGCTTAATGCCCAAATTCATTCCCATATTGGTGATTGTAAGCTTTGAAATTTGTATGCTTCGAGTTTGGTAACCAAGAGTGTTTAAAAGCAAATATTTTCAGTTTTGTATACCTGTAATACCATAACGATGTCCAGATGTCATTATGAATCGTCGGATGAAGCAGGTCGTCTAGGTAAAGATTTTATGTGTATAGATTTAATTATCTTCCAAGAGTAGTAGATTGAACGTTAAAACTGCAGTGTAGCGGCTTCCGTTTTACTAAACAAACTACTACTACACTATCCTTGATCTACAGGCCGGATATTGGCATGGAATAATTAAAAAGGCAATATAGTTCTTTTGTTTAATACATTGACATGGAAGTAGTAAAATATGTGTACTTGAATATAATGCAGCAATACCAGATATCACTTTGAATACTACTTTGAAGTAATATTATTGCTTCAGGTAAATCGTTTTAAGTGTAAATATTTATAATTAGAATTGTACCTAGTAACAGTGGATGGTGAAGTAAGCACCACACGTGCGACGTTGTTTCAATATTCATGAAGTGTAAAACGCAAATGATACAGCCAAAATCTAGTTTTGTGACTGACAACGTTGTGAACATTCTTGAAAGTTCCAAAGGCAAATATCAATCGTATAGACTGTGGCCATTGCCTATGAATAACCTCGTATGCAGATAGAAGAAAACCTTCCAAGATTATTTGGCCGCAGTAGAATACGCGATAAAAAATAATAGTTCCTCAGCTCATGTTAGACAGAAGATGTCTGGTTGTCAGAGACTAGTCTGAAGTCAACTTGAAAGTAGTGCGCTTTATCCGCCAGCTGCATACGAAGTTATTGTCAGGCGTAGCGAGAATGGCCGACATACTTACGATTGTTGTTGTATGAATTTTATTTTCAAGGGAGATAACTTGAACTACAATTTTAATATTGAACAGAACTCACTTCACCTTCATTTGTCATCTTTTACCATGTAAATTTCGCATTCGCTCCCTGCTTTCTATTTTATGCTGTGCGAATTTAAGAAAAACATTCTCATCAGTTGATATCGAGCCAGAGTTAAATATAGATATATAATTTAAAGCGATACAACCTCTTAGAATGAACAAAAAAATTAAGTTCTCAAACTTGGTCAATAAGAGTATTTATTAAATGGCTAGAAAATCTCTCTCTTTTCATTGGTCGAGAGAGTGCATCCCTTCCTTCGATAGAACATCATATTCACCGCACAATTATGCACGAGAGGTGAATAAAGTTGTAGTAAATATGTGTGTTAACGGATAATGAAGTTGCATGGCTATGCGGCAGTCTGGGATTATGGTTAAAGAACTAATATAGATGAATTCATAAAACTTTTTGCTAATTGCACCGATACTCGATGCTGTATCCATATTACTCATTTTATTTTGCTTGTCGGAATAGGAAATGACCATTTTTACTTTTTTCTTCCACTTCCTCTTTGTATTTCAGACTTCAAAATCTAAACTTTAACGC
Organism: Lottia scabra; assembly: GCA_029955415.1. Classification (NCBI taxonomy): domain Eukaryota; kingdom Metazoa; phylum Mollusca; class Gastropoda; family Lottiidae; genus Lottia; species Lottia scabra. The sequence goes on along the minus strand of JARJEI010000003.1, from coordinate 8,561,828 downwards.
AATCAGGCCAGCAAAAGCGAAAGAAGGGAGAGAATGCAGGGGACTAATAATGCACAATAATATAATCAGACTTGTTTGTGATCTTATATTCATTACTGTGTGTGAAACATATTCAAGTCTTGTAAATGCGTTTTACTTTGATAATAAATTTGACATGCAAATATTCAGATGGTGTGATTTAATTTATACCTATTACGCATTAGAGACATGTTTTTTTTATGTTTTATTATCTAAATTCGATAACAGAAGCTGTTATCAGAAATCTCTTGCCCCTCTTTAAAATAAAATATGATATTCCTTAATGGTAAATTCTTGTATTTGAACAATTCTCTTCCCCTTGCTTCGCCTCGAGAGACTGTTGTTTTCCACGGAGTGTCCCAGAATAATCTATTATTTGTTATTCTATTAAGGTGCTAATTGTTTGACCAACTGTATCTGATGGAAATTTCCTTCTGGTATCACCTGATTTGCATTCATCATTAACCATGTTTATTATTCCACAACAGCAGGTTATTAATAAGAAGACCCGGAAGCCGCTTCATTAACCAAACCTGTCTGACTGGGGTTTTAATCTATTTATTTTATTTAGCATAAAGTCATTAGTATGTTTCTACTAGTTTCAAACGTAGTAAGATCTCAAATAAATGGTATTTTTATACCATTTTAGGCCTGGGTTATCAACTGGTTTTCTCAAGTGTTCCTGATTACCCACAAGGAAATTGCCATGTCCCCTGAATTGTCAGCTGAGGTCATAAAAACGTGCAGTTTTGAAACATGATCAAGTCACAGCAGTTTGCTTCTTAAAACATTTCTGGCAGTGAACATTGCAGGAATATCCACCGAGAAAATACATGATATTACATGTCCCCCAAGTTGAAAACCCAGGCTTTTAGGTGACTATTCTACCATTCAATTAATGTAAAGTTTCAAGTAAAGTGGCATCAAAAAATTTGCCATTGGTCAATACAATGCGTGATAGTGGGATTTTCATGATTTTCATTTAGACCCTAATTCCGTTTATTTTGTTTGTTTTAAATCCTGTAATGTAGTATTTAAAAACAGGATTTAAAAGACCGAAATTAGGGTCTGATTTTAATTAGACTGTTCATTTAATTTAATTTCAGTAGACTGTATAGATGGCTAAACAATTATTTGTTAAAGTAGGGCCTACGTGTCGTCATTTTGTAGTACACTGACGATGATAATAATTGGTCATGAAAGTTGAAATGAAATAAGGGAATAAGTGACTCTGAAGTAATGCTTGTACAAATCCAATACCAGAAGCTGATGACAAAGAAATAAGGCTCAGTTTGATGGCTTAACCCGGTGTTTCCCAACCTTTTTCAAGCTGTGGCCCAAATTCACAAAGCTCCCAGAGCCATGGCCCCCTGTTCTATTCAAAACTAGGGCAAAATAGGGAATATAACGCAAGGGTTGTTGTTTTGTGCCTCATCATCAGGAATCAAATGCGTTTGACTACAAGCAACTACAGACCTTACACAACAAAATGTAGTAAAATAAAAGTTGGGCTAGAGAAAAAATGATATACATCTTCATGTGCCATGGCCCCCTGACAAACACACCATGGCTCCCTAGGGGGCCATGACCCCCTGGTTGGGAACCACTGGCTTAACCAATATAATTTAAAATATGAAAAGACACTAATTGACAGTCATTGAAAACCAATACATGATTGTAAGGCCTGGGTTTTCAACTTAGGGGAATGTCCCAGACTGGGAACATTTTGACATTTTCCTGGGGACATAAACTGAGGTATGGGTCTGAAAAAAATATACAATATTTTATATCATCTGCAGATTGGGTATAGATCAAGTGACGACAGCCCACAACTACTCAATAATATACCAGGGCCATGATTTAAGTTCGTATTTAAAAACAAAATGCTGTGAGTTTATCATGCATCAACATGCTTTCGATGACTTCCGCGGACTCAAGGGACATGGTCATTTCCTAATGCATAATCGGGGACATTTGAGAAAACTAGTTGAAAACCCATGATTGACCTGCACTTTATTTATTGTACTCTGTACAATCCTATATTCAATATTCAAAATCAGATGCATCTGGCGAATAAAAATCGAAAACATGAAAATGCCAAGTTAGGAATGACAGTCTTTAACACTTATATGCATTGAGTTCAGATATCATACAAAGATTTCAACTGATATCTCTGACATTCATCATACGTCAAGGGAGTTCAGATCTTGTTACTCGTGCATGTTATAAACAATTTAATTATGAGGATCGTAACTAAACCACATGAATTTGAAGTAATTTTGTAAATGGGCCATTGCGTGTTTTTTGTCTGTGGAAATGTCACTGACCGTGATATTTATTGCAAACCCCGACAGATTCTTATGCTAGTGATATCTCGTGGGTCTAAATAGATGTAAGGGAGTGAAATTGGAGATTTATATTGTGTCATGAATAATTTAGTTTTATATAGGTACAAAAGTACATGTTGTTCAATAATGCGGTGACATCGCAGGTTGTTACAGTATAAACCTTCAGTCTGACGGAGGAGGATTGTGGGGGAGGGGTGTAAGTTAAGAAATCGATGCACTGTGTGTGAAAAATCTTCAAAATGGAATGAAGTAGGATAATGCTGCTGTCCTGGTAATTTTTTTACAATTGCACACTACATTTATCACACCGTTCGCATGGACACCTGCAGGAGAAAATTCAAGTTGGGGCGAGGGGGCTGGGGCGTGGGCAAAATACTGATAAAACCGGGTGGACATTTTGGAATAACAGTTTTCCGTTTTTTCTTTGATGTTGCATGGGGAAGGGTGGGGGTGTCCAGAAACCTCTGACCCAGTTCGGATAAGCAGACATAGATTTTCAAAAGTGAACAAATTGTCAGTGAAATTGTGCTAGTTAATTGTGTTCTGGAATCTTATAAAATGATAGATAGTCTAGAATGATATGGATCATTAACAGTCTGGTTTGTGGTTCAGATCAATGGCTGCATGTTTCATTGGTGTTTTTAAAATCTCTATTTAAACAAGTTGATCCTAAAGACTGTTTGAATGATGGTCTTGCCTTAAAGCCAGTTCAAGAGTACTAAACTTCAAATGGAATAAAATTGAGAGAGTGAATCTTAAATTAGATTACCAGATGTCTGGTGGATTGTTGTCGGGTCTGTAGATCATAGATATTTTTTACAAGATCTCAAAGTATCACAAGCTGGAGTAGTGAATTAAAACTACTCTGTGGCCACATTAAGGTCTTAATTGAATTTTTTCTCTCATGTCACAAATACTCAAAATATGATTATCAATTGCATGTCATGTGTCTAAGAATGCCTATGGGTCTATGAAAATATATGGTTTTAAAATTTTCAATATGAAATAAATACACTTTCCACCTAGAAATTTCGTGTCAAAATGACCTACATTTTTGACTGAAATTTCCCTTCTGTAAAATCACGTTTCCAAATAAATATTTTTTTAACAGTTGTCATTTTCATCAACCCGAAGATAATCTTTTTTTGGGTAAATATTTCAATTCATTAAAAAATAATAGGCAAAACGCGATTCTGAGCTCATTGTGGCCAGAGAGTAATACAGGAGTTAAAACAATCACATCCCTAGCCCTAACTGGCAAATTCAATCAAATCAATTTGACATACGTTATAGGGTACGTTCCCACCAAGCTTTTGCGTTAGCGTCTGCGTTCAAATCCACGTTTGAGTGTTTCCATCAAGCAATAGTACCGCTTAGTACAATCATTGCTTGGCTTATCCTGCAGCAGTTGAAAACTGTACAAAGTAACGGTTTCTGTACGAATCTAAAATGAATTATGATTATATTTTTGATGACTTCTCTGTAATCATTGTTTGCATATGGGTTAAATCCTAATGGCCTAATATCTTTTACGCATTTTATTATAATATAATAAAAGTATAGTGGAATAGCTACATCAGCTAGCCTACTTTGATAATTAATAAAGTGCTTTGGGTCATTTTAATTGAAAATATTATCCTTTGTTCTATGAATGTTGATTCTGCTAATGTGTTTTTAATACCTTGCCTTAATTTAATATCGGCTTTTAAATGTGATAGCTTTATAATGGATAGGTAAATATTTTGAAATCCATATTTTGTCATCCATTGTATACTTAGCCTATTCTTACTGAGATCCGAAAGTAAGACATTTATGAAGTTGCAACGAGAAATACTGTTTTCTTGGGGAAAATCATTTATCTAGAAGTATTCAAAGGTCACATAACATTGGTTCCGTTATTCAATTTAAACTTCCTGTTTCATATAGGTCGTCTATATCTTAATGTCTGACCAGGAAGATATATCGGTTGTCCCAATAAAAACGTCCCCAAGTTTGACGGTAAGTATCTCTGCTGTTGTTGAACCGATCTCTTTCAAAATTCTCACAGATTTACTTCAACATATCCTTGTCAGACCCTGAAAAAACGAAAGTCATCTAATAAAGATAGTGGACCACGGCCATATACGCCTAACGAAAAAGTTAATCAGGATAAAACTAAACTTTCTCAAACCTTTCGAATTTGGTGCAATAACATCCATTTTAAGTTTCAACAAAATTGGTTGAAAACTAAGATGGTAATATGGCATATTCAAGACTTTGGGGCAAGGGCAATAACTCTGCTACTTACGGTCGAAAATAGCTCAAATTCGAACTTGATCTTTGTTTTCTGAATATATATATATACATACTGAATTTCATTTGATTCCATCAAAAATTCTAGTTTTTAGAGCGTTTACAAGCAATTGATGTTGATAGAAACACTTACTGAAGAGGTTAGAGGGCGAAAACACCCCAAAACTGATGAAAGAGGCCTTAATCTTGAAAAAGCCTTAATTTAAATCAGGAGTAAACTAAACTTTCTCAAACCTTTCGATTTAGGTCCAATAACATATATTTTAAGTTTCATCAAAATCGGTTGAAAACTAAGAGAGTAATAGCATATTCAAGATTTGGGGCAAGGGCAATAACTCTGCTTCTACCGATCGAAAATAGCTCAAATTCGAACTTGATCTTCGTTTTATGAATGTGTATACACATATCAAATTTTATTTGATTCCGTCAAAAACTCTAGTTTTTAGAGCGTTTACGAGCAAATGTTGACGGACGGACGGACGGACCGACCGACGGACGGCATGACCGACGGACGGACGGACAGGGGTGCCGACAATATACGTCCTCATAGAGAGATGAGGGCGTATAAAAATTGTACAAGTACTGCCACAAACAAAAAAGCATGTAAAAAAAATTAAGTATAAGAGCAAACTAAACATTTCAACCTGTGTCTATTGTGCTTTCACCACATCGACCACCAATATCATTAATTTTTCAACCTGAAATGCTCTCACCAATGTCATCTGAAGATATTTTCTCCTAAAAAGCAACCTGCCAGCTTTTCAGTTCCTGTTCATCTAGTTTGTTCCACTGGTGATGGTAATGACTCTGTGCAGTTTGGGATTCTCTTAAGAAACAGATGTACTGCACTTGGGTTAGAAGGACACACTGACTGAACAGAAACTGAAATGTAGGATGGTCGCTTCTCAAGTGGTACCTTTAGTTGAGATCCGTGAGATTTTATCAGGATGGAAAATGTTTGATATTGGTGGTTGATGTGGACACAAGACACGACACAATGAACACAAATTCAAATAAGTAGTTTGCTCTGATATTGAATTTTGTGATATGCTATTTTGTTCGAGCCACTACATGTACATATTTTCCGGGTCTGACAAGGATATGTTGAAGTAAATCTATGGGAATTTTGAAAGAGATCGGCTCATCAACAGCTGAGGTACTTTTGGAACACCCGATATATAGTCGTTACTGACTTTTACAGATATTCATTATTGCCCCTTTTCTGAAACCTCCAAAACAACTAATTTTTAGATCTTGAATATTCAAATTTAACGAATATCTTAAGGATGTTACTTAGGCTATTTCACGTTATGAAAAAATGGAATAAGTATATGAAATAATGATTTCTTGAGACTTATTGTACATTTGTTGATGATTTGGGGTCCTTCTCGATAGTTTAAGGTTGATTTCATGTCACTCACATTTTTTTTAATGAGTTGACAGCCCTTTCAAACATGTCATAAAAATTGGACATTTCAAACCTTTGATACAAGTTTAAAAAAATGTGAATGGATCAATCTACATCAAATTTGGCATAAATGTAGACAATTACATTGCGTACAGAGCGATTTTCCAAAAAAAAATATTATTTTGGTGGTTACCATGGAAATACGAAAATTTACACGTAGGTACGGCAAACATTTTCCAGGGGCCAAACTAATTAGAATTTTTGAAAAAATCTCAAGTCAAATATCGGACTTGGACTTACTTTAATGCTAGGAACCGGACCCAGGTGTTTTGATAAGAGTCTGCTACAATGCTAAAATGCCCTGTTACAAAAATGACACATTGCTGCTGACTGTTAGGATATCACCTTTTTGATAATTGATCTCCTTTAAATTGAAATTCTAGTAAATAAAATTACAATCGGAAGTCACATTTACCCCGGGTATCTTAACCCAAATTAGACAAGCTATAATTATTACTATAATATATCCCAGGGAATATCGTTTATTGTCCAATCAGACAAACTAAAATAACTATTTAAATCTTGCACAACGCCTATAACAGTTACAACTAGTCCTGTTCTAGCTACTAACACATAGGATTGTATTATTTTATAAAGCTTTTATATATTATTATATAGAATGATGGACAAAATATGTTTGAAAATTTAACCAAATTTGAAAAAAGGTACTGGTAACCTACATGTATTCTAGACATTCGACTGAACTAATTTAAAGGATAACAATAAGGTTAGTGTTCTATATGTTCAACTAGAATTTGAACTTATTATTCAGATAGAAATAAGGTTAGTGTAGTAAATGTACTACTAGAATTTGAACTTATTATTCAGATAGAAATAAGGTTAGTATTCTAAATGTACTACTAGAATTTGAACTTATTATTCAGATAGAAATAAGGTTACTGTTCTAAATGTTTACCTATAATTTGAACTTATTATTCAGATAGAAATAAGGTTGGTGTTCTATATGTTCAACTAGAATTTGAACTTATTATTCAGATAGCAATAAGGTTACTGTTCTAAATGTTCAACTAGAATTTGAACTTATTATTCAGATAGAAATAAGGTTAGTGTAGTAAATGTTCAACTAGAATTTAAACTTATTATTCAGATAGAAATAAGGTTACTGTTCTAAATGTTTACCTAGAATTTGATCTTATTATTCAGATAGAATTAAGGTTAGTGTTCTAAATGTTCAACTAGAATTTGAACTTATTATTAAGATAGAAATAAGGTTAGTGTAGTAAATGTTCAACTAGAATTTGAACTTATTATTCAGATAGAAATAAGGTTACTGTTCTAAATGTTCAACTAAAATTTGAACTTATTATTGAGATAGCAATAAGGTTTGTGTTCTATATGTTCAACTAGAATTTGAACTTATTATTCAGATAGAAATAAGGTAAGTGTTCTAAATGTTCAACTAGAATTTGAACTTATTATTCAGATAGCAATAAGGTTACTGTTCTAAATGTTCAACTAAAATTTGAACTTATTATTCAGATAGAAATAAGGTTACTGTTCTAAATTTTTACCTAGAATTTGATCTTATTATTCAGATAGAATTAAGGTTAGTGTTCTAAATGTTCAACTAGAATTTGAACTTATTATTCAGATAGAAATAAGGTTACTGTTCTAAATGTTCAACTAGAATTTGAACTTATTATTCAGATAGAAATAAGGTTAGTGTAGTAAATGTTCAACTAGAATTTAAACTTATTATTCAGATAGAAATAATGTTAGTGCTCTAAATGCTCAACTAGAATTTGAACTTATTATTCAGATAGAAATAAGGTTAGTGCTCTCTATATTTTATACTGGAATTTGGTAAGAGTACTATTCAATTTGCATCTGAAATAATTGCTCAGATAAAAAATTAAGGTTAGATTTATTAATATCAAACTAGAATCTTAATCTGGATGTGCGACTGAAATGACGTTAACTAATAAATAACAAGGTACCATCTAGACAAATTCAAATTCATTTATATAAAAAGATAGTAGACCACAGCCATATACGCCCAACGAAAAAGCCTTGAATCTAATGAAGAGTAAACTAAATTTTATCAAACCTTTCGACTTAGGTCCAATAACGTTCATTTTAAGTTTCATCAAAATCGGTTGGAAACTGAGAGTAATAGCATATTCAAGACTTTGGGGCAAGGGCAATTACTCTGCTTCTAACGGTCGAAAATAGCTCAAATTCGAACTTGGTCTTTGTTTTCTAAATATGTACATACATACCGAATTTCATTTGATTCCATTCAAAAATTTTAGTTTTAAGAGCGTTTACAAGCAATCGATATTCATAGAAGCACTTACTGTATAGAGGTTGAAGGGCAATAACTGATAAAAGAGGCCTAAATCTTGAAAAAGCTTTAATTTTAATTACGAATAAACTAAACTTTCTCAAACCTTTCGATTTAGGTTCAACAACGTTCATTTTAAGTTTCATCAAAATCGGTTGAAAATTAAGAGAGTAATAGCATATTCAAGATTTGGGGCAAGGGCAATAACTCTGCTTCTAATGATCGAAAATTGCTCAAATTCGAACTTGATCTTCGTTTTATGAATATGTATACGCATATCAAATTTCATTTGGGACGGACCGGGGTGCCGACAATATACGTCCTCATTGAGAGACCCATGCCGGGATTGAACCCTGGACTTCCAGGTTAGTGAGCAAGCGTCTAACTCACTGAGCAACCGTTGTTCCCTAACAAGCTAGCGAGCAGAGCGTTTTAACGGAATAGGTCACTGTTGAGGGGCTATACCCAAGAGCCCCGCGGGCCGCCATTTGAGAAGGCCTGCTCTAAGACACGAAGATCTCTCAGCTTCTGATCAACGGCATATAAAAGTCAACAGCAGGACCAGGTACTAATAGAAATGTGTTAACAGTCAAGGGGAAATAACCGTGGATATATCAGAATTCTCCGATTTGTATTTTAAATCTACCTTTCTTCATATTTCAGGTCTCCTTTGGTTTAAAATAAAAAGAATAAAATGGCTGGGTGTTATCACGATAAACAAGACTTTACATCTGATCTGAAAATAGAAGTAGCGAGAGAAGGTGATTTATTAAAGGAGGGTCAAGATTTAACAGATATTATATGTGAAAAGAATCCTGGACATCGAGGTTTCATTCCTTTTAATGATCTAACTTTGCAACATTTACATAATGCAATCCGAAATAAAGAAATGTTAGATGATATAAAAAAGAAAGGTAGCCTAGTTGTCAGACTATTGGTGGATAAAATAAAGAATGGGGAACGGATACAGGAATCTACGGAGCCCCTAACACGCAGTGGAAATACTTTTTTAAAAAGTTATTTCGTTTAAACGAAATAATTAATTCGTTTAAACGAAATAATTAATTCGTTTAAACGATTTAAATTATTTCGTTTAAACGAATTAATTATTTCGTTTAAACGAATTAATTTGACTATTTCGTTTAAACGAATTAATTATTTCGTTTAAACGAATTAATTATTTCGTTTAAACGAATTAATTTGACTATTTCGTTTAAACGATTTAAATTATTTCGTTTAAACGAATTAATTATTTCGTTTAAACGAAATAAAATAATTCGTTTAAACGAAATAATAAAATAAATGTATGCTCAACAGAAAAAAATATAAGTAAAGATTTATTTCGTTTAAACAAAATAAATATTTAGTTTAATCGAAATAATTATTTCGTTTAAACGAAATAAATGCTATTATTTCGTTTAATCGAAATGATTATTTCGTTTAAACAAATTAATCATTTCGATTAAACGAAATAATAAAAAAAATATTTACACTGCGTGTAAGGGGCTCCGTAGGAATCAGGGACTGGGATTGTTTTTAAGATATATGACAAATATTTTGTGAAGACTAATAACCATGTCGTTCAAACGGACAAGGATGTGAATGCTTGTATTGTCGAGTTCCATTACGATTCCACTGACAGGTCCAGTGTAGTGACAAGTAGAGGAGTGAAACTTGTATATACATGTCCTGATAAAGATATCACACTTTTCCTGTTCCATCCTATACCTAATTTTATATATGATCTAGACCTTCCCGACGTTTGTGATACCGATTTGCCATCTATTGTTGTAATGTATAAAAACAATCAAATTAAAACTGTACGATCGTTCTTCGTTCCCGATACATCATCTAACATTATGTTTTATTCTCCAATTAACATAAACAGTTCGCTAATTCACTTGATGTTTATGCCTAAACCAGATGGTTCTATTGGCTACTTAAGAAGCATTTTTTTTAGATTTCAACCATTGCCTTCCAATTTACATATTAAGGTAAAATCACTTGAAGTACATACAAATGAAGGTGGTGTTAATAGCAGAGTGATACCAGGTGTTATGGTAAAATGTGATGATGAATTTATTGTTAAAATAACAGAATCTATTTTCCAAGATGAAGTTAAGAAATGTATATTGGTATCCAATGGTGAAGTTTTTGGTCGTGGTACTCGATTGTTTTTTGTTCGGGAAAAACCTCAGAAAATAATAGAAAAACTACTTCCAGATTACCTGTGGTTATTTGATTTTCATCCCAAAGTCGATTTAAAGACACTATTGAGTGTTGACATTATAAATTATGTGATTTGTATTGGTCATCCACATGGTGGTATCAAAATGGTCACTTTTGGTCAACTTCTTGGTAAATCAGAAGTCCGATTTGACAATCATTATCGACGTATAGTCCAACCAGGTAAAGACTGTCAATGTAAAGTGGTTTTCTGTATGAACTATTCGTGTAAAACTTGCCCTGGGTCAAGTGGTTCTCCAGTATATTTAGCGAAGGAAGTGTTAGAATGTATTAATGGTATAACTCATTTTATGGGAGAAAGAGCTATGTTTACACGTAAAGGTGAATTGATAGAAAATAAAAACTTTGCATGGTATCCTGAATTAACATAGTTAGATTTGAACCAGAACATATTTAGTAATAGGAAATTGGATAATGGATGTTTTATAAATTAACCCTTTAAATCCCAACTAGTGGTTTTAAGATTAAAAGTGAATACTAGAGCTGTGAACAGCACTGAGCGTGGCCCGTGATACTTTGCCTGATAGCTGTAAGACTTTTTGAACTTCAAACCCCTAAAGTCTGGTATTCACTCCCTCAATTTTTAGTAAAAAGTTTTGTGAAAGGGTTATAGATTCAATATTATATCAATATAACTTATAGTATGGTTATTTTTATAGCTTCATGGTAGCTATAATATACAGGTTTGTGTGAAATGTGAACATTATGTGACGGAATTCCTTTCCTTTAAATATGATAATACTGAACAAGTTGTTGAAAACCAAATTTTTGAAAACAATTAAGTATAAACAAATGATATTTTGATTGAAATCTCCCATAATAACATACACCAGATTCTTGTAATTCAACTAGTGATCTTTGTAACATTGGGAGAAATAATTCTAATCGATAAACAGGTGGTCTATAGATAACAATTACGTTAATATTCTTAAATATTCAAAGTAATGTGTTCTATTTTTAAAACTCCCAAATTTAAGACATTTTTTTCTTCTTTATAATTAGGGAGCCGTGGTGGCTCAGCGAGTTAGACGCTTGCTCGCTAACCTGAAGGTCTAGGGTTCAATCCCGGCATGGGTCGAGATGACACCTTCGGATTTTTCAACTTGGTTTCCCCCTGTCAGTGATGCAGGTCGGAGGGGCTGACATGGAAAAGCGTCTAGTCGCTTGGATGGGACAATAAACCGAGGCCCCGTGTGCTATTGGCTGTGCACGTTAAAGATCCCTCGACAGTTGGAAATCGAAAATAAGAGCAGGCTAATAACGACTACTTTGCGAATAGTGACTGCATAGACGATACATTACAAATACATTCAACAATTACGAACAAATAATGAGCTAAGCAGACGATAAAAACAGGTTAAAGTCAATTGGGCCCCTATCCAAAATGGCCCCTTGTTTGGTCAAAATGGTTCCTGATAAATGGTCAAAATGGTCCTCAAAAAAGGTCAAAATGGTTGAAATCAAAGGAGAAATTCAAAGGCCATTCTGACCAAAATTGGGGCCATGGTGACTGGCCATTTTGACCAAACCATTGACTAAGGGCCAATTTGGATAGGGGCCCAATTGACTTTTTATTGTAACGGATTAGTGCAGACGCGTTGCGAACGCAAACCCTCAGTCGAAAAAAACGCAATATTTTGAAAACATATTTTGATGGTTTATTGTCATATATCGTTTAAAATCTAATCAAATCGCCATTACAAAATTGAAAAATTTAATTATCTGCGTTGATTAGAAAATGTGATAGAGATGTAAATTCAGAGTCCATTTTGACCAAAATAGGGGCCATGGTGACCTGGCCATTTTGACCAAATTTAACTTTTATGGCCATTTTGACTAGGGGCCATTTTGTATAGGGGATATACCCCTTTCCCCAACATTCGAACTGTGTAAATGTCAATATTTTCCTTTAATGCTGAGTTGAAATACTGTCTTTCGTTTCAATGTATTGGAGCAGTCAGTAGCCAGTAGAATTGATGTATGTAAGTCAATTAAGTGCCGTGGGTAAGAATCACCCTCAAAATAAGAAAAAATCTGCTATTATATCAAATATAGCAAACACTCGAAAAAACATGTTAATTTTTATAAAGTTAAAACAATGTGTAATGAGATTAATTTATCTTTGACCTATAATAATCTTAGCAGACGATAAAAAAACAGTTTGAGCACTTACTTTTTATTGCAACGGATTAGCGCAGACGCGTAAACAGCTAAATTGCTGTCTGCTAGAGTCCAGCCCTAGAGTTAAAAGATTATGTAGTCTGACTAATTTGTTTATAACCTTTAATAACCTTTATTTCGAACAGGTTAATGTATCAAAAATTCACTGCTCTAAATGATTGTATGTAAAATTAATATAAGTGAAAATTTTGCAAAAAAAATGAATAAATTTTTTATACTTTTTAGAGTGTTAAAAGATTACATAATCAGATTAATCTGTTTATGACCTAAAATACTTCACACCTCCATGTGAAAAGTTCATGTGGGTAGTTTTATTACCATATTATATAACCTGCTATAACCCTGTCAATCATTTTAATCCTCTCTACTCCTTATTAATATTTTCTCAGAAAAGGGGTACTCTATGCCTATTTTCACTTTAATGGATTTTGTATTAAACTGCTCATGTCATATGTCGTTGAAAAGAGAAAATTTAGTACATACTGACTATACACACCATATTGCTATTAGATAATTGCATTGTAAGTTATAACACTCAGTCGAAAAAAACGCAATATTTTGAAAACATATTTTAATGGGTTATTGTCATATATCGTTTAAAAGATAATCAAATCGGTATTACAAAATTGAAAAATTTAATTCTTTGCTTTGATTAGAGAATGCGATATAGATGTCCAAAGTTGACAAAAATGTCAATTTTCAAATGTTCATAAAACCAGAAGTTAATATTTTTCAATTAATATCAGCATACCTATGGATAGCTGAGGTCAAGGACATCCTTCATTGGAATTTTCAAGGTCATCAAAGGTCAAGGTCACATAATATGGCCTTTTGAATTTTCAAAAAATTCAAACGAACATAACAAAATTTCAAATTCGAAATTCAAAATTCTGTTCCAACAAACTGTAGACAAGGTTACAAGGTTTCGATAGACACCAAAATCATAAAAATCGGATAATAAATAGAGGACTTATTGATTTTTTGCTGAAATGTGTCAGTCTGTGACGGCAGCTTAAGCATCACTTCCGGTTTGGATTTTTTATGCTAAGTGCATTCTAATTATGACTGACAGACAAAATATATAGTTTTTGTCAATATCTGAAATTTATACCGGAAGTGAGGCTGCTAAGCGTGATTTTGAAAAACCGGAAGTTCTCACGTCAAAACCGGAAGTGATCGAAAAATTTTGATTGATTAATTTTATTTCTATGGACATTCTGTACATGTCCTGTGAATTTCAGGTCAATCGTATAATTAGTGGCCGAGTTAGAAATTTTGAGCTTTTTTGACAATTTTGGTTTCAATTTTTTTTTACAAAAATATTTAAAAATTGAAATTTTTGTAACCGCACTTGATACTTCTTATTTCAATGAATATATTAAAGAAAATTTCAGCCAAATCGGATAATAAATAAACCCTACAGACTAGGTGCAAAATAATTGCATATTATGCAATAGCCAACTTCTGGTATAGCAAACATTGAGTTTTAGATATTCATTTTTGATACCAGGTCATTTAATAATGTTTGGTGGATACAATTATGCTACACCATTTTCGATTTTCTCTAAAAAGTTTCCCAAAAAAAAAAAAAAAAAAAAAAAAAAAAAAAAAAAAAAAAACTAGAATCGTGAGACGATACTGGGCAGTGCGCATCCGGTTTCGTCTATGGGTGAAAAGTGTCATTTTCAATCCATACATATAAATTGTTTATATTCGGGAGTGAAAAGTAGAATAACCAGTCACGTTCGGTGAAAAATGGAATAACTAGCGTATGATCGGTAGTGAAAAGTCATCTGATTAAAAAGTCGTTGTTTTTATTTATGGGCTAACTGAGGACGGGCAAACGCCATGCAGTGTGCAATGAGGGAAATTTTGCCAGGACAGCGGCAGTAGCCTGCTCTTTTTTTCGATTTCCAACTGTCGAGGGGTCTTTAGCGTGCACAGCCAATAGCACACGGGACCATGGTTTATTGTCCCATTCGAACGACTAGGCGCTTTTTCCATGACAGCCCCTCCGACGGGAATCAATCCTGGACGTTCAGGTTGGCGAGCAAGCGTCTTACTCACTGAGCTACCGCGGCTCCCTTCATATCATAACACCATTACTTGATATGATATATAAATAATATCAGAATTCTGAGTGCTAACTTTCATAAAAATTCGCAGCTCAACTCGTAATTTATCATTTTAATATACTTAGCAAAATATTTATATTATTATTTTTTTTTTATATTTTTTTAATGGTCAACGTTTTGAAAAACACGCACAGTTTCAATGGAATTTGACACAAAATTTGCAAGTTTTAAAAAGCGCAATTTTGATTCAAATATATTGTGTTATATATCATTTGAAAGAGTACATTTAGCATAGTAAAAATGAAATAGAATTTGTGACGTATGTAAATTAGGTCACGTGACAGAGCTCTTTAAAGTTAAAAATTGCAATTTTCAAATGGCGATAAAACCGGAAGTAAACATCAGAAATCGGAAATGAATATATCATCTGATAGATCTCGTCAAGGGCAATAATTTTTGTACAGGTCAAGAGGTCATCAAAGGTCAAGGTCACTAGATATGAGCCTTGAAAGTTTCGGTCATTACTGAAATTCTTGTTCCGGAAATATAAAGAAATTGAAATCGAAATTCAAAAATCTACAACCTACATTTTTTTTGCAATCGACTGCAGAAGTCGTAGATTTCAAAATTAAAAAAATCCGATTAACCCTCGGTTCTGAATTAAAATTTTAAGAAACATAGGTCAGTTCAAGATGGCGGCTGATCCCTTACACCTGGATACAATTTCATCATTTTATTTTTTATGTATGACCAAATCTATGATAACACAAAACATTTTTTTCAAATATCTTCAATATTCCGGAAGTTGAAATTGAAAGTTTAGTAGCAAATGACGTCAAAACCGGAAGTGATATCGAAACTTTAAAAATTGATTTTCTTTGGAAATTCATATGTCTATGTTATTGAAAGGTTTCAGATCAATCGAAATAAAATTGCAAAAGTTAAAAAAAAATCCTTTAAAAAGTGCTCCAAAAGTCAGCTACAAAAGTCAAAATATGAATTTTTCAAAATTGCAATTTGTAGCTATTGGGTTAAACAAATGAACTAAAAAAAACGATCACAATCTGTTGGAAAAATGAGTTGAAAATGGAAAAACCCTGAAATACGACTTTTTAATATACGTCATTTCCGGTTACGCAAAAATGCGCCATTTTACATTTAAGCAACACCGAGCAGTTAATCATCGCAGGAAATGATGTCAAGTTATGTGTGGTATGTGCAGTTTTGGCTGGGGAGCGTGACCAGAAATAGACAAAAAAAAAAATAGTCAATTGCAAACCAAAGCAGTGCGTTCGACAAATCGAACGCACTGCAATAATCATAACGAAAACAAAGCGTGACAAATCGAAAGATTTGCCACGCAATAAATGTTTGGATTAGTATACAATTCGTTAATTGAGAACTAATTTTGAAATATTTGAAATTCATATTTCTCAAAAGTGACTCTCGGCCATATCCGTCAAAATATCTGGGGAAAGAGTCAGCAAGTTTCGGACTACCTAAAAGGGTGCACAAGGCACGAACGACCAGCAACTACTTAGTAAGGCCAATCTTCTCTCACTGCACATCAGACGGTTTCGTAGTCTAGCCCTTGAGACCTACAAAATTCTTAGTAAGGACACCCCAAGCTATCTTCATGATCTGGTCAAACTAAAAAATACCCACTACTCCTTTAGGTACGACAAAATACTGGAAGTACCACAGGTGCGAACAACAAAGTACGGCCTGCACTCCTTCATCTATGCTGCTTCAAAACTCTGGAACACCTTGCCAAATAACATCCGCAATGCCTCAAGCACCGGCATGTTCCGAAGCATGATTAGCAAATGGGGGGGGGGGGGGGGGGGCACCAGTTGCAACTGTGCCGCTTGCTGCTAGCTGTTCCCTGTGGCACTGCCATGCCTGTTACTAAACCCCTGCGATAATACTATTACCTCCTGTATCCTATCTTGTCTCTCCTTATAATATATTTATTAATTATTTCCACAGTGCTACACAGTAATATACCATTCCCACACTTACGATCTTTTTTTGATCACCGATCTATGTTTTTATCTATACAATGTTTTCCATATATAGTGCTATGCAATATTATACCATATACACTATGACTATATCTAGTCTCCCAAATCCCTGATTTATGTACCCCAGTTTGTTTCCCATGTACTTTTATTTTTGATATGTTATTGTTCATTTTTTTATTGTTTAATAGTCGGAATAATAGCTCATTTGAGCTAATGTTTGTCATTTACCTGTACCTTAAATTTTTTTGTATCTTGTATTGTAATATTTTGATGCATTTTTATTGATAAAGTGTGTTTTTAAGTAAGTATGAGCACATAATAAAAACGGTATTAGACTTTTATTATGGTAGCGTTTGGAATTGAGAGTTCAGGGATGTAATGTTATTGAACATGTGCTTGATTTTGGATGTTTCATGTACTGTATGGGTTTTAAATCTCTTCAAGATAATCAATTTATTAGAGTTTTATACTGAGCATCCACTCGATCAACTTGGCTTTAAAGGTGATGTAGTAGGCGAGTTTATCTTCTTAGGCATCAACAACGCCGTACTAGTAAAACAAGGTCCAATTGACAAGAGGGTACCATGAGAAGTACGATTTGATAAAATCAGTCACTACTCTTGCAGCACTGAAACTCAACGCCGATGTGTTGTTTGTGGCAAGAATTCCATTGTTTGGACCAAATCGCAATTCTTTATGCCGCAATGTTCTGATCACTTCTATCAACTCCACCCATGATGCTGTTGTAGTACTTGACTATCCTTGATTCAGGTACAGTACTTGAACTTTAACAGGTTCCACACCAATTGTGTTTAATACTTGCTTCGGTGTGCTTGTGGACGAGTGGAATTCTTGGGGATGACAACCCCTGTCTGGTGTGGACACTATGCACTTTCGCACTTTTTCATTCATATACAGTATTTAAATATACATAATTAATTATTGAATATTGATAACCATTTATTTATTTTTATTGACATAGTTCTTATTTTCTATATTGTGTCTTTTATTTGTAGCAGGTGCCGGATTAGCATAAGCTTCGGCTTGTTTCCGAAACCTTAGTTATTTTCTGTAAAACAATATATATGTAATGTAGAAATAAAATATTGTTTAAGTACTATATATACCACGGTGCTTACGAGTTAACATATTTAAACAAACGAATCCGTTAGGATGAGTTTGTTTAAATATGTTAATGAGTAAGTCACGTGGTATATATTACTTGTAACATAAATATGATTGACAGCTTAAAAGTTATGACAGCATCGATCACGTTACTCTTTAATCCAATGAAATTGAAGCTCGTGCACGTTTCAATTTCGTCTGCAAAGGGGATGTCTTTCCAAAAAGGGGCGGAGCTACTGCGAGTGCAATAACTTAGTTGGTTATTTCACTCATTTTTTCCTATTAGATTCTATATGGCTTTCATGTCAAATTACCCAAGAATGCAATAACACAAATTTGCTGTTTATACACCACAGTTTTCCTCAAACACACATTTTAAGCAAATTATTTCTCAAAAACATCAAAGGAAAAAACATCATTTATGTTACAAATCATTGTGTTTAATACAAGAGTAACAACACTGTTGTCTTTCCAGGATACAACAATATCATTTGAACTTTGATCATACTTATAGTCAAACGAACCCCTCTTTTTCTTCTGGAGCATTTTAGATGAAGTTATGGGACATTTCTCAATTCTATTTTGGCCATAGGCGTAGGAGACAGGGGGCAGGGGAGCAGCTGCCCCCCCCCCCCCCCCAAAGTATGTTTTCGGGCAAAAAGTTCCAAAAAATCGGACAATCAATGGGAAAACATGCCCCCTGTTGAGTCGTGGGCCCCTACGGCTATGATTTTGGCGAACAGTACCTGTAGCTGATAAACCAATGCCAAATATTAAACCAAAGCAAAGAAGATTACAGCGCGAGAGTTATTGGATGGACCAGTTGGACACACAGTACATCTGAATGTTTTAAACCAGAGGTTCCCAAACTGGCGCCATCTAGGGGGTACCATTACGTACCATAATGGACAGTATACTACTATTATACATACATTTATCAATAATACACGAAAGAGAACAATTAATATACTACTGTATACAGACACAATCACTATGTACATATTCCCGATTTTAACATTTTTTAAGTCAATTTTCGCGAGAAATGGCTAGGCGAAATGAAACAAATAGAAAGGCAAATTTTAATTTTCCCCTTAAAATTTTGCTTTTGCCCTATTAGACTTGCAAGCGCATTATGGGTAGTGTGTCATTATTATGACTGTAGCAGACGAAACCCTATTGATAACTCGCTTTTCTTACTCAACTGGCGCGCCACCTAGTTGTGTCGATACGTCATGAATGTTTATGGTAATTCCAATTTTCTCTCTGAAGTGGAGTGGAGTCCGAGTTAGCATCTATCTACCTAGGAGTTCAACCTTTCATTTGTAGGTATTTAATGACTGTTCTATATATATTTAATAAGTATTGTAAATTTCTGGTGAATTCGATTGGGTAGTTTTAACGGTGGGTGCGAAATCACCAGCCATAGAAAAGTCAATGACATAAAATTGGAAACTGAGGGGACCTGGCCAGCCTCTTTTTATTTGGGGGTGGGGGAGAGGGGTAAGTTTGTTTCTATCCGATTGAGCTACAATTTCAGACAACCTTCTCGTTGTACGCCGAAGAGAGATATCGGGGAAAATCATTTATCTAGAAGTATTCAAAGGTCCTATAACATTGGTTTCGTTATTCAATTTCAAACTTCCTGTTTCATATTGGCTATAATACAGTATATAGAATAGTGTTCAATAAACGTAAAAATAGGTCGTCTATATCTATGTCTGACCAGGAAGATATAAATAGTCGTTACTGACAGAGATTTTTTCAGATATTCATTATTGTCCCTTTTCAGAATTCAGCATTTGTATGTCTCAAAGGCAGTGCTGCTCTAAATTAATTGTGATTTGAATGATATGTATTTTTCTGACAACAATAAACCATGGTTGATAATAAAAACACAAAAGAATCGGGCCCTCAACACTTTTCACACACAAAAATTTTCATAAAACCCCAAATTTTTCGAAAAAATCATATGTCGCAATGCTATAAGAATAAATAAATGGAGAACTACATTTAATATAACCTAAATAAATCAATACAGTTTACTAAACTGTCACATATAAATAGGTTTACACAAAAAAATATTGAAGAAAGAGGAAAAGTGTGAATCCTTTTAAAAAATACGTTAAAATGAATGTCTGGAAAAATACAATCAAATACGTTAAATTTTTACACTATTTTACTACAAATTCATTTATGGTTATAAAGCATTAAATTGTTATTAACTTGACTCTAGAACAGGAACAGCAGCGAGGTAGACGACGAGCATTGTTAAGGGAACACAACAATTCTAATAATTGGTCATGATTTAGAACAATCGCATTTCAGTATGATCAGATCTCATATTCATTATTGTCCCTTTTCTGAATTCTCCAAAACATTTCATTCTAAGATCACAAATATTCAAATTTAACGATTATTGTAGTTAAGATCGTGTATACATAACGTTTGATGGGTATTTTTCTGTGGAAACTATGTAACTGGTATTAAAGTACATGTAAGTAAAAAATAAAACCCGTATAAGCAAAATAATTCCGCTAATCAAAATTGCATCCAAAATCGAGAGTAATAGATATATAGTTATAAAGAGAAGTGCTACCAGGTGTTTTGATAAGAGTAAGCATGGTCTGTTACAATGCTAAAATGCTCTGTTACAAAAATGACACAGTGCTGCTGACTGTTAGGATATCACCTTTTTGATAATGGATCTCCTTTAAATTGAAATTCTAGTAAATAAAACAACAATGGGACGTCACATTTACCCCTGGTATCATAAAACTCCCAAAATATCGCACAATTCTGTAAACTTAGACCAACTATAATGACTCAAATCGGACAAACTACAGCTATAATTATTACTATAATATATCCCAGGGAATATCGTTTATTGTCAAATCAGACAAACTAAAATAACTATTTAAATCTTGCACAAGGCCTATAACAGTTACAACTAGTCCTGTTCTAGTTACTAACACATAGGATTGTATTATTTTATAAAGCTTTTATATATAGAGGATTCGTCATGGGGCCGTCACACCATGACGTCGTGACCAACGTTCTATGACGTTAGAGGAAACGTCGGCAGTCGTCCATGGTCGCTAGGATAACGCCAGGAGCTTGCCCAATCTCTTACACAGAGTTGTCTTCCCTAGCTTTGGCAGTCCAGATTCAATCTCTGTCACCTACTCAAAAAATAGTCCTATTTTGTGTTGACAACTTCATCAATACTGCATTCTCCTCTATGACGTCATCTAAATAATGACGTTTTCTCGGATGAATACTTATAACAAATTACTCAAACATGAGATAGCGTTACACAAAAATATAGTCCTTACATTTAAACTGTTTGAAAATTGTATTTAATCTCAAATGAAATAATATTTCGTGCTTTTACCAAAACAATGTGGGAATAAAGACACGGAAAGCGTTTAAAAAGCAAAATATAGAGCATAAAGGTGTTTTACAAGAATCTTGTAAAACCGCTCAGACAGTGACAGAGGTGAAATCTGGACCGAAGGGGAACAACTCTGTATGAGAGATTGGAGCTTGCCGTCTGGATAATCGAAGCTAATTCTCTGGACTACTTTTACTACGTCATATTTCACGTGATATATTGCTCACGTGATAGTACAAAATGGCCAAAAACACCGAAAAAAACAGGCTTTCGCTTTAGCGAAGAAACCGCAAATAAATGTATTTTCCGATACAGTCCCGTCCAGAATATAAATTTTCCAAAATTTCCATCTGTTTTTCTTTTAATTCAAAGCTGACATCAAGCATTTTCTTCGCATTTTCTAACCTTGTGGAAAAAATATCAACTTTGTCTGCCATCTTTGATAGTCTCGATTGTCCAAAAGTGTTTCATAAGAAGTAATGTTAGACAAATGAGTTATCTTCCCCCTTTTCTTCAGACCAAACGGACTCTTTAGCGCGAACGGATAATATTAATAGACAGTAATAAGGTATTCAACCAATCAGCAAACTTTGGAACAAATCCCTACGTCCATTCAATCCTGAGGCTAAATTGGAGTACAGAAATTTTTACGGAAATAGCCGAACGGTTACAGAATGCGCCAGAAGAACGTTGAGTTATCGCCTATGAACGTCGGTGATCGTCGTTAATCGTCCGAAAACGCTGGTCCGGAAAACAAGTTTTGAACATGCACAAAAGTTTTCACCGAGACGAGCGTTCTCCAACGTTTAAGTTTAAACGCTGAAGAACGTTTTACTAACGTTCGACGAGCGTAGCACGCGTTCGGCCACCGTTACTCATTCGTTACTCTAGCGTTACTTGGTTGTTACTAATCGTTTGCTATAATGCAGTGAGCAACTCACTGGCGCTCACTGCTCACTGCTAACGACCACTGAACGGTCCCCTGGCGCACACGCCAGTAAAGCGCTATTCTGTCGTTATCAAAACGTTAGTCACACGCTCGCCTAGCGTTGACAAATCGTTCGTCACACGCTAGTTGGTCGCTATTACACGCTTCTGGTGCGTTAGACACGTTAATCAAACGCTAGTCACACGTTCATCACATGTCAGATGTGTCATTGAACGCTCTAGAACGCTCAAAATTTGAACGATTGAAAGGGCCTATAACGAGTGTTTTTGAAGAGTCTAGGACAATTCCCCCCAGACAGTTGCCCCCTGCAAATCCCCCCCTGGACAATTGCCCCCCAAGGCAATAGCCCCCCAAGACAATTCCCCCCTGGACAATCACCCCCTGGACCACTGCCCCCCAGAAAATTCCCCCCTGGACGATTGACTCCGAGACAATTGCCCCCCATGTAAAATTGCCCCCCAGGACAATACCCCCCCCCCCCCCCTGGAACACTGCCCCCTGGACAATTGCCCCCCATGTCAATATCCCCCTGGACAACTACCCCCGGATAATGCCCCCATGTAAAATTGACCCCAGGTTAATTGAACTGAATTCCCTCGTCCTTCCTATGTAAAATTACCCACCAGATCATCGAAGATGCCTGATTTTACTCCATTGAATTAAGATCTCCCGAACAAAGTAAGGAACGTCCCCTTTTATGACTCAGAAGGGTGGCTATGCCCCCTCTCCCCCCCCCCCCCCCCCCCCCCAAGAACTTTTGTAGTTTGGTCTGTAATAATGTAATACTGTAATACTCATTGTGATTGACCGTACACTGTAACAATGTTGTTAAATAGTTTGGCAAAACCTTAAAAAGGTCTTAAATGTTACCTGAAAATATTTTATATCTGCATATTACATAAGTTTATCATAATTTATATGACCTGCATAGAAGAAATATTTCGATCTAATAAGGCGCTTTATTTAACACATATCCGTACACCGTCCAATAAGTATAACAAACGGAATGGTTTGAATATTTTAGCATTTTTTGTGGCGGAGGAGTGCACAAGAACATTTACTAAAGATAGTGGACCACGGCCATATACGCCCAACGAAAAAGCCTTAAATTTAATCAGGAATAAACCAAACTTTCTCAAACCTTTCAGTTTCGGTCCATTAGCATCCATTTGATTCCATCAAAAACTCTAGTTTTGAGAGCATTTACGAGGGATTTTTTAGGAGGTTATTCTGTGAGGGAAATTGTAAATATCCAGGGTGGTATCGTCCTGGGGGGCAATTGGCTTAGGGGGCAATTGTCCAGGGGGGGATTTTCAGGGGGCAATTATCCGGGGGGCAATTGCCTGGGGGGCAATTGTCCAGGGGGGTATCGTCCTGAGGGGCAATTGTCCGCGGGGGGGTGATTGTCCAGGGGGGAATAGTCTTGGGGGGCTATTGCCTTGGGGGGCAATTGTCCAGGGGGGGATTTGCAGGGGGCAATTGTCTGGGGGGGGGGGGAATTGTCCTGATACCGTTTTTGAATACGTGAAATATCAACCGAGTCTAAGATATTGGCGAGAAAAATACCGATTATCTTAGACGAGGTTGATATTTCACGTATTCAAAATCACGAGTGGCGAATTCTATTTATCATATAACCTCACTGTATCCCCAATTAAGGTACTTTTGACCGTATGTAAGAAAACGTTGACATATGAAACTTGACTGTGTATGAATACATACCCTGTAAAATGTGCCTTGACGATTAGTGATATAGTTCACAAAGTAA
Source organism: Lottia scabra (assembly GCA_029955415.1). Classification (NCBI taxonomy): domain Eukaryota; kingdom Metazoa; phylum Mollusca; class Gastropoda; family Lottiidae; genus Lottia; species Lottia scabra. Next base: position 8,537,637 of record JARJEI010000003.1, on the reverse strand, counting down.
AACATGTGATATTAAAATCCTGTTAAAAATAAAGACAAAATACATTGAACACTGTTTAATACAATTATTAAAACAAATACGAACAGTAAACAAGGTTCAAAACTTTAAATACAATGTATCACTATACAAAAAAGTAATGCGGCTGCCGGGTACCTAATTTGCATATTGACCATATTTACCTAATGAACATGTCCGCTGCCGGCTTCCATAGTAAACTATAGGACAGGCCTTTTCAATTAATTTTTCTAAAGGGTCAAAAGCATTTATATAAAAAATATAAGGGCCAAATAGAGCTTAGCTAGCATAGCGTTTTAGTGGAAACGGTCACTCTTGAGGGGCTATGCCCAAGGCCATTTGAGAAGGCCTGCTCTAGACATGAAGATTTGTCAGCTTCTGATCTTCGGCATATAAAGGTCAACAGCAGGACCTGATACTAATATAAATGTGTTAACATAGTCAAGGGGAAATAACCATGAGTATATCAGAATATAAACTTATGTTTAAATCTCCCTTTCTTCATATTTCAGGTCTCCTTCGGTTTAAAATAAAAAGAATAAAATGGCTGGGTGTTATCACGATAAACAAGACTTTACATCTGATCTGAAAATAGAAGTTGCTAGAGAAGGTGACTTATTAAAGGAGGGTCAAGATTTAAAAGATATTATATGTGAAAAGAATCCTGGACATCGAGGTTTCATTCCCTTTAAGGATCTAACTTTGCAACATTTACCCACTGAAATCCGAAATAAAGAAGTGTTAGATGGTATTAAAAGGAATGGTAGCCTAGTTGTCAGACTATTGGTGGATAAAACAGAGAATGGGAAACAGATACAGGATTCAGGGACTGGGATTGTGGTAAAGGTTGATAATCAATATGTTGTCAAGACTAATAACCATGTCGTTCAAACGGACAAGGATGTGAATGCTTGTATTGTCGAGTTTCATTACGATTCTACTGACATGTCCGGTGTAGTGACAAGCGATGGGGTGAAACTTGAATATACATGTCCTAATAGAGATCTCACACTTTTCCTGTTCCATCCTATACCTAAATTTATATATGAACTAGACCTTCCGAACGTTGGTGATACCGATTTTCCACCTATTGTTGTAATGTATAAAAATAATCAAATTAAAACTGTACAACCGTTCATAATTCACGATACATCTCTAATTATGTTCTGTTCTCTAATTAACATAAACAGTTTGCTAATTCACTTGATGTTTGTGTCTTTACCAGATGGTTCTATCGGCTACTTAAGAAGCAATCATTTTAAATTCCAACCACTGTCTTCCAATTTACATATTAAGGTAAAATCACTTGAAGTACATATTGATGAGGGTGGTGTTAATAGCAGAGTGATACCAGGTGTTATGGTAGAATGTGATGATGAATTTATTGTTAAAATATCAGAATCTATTTTCCAAGATGAAGTTAAGAAATGTATATTGGTATCAAATGGTGAAGTTTTTGGTCGTGGTACTCGATTATTTTTTGTTCGAAAAAATCCTCAAAAACTACGTCCAGATTACAACATGTGGGTATTTGATTTTCATCCCAAATCCGATTTAAAAAAACTACCGAGTGTTAATGTTTCATTTAATATGGTTTGTATTGGTCATCCACATGGTGGTATCAAGATGGTCACTTTTGGTCGACATCTTGGTGAATCACAAGAACTATTTGACAATCATTGTCGACATATAGTCCAATCAGATAAAGACTGTCAATGTAAAGAGGTTTCCTGTATTCAATATTCGTGTAAAACTTGCCCGGGGTCAAGTGGTTCTCCAGTATATTTCGCGACGGAAGTGTCAGAATTTATTAATAATATGACTCATTTTTTTGGAAAAAAAGCTATGTTTACATATGAAGGTGAATTGATAGAAAATATAAACTTGGCATGGTTTCCTAAATTAACATAGTTAGATTTGAACCAGAACATATTTAGTAACAGGAAATTGGATAATGGATGTTTTATAAATTAATCCTATCCTATCCTATCCTATCCTATCTTTCTGAAATTAATAATCAACACTACAATGTAAATCATTATCGCGAACTTGATAGACCAATTTTCATGGAAACAGCGAAACAAATTAAATACATTCGAAGAATTTTAGCTACAAAATAGTTAGGCCTATATTTCAGAGTCTCAATTTGAATACATCAGCAAACGGCACATTTACTCTCTCCCTAAAATTCACAAAGATCCCGAAGCTGGATTGTTTGTCCCAAATAGGACCAATAATTTCAGACTGTGCGAGCAAGTCATACCGAGTTTTTGAATACATCGACTATTTTTTATTACCATTGGCATGCCAACACCCATCTTATCTTAAAGAAATTAGATGTTCCTCCAAATACGATGTTTATTAGTATTACATTGGACCTTTCTTCGTATATATAGATAATATCACTGGTTTAGACTCTGTTCGGAAAGCCTTTCAAAGAAATCCATGAAAGGAAAGACCTGATAAAGAAATGTTAGATCTCTTTTAAATGACTTTTTATGATTTGATGAAACTTGGTATGATCCTTAAGATTGATAAGATCTCGATCAACTTCGAATTCTACGCATTTTCGATGAACGGTTTTTGAGTTATTGCCGTTTTTTATCGCTTGTAAAAACGAGTCTAAATTTGCTAGTAAATAAAGCACAATAGCTCGAAGTTACAGTTTTCAACCGATTTTGATGAACTTGGTGTGATCATTGGAATTAATAAAATTTTAGACAAGTTCTAACTTGACTCATTTTCAATGAACATTTTTTTTAGTTATTGCCCTTCTTGTCTTTGTAAAAACGTGTTAAAATTTGATTGTGAGCGCAATAGAAGTTACATATTTCATTCAATTTTGATGAAACTATGTATAATATTTGGTCTTTGTTGAACGTTGTTATAATAAAATTTGTATTATCCTTAATTAAGACAATTCTGACAGCTGCCAGTTGGCGTATGTTATCTTGTCTGTCAAGCCCTGGTATCATAATTGTATCAAAAACATAGCTTGCCAGGCAAGGTAATATACGCCCACTGGTCCACTGGCTTTGACTTTAAACAAATATATTTGACAGTTACAAGAAAAGTGATTAAGAAAAGTTCACATCAAGTTTCTTCAAATTTTGTCCAGTATTGTGCCTCCTATAGTGTTTATGAGCTAAAAATTGAACATGTTTTCAAGAACAAGAGCAATAAATCATAGTAAATATTTTTTTGTTTTTACTGATTTTCAATAGGGTTCATCCTTGGGTGGTAATAAACATTATCAGTAAGTTTCATCAAAATCCGTTACGAATTGTGACCTGTGTGGTGCTTACGAGCCAAAAATCAAACGCATTTTCAAGAACAACAATAATTCATAGTAAATATTTTTCTATTAAGCTGATTTTCAATACAGTTCATGCTTGGGTGGTGATAAACATTACCAGCAAGTTTCGTCAAAATCTGTTAAGAAATGTGACCAGTAGAGTGTTTACGAGCCAAAAATCGAACGCGTTTCAAGAACAAGGGCAATAATTCATAGTAAATATTTTTCAATTTTGCTGATTTTCAATAGGGTTCATCTTTGAGTGGTAACAAACATTATCAGTAAGTGTCGTCAAAATCGGTTACAAATTGTGGCCAAAAATCGAAAGCGTGACCTGTAGAGTGCTTGTGGACGGACGGACCGACGGACATGGGTGACGACAATATACCACCCCCCCCCCCCCATTTCCTGTGGGCGTATAAAAATATGTATTTCCCTTAATAACAGGTCTAATAGAGGTTACTTTTTTCAGCAACTAGATAATGAACACCAATATACAAGTTATTCAAGTTTTTCTCCTTTAGTTTTGATTTATAGATTAGATTCTCCAGAACCAAGAACCCCCCCCCCCCCCTTAACCCCCAAAAAACAAGATTATCTGTCTTAAAGCGATACTACGTCTTAGATTGAACAAAAAAATTTAATTTTCAAACTTGGTCAATAAGAGTATAATATTCATCATCAGTGTCCAAAGTATACAAACAGAATCAAATAAACACGTAAAACTATGTAATTTTCCATACAATTACTGATTATTTTTGATAAATGTCTTAAATTGGATGAAGGCATTTATCAATTATTGTATTTAAACATAGTTTTCTATATTTATCAGATTATTTAGGTCATCTGTTTTATAGTTATGCCACTAGGTTTGTTCCCTGATCCTGATGAATATATATTCCTATTGACCAAGTGTGAATTTTTTTTTTTATTGATTTTAAGACGTAGTGTCGCTTTAACTGTTTCTAACATTTTTTTACACTTAAATCATTCCATTTTGTTTCTTACTTCATGACCTAGGCTAGTGTTTTTTTTTTAGATTACCATTCTCATCTCACTAAAACAATATTAGTGTTAGTTTGTTCATCATTAGTAAGCATTGTATTATTTTAGTCTCTTTTGTATGTAATTTATATTGTGATGATTTAACTTAAAGGGATATGTTCACTAACTGTTCGACCAAAAAAAAATTAACTAACTGACTAACTTAGAAATATTCAAGTCCTAAATCGACCATCGGAAATGTTGTACATTCCCCTTTAACATTATTTTTAAACTCTGTAATATAAATTGTACTCTATTTGTATTCTAATCATTATTATTTGAAATGATAATTGAAATGTATGCTCTCGGCCAGTGTTTCTATAGAAGAGTATCTCATTTAACACTGTCAAAAATTGTCGAATGTAACTTTATACAAAAAGTGATAAAAGGGAAGTAACTATTGTGAGACAGAAACGAACGAACCGCAATATTTTGAGTTTATTATATTAATTATCATGAGGTTGAATAAATATCCCGACTACTGAATTGTTTCTATGTTTCTTTTTACATTACATTATAGATACATGTTTGTTTTAAAGTTATTAAGTGAAGATGTCTGTTATATTTTAGAACACTTTTATCACAATGTTAAAAATATTTTTAGATAAAAAGCTTATGAAATGGAATGGAGTTTTACTTACTATTATCTTAACTTGTTTGCTAATGAGGACAGGTAAACGCCGTGAGGGAGGGAAGGAATTTTTGCCGAGACAGCAGTATTAGTTTACCCTTATGTCTAGGGATATTTAATGTGCTTATGGTCAGGAGACACATTGGAAAATCGGACTGTCATCATAATGCAATTTAAGATCATAAAGCAAAAAGTTTTACATCCTACTTTTCTGCACCTATATGGGCTAATTGAGGACGGGCGAACGTCATGCAGTGTGCAATGAGGCAAACTTTGGAGAAAATAGAATTTTTTTCAAGAGGAAAACTGAAACTAAAAGTGCTCCAGCAAAAAGTGAAAAATTGGCCCCAAAACTAAAATGGCCATAAACTGGCGAAAACAGAGTTCGGAAAAAATTTCAAACTTTGGAGAAAATCGACTTTGAAGTTTAACCATTTTTTTCAAGAGGAAAACTGAACCTAAAAGTGCTCCAGCAGCCAGACCGTTGACGATAGAATCTTGTAATTTGACAGGTATTGACGACACATTGATGTGCAAGCACAGTGCAAATGGCAACTTTCTATCTCCAATAATTTGCGAGATATGGGCTTTCAAAGATTTGGTCTTGTCCCAACCAGAAATTGAAAAAAGGTACCTCCAAACTAAAATAGCCATAACCGAGCCAATTTTGATCCTAGAGCTATACTTTTGGTACTGGGTGAAAATTTAGCATCTCTGCTTTCATGCAGAAAAAAAAAACTATTAACTACAGGAACTTGAAATTTGACACATATATTGACTTCATATCAATGTGCAAACGCAGTGCAAATTGCAACTCTCCAGCTCCAATAGTGTCTGAGAAACAGCCTGTCAAAGATTTGCTATTTTATTGAAAAAGTGAAAAATTGGCCCCAAAACTAAAATGGCCATAAACTGGCGAAAACAGAGTTCGGAAAAAATTTCAAACTTTGGAGAAAATCGACTTTGAAGTTTAACCATTTTTTTTCAAGAGGAAAACTGAACCTAAAAGTGCTCCAGCAGCCAGACCGTTGACGATAGAATCTTGTAATTTGACAGGTATTGACTACACATTGATGTGCAAGCACAGTGCAAATGGCAACTTTCTATCTCCAATAATTTGCGAGATATGGGCTTTCAAAGATTTGGTCTTGTCCCAACCAGAAATTGAAAAAAGGTACCTCCAAACTAAATAGCCATAACCGAGCCAATTTTGATCCTAGAGCTATACTTTTGGTACTGGGTGAAAATTTAGCATTTCTGCTTTCATGCAGAAAAAAAAACTATTAACGACAGGAACTTGAAATTTGACACATATATTGACTTCATATCAATGTGCAAACGCAGTGCAAATTGCAACTCTCCAGCTCCAATAGTGTCTGAGAAACAGCCTGTCAAAGATTTGCTATTTTATTGAAAAAGTGAAAAATTGGCCCCAAAACTAAAATGGCCATAAACTGACTAATTTTGATGCTAGAGCTTTGATTTTTGTACTGGGTGAAAGTTTAACATCTCTTCTGTCTATTTCAGTCAAAAACAGAGTTCGGAAAAAATTTCAAACTTTGGAGTAAATCGACTTTGAAGTTTAACCATTTTTTTTCAAGAGGAAAACTGAAACTAAAAGTGCTCCAGCAGCCAGACCGTTGACGATAGAATCTTGTAATTTGACAGGTATTGACTACACATTGATGTGCAAGCACAGTGCAAATGGCAACTTTCTTTGGTCTTGTCCCAACCAGAAATTGATAAAAAGGTACCCCCAAACTAAAATAGCCATAACCGAGCCAATTTTGATCCTAGAGCTATACTTTTGGTACTGGGTGAAAATTTAGCATCTCTGCTATCTTTTTCATGCAGAAAAAAAAATTCATATTTTTCAAAATTTCGAGAAAAATGCGTTTGAAAATTGTACCCAATTTTCGAGAAGACAAAGTCCTCAAATTTCAGTTTTAGAGAGTTGCCAACACTAAAAAATTCGTAGCGCCCAAACTATTAACGACGGGAACTTGAAATTTGACACATATAGCCTATTGACTTCATATCAATGTGCAAACGCAGTGCAAATTGCAACTCTCCACCTAGGATAGTGTTTTTTTTAGATTACCATTCTCATCTCACTAAAACAATATTAGTGTTAGTTTGTTCATCATTAGTAAGCATTGTATTATTTTAGTCTCTTTTGTATGTAATTTATATTGTGATGATTTAACTTAAAGGGATATGTTCACTAACTAGTCTCAGAATAAATTTAGTCTAAAATATAATTTTTTTTAGCTTATCAAATCTACAATATTGGTCACAACTCTCCAACGAAATTTAAGCCTTCGAATAAATGTGTATCAATAATTATCAGCGTTTGAAAGTCAAAAATACGACTCGCCGTCTAGTAAGACTATGACTTATTTAGAAAACACATAAACGGAAAATGAAAGATAAATGTTAAGGTATGGATATAATTGAAGGAGATATTTGCTTTATATATGTTCATGCAGTTCTAGTACTTCTGAAGACTAACTTAGAAATATTAAAGTCCTAAATCGACCATCGGAAATGCTGAACATTCCCCTTTAACATTATTTTTAAACTCTTTAATGTAAATTATACTATATTTTTAATCTAATCATTATTATTTGAAATGATAATTGAAATGTATGTTCTCGACCAGTGTTTCTATAGAAGAGTTTCTCATCTAACACTGTCGAAAATTGTCGAATGTAACTTTATACAAAAAGTGATAAAAGGGAAGTAACTATTGTGAGACAGAAAGGAACGAACCGCAATATTTTGAGTTTATTACCTTTTTAATTATTATTCGACGAATAAATTTCCCGACTACTGAAATGTTTCTGTGTTTCTTTTTACATTACATCATATAGATACCTGTTTTTAATATGGTGACTACCGTAAAGTATACGAGGTTATCTAGCCGCCAGTCTAGTGCCGAAGTTGATACTAGTGCTGTCGATTACCGTCTGTAAATGCACGAACTTGTGTACCACGTGATCTACTTTAGTAGTCCAAACACACCAGACACAAGTGCCCGATGACCCGTACACAAAACAATTATATTTTGAAATAATTTTATCACAATGTTAAATTTCTTTTTTAGATAAAAAGCTTATGAAATGAGATGGAGTTTTACTTGCTATTATCTGCACTTGTTTGCTAATGGGGACAGGCAAGCGACATAAGGGAGGGAAGGAATTTTTGCCAGGACAGCGGTATTAGTATACCCTTTTGTCGAGGGATATTTAATGTGCTTATGTTCGGGAGACACATTGGAAAATCGGACTGTCATCATAATGCAAATTAAGATCATTAGGCAGCAAAAAATTGAAATGAATGGAGTTTTACGTCCTACTTTTCTGCACCTATAAGGGCTAATTGAGGACGGGCAAACGTCATGCCGTGTGCAATTAGGGAAAAGATCATTAGGTATTAGATAGTCAGATAAACCTGCCGTTGAGCGGGTCAACAGGTATTAGATTACACATAGAATAATGAAGCTGACACATACCACCTATTTTTACGAAAACATTTCTCAGAGTTAAAGATTTTAAATATATATTGCAGTTTTATGACTGTCTTGGGATGGGGAAATACATTACTAAATATAGTGCCCAGTAAATTAAGATATTTTAAAAATCCCAAACTGATATTTAAACACGGAGTATCAACAGAGAGTGGTATCAAGTCTTGCTGATTTACATCAAACTTTTCTTTTCCAATTCCCAATTGTCGCTAAATCCTAAACGAACACAGTCAACCATTTATAATCGAGATCTTCGGATATTGTAAAAATCCGACCACAATGTTTCTAAAATTGCATTTTCTCGATAATTATTGAAATAATTGGTATATTATATTTTAGTTTTTCTGATTCTTCTTTCACTGTTTGACCAACAAAAAAGAAATTAGTCTCAGAATCTGGATTTTTAGCTTATCTAATCCGTAATATTGTTCACGTTTAGCAAGACTATGCGTTAGATAGAAAACAGAAATACAAATAATGAAGGATAATAAGGTAGGGATATAATTGAAGGAATTATATGATTTTCATGTATTTGTATTACTTCTGAAGGCTATTTGCATATATTCAAGGCCGAAATCGCCCCTAAAAAATGCTGAACATTCCCTTTAAGAATAGAGTCATGCAAGTTTTGGACTTTTCGGGGAGTAGATGTTTTTCCATTATCTAGATTTTCTTACCAATTCAGGTAATTGCAACTAATATTTCTACTCTAAAAATACCCTTGTTAATAAAAAAAAAGATTCTCTTAGAGTTCTATACGGAACGTAGATAAATTAAACTGGAATTTTGTTGTCTGCGTGTCTAAAGTGGTCTTTGGTGTTTATTACAGTAACTATATTTTACTTTTACATATTTTATTAAATGTATGAATTCAATTGAAATGTCGGTAATTTGGAAAAAGAAACAAATCCAGTTCCCAAAACATTAGACTTATTACTTTGGATTCTTTGTAAAAAAAAAAGACAGCAAACAGTTTTTAGCTTACTCATCTACATGAGGGGTAATCCTGATAAGAATATGAATTTAGACTTCAATTCAAAGTATCATATCAATTGTTTAACCGTTAATCAGAAAACTCTGGTTTTTACTTATTTTGCGTGTCTATTAGGCTACACTCTACTGAAGTTAATTGTAAAACAATTATCGATTTTCATGCCAATATTGGCAAGGGAGGCAATTGGAATAGCCGGAAGCCATCTTTGACAAGGAAAGTGTGGTGTATTAACGATATTGCCCTCATTATAACGTAATATACATAGTGTTTACATTGTTACGCTCTATCTGGTGAATATAATATAAAAGGTAATATATGGGGTTTATTAAGGGCCAATGTACCGTTATCTCGATATGTCATTGTGAAAACTAACGTGGGTTATCGTTGATATTCCATGTTCGGTAGTGTTGTGTTTTATGGCATGTTCTTCTAATGGAAGCATGTCTGGCCTGAAATTGTGACACATATCTTTACAATTGTCTAATAATTTACGTTTATGACAATATTACCATGATATGGCATATTATGAAAACTGGCATGCATACGTTGATATCTGGGACAGTTCCTGAAAGAGGATAACAGATTTGTATTCAAAATAAGAATTATTTTGCAACCTGTTGCACATGCAGAAATGGTGTAAAATATCTTTAATTGCAGACTATTGTTCATCAAGTAATTGGCAAAGTTTTAGCAATTTTTTATGTATATTGTACAATTAGGGCAATTTTGCCAGGAGAATGGCATTAGCCTACTTTTTTAGGATTCCAAGTGTCATAGAATCTTTTAGCGTAGGCTATCGAGAAAGCTTTAAATGGGATCTAGTCCAGCCTTATCTGTCCAAATAGCTATCAGAGGCTGGGAATAGAGTCAGCAAGTTTCGGACTAAATGGGATCTTGCCGTTCTTAGTGAACAATGCATTTATAACGTACGCAGAGAATTTTTTGCCATATCAAATACCAATATCCATATCACTCAAGCTCTATAAAATTATATTCTACAATATCAAATTTCTTATATTGAGGCATTTCTTATATTGAGGAATTTCTTATATTGAAGAATACTTTAATATAAGTAATTAGGCATGCAGAGAATTTTTGCCATATAAAATATTAATATCCATATCTCTCAGGCTCTATAAAATCATCATATACAAAATCAAATTTCTTATATTGAGGAATACTTTAATATAACTTTATTAGGCATTCAGAGATTTTTTGCGTATAAAATACAAATATCTATGTCACTCTATAAAATAAGCATATTATATCAAATTTCTTATATTGAGGAATAACTTAATATTTCTCTGAATTATGATGTAAATACTTCCTTCATCAGATATGAATATATGAATACGTTGTTTGAGGAAGGAATGAGTCATTCATATTAGAGATACATCAAAGTATAAGGGTCAGTTACAGCTATTATATATCATAAAGAATCATAGCTATTGGATTTGTTCCAAATTGAGAAAACATTTTTCACTAAATTGTGAAAGCAGCTAGAAATGACCGACATAAACAAATTGAAGATAAAAATTAAAAATTTTAAGTACTTTGTTTAGAACATAATTTCAAACCGAAACTTAATTTCCCTGTTTTTTCACATTTCGGCTTACTGTCTACTTCAAAAACATCTAAAATAGATCTCGATTTTATTTCTTTATTTTACTAACTATTTACAGGAATACAACCTCTTAGAATGAACAAAAAATCTAAATTTTCAAATTTGGTCAATAGGAGTATATATTCATCAGGGTACTTACCTGGTGGCATAACTATACAACGGATTATCTAAATAATCTGATCAATCCAGAAAACTATACTTATGTACAATAATTGAAAAACCCTTAATCAAATTTAAGGCGTTTATCAAGTATAACCTGTTATTATATGGAAATTTACATAGTTTCATGGGTTTTTTGCATTCTGTTTGTATACTTTGGACATCGTTGATGAATATACTCTGATTGATCTTTTGAGAACTTTTTTTTTTTTTTTATTCTAAGAGGTTGTATCGCTTTAAAGCTTCGAATACTCAAACATTGAGTTTTTAGTATTCTAAAGAAGACAGTAAGCCGAAATGTCAAATAACAGGACAATGATATAGTTTTTTTTAATTTTTTTCCCCCTTTTTGGGAATTTGTGATATAAGAAAATTAATTATTTTTTTAAGATTTGGTGGGCAGTTTTCAGTCTGAAATGTGCAACATTTGTATTTAAATTTTTGGATTGGAAGCTTCTGTCTTGTGATGCTAGGATAATGAGGACCTGCATGTTTTGCGCAAAAATCTCATCTTGCCTGATATTGTGATATATGGAAAAACTGAAGGACTCAAATATACTGGTAATGAACAATACATGTTTTTATCCTAATTTTCAAAAATGACATGGGATCATTGAATATTGGCCCACCCATGACAATTGATCAAGTCTGCATCAATACCTGATAATTAAATTATTGAAAAGATATGTAAAAATGGTAAAAATGACTATAGTTTGTGGTAAAAAAAATCTGTTTAAAGAGAAAACTATAAGAAAATCTGTTTCATTAATATCTTGAAAACCTTCTATTATAACTTCATATGGACTCGCACCACCAATTCATTTTCAAACGTTTCAATGTTAAATCTTGATTTTCAACCTTCTTTAAATTTTTCCAATATGTCGTTTGAAAGCCTGACCAATACTTATTGTCTCCTCAAAAATTCAATAAATTATGACCATGAAAATTTTGAACCAGTCAAACTGAAAGTCGACCACTTCTGGATCTCAACACCAGAACACAAGACTGCTCACAAAACGACTATTTTTAGAATTACCTTCTGCCTATAAGTCTCTCATATAATCTCACTAAATCTGAAAGAAAATGCATTTTCAGACATCAAATTCCAAATCTAGACCAAACATTAGTCAAAAATAGACATGCAAAAACCAAAAATGAGAGGGAAAAAGGATTTCTAAAAATAACATGGACTATTTTGGTATATAATCATTTGCCTAAAATGATTTAGTGGTGTGGGTCGATATTGTATCAGTATCACTTGATTGTTATTTCTTGAATGTCACATAGAAGAGAGTTACCTCCCTTTACTTAATGTGACCATTCCTGTAAAAGATAATATACACAAGAAACTATGAACTTCCTATTTTCAAATCATATAGGGCTTATCGATAGCCTACAAGATAAATTTAACATTAAATTTAACGTTCACATTTTTGGTTGGATAATCATACCCAAATCTCAGATATGGGTTGAAAAATTCACAAGGTATTGTCTGGACCGACTGGACCATTGCAGGATTAAACTATGGTCTTGTAGCCTGTAATTCACTGAGACTCAGCATCCAAAATACTTGAATTTATTTGCTATGTGCAAGGCTATTTTGAGGAGTTCGTTGCGGAATGGTTGATGTGTGTATGAAAGCAATCACCTTTTCCATCTACAGTGTATATAGAAACACTATGGATTTTTTCTGAAAATATGCGTTTATTGATAGTTTTGTGATAAACGGAATCGATAGTTTTGTGATAAACGGAATCGATAGTTTTGTGATAAATGGAATCGATAGTTTTTTTTATAAATGGAATCGATAGTTTTGTGATAAATGGAATTGATAGTTTTGTGATAAATGGAATCTTGAAAGATTAAACATTTTGATCGCCAACAAAATCCAGAAACTCATTTTTTATGACATACGCACTGGTTTAAGAATTATTTATTAACTATCTTAATATATTTTTTGCAGAAAAGAAACACAATTCATCAAGGGAGATAACTCACCAAGTATACATATTATTTTAACGTGTGGTGACAAGATAAGCTGTAACAATTTCCGACCTTGGTAAGTTGATATCACCATTATTGAAATATTTTACAACATAAATAAAGACTTTAGTGTGGATTAGAAGACAATGATGTTCAATTCAGTTCCCTCCTTCACCAAAAATCTGTCACAAAACCTGACATCCCTGCTGGACCCAGCAAGTGAGAATTAGGCCCCAGTAAGCTAATTATGAAACAAAAGAGGAAACGATTAGAAGGGTATACAACTTCTCAGAATCAACATAATGTCTTAATTGTGTTCACTGGGCCTCTAGATTTGTAAATTTGATCGGTGAACACCAGATCCAAACGCCAGCTCCACCTTGACACTGAACCTGGGCCCCAGCCTTATACAAAAGTTTACAACCAATCAGATAACAAGTAAATGATGTGTCCTTTCTAACAACAGAAATTAAGATAGGTTTTTTTATTATCAGTGCAGCAAAGTGTTTTATAGCTGCTATTTTTTAGAATAAAATATGTTTACAGGTATGATAATTAATCATACACTAAAGTTATTTCCAAACTAGAATCATTAATGACACAAATAATGGAAACCTTACTGCATCTTAAAGCGATACTACCGGTATGTCTTAGAATAAACAAAAAAATAAATTTTCAAACTGGGTCAATAGGAGTATATATATTCATAATGGGGACAAACCTAGTGGCATAACTATAAAACAGATTACCTAAATAATCTGATAAATCCAGAAAACTATGTTTAAATACAATACAATTGATAAGACATTTATCAATAATAATCTGTAATTGTATAGAAAATTACATACAGGTTTATGGGTTTATTTGATTCTGTTTTTTTAGTATTCTTTGGACACTGTTGATGAATATAATATACTCTTATTGACCAAGTTTGATAATTGCAGTGCGTTCTAGCGAACGCACTGCTTTGTTTTCATAATGACTGTTTTTTTTTTTTTGTCTACTTCTGGTCACGCTAATTCGGTATGAAGGGAGCATGCCACACATTATCTCGCATGTTTTCCTACGATAACTAACTGCTCGGTGTTGCGTGAATGTAAAATGACGGTTTTTTGTCTAACCGGAAATGACATATGACGGAAAAATCCACATTATGTTTTTTACCATTTTTACCTCTGTTTTTCAACCGATTTTGATGGAACCTTTTTTGTTTATTTCTTTAAACGTTTGTCTACAAGGTAAGACTTTAAAAATATGCATTTTGAGAACTTTGTTGCTGACTTTTTCAAGCACTTTTTTGACCATTTGTTCAACTTTTGCAATTTTATTTGTATCAATATGAAAACTGACAGGTACATAGATATTTTGATGACGAACAAAATGACATTATAAAAAGAAAAATATCACTTCCGGTTTTGACGTCATTCGCTTGCAAAGTTGAAATTTTAACTTCCGGAATAATGAAAATTATCAAAAAAATCTTTTTGCAATGTGCTAGAAATAATCATTGACAAAATATGAAATGATAAAATTTGACCCAGATATTTCATATCAGCCGCCATCTTGAAATGAGTAATTTTTCTTTAAATCGAAATTCAGAATCAGGGAATCATCCGATTTGAATAAAAATGATGTCTAGGGAATCTTTAGTCGATTGCTAACAAAACATGGCGAGCCGATTTTTAAATTTCGATTCAGAATTTTTTTTATTTCCGGTTTAGAATTTTCGGAAATAGTCAAAACTTTTAAGGCTCATATCTTGTGACCTTGATCTTGAGTGACCTTGTGACCTGAACAAAAGTTGTTGCCCTTGACGAGATCTATCCAATGGCATAATCATTTTAGATGCCCAATGTTTACTTCCGGTTTTATGGCCGTCAGAAAATTGCAATTTTTAACTTTAAACAGCTCTGTCACGTGACCTAATTTATGTACGTCACAAATTATTTTCTATTTTTATCACGCTTTATCTCCTGTTTCCAAAAATGTATAACACTAGATATTTTGATCAAAATTGATTTTTGAAATTTTGTTCTTTGTTCTATAGTAACTCTGCGTGTTTTTTTGGCGGGAAAAAACACGTGTTATCTGAATTACGGATTTCATAAGATAGGTAACAATTTCTTCTTAAGATATGGAAGAACATGACTAACAAAGGAAAAAATATGATTAAATCGTAACCGGAAGTAACACGCTGGCCACCATCTTGAAATGAACACGTTTTCTTTAAATCGAGAGAAGTGAACAGGGTATCATCTGATTTGTATAATATTGATGTCTAGGGCATTTTCAATCTATGGCCAACAAAATGATGACAGCCAATTTGATCATTTCGAATATTGATGTTTGCCTATTTCCGGTAAAAAATATTCAGAAATGGCCAAAATTTTCAAAGCTCATTACACGTTACCTTGGATTTGGGTGAACTTATGACCTGAACAAAAGTTATTGCCCATGATGAGATCTACCCAACGGTGTATTCATTTTTGTTGTCCAATATTTACTTCCGGTTTTATAGCCATTTAAAAATTGTTAGTTTGAACTTTGAACAGCTCTGTCACGTAAAATTTTCTTATTACGCTTTATCTCCTCTTTCCAGTGATATATAACACTAGATATTTTGATCAAAATTGCTATTTGGAATTTTGTTCTTTGTTCTATAGTAACTCTGCGTGTTTTTTTGGCGGGAAAAAAACACGTGTTATCTGAATTACGGATTTCATAAGATAGGTAACAATTTCTTCTTAAGATATGAAAGAACATGACTAACAAAGAAAAAAATATGACAAAATCGTAACCGGAAGTAACACGTTGGCCACCATCTTGAAATGAACATGTTTTCTTTAAATCGACATCCGATGTATATAATTTTGATGTTTATGGCATTTTCAATCTATTGCCAACAAAATGAGGGCAGCTGAATTGCTAATTTCGATTATGGTGTTTGTCTATTTCCGGTATAAGATATTCAGCAATTATTGTAACACTTTTAAAGCTCATAACCTGTGACCTTGCCATTTGTTGACCTTATGATCCGAACAAAAGTTATTGCCCGAAATGAGATCTATCCAATGGTGAATTCATTTTTGTTGTCCAATAGTTACTTCTTGTTTTATAGCCATTTGAAAATTGTCAGTTTGAACCTAATTAACGTACGTCACATTAAAATCGTCTTTTCTTATTATGCTTTATCTTCTCGATATATAATAGTAGATATTTTAATCATTTTGCTTTTTTTTTAATTTGGAAATTTTGTTCATTGTTCTAAAGTAACTCTGCGTGCTTTTTTGGAGCGAAAAAACACGTGGTTCCTAAATTGTGGATTTTTAAAGAGAGTCGACACATTCTTTTGAAGATATAAAATGACATAACATTCATAGAAAAAAAGGATAAAATTGGACCCGGAAGTAACTAGTAGACCACCATTTTGAAATGACTAACTTTTCTTTAAATCGATATAAGTGATCAGGATATCATCCGATTTACATAATGTTGATGTCTATGTCATCTTCAATATATTACTAACAAAATGATGACAGCCGATTTCCTAATTTCGATTAAAAGTTTTGTCTATTTCCGGTTAAAGAAATTCAGCAATAGCAAACACTTTCAAAGCTCAGAACTCGTGACCTTGACGTTTGATGACCTTTTGATCTGAACCAAAGCTATTGCTCGCGATAAAATCTATCAAATGATGTTTTACTTTGTGTTTTCCGATGTTTACTTCCGGTTTAATAGCCGATTGAAAATTGAGACTTTTAACTAAAAACAGCTCTGTCACATGACCTAATTTATACGCAGGACTAAAATGCAACCGTTCAAGGATGTTTAAATTGCGCACTGCTCAGTACCGTTATCACGGTTCTAGTTTAATTTTTTTGTTCATTCTAAGACGTAGTATCGCTTTAAACTGAGTTCTGTCTTGATCAGTTTTGAACGGAATTATGTTTTGTATAATGACATATTGGCATAACTCAATGTATTTTTAACACTGGACTGGATTGGCAGTCCCCAACTGAAAAGGTGCATTAATTTGATGATGTACGGTAATTAGATAAACTGATAACAATAGTTAAGTTTTTATCTTTTGATGGTTAAAACATTTTCTGTTTGTACATTGTTTTGAATCTAAAGATTGTAGCTTTTATTAGCTTAAAGTTTTTTAGGTTTTATCCATAAATTCAAACTTTTCTCATTAAAGACCTCATATGAAAGAAGATCATTTGATATTTTCTTGAGGGGTAGATCCTAACAAAGTTGCGTATGATCAAAGAAATCCAACCTTATTTTCAACATATTCTTGTTTGGGGTATCTGTGCCTATTCTCTTTAAAGGGGAATGTTCAGCATTTTTTAGGGTCGATTTGAGCCTTGAATATATGCGAATAGCCTTCAGAAGTACTACTAATGCACGAAAATCATATAATTCCTTCAATTATATCCTTACCTTAACATTTATCCTTCATTTTCTGTATATATGCGTTTTTTATGTAACGCATAGTCTTACTAAATGGCGAGTCGTAATTTTGACTTTCAAATGCCAATATTTATGGGTACATGTGTGTTTGAAGGCTTAAATTTCACAGGAGAGTTGTGAACAATATTACGGATTAGATAAGGTAAAAAATTTCAGATTCTGAAACCAAAATATTTTGGGTCGAACAGTAAGTGAACATAGCCCTTTAAGAGGCAAATGTTGTATCCCATCAATGAAAATGCGCTCTGAAAGTGTGACAGATTAAATTTTCAAACTTGGTCAGTATATATTCATCAGGGGACAAACCTATATAACAGATTACCTAATTAATCTGATAAATCCAGAAAACTATGTTTATGTTTATGTACAATAATTGAAAAACCCTTAATCAAATTTAAGGCGTTTATCAATTATAACCTGTTATTATATGGAAATTTACAGTTTCATAATCTGATAAATCCAGAAAACTATTTTTAAATACAATAATTGATAAATGCCTTAATCCAATTTAAGGCATTTATCAATAATAATCTGTTATTGTATGAAAAATTATGGGTTTATTTGGTTCTGTTTGTATACTTTGGACACTGTTGATGAATATATACTCCTATTGACCAAGTTTGAGAACTTAATTTTTTTAATCATTCTAAGAGGTATAGTATCGCTTTAAGTACTATTCTCCTTTTTGTCAGTCTCTCCATCCGTAACCTGTACAGAATCCTAACGACCATTGCAGATATTAGCTCCTAATTAGATTTATTAAATGATGTACGGTAATTAAAGTGATAAGAAATATAAAGTGATATCAACTGATAACAATAGAAATGGGTATTAATATGATAGGTCATACTTTCACCTGTATAATTACTGTCTAATATTACCTGTTGATTATCTATATTATATATATATACCTTCAATTGTCATTGTTTCATTTGATAAGAAGGAGGTGTGTGCATCGGTGTTGGAGACTTTCAAATTTTGGTGATGCACAGATCAAAATTTCGAATTTGAAATATTTTTTTTTATCGGACTTTATGATTTGTGAGGAAATTTGTTGTGCTGGCTATACTTTCTACAACTGTCAAAATCAGTTTTGTACAGCTAGAAAAATTGGAAGATTGTAAAATTTATGAGACTGGCTTTGTAGTATCATTAAACTCTTAATGAAAGCGACTTTTTATATGGCAGCCATTAAAGATGTGCTGTTTATTTCATTAAGAAAAAGAAGATCATAATTTCAGTTAATAGTAAACAAGACATACCGGTAGTTTAGTTTCATGGGTGAACTGCCAAGTTTTTAGAGTGAAAGTGTGAATTTTGACAAATATAGGTGAAGTTACCTACAGTGGGTGGTCGATGATTATCAAATATCTGATAGCTTCATGATTACATATAGTGATTGATTTATACAACTCTCTAGGTTTGAAGGTCAATTTGCTCAAGGTACAATTTAATCATAAAATTTCTGATTTCGTGAAAATTCCTAAGGATTATCATATGTAGCTTAATAAATATGAAGCGTTCAAATTGGAGTACTAATGATTTGCCAACGTCGTATTCTTTGAAACGTGTGCAGTTTAAAGAAGGTAGGCACTTTCATAATTTTCATAATAGCTTATCTAAAGTGGGGTTATCCATATGTATCTCTCTGCATATAACAAAACACAAGACAATACTAGTATTATGGAATATAACACACTTCTTTAATACAGTTAGGCACATAACTTTTCAACATAGATACACATGTCGTCATCAGATGTAATGTTTGTAATGACAATGTATGTATGTAATGTATGTAATGTATCTGTGTTACGCTATGTGTCTAACTGTATTAAAGAAGTGTGTTATATTCCATAATATTGTCTTGTGTTTTGTTATATGTGCTCCTCGCTTCTATATGTCGTAAATCTTGTATCTCTACAGTTGCAATATATTTTTCATTTAGCATTTCGCATATTCTTATACATAGATTATATGGCTACTGAAAATGGAACAGATGAAATTCTACAAAAAGGAATCTTAAGTTTAGACCATGTGTCCTTGAAATGACTAAAATGGACGTAGTAATATTTTGGACCAAGCCATAGCTTGAGGATGAATGAAATATCTGAACAACTTTAGATTAATTAATTATCATAATTTGACATAGTGTAATTAACCTAATTATCTATGAGGTCAAAGGATTAACTTTTATAAGCTTTATTTTCACAAAAAAAAAACTGAGAAAAAAATTATTTTAAAAGTAAAATTTTTTTTTGTTAATGCGTACATTTTCTTGATTTAAAGTTTTGTTTGATTGTTGTAAACCATTGTATCTTAATCCGACAGTATTGTTCATTATGTTATGTTCAGAATGAGTACACTTTCAAGTTATGATGCAGCAATTAAAGTGAACAAGTAATCATTCAGTTTAAGTTTTGTATTTCTGAATTTAAAGTTACAGACTAAAATATGAATTCTTCCGGAAACAATGTTTGGATGAGTTTAGGTCAAAGTTCACAGATAGCATTGTACATGAATGATATAATAATTAATGCAGATTCTGCAATGAATGCAATAACTCACTAAAAGATAGTGGACCACAGCCATATACGCCACAAAGGCATGTAGATGGTTTAATCGAAAAAGCCTTAAATTTAATCAAGAGTAAATTAAAACCAAACCTTTCAATTTAGGTCTAACAACATCCATTTTAAGTTTCATCAAAATTGGTTGAAAACTAAGTGAGTAATAGCATATTATTCAAGATCAAGGGGCAAGGGCAATAACTCTGCTTCCAATGGTTAAAAATAGCTTAAATTTGAACTTGATCTTCGTTTTATGAATATGAATACACATTTAATTCAATCAAAAATTCTAGTTTTCAGAGCGTTTACAAGCAAATGTTTACGGACGGACCGACCGACAACCAAGTGTGCAGACAATAAATACATACATAGAAAGATGTGGGCGTATAAAAACCAATAAATATATTCAATGTGAATTAAGCAGTATTGTAAAAAGTTCTGACAGATTTGGCCATTGTATATTAAAGTACTTACAAAGCCCTCACTGAACATAAGTTGATAAAAGCTAAATGTTAAGCTATGAAAAAAGAAAACATAAGTGTTATATATCATGAGATACTTGAAATTCCACTTAAGTATTTAGTAATTTAGTAGGAGATTTATTGAGACTAGTGTTTAGTATGTCAACAGTCAATAGTATAAATCTATCAATAATTCAAGTACCTACTCTTTGATAACCATAGTTGATCTTTACTTTATATTACTATTAACTGTTTACCTTTCATTGTTATTATCACACATAAATCTTCATCTCTGTTTTGTTAACTGAGCCTTCTGGTGATTTTGTCCATCAAATATGATGAACATAGAACATGTTTTTGATATCGTTTGAAAGTCAGGTTGTCAAATTTTGAAGTTAAAGTAGGCCTAGTTGTTCATAGTTTAAAGCCACATAAGCCCAGACTTGGACATTGAGAAAAAGTCTTCTCAAGGGTTTTTTTTTTAAGTTAGCACTTAGAAATGAATATTGAACTAAAAAAAAATCGATTCCCTTTCGTGGTTCCAATTCTACAGCCATTTGAAGGAAATTTTGATTGTTTACATTTCAACACCGAGTTGATTGAGGGAGACGTCAATAACTCACAAGCTCCGCCCACTACTAGCACGTGCTACTGGAGATTGGAGTGTGACGTCATTTAACTAACACGCCCCCCGCTTGACCTCATTAGCATTTTATTTATGGAAATCATTTTATTAGATCCCGATTTTAAATCCAGCTGCATCAAAGCCATCTGAGTACCCAAAGCCGTGAATTTTAGTTTTTTGACTTAATTAAACATCAGAGATTAAGCTAGAATACATTTTGTCCCGAAATCCCATAAATTTCATTTTGTAAACAAACGAATCCCGCAATGTGACTTTAATATAATGTACATGAATAAGATACTAACAAGATATCAACAACTATAGAATTATACACATGTAAGATACTAACAACCGTGCTCGGACATTTCACACACATATAATTTCTGCCCGGACAATTCCCGCCCGACCAATTCATATCCGGACATTTCGCAGCAGGATGATTTGCATCAGGACAACTTCCACCTGAGACATTTCACACCCTGATAATTTCCGCCCGGACAATTCCCGCCCGACCAATTCATATCCCGACATCTCGCACCAGGATGATTTGCATCAGGACACCGAGACATTTCACACCCAGGCACTTTGCACCTAGGACAAATTCCACCTAGGAAAATTTCCCATCACCACATTTCACACCCGGGCACTTCACACCAGGACAATTCACATCCAGGAAAACTGCTGCCTGGAAATTTCACACCCGGGCAGTTCGCACCCATGACAATTTCCACCCATAAGAAACTACGCATGATTTTGTTCTTACAAATTTTATTGGAATGGACCCCATGTAGATTGTTGTTTGTGTAAGAGACGGGAATGCGTTTGTTATGGATGGAAATTGTTATGGGTGCAAATTGCCCGGGTGATAGTTTTCCTAGATGTGAATCGTCCTGGTGGGAAGTACCCGGGTGTGAATTGTCTCGGGTGGAAGTTTTCCTAGGTGAAATTTGTCCTGGTTGCAAAGTGCCCAGGTGTCAAATTCCTCCGGTGGAAGTTGTCCTGATGCAAATCATCCTGGTGCGAAATGCCCCGATAGGAATTGGTCGGACGGTAATTATCTGGGTGTGAAATGCCCTACTACTGCAACAACTATAGATGTACATGAATAAAGTACTATGTACACACTGACAACATTTTCGCCAACATTTTCGCCAATATGTTGTCGAAACACCCGGGCAACATAAATTTGGCCCTGTACATGCAAGACAACATGTTGGGCAACATTTTCCTCAACATAATTGCAACATGTTGTCAAAAATATTGTCAGTGTATATACAGTACTTTAGATTCTAACAAGATATTAACATTAGTAGTAGTACATTAGCAGGATATTATCAATACATCAGTAACTTAGAGTTGTACATGATTAACAAACATCAACAACTGTGTAATACTAACAAGATCTATACAATTACAGAGTTGATACTATAACAAGTATTGAATAACCTGTACAACGCAGTAAAAGACACACATTACATATTTTTGGGAAATTTTCTAAAATCTCAAGGATAGCAAACTATTAGCAACATGTATGTGGACTGTCTGAAAGGTATACAGAAAAGTTAAGCCATGTCTCAGAACAACATTTTGGTATTCTAAAAAATGATCATGTTTTGACTTGCCAGCATCAATTTCTACGAAGTAATAACAATAATGACAAGTGATCATAACATATTCATTTAATAAATATTAAAGTTATGATAACCTTATCTCATGATAAGCTATTAAAATATACTTAACATTCATTGTCCTCATTATTATCATTCTTTTACCAGCTTAACTTGAATCATGATCATTAATGATATCAAAGTGTAACTTGACCATCAGATTAAGATACAGTAACTTATATTTGAAGTATTTTCTGCAGGTGTCCCTGCTTGTAATGCATATGGCAATTCAGCTGCTTATCCAATGTGGGAGCCTTGGTGAATTTGTGACATTAAGGGGTGGGCGGTATTGCCAATTTCAAATACCGCAGTATTTTTTTATAGTTTGTTCACGTTTTCCTTGATCGTTTCCTCGTCGTTTTTGGTCGTTTCTGGTCGCACACCCTTGACATGTTTATGTATTTTCTACTTATACGGGAAATGATCAGCATTTTCAAGAGTAGATTTGGTCCTTCAATATATGTAAATAGCCTCCAGAAGTGCTAGAACTGCAAGAAAATAGCATAACCCTTTCATCTTACATTTTCTGTATTAAGTTTTTTTCTATAATAATGCATAGTCTCACTCAAATGCAAGTCGGTCATATTTCTGACTTTCAAATGCTGATAATAATGGCTTCACAGGTATTTGAAGGTTGAAACTTCGAGGGAAAGTTGTTAACACTATAACCGATCAGCTTAGAAAAAAAAATATCAATGTTCTGAGACTAAAGTTTGATTGTTCAAATGGATAGCACTTGAACATAGTAATTTTTGATTACGAATACATGAATTTACTTAACCCTTTGAGCAGTGAGTTTAATTATGACATCATACTGTAGCGAGTGACTTAATTTGACGTTAATGACATTATATCATGCGTCGCATTAGCGCCATATATGTCGTCTACTCCTTTCATCTGTGATGTCATATGTGTCGCTTCACTTATCAAAGGGTTATACAGCATAGAAATTAATTTTACTTAGCCTCTCTAGTAGACAATTATTCACAACAAAACATTTTTTCATTCTTCCATCTTGATATTGGTAGCTCAACTACATCTTCTGACATTTTTGAAGATTTTTCATCGGAGTGATTTGGCAGTTGAGTTGACACAAAACATTGATCAACATTTATTCCACAATGGTCAGCGTTGTCCGGCTACGAAACTAGACAACATTCATTAAATAAAGAACTTCAATACACACAGTGTGAAGACAAGATAACATTTAAATACCAACACATTACCGTCACATAGTTGATCACACCAAGGTGTTGGAAAACCAACCCTGGCCCATAGTTAACAATTAATCTTAAAACAGTTCGGATAAAAGTGGTTGTTGCTTTCTTTGATTGTGATTCTAAAGTTAGTTGAACACTTCAGCCATGGATTAAGAATTTATCGTAAACAATTAAAGAAAGTAGGCCTACTAGTGTTTAAGAAAATTTGAATCATTAAAAGTGTTTGGAAAAAGTGGTTGTGTTTTCCTTGTATGTGATCCTAAATGATAAACCAACTCTGGTATTAAAAGTGAAGAAGTTCCTAATAACATCTATGTAAAGCACTGGCCAAGGTCACAAATACAGAGATAGAGTTAATTTAGTTTAGTATTGAGTTTTAAACAAAAAAAGGGTCAACAACAGCGTACAATTGTGAAATTCTTCTTGCTATCAGTTCTAAAAAATAAGATTCTATGAGTATAGGTTCTGAAAATATATAAATCTAAATAAAGGGATTAAGATAATGGACTAATATGGAAAAAGAAAGGAAGGGAGGGGATACCTAAGTTTGAATATTGTGTTGTTTGTTTCAAGGAATAAAAAAAAAATGGCTTAAAACGATTTTGGAAAAAATCGTAGAAAAATGTTACATGGTATCCGATTCTGAAGTTTGTTTTAAAAAAAAGGATGAACAAGAATTCATGCTTTGAGTATTAGATTTGATATATCTATTATTGAAGTGAATTCAGATCTCAGATTTCTTTTCTGTTATATTTTCAATTAATACTTCAATGTACTTGTAGATTTTTTCAGCTGTCAAATAGTTAAAAGTTATATAAATTTTCTAAAATTATTCAAAGTTAGAAATTACTTCAATGTTAAATATGTTCAAGTTCATTTACATTTGTCGAAAATGTTAAAGTAAATATATTTTATAAGAAAGTAATGGTCTGAATGTCTTCTATAAGTTTTCTATTCATGGTTTGAATTTTGAAAGACTTAATGAAGACTGTTCAACTAGATAAAGTCATTGTTGAGATGTTGAATGTCTTGTGTCTACAATATAGTTGCATACCAGTCAATCTTTAAAAATTCGAAGTTAAAGGAGAATTCAAGGCATAGTAGCAAATATCTACTGATGTTATTCCAGTTTACTTCCCTGGCTGCTTCTGACAAATCTTATGATAACCTCCTTTGTTTTTGTTATTATTATAATTACATGTAACTTCCATTTTACTTGTTCATGTCTGTCGTATTTACAGGTGACCTCCATTGTAAAATATCATATTAACCAGTGACTTCCATTTTACTCCAAAATGCCACATGTTCAGGTGACTTCTGTTGTACTTAAAATATTATATTTACAGGTGACTTATGTTGTACTTAAAAATATCACATTTACAGGTGACTTCTGTTGTACAAATCATTTTTACCGGTGACTAATATTGTTTACAGGTGACTTCTGTTGTACAAATAATATTTACAGGTTTCCTCTGTTGTACAAATCATTTTTACCGGTGACTAATATTGTTTACAGGTGACTTCTGTTGTACAAATAATATTTACAGGTTTCCTCTGTTGTACAAATCATTTTTACCGGTGACTAATATTGTTTACAGGTGACTTCTGTTGTACAAATCATATTTAAAGGTGACTTCTGTTCTACAAATCATATTTACTGGTGACTTTCATTGTAGTTGTTAATGTCATATTTACAGAGAGAGTAATCAACTGTACACTGTTACAACTGTTTTTTATATGCCCACATGTATGTGGAATATATTGCCGTCACCCCTGTCCGTCCGTCGGTCCACCCGTCGGTCCACCCGTCGGTCCGTCCGTCAACAATTTCTTGTGTACGCGATAGAACAATAGAAACCAGAGTTTTTATCCGATTAAATGAAACTTGGTATGTGTATTCATCTTGATAATATCTCGGATGAGTTTGAAAATGGCGTAATTCCAGTCGTCGGTTTATTGCATTGACTTAGTGGAAAAAAACGTTAAAATTAACTTACATGTGTATTCATTTTGATAATAACTCAGATAAATTGAGAATCGTGCGTTTCTAGTTGTAGGCTTATGAGTTATCACCCTTGACTTGGTGAAAAAACGTTAAAATTAACTTGTGTACACAATAGAGGCTAGAGTTTTCATTCGAATTTATTCATTTAAATATCGGCTCAAATAAGTGCGATGGTGCAATCAACTTTTTCAAATATTCAAATTTGCTAAATTTGGCGTCTGTTACTTTGCCTGGCAAGCTATCTTTTCAGAAGCAAATAAACGTATATCTCAAGACATTGTTTACTTTCAGATTGTTTACTGTAATAGGGTCAATGTTGTGCAAGTGATGAGTTTGCCACAATAGAACAATTTTTTTCAGATTTTAATTATTGTTTAATTAATGTCTTTGATGTCGACAATTCATCAGATTTACAACTGAATGTAAACAAAATCTTTCTAATGAAATAGTTGTCATATTTGTGGGATGCTGTCAGGTTAATTCAACGGTTAATTGGGTATTAATTAAATTAGCTAGTTAAATACAAGGAAGATACATGTTGCATATCGAATGATTACAGATTAAGTGTTGTTTAAAGGAAGTACAATTGTTATAAACACTTATTGCAACTTACTTATATATGTATGCAGTTGAAATGATGTGATGTACAATTGAAAATCTTCATAGTGCTATAAGTGTCTTAATTCTAAATAATTATTGATTTTTTGGCGCTTTTCGCCTTTCCAAAAAATAGATATGGATAAATTAGGATGAATTTCTTTTAATTTCAGAAAACTAACAAAGCCTTGTAGGCCTACTTGAAATATAGCAGATTTACGCGTGGTGCTACTTTAAAATGTTGCTTCAGGAATAAGTCAATATGGTGACCACAGAGATTTGAGAAATGACTCTAATAATTACTGTTTTTGTTCGTTTGTTGTATTTATGTGTTGTAATGGTTGTGTCATAGGATTGGAAATTTGTTTCTAAATTTTTAGATTCATGATAGAGAATTATTTTTCAATAGCCTGAGTTTCAACTAAACTTGTCACTAGAGGCGTATTTGCTTTTCAAATATCTTAGAAATGTTTTCAACAAGAATATTATAGGATAGGTAATTTTGATTGGTCACCAAGACGACAGGTTGTCTTTACTGTTTTGGTACATTGAAGTTCTGTACAATAAAGTGATTTCAAAATGGTGGATTTCAAAAAGATTTAACTTCTTCCAGTAGATAAACATACTATTGCGATGTTCAAAATACCACGGAAACACAAGTCTGTTAACCTTAGAGCTTCATGTTAAACCTTAGGATTTAAACTTGGATTAAATCCTAGTTAATCCACGCTTTAATCTCTCGTCAAATAGTTAATCTGTTAAAGATGTGTAAATTAGACTATAGAGGGTGACGATTAAAAAGTTGAACTTGCTGCATGTTAAAAATGAACTAGATTGTCGTCATTAGGTTTTGTAGAGTGTTGATGGTTCTTAAGACATTTTATTTTTTTCTGCACAACTCGCTTTCGCTTTATGTAACTTTGAATTTGCATAAATATTAAAGATAAGGTGATAACCTAAATAGAAGATATATTATGGATATTTAATAACTTTTGTCAAAATAAAATCAAATGCCTCGTGGGCAAAATAATCGATCATAAATAAACAAATCGTAATCAGAACTAAGGCTAATAAAAAGAAATTGCTGACGCCCTAAATTATGTTTTGTAAATTAGATCTATTTGTCATTTGAGATTTTTTTTAAAAAGTGTTTTCGTCAGTGTTTATGTTATGTTTAATGTGCTTATTGTAGTAAGATATCTGTACATTTTATAACATAGGATATTTGCATTGTGTAATAAGGATTTTGTTAATTGTATATTACAAGGATATGTTCATTGTGTAATAAGAATTTTGTTAATTGTATAATTACAAGGATATGTTCATTGTGTAATAAGGATTTTGTTAATTGTATAAATAGAAGGATCTGTTCATTGTGTAATAACGGACCTGTTCATTGTGATATAGGACCTGTTCATTGTAGAAAAGTATCTGTTCATTCTGATATAGAACCTGTTCATTGTGCAAAAAGGATTTTGTTAATTGTATAAATACAAGGATCTGTTCATTGTAGAAATGGATCTGTTCATTCTCATATAGAACCTGTTCATTGTGTAATTAAAGGTATAGTTTATTTTGTAAACGGATTTGTTCACTGTATGATATAGGATCTGTTCATTTTATAGTATTGGATGTTTACATTGGAAAATATGGAATATCTACTTTGACATGAGTTCATTTTTTAATATTTACATTTCAACTATCACTCCCTTCAGTGAACCAGTTTAGCAAACTAGCGTTTATTTTTCAATAAACGCTACTTTGTCACGTGATTCTTTGGCGTCGTCAACGCAAACGCTAGTGATACTATGACGTAATCAAAGCACTCACAATCTATTGGCTCAAAGAAAAACAAGGCGGGGCGGTCAACATGATTGACATATACCGGCGAATTAAATAAACGTAGTTTTTTAGTATTTTTACATAGAAAAAATAGAAAATTGTGGAGTAGTTTGACGAATGTAAATATAAGGAATGAATGTGGATCTTGTTATCGTTATGGGGAAATAAACGCTGGTTTACACGTGACAAGACGTACATGACCCGCTTCACCAGGTCATTTATCTTGTCACGTGATAAACCAGCGTTTATTTCCCCATAACGATAACAAGATCCACATTCATTCCTTAAATAAAGGATGTGTTCATTGTGTAATAAGAAATCTGCACTTTGTGTTCATTGTATAATAAAGGTTGTCTTCATTGTATAATAAAGGATGTGTTCATGTTATATTAAAGGATGTGTTCATATAATAAAGGATCTATCCTTGGTCTAATAAGTAATCTGTACTTATTGTAGTAATTAAGGCTTGTATAGTTGTATTGATACAGTTTTAACAAGTACTAATTAAAAGTCATATAAGTATGTATATATATTTACACCAGACGAAATAAAACCTGTAGGTTACAAGTGTTGAAATAGTTTTTAACATTAGATTTTCTTCACTTGAAGGTCAAGAATTAAGTCTAGTAAATTTGACTCTTAAGTTAGAATATCTATGGTTGTCTGAACCTTTTTCAAACTTAGTTAATTAAAAACAAGAAAATAAGTTCATGTGACAAATTTTTTTCTTTTCTTGTGTGTGTGTGTAATTTTTTACTGTTGCAACTTGTGATTTTCTTCGGTCATAGGAAATAAGATATGGTTTATGGATAAAAGTTTGAATTATGTTTGAGGATGAATTATAAGTGTGAAATTGATAATTGAACAGATTTTCTGTCGGTAATTTTGAAGGGAAAGCTAATTGAATGTCAGAACCTGAACTTTAATTGTGATTTCATGGGTTTGAATTATAGTCAGTGTATTTCATGGATTGTATGTATACAGGTTTTCTAAATCTGTATGTATTTTTTATCATGGACACTTTTATCTTGATTTGTATCTTTTTTAATTTTCATTCAAAGATATATGGTTCTATATGGTTCTTCACTATTATAAGAAAGTTGAAAACCAAACTTTTTTTCTTTAGAAAGCATTGGCACTTAAATTGCAATTACAGGTATCTGTACCAAAATGCTGAAAATCAATTCTAGCTATCACATCGGTGTCGGCATTTCACGTTAAAGATTAGAAAACCTTTCTGTAATCTTTAAGTGTTAATACCATTCAAAGGTTAAAAGAATAAAAAGAGAACTGTACTAAGACACTATTAACTGTGAATTGTAAAATGTTGCAGCTTTGTGAGTTTCATTTATTGTCTAATGTAAGAATGTAACACACAATACAAAGTGTAAATTGTTGTGCATTTGTGAAATGGTTTGCTTTTTTAGTTCAATTTTTAAGTCGAGAAACTAGCAATTTTGTTGAAAAATGTGAGAGTTCTGTGTCAAATTATTTTGTTATTCATCTTGAGGTTAAGTTCAAGATTAAAGCATTGAGGCTTCAATTACTTAAGCAGTATTACTTAACACATAGACTTCAAACTTCATTTAGGAAATTTTATGGTCGTTATAACGAACTTGTAGACAAATATAACAAATCTTTTCCTTGTATCTTGACTGATCTGTTTAGTTAGGCATGAATTGATCTGATTGTATCCCATAATGTTGACCAATACAGTTAAGTGGCAGGTGTCGCGCTCAAAGCAGACCATGCTTACTCTTTTCGAAACAGCTATGTTACTTCTCTTTGGAGTAGTCCGCTACTATAACTATATTGCTATCGATTTTGCCATGATTTTGGATGCGATTTAGAATAACAAAATTGTTTTGCTTGTACAGATTTTTATTGATATACTTCAGGTTTTAAATTAAACATCACAAAATTATCCATTTAGTGATTCCATGTTTATTATGATAAGCCAAATTTAAAAATTATTCAGTCGATCTGTAAATTATTGCATGTGCATTTCCCTTAAGTGTTATTATTTTATTCTGTCAATTCCAGAGATTGTCAGACCATTTAAAGCAATACAACCTCTTAGAATGAACAAAAAAAATAAGTTCTCAAACTTGGTCAATAAGAGTATATTCATCAACAATGTCCAAAGTATACAAACAGTATCAAAGTATACAAACAGAATGCAAAAAACCTATGAAACTATGTAAATTTTCATATAATAACAGCTAGGTTATTATTGATAAACGCCTTAAATTTGATTAAGGGTTTTTCAATTATTGTATATAAACATTGTTTTCTGGATTTATTAGATTATTTAGGTAATATGTTGTATAGTTATGCCACCAGGTAAGTCCCTTGATGAATATATACTCCTATTGACCAAGTTTAAAAATCTAGATTTTTTGTTCATTCTTAGAGGTTGTATTCCTTTAACTAACGTTTTTGTTGAATATCCCAATTTTGTTTGTGATCCTGACATTTATTCATTATGACAATTGAATAGTTTTATTGACCATTGGTTTAAGTTTTGAGGGATCTAGATCTGATTTATGACTCAGTCTTTTATTTTGGGAATGTTTTGTTAAAATATTCAGTTAGTAAGAGTTAAAGGTTAACATTACCTATAAGATTTAAAATGAGTAAATTATGTTCACCAACCCAAAGTGAAATTTACAATTGCAGGATTAAGATCCCATTGTTTTATAGTGAACAGATCTAAGCCAGGATTAACAGTGACTTAACTGAGTGTGAGTTATATTCTAGGTTTAAAATAATTTATAAGTTAAAAGGACATTTATTTGGGTGTGACAACTTTATGCAACTTATGACTTGCATTCCTGTCTGACATTTTGGATATTTAAGTTCACAAACATTATAGAAAGCAGAAGTGGAATATTAGTGAAGTGTAAAATTGGAATTTGATGTGTGAATTTTAAATTTACCAATATGTCTGCTAACTAGGATATGCTGAAAAACTGACATGATACATTGGATACATTTCTAAAATGAGAATTGAAAGTATCTGAATTGATATTTGAAATAATTTGAAAAATAATGGCAGCTCTAGATCTTTTGTTATAATGACTAAAACTGAAATATAAAATGAACGAATTATAAACTGAAATATAAAATGAACGAATCATATTTTGATTTTCCCAGGACCCCATTGGTTGGTCTTGGGTATTATGATCGTACTGCACGTGTAAAAAATATGACTGAAGGAAACAGATATCGTAAAAAAGTTGTGAGTTCTAAACAAGGATTAAGGAAATCGTTAACTCGATGTTGGAGATCAAATTCAATACGTTCAACATACAGAGGTAAGTAGAGAATATTAACATACAATTTCCTGATAAGATTTCATATTTCATGGGTTTTTGGGGAGTTTTATATGGTTTCCCCTTTAATATTTTATTTATACCTTACACTGTTCATTACATTTGATTAAATATGTTGACATGGATTTCGATATTCATTTTACAGTTAGGATTGTTTGTGAGGGTTTTTTAATAGGATGCATGAAGGGGTTTACATCTGTATATTGTATTGTTTAGAATCTAAGGATGGAGGTCCTTATCCAGTTTACCTTAAAAACCCTTTTGATGTTATTCAACTTAAACAATTCCATTTAGATTTTCAGACTCCCAGTGTTCGAAAGGTTAAATACAATATGAGCAGATAGAGTAATAACTTTTAGTAATTTGGTATGAATAATATATATAATATAAGACTGTTATAGGTGAAAATGAAAAAAAAAAATTCCCCTAGTTACGGGCCTGGTTGTGTGGACCGATGATAGTTGAGGTTTATAGATACAAATGTTTTATATCAAATGTTGATCTATGGCTTCTATTATCAACATTGTATTCGGTCATATTGGTTAGAAGAATACAAGAAAATGTTTGGGTTTATTTTCTGTTGAAAATGTCTACAAATGTTCTACGTCTGATGTTTTCCTACACTCGAGTCCAACGTTGAAATAGAAGTGTCAGATCTATTAGCGTTTAACAATGAAAACAATCAAACTTTGATTACGAAACATGTTACCCATACACCCCTATTGTCAGCACAACATGTGACTTTACTTGAACCAATTATCCTTTGTAGTTTCTTTTTGCATTTGGAGTTAAAAGATTCATGCTATCGTATTTGAAATATTTTCGTAGGATTGTGTTAACAGAACTAACGTAGCCAAGTGATTTTTGTTGATAAAACAAATTTGAATAAGTTTTGGTGTTATGAACATTTGTTACATTTCTCACTTGCTCTTGCGACTTTGAAAGCTGCAACTTTTCTAAAACACAGTGCTGAATTTGTGTATCTATGGATATTTTATCGCATTTGAGTATTCCAATTCTCTGGATTCAGGATTATTAGTTTTTGTGATATAGTTTCTGTATATCCTAGCTTGATTTGTGCTGTTCTAGTCCTCCATTGCTAACTTGTTTGGTAGTGGTTGTGCTTGGAGGTAAAAGTAATGAATCTATTGGGGGAAATCTAGATGGTACACTTGTGTGGCCGTGATCTGTTTATTCCTCCAGGAATGTTTCTTTGGCTTGTCTAGTCTGCTTCTGTCATGTGTTAAAGGGATTGTAAAGTGGTTTTATGAACTTTGTATGTGTATCAAGGACACTGATAGCATCATTTTATGCAATTCCAAATTTTATTCTCACATCTGTGGTTCTTGCAATTCCACTTTAACTAAAGCGTTTTATGATGTCACTGAGAGTGATCTGCATAGATATCAAAGTTCAGAAAATCACTTTACAATTCCTTTAAGCTAACCTTGTTATTTATCCTTGAAATAATGTGGTGGCCAAGATACTTATTTTCTCATCTTCTGCATTGTCATTAGTTCATTCTAGCACATGGGTCTTGGTTTTGAAAGGTTATGTATTTAGTCTTTCTTTAAGAATGAAGGTTAAATGCACCCCATCCCGCATGTTTCACTGCGTATTGCAGTCTGTCAGATATGTCTATATGTTGCCAGAAAGATATTTTGAGGAAAGTTGTTACCCCATTCATTGGTGCGAAATTTGGTATTTGGTTATTTTAACTTACCAAAACTATCTTGGCCTTAAAAAAAATATGCTTGACAGAAATTCAATTTTAAAAGGTTATACATTTTTAAGGCTTTCCAAATTTGAAGAAGATATATCTAAAGGGATTGTAAAGAGGTTTTCTACACTTGTATGTGTATTGGGTACTTTGATAGCATCAATTTGCGCCATTCAAATTTCCATTCCGACGTCTGTGGTTCTTGCAATTCCACTTAAACTAAAGCGTTTTATGATCTACCGTTAGCTACTATTGAACCACAGACTTCGAAATGTAAATTGGAATGGCGCAAACTGATGCTATAAGTGCCCCTGATAC
Source organism: Lottia scabra (assembly GCA_029955415.1). Classification (NCBI taxonomy): domain Eukaryota; kingdom Metazoa; phylum Mollusca; class Gastropoda; family Lottiidae; genus Lottia; species Lottia scabra. The sequence goes on along the minus strand of JARJEI010000003.1, from coordinate 8,503,530 downwards.
ACAAAGTTCACAAAACCTCTTATAAATCCCTTTGTATATCCATTGATTCAAATTAGGGCTGCAACAATTCACCGATACATCGGTGCATCACGGTTAATTTTCAAATTTCGATATTCGTTTTTTTATGGCAACGTATCGCGATACATCTTAATTGTGTTTAATATATAATCCACTTTAAAGTGTTTCAGAAGAAGAAAAATGTTGAAAACTATCTCATTTCACGTGAGGGTTAAGTTGCAAAGGACCCTTATACTATTAAACAATTTATATCTTTATTTATTCTATGTTTCATTGTGAGTTTGATCATATTTTATTGAACAAATTGTCCAAATTCACTTTTTCTTGACGTATCGTGATACTATTGAATCGTAAGCTTTTATCACGATTCTGTATCGTATCGTGACTTTGTGTATCGTTGCAGCCCTACTTCAAATAAACCAATTCTTATATATTTGTGATCAACCATCGTTCTAGAAAATAATACTTTTCTCCTTTTGACTCATGTTTATAAAAAAATTAATATAAGCAAGTTTTTGACAGTGGATGAACAAGGTTTTTCATGAATGGAATTTAGTCAGTTATGAGAGTATGCATACTGCCTAAAATGTGTTTTTCAGCGGAACTAATTTTTCAAGGGTATAAGAAACTATGGTGGTAGGAAATTGTGCCCAGTATAAAAAACAATCATTAACGAATGATATTGAGGCTCAGGTGATGGATAATTCGGTCTATACCTATAAACAGGAATCATTCGTCATACAATGGCTACGTAAAAATAATCAGTACAGACTGGAATTACTTGAAAAGGAGAATGCTGATGGTAAGTGTCATGTATTTTTTACAGATCTGGATAACTGTGACTTTGATATAGTCCTTGTTATCAGGGATGAAACGTTTCATTATTAGTAGACTGCACTCTTATCAACTTCGGCACTAGACTAGCGGCTAGATAATCTCGTATACCATACGGTTTTCGCCATATTGAATAAATTATAGCCCAGCCAATCACAATCATTTTTCAGAGAGTGTCATCTTCTTTCACGGTAAAAACAGCCAATCAAGATTAATCTCCAAACAAGAGTTGTCTTTTCCTGCCCATTTACCGGGCAAGATGGCCGCCTATCATGGCTGATTCATTAGGCCTACAAAGTGACGAAGGTTGAGTCGAATGTAGACTGAAGTTCTAAAATAACTGTGATATTAAAACCTTTTTGATTGATGGATTATATTATGTTCCTTAAGTTGAAGTAGCATTTAAAATTTTTATAAATGCGACCTGGAAGTATTTGTGTATTTGTGTATTTCTGACAGCTGAATTATTGCCTGGCATTCATGACTGTAAGATCAGATCAGAACAAAAGCAGTTGATCATTGAAATATTGGTCTTGCTATTAAAGGGATAAGTTCATTAACTGTTCAGAATCTGGAATTTTTTAGCTAATCTAATCCCTAATAATGTTCCAAACTCTCCCTCATAATTTAAGCCTTCAAATCCCATGTATCTATAAAAATCAGCATATTTTGAAAGTCAGAAATTCGACTTCTTGTATAGTATGACTATGACTTATATAGAAAACACATAATATACAAAAAATGAATGATAACTGCTTGGGTACAGGTATAATTGAAGGAATTGTGCGTTTTTGGGCAGTACCAGTAAATCTGAAGGCGATCCCAAAAATACCGAACTTCCCGTTTAACTAATCTTGTCTATTAATAAACTTGTACCATACACCTTAAGTTTTGATAGCATTTGAAACATTTGATGTACGAAATGTAAATGCATGTATTTATTGATAGCTCATAGTATTCTTTTACATTGAAAACCATTTAAAGGTAGATAACTCAATATTAAATCAAGCAGGTCTCTAAAGTAATAGCGCAGTATGACAACAATATCAAGCCTACTAATGAAAACCTTTGACTCTTCTAGCATTACCCTCAAATTTTTATTGGTTTGTTCATCTTATTTTCTCTGCAATGAAATATTAGCAGAATATTGTCAATAATTTGTCACTTTTTCCTTTGTATTGAAATTAAAATCTTTAAAATGAACAAACAAATGTAAGTTCTCAAACTTGGTCAATAAGAATATTTATTCATCAATGGTGTCCAAAGTATACAAACAGAATCAAATAAACCCATAAAACTATGTAATTTTCCATACAATTACAGGTTATTATTTAAAAATGCTTAAAATTTGAGTGTTTTTTAATTATTGAGTGTTTTTTAATTATTGTTTATAAACATAGTTTTCTGGATTTATCAGATTATTTAGGTAATCTGTTTTATAGTTATGCCACTAGGTTTGTCCCCTGATGAATATATATTCCTATTGACCAAGTTTGAAATATAATATATTTTGTTTATTCTGAGAGGTTGTATTTCTTTAAGAATTTGAAATAATATTTTTATTTGGATTTCCTGATATCGGAAGGTTTTAAGCCTCTCAAATTGATTTTGATTTGTCAGAATTAGACTGTGACTTACATTCAGCCAGTAAATATGATTAAAAGGGAATGTTCAGCATTTTCGAGGGTCAATTTTTTATTTTTAGGTTTACGGACCATGGGATTTTATTTGTTGGTAGGAGGAGGAAATATAATAAATAATAAAAAAAATTCTACAAAAATTGTGCCACTTGCATTTTAGATAAAACTCATTAGTAAAAGCATTTGTTGCTTGTGTTTCACCGCCTCAGCTACTTGCGCTGTCATCGTCTAATACGTCGATGTATCGGATATCGAATGAAGCAAGCATAGGCCTACTGCATGGCATGAACTCTCAAGTGTCACTGGAAATTCAGCCACGTTTTTGCCTTAGTCGCTTTAAAATCCATTAATTAAGTAAACTTTCCGGGTACCGTATATTTCAAAATATAATGCGCACCAATGTATAATGTGCGCCCCTTCCTTACCCCATCAAAATCGGGAAAAAAATTCATTTTCCTATGTATAGTGCGCACCCCTTGTTGACGAAAAAATTAAAGTTGGCATAACACAGACACCAAAATAATAAGTGATAAAAAAATCTACTTTCTGTTACTCAAATGGAATTTCTTTTTTAAATACAGGCTTAATTTTTACTCTTTATAATTTTCTAAATTATTTTGAAATTAATGATTATTTTTTTTCCCCGTGACATTGAGTTTAAGTTGACAAGGTCACGCGCGTATAAATCTCGTTCAAGTCAAAAGAAAACGGTAAATGTTTTTGGGAAGTGTTATATTCATACATGTATGTTAAATAATTAAAATGTTTTTAAAGAAATGATTAACTTCTTTAATTTGATTCCGTTAAAAAGACAAGTGTTGTATTAATATCTTCAAATGATAAAGCGTTGAAGCGTAAAAATTCTAATCGGAATGTCTTCTATATAAATATGGTAAGAACACAGGCACTCGTTTTTTTTATCAATGACGGTCTATTAACCCTATAGATTGTAGTGGAAAATTCCATGGATATAAAACAAGTGCCTTTGACTCCAGTAGAGTAAAAGCCTGGCCTAATTTTACTTCCACTGATCACGTGGACAGCAGGTGTTCATAATATTCTTTGATCTCAATGGGTCTTGTTTACTATTCTAATTGTACTCATTAAATTAATCAATGATGTCACAATTTAACCGGATCTTATTGTTTTTAGTCACCTAATCCCACGTTTATTCAAGTAGATTAAGTTTATTGTTAACAAAAGATTTACAGAATTACTACTGTCCTGAGTACTGACATCAGAACTATTTTTTCCCGCTCAATTTTATTGGCGCCAGTAAGTCTCGCAATCTGAGGTCAACTATAACTTGTATTATTGTCTTGTCAGCAATGTGTTTGAAAAAACTTTTGGATTATTTTAATGGATTTAAGGATTAAGGTCGTTCCCGGTAAGAGGCTCGTTTTGATAAACGGAACCTACTTGCTCTCCGTGTATTTTTGGTATCGCATTGAGTATTTTCTTTCCGTGATTTTATACATCGATATTATTGGTATCGCAATTTGATCAACGGTTATTTGAAGTCTTTTCTTTCCGTGTATTTAATATCGTCGGATTCTTCAATAACCGCGTTTATTATAGAACCGATCATTTCCCTAGTCGGACATCTTATGCATTTTTTTTACAGTTTTTGGCCCAGTTTTTAACGAGATCTCGCAGTACTGACTATACAGATTTATGCTACCGGAGCCGACTTCAAATTAGCCTTGATCATACAGTCTCTATATAGCCCACTCGTGTAGAGTAAAGCGCGTGGATGATCGAGAATATAAAAGTCGACGACCTTCCAATTTTATATCTACACTCTTGCCGTAACCGTAATTCACTTGCCACAGGTTATCTTGGTAGCCGCTACGCATTCAGTGATGATACTCGCGATCGACCGTTAGCCGAATTATTTGTAAACAAGGACATTTGACTTTCCGACGTGATATTTTGAATTTTTTACTTTCGGATGAGCGGAGGAAATAAAATAAGAGAAATTTCGAATTTTATTTTTTTTTCAAAAACGCAAATATTCCGGCGGCGGAACCGTAAACCTAATAATAAAAAATCTGTGGCCTAATCCCTTCAATTATATCCTTACCTAAACATTTATCTTTCATTTTCTGTATATGTGTTTTCTATATTAGGAATAGTCTTTCTAAATGGCGAGTTGTATTTTTGACTTTCAAATGCTCATAGTTATGGCTACACAGGGATTTGAAGGCTTAATTTTCAAGAGAGATTTTGGAACATTATTATGTATTAGATAAGCTAAAATATTCCAGATTCTGAGACTAAAATTTTATTGGTCGAACAGTTAGCGAACATATCTCTTTAACCATATATTTTACCAGTATTTGAGTAATATGTAATTATTATATGACGGAGGGTGTCAGACACTATATTTCCGGACTATATTTCTAATGACTTACAGGTGGTTCTTAGTTACAGAAGTTGTTTATTTGTTTAATTCAATGAAACTATGTTGTTCAGTCAGAATTGTAGTAGATTGTATATATTCAGCGGTGGAATCATTTTTAGGAATCTTTAAGTTGGGGTCAGATAATTGTCTGGGGGGCTACCAGCACCAGGTATCCGTATGTAACAATATACAGAATTGAAGTGAGGGGGCCAAAACCGAGCCAGCCGTAGAAATGCCAATGTAATTCATGTATATTGGAACACATCAAGGTCATGATATAATCTGACATTTAGAGATTTTCTGTTTTGAGTTAAAAAAAAAAACGAACGTCTGCTAGAGTTTTGATACCTATGAATAATGATTGATATACAACTATTTCTCTTAATTCCATTTTATCATCATGATACCTTCAGATTTTTCAACCCAGTTTCCCCCTGTCAGTGATGCAGTTCAAAGAGGCTGACATGGAAAAAGCGTCTAGTTGTTCTGATGGGACAATACACTGCATTGCTCCTCGTATATTTGTATTCTATTGAAATTTTCTTCTGAGATAGAAAAATAATATCATGCAAACAATATTAACTAAATGGACTTGCTGAAAGAAATGTAAAGGGAAAAATCAAGGTTGGTTCTGAATGTAGTTCGATGAAATATGCAAAAAATTTCAGTGTTGTTTTATTGTAATATATGTTATTAGATTAAAAGTCCAAGTAAGCCATGTTGTAATCAATATTGAAACCATATGTTACAAGTCAAGGCTAGTAGGTCTACTATTTTTATTACAATTGTATTACTATTATTACAACCATATACACAGCTTGTTCTGACATACTTTTACATATTTCAATAGTTTTAGACTTGTAATTTATGTAACTTTTCAAATTGTGTCTAATTTTGTTTCAACGCCTTGAATTTCGAAGCTACATTTCAAGGTGCCAATAGATTCTTGCACCATAACTTTGAACGTTGAATGTTCAATCTATGTAAAGTAAATGATTCCATTTGATGTATGTCATAGTGCTATTGGTTAGTTGGAAATAATAGGCCTACTAATGATGAATATATCTAAAAACCAGAATATTTAGAAAAAATCTAAACTTATAGAGTAATTTAAAAAGCAAGGAACGCTCGACAATAGACACAATTGGAAAAAATTAACTCAATTTACCAAAAACAATATTGCAGAATACTGGAAATGGCCACAATTTCTGATATATGAAGCTGGCACACATTATACCTTTTACCTTTTAAGTAGAAACTGTTAAATTTAGGATCTTAAGAATAACTTTTACCAATTCCATTTTGACCCTTGTTGGCAGAAAACTGTTAAAGTAATTGAGTACGGATGCTGATTGGTTTGTAATTAAGACTATGTTTCTATGATTAAAGACTCTAATGAGTGATTAGTTTCCGCCTAATTAACATTAGTAGTGTTTTGATGTTCAATATCAATTCAAGATATCAGCTTTGACCAATAGTAGGCTGCCAAAATATTCACTGCACACATGTACATTTAAAGGTATCTAACTTTATGACCATGACTAATAAAATTTTAGTCTCGGAACCTGAAATTTTTTAGCTATTCTAATCCATAATAATTTTCACAACTCTCTCTCGAAATATAAGCCTTCAAGTCCCTGAGTAGCAAAAGTTATGAGCATTTGAAAGTCAAAATACGACTCGTGGTTTAGTAAGACTATATGCCTTATATAGTCAGATAAAACCTGCCGTTGAGCGGGTCAACGTCAGGCTGCCATGCTGTATCATTTCATTGCGGAAATTCAAATTCTTTATTAAGCCCCCGTGTCCTTGAAAATCGGCACATCTCGATACATTTTCATAAACTATTAAATAAAAATGTAAATTAAATGATCTCCTAGCTCATATAATACCTTTTATTTTGATCGAAAGTTTCCAAGCGAGAATTCTATCAGTGATGGCTGCCATAAAGGCGGAGCTTACAGGTCGTGAGCGAGTTATCTCTGGTTAAACATGTAAACTCCGCCCACATCCGCCAACAGTTAAAAAAAAAAAATGGCGACCTGGGACTGCTTCAAATTTTGTTTCGTCGTAAGACGGCACTTTTGAGAGTTTCTTGTGAAGTTTTTGTATTCCATCGATAAGAAAATTCTTCGAAATTTCCGAAAAACGTAAATTTATAAAGGTAGGCCATTTCGTTAAGACCTGAGAGTCGTTCAAACGCCGGGGACCCTGGTCTCCGGAAAATCGCTATGGATTTTAATAGGACGGATCCCCAACTATGCCTTATATAGAAAACATAAATACAGAAAATGAAAGATAACTGTTAAGGTAGAGGTATAATTTAAGGGATAAGGCGATTTTTGTGCAGTTCTAGTACTTCTGGAGGAGTATTCAAGGCTCAAAAGTCAAAATGATATTTCTTCATGGTTGTGCATATGGTTTGGACATTGTGCCTGTTATTATTTGACTATAGGGAATATTTTCACAATAGGAAACCGTGTGAACTCTCTATGGTGCTAATTAATCAATTTCCAAGTGATTTGTAAGTAGAAAACCATTCCCTGTACAGACTGGTCTGGGTTTGAAGCTTTCATGTTTGAAATATTTGTGATGGAGAATAATCATTGTGAGTGGATTTGAAAATTTAAACTGACAAAGTAGTGACTGTTAATTTTTTCACATATTTACTGGCATAATCTTTAATTTAAATGGATGTGAAATTGAAAATGTGAAAAACACTTTATTTATATATTTTTGCTGAATTGAGTTTCTTGAAAAGTTTTTGAATTCATTGTAGACAAAATTGTGAAAGTTCCTCGTTTACGTAATATTCACTTAATATCGCGTTATCTTGAATTTGAATGAATTTGAAATTCATACATAACATACAGTGTGTTGATGTCACATTTCATTTAGTTATATTTATATATAAAACCCTACAGCTGTTCTTGAGTGGTCTACATATTATAACTTGTTAATGGAAAAAACCAACATTAGTGCAAAGGACATATAAATTTCGTTTTTATTCATAAAGTAGTGAATTTCAGGATAGTGTAAATGTATAATGGAATGGTGATGAAAAATGGTTTGTATTTATTTCATGTATTAATTAAGATTATTTGGGTGTTTTGCCAGTTTAGTCCCACCAATATCTGATATTTCAGAATAATCTACTCTATTTTTCATGATTTTAATATAAGACATGGTTATGATAATTCAGGTACAAATTTGACATGTTTATATCCATAATCCATAATCTAATAAAATTATTTTCTACATCATGTTCTGTATAATTTTGACTGTTGGATATTTCCCTTTAGAAAATGTTCATTATTGGTAGCAAATCAAAAACATGGTTCGAATATTCAAGTTGATGGTTAATTTTGCACATATTTGTAAGGAAATCTGTCATTGAAGAGAAAATTTGATTGGTTGAATTCTGACAAACAGAGAACAGAAGATGCATGAAAATTTTGTCAGATCATAGATCAATTTCGAAAAACTTGACAAGAAGCAGTCAGAATTGCATTTTACTCAGATTGGAATCTTTATGCATTATGTAAATTGGTAAATTCCAAGTTTTAACCCTTCCTTGAAATTTGTAACATTTATAAACAATCCCATTCTGTCATAACTTCTCAGTATAAAATACGTAGGAGTATTCATATATTATGATAATATCAAATATCTCATTAAAATTTCTGATAGAGGAAATAGTTCATAACCAATATAACATTCCAATATCAAGTAGTTTTGGCACCAGATGGACTAGAACTCTAATGAATAAACAACATCAATGAACGAATGACCTGCAATATACTTGACATTCCGCTGCAATATACTTGACATTCCACTGCAATATACTTGACATTCCACTGATATACTTATACTAATTGATATTGGTGATTCATTAACATAATTAATTAATTTTGATTTGATTTGAATTGAATAAACACATATAACAAGAAGAAGAGCAAGGACTCGGGGCGGATCCAGGATTTAGAGAAAGAGGGGGCTCTGAAATATAACACATGCTTCAAATTCAACGGCATGGCGAGCGGCAAATTTTTAGAGGGTTTGGTCAAATTGAGTACCAGGATATGCACAGTCATCCAAAAATAGGGGGGCTCGAGCTAGAGGAGCCCCCCCCTGGGATCCACCCCTGGGACTTCTATTCGTAAGTCCTGAATGACTGGGATCCTTGTTCCTCCATAGACTTCTGCACTTCATTCAAGCTAAGTTACATGGATATGTTCACTAACCGTTCAACCAAGAAAATGAAAGATAAATGTTTAGGTAGGGGTATAATTGAAAGAATTGTGCGATTTTGAGTCAGTTGCAGGAAATCTGAAAGCTATTTACATAAATTCAAGGCCGAAATCAATCCTCGAAAATACTGGACATTCCCATTAAGCAAACTTCTGAACATAATCTCAAATTTTGTCCAATTCTCTATAAAAATTGTAGGGTTGTGGAAGCACATTTTTGCAGATTGAATTCAGTGAAATACATTCTTTCAACCCACTACACCTTACAACTTTAATCATTTACATTGTGGTTAGTTTTAACCTACTTGTTTGGTAATTCATTCTCGACCGCCTTGAATGAGTCAACCAATTAACAAACAAACAGTAGTTTTTTCCCAGACCTGCCGACTGGTGTATTTTACATCTCAAGTCATTGTAATTCCCCACTTCTGTCATTGAGATGTTAAGCCTGATTAATTAGACTAAAATAACTTGGCTTGGGTGGTTACCTCCCCTTTGATAGGTCATTTTCTAGCAGAAGTGAAAAGGTCCATTATTAATCCAATGAATTTCATTAGAATTTTTAATGTGAGTAGCTGGATAGTTTTTCACAATTTCAACAACATCCAAATTGCGTTAAATTTTTTTAAGCTGTGATTTTGAATAGTTGCAAATTTGAGTTCTGCTCTATGAATGTGAACTAAGTTAAACATTCTTAAATTTTGGAAATGTATAGGAGTACACGTACATGCCGATCTGTGGAGTATTGTGGTTATATTACATCCCAGGAATATCAGTACTATATTAATAATGGTTTTTATGGAGATTACAGTAGGTTATAGTTATTGAAAATCACAATATGAAAAAAATCACTAACTATTTAATATTAAGAGAGGGTGATAATAGCCTACCTTTCTCTGCTAAAAATGAGAAAACTCATATTGTGGCAGTAGTATTTTATTGCTATAGTCAAAGTTTATTGACGGCATAGTTTGGTCATGTTTTCTTAAATTTTAAGACATGAATAGTAGTCATAAAGAAGCACAAGATATATGGATATACTATTTCTGACATTTATCAACGTTTCACATGCTCAAACAGGCAGTGTTATCAAGAGAATGAATAACATAATATACTCTGTTAGTCTTATTATGTTATTCATTCTCTTGATAACGCTGCCTGTATGAGCATGTGAAACGTTGAGTTAATAAATGTCAGAAATAGTATATCCATATATCTTGTGCTTCTTTATCTATGCCTATTTCTATATGTCTTATAAACAATAGTAGTCATATTAATCTGCTGACATGATGCAATTTTGATATATGTTATGTTATACTAAAGAATGTTATTGTTTCCTCATATAATTATACTAATGTTATTATTTATGCAATGTTGAAAACATACCAATTTGTTAAGATCATTTATGCATTTCTGACTGGGAAGTTTGGTGAAGCAAACAGATTTTGCTCATCCAGAGACCGCACAGTTTACTTTATATTGATGTAGTATAAAATAGTAATTGAACAATGCCAGGCAGATTTGATATCTCCCTACATGTATTCTACAACATGGTAACTTTAAAGGGATTGTAACGAGGTTTTCTAAACTTTGTATGTGTATCGGAGACAATTACTATTTTGACATCTCTGGCTCTTGCAAATCCACTTAGACTAACTCGTTTCATGAAGTATATAATAATAATAACTTTATTTATTCACTAATAGTGATCTAGCGGAAGCTACTATTGATATCTATATGCAGATCACTTTTAGTGATGTCATAAAATGCGAGTTTTAATGGAATTGCAAGAACCGCTCGGAATGGAAATTGGAATACAGCAAATTGATTCTATCAGTGTCCCCCGATACACATACAAAGTTTAGAAAATCACTTTACAATCCCTTTAAGTTACTTAAATAAAGATAGTATAGCCTACATTAAGTAAAATACAAATAATATTAAATATATTTCTCCTTTAGATACAGAGGAGGGGGTTTCTCAATCTTGTTTGTTCAGTGAATTCATTGTAAACTGAAAAAGTAGAAATATAGGACACAACTCTTGGTTATCAATCAATTATGAATGTAAATAGATACAGTTATTATTATTTTGAGTAATTTCTCCTGTATTTTATAGCCATTATGATAAATGACCGTCTATTTTCTATCTTTCAGGTATTAATAAAAAACATGGCCTGTCATGGACAGGAAATAACAATGGGAGGCTTAAAAATTGTAAGTAAATTTTTACATATTATAATCTTCTTTCAGTTCCCCAAAAGTGATTTCGAAAATCGGCCAAAAAATGTATGCTACGAATTTTCGAATTTTGAAATTTTTTAACTCCTATCATATTGGAATTTAGTCACAGATTCTGAAAATGAAAACCCGAGCAAAATCGGCCAAAAAATGTGGCTTCCGGGTCAAAAAAATTGTTTTTGCTGAGGTTGCAATGTAGAATTTGCACTTATGCAAAAATGTTCCAATTTATATTTAACAAGTACCTCGCCTAAATCTAAGGTGTACAGATGTCAAAATTTTACTGCAGCTGTTGCAGTTTAGGCTGTGTGCTCTTTGGGGAAAACGAAAAAAAAAAAAATTCATTTCGATAACAAACTGGGACTTTGCAGAAGCAAAGTCCCACAAAAAGAAGCAATCCTGATGAAATCACCTCTCATCCGTAATGTTATAAACATTCACTTTAATAACTAGTAAAATGAAATGAAAAGAAAACAATGCAAGGCTTTGTATGACAATAAAGTATGATTGTGTAGAGTGTTATGATAATATTGATATGAAGGCTATATGGATTAGAGATGATAATCTAGTGTTGAATACAAGGTTAGAGTTGTTATTTATATAAAGATTATCATAGTGCAATAAAATACTACAGGTGTTCTCTATATTCAAATATTTCTCTGATATTTTAAAATATGTGCAGTGTTTCATGTTTCAAAATGAACAAAAAAATGATGCAGTTTTGTATCCTAATGTTTGAAACTTAATTGACTTATAAAGTGTTTTACCTTTCTATGAAATGAAATTGACTTCTTCTGGCCTAATGTTAGATGAAATGTTGGAACTGTGGAGGGCAAGACAAAAATGTTACCAGATTTTCATTTAGTTGCACTTCTGGGATGCCAGTTTTTGAAAATTCGTAGACCACATAATTATCATGTTGGAGAAACTGTTGAGAAGCAATGAAAATGAGTTAGGAGCATGTAAAATGAAATTAACTGCAGGAAGTCTTTCTGTATAATGTTAGGGCTGGGCGATATACCGGTATCGCGATAAATACCGGTATAGGAATTTATATCGTCAGTAATATCGCCTCAAATAAAAATACCGAAATATCGCCATATCGTGATATATGTAATTATCATGATATATCGTCAAATTTTGGTCAAGATAAAGTCATTTTAACTGTTTTAACACATAACTTAATACTTTTAGATATTTGAAAAAGATGTGTTTTTTCATGTTATTGAAGATTTGGTTGTTTTTGACAGATATTTACTGTTTTTCTTACATTTAAGATTTTTTGATAGAACAAAACATGAACATTTTGTTTCAAAAACCAGTAAAAACCCTTCTTAAAAATATCGCGATATATACCCATATCGTGATATATTAATGATGAATATCGTGATATGCACTTTAACCAATATCGCCCAGCCCTATATAATGTCCTACTGTTCTACATCTTTTGAATTAATGAAATTAAAAAGATGTAATCTTTTGAACTTTTGAAATGAAAAGGACCTATGATTGATAGAGTTGATAAAATTGAAGTCATGCTTTACAGGAGTAGTGAACTAGAGTGTTTGATGTCATATCTGCGAAATGTGTTTGTATCGCAGAAGACCTTTGCTGGTACAACAGAAGTCTTATTGAAAATTAAAATGGTGTAAATTGATGCCATCAGTGTCCGTAATAAACATATTTAGAAAACCCTAACTATCTTTTAAACTCTTGCACCTCTCTCACTCACTCTGTTGATTCCTTGGTGTCTTGGGTTAGTGGCGATTCTAGGAATCTTTAGGTAGTGGGGGGTGGGGGGAGTTTAGGCCTAATAATTGTCAGGGCTACCAGCACCAGGTATCTGTATGTAACATTATACGAAATTTCAAAGTAGGGGAGGCCACTGTTTTGGTTGGAAAAAATCTAGGAACATCTAACTTATTCAATATTTCCCCATTGAAAGTTAATTTAAAGTAGATAAATCTTCAATCAACAATGATTATTTTAATGAAGATTATTGTTTATATAAGTTATAATAATTTATTATTCTTACTCAAGTGTCAGAGTAAATCTGTCAAGTGAAGACTTGAAGAAGGTTACGAGTTTGAGTGTTGATACTATGGTTTAACAGAGCGACCACAGTATTGCAATTTATTCAAGTAGATAATTGCTATATCTTCTTAGTTTGGTCAAGTAAAAGAGGGTCTTAGAATTGAAAATTACCATATTTACTGGTAAAAGCTGTAAAAATGCTTTATATGAATAGGGTTTTTGATCAAAAATATATATTGAAATGGCAAACAAGCTGAGTGATTAGTAGTGGCGTAGCCAGGTTTTGGAAACTGGGGAAGCAACGGTGAAGATGAACCGACAGAATATATTGACATTGTCAGCAGAGTGACTAAAGGTTGGGGTCCAGGGTTCCGCATGAGCTTTTTGGAGCTGCCCCCGGAAACTCTGGGGTTTTAGCTAATTTGACACACTGCATGAAGGCTATTTGAAGCTATATCTTTGGATATTTTTTATGTTAATGCCTGCGACCGGTCGGCTCAACTTTACCGACAGCACTTTTTCAATCAATAATTATCATTTATAGTGGGCATGCCCCTGCGGACCCCCTCTAGCTACGCCACTGGTGACTAGGTCCTATACATGTAGAGTGGTTCACAATATGAACAGTTTTTTCTGTGTAAAGTATAAAATGTTACTTTGAATTTTAGGACTAATTGTGCACATTAAAGATCCTGCAAAAGTTTGAAATACATAAAAAGTCACTGTCTAGGCAAGATTTTCCTATAATACATATAATGCATTGCCCAAACAGGTATAGGAAAGCAGGAAGTAAAACTTCATTTCATTTCTATTTTTGTTGCTAAATCTGCTGAGAAATGGGCAAAACATATTTGCTAAGGGACATTTCTTACATATCATTATCTGTCACAATCCACTGGTACACATAAATTTCAAATGATACAGCAAACAAAATGATAAAACAGAAATAGCTAGTGGCTTATCTAAATAAGTATAGAAATTTATATTAATACATGAATTGATATGAGTCAATTGAGATATGTATCTGGAATACAGTAAATTATGTTAACGGGATATATAAACATACCAATAGAATGGATATATATACATACTACTGAATAGTCATTGTCTTTGGTAACAGATGGTAACAAATTATTTCTATGTGTCATATGAAATATATAGACACAGCTTTATGGAACAACAATCACTGGTTAAAGTTGTATGCAGTGTTTTGACATGTTTCCCCGGTCATCCTTAGGCACATGAAATGGCATATGACATGTAATTCATCTATAGAGTGGTTGAAGCAACCAGGTCAAAGAATTTGAAGCTGCAAAAAGTGTACTTCTACATGTAGTTGAAATTTAGATTGAAAGTTAGATTTTTGTTGAATCTTTTGCACTAAATATCATACATTAATGATTAAAATCCATGCCAATTTGTAAGGATTTTGATTTGAAATTAAGTTCTGTAAAAGTTCTAACTTGAAATTTAAGATCCCAAAATTTGGTGAGCATTATGTTTACTTTACCATCAGAATAAGAGTAGTCAAACACTATAAAGGAGAAAAGTTAGTGAAGAGTTGTTTATTAGACTAACTACGGTGATTGGATTAGTACCACCTCAAGTGTACCAAACAAACTGGACCTTAGGCTCATGTACACATAAACTCTACTACTTCAGCCTTCTGTGGTGTACAAATATACATTACTAACTTTCATCCAAAAAGGGCTGAACTTGTTGAAAATTCTTGGCAAACACTTCTTTTCTTTTCATTTATGTGTTAAACTTTGAACAAGTAGGACTACTTCAATTGTTTGATAACTTTTTTTTCGGGAAAAACAACTAAGCTTTTAATACAGGGCTATCGGGTACTGGATAAATCAACCCGTGATATTTGTCGGATTATCAAGTATCATTTATTTGGATAGATCAAGATCTTCATCAAAACTGTGGATATTTCTGGTCAGGACTTGGCAGATGAGATGAAAACTAGGATTTTCTAGAAGCAACTGAAGTGGACTTGATGTTTGAAAAATGTGATTTCATATTAGAAAACTTTTTGGATGGATAATTATTATTACGCATGTGATTCACAAATTAACTTTTCTTAATCAAATTTTCTTAATCTGAGAAAATAAAACGAATTACATCAAAACATTGTGAGGGTTATGGTTTGATTAATTGTTTCTGCTGGAGAATTTTGATTATATTTTGAGTACGATATTAATTAATGTTCTAAGATTATCTAAGAAATGTTATGAAATATATTGGAAATAGAATTAACCAAGTATTTCTATGATTGTGAAAGTTGACGTGTGCTGAAGGAAATGGACCAGACGTCAATGTTGTGTTTCTGTAATTGACTTGAATTATTGGTCGTCTGATTAAACAAAATGCAGAAGTCGAAAAACAAATGTGTATGATTTGATTTTATTTAATGAGTGTCTATTGTATCTGCTAACAACAGGAGTGTGTTATTTCGATAAAATTTTCATCGCAACAAGATTGGTGTCATTTACTCTGTGGACTCCCTGAAACCTCAGACAGAATTTATGAACCATTTATTGTGTCCCAAATAGGGATCGGATTACCTTAACAATTTTTCAAAAGTTGAAATCGTTATTTTATAAAGACGATATGTTGTTGGAACGAGGTAAATCTTTTAATAAGGAACGAGAAAAGCGGGAAAAGGAACCATGGGGAAGTGTGAGAAATGTCAGGATTCTAAGGATAAGATCCTTCAGTGGAATGGGATTTGCCACTTTAAAGAAAAGGGTTCACTATCCTGGTAAGTAAATGAAGTGTTGAATTAATAGTTTTTGGGATAAATTGTTTCTTTACTATGATGTCATTTGGGGAAGCAAAGTAATTGGACAACTTAAAAATAAATGGTAAATAGTTTGCCTGAACCAAAAGTACTTTTTTCATTGACTTGACATTTTTAATGCTTTTGGAGCTTAGTTTCCTTACTTTAAAACCATAGCTTTCATAGTTAAAGCTTAGTTTTCATAGGGTAGATTTGTTTTTTAACAAGTACAGTATAGTTTTAATTAGACAAAGTTCAATTTGCATTTTTATACGCCCTCATCTCTCTATGAGGACGTATATTGTCGGCACCCCGCCCGTCTGTCTGTCCGTCTGTCGGTCGGTCTGTCCGTCAACATTTGTTTGTAAACGCTCTATAAACAAGAGTTTTTGACGGAATCGAATGAAATTTGATATGTGTATACATATTCATAAAACGAAGATCAAGTTCGAGTTTGAGCTATTTTCGATCATTAGAAGCAGAGTTATTGCCCTTGCCCCAAAGTCTTGAATATGCTATTACTATATAGTTTTCAACCAATTTTTATGAAACTTAAAATGGATGTTATTGGACCTAAATCGAAAAGTTTGAGAAAGTTTAGTTTACTCCTGATTAAATTTAAGGCTTTTTTGTTGGGCGTATATGGCTGTGGTCCACTATCTTTAGAGTTAGTTTCCATTGGGCAGATGTATGTGTTTTGTTTAGTCCAAACTTCAAGTTTAATTTTAATGGGAGATACTAGAAATTAAGCCTGTAATAATGAATGAATTATTTTCATTTGATAGATATTGGATTGAATGAGGATGTAACACATCTCTAAACTCCAATCTACCTGATGTGTTGCATTAAAACATTTTTCTGAGTCATAGTTGTGTAAAAGGCACACTATCTAAATTGGATGATGATGATGATGATGATTGTTGATATGTTTACATAATCAATATGTTGACAATTGGGTTGAAGTAAATTGTTTGGTAAAGGATTCTTATGATATTGTGCTAATTCATTGATTATCTAAAGTCAATATGTAATTAATTTTTAACTAAATATTGTAATACTGGTTCATCTATTCTAGTTGATAAGTGTTAGATTCATAACATACTGATCACATTGTCAGGGGATGAGTAAACATCCTTCAAGCTGGTCTTGAGCATGGATAAATCCTACCTCCCCCTCCAATTTAGAATAAGAACATAAATGGAGTAGGGTTGGGTAGCCCACTTGTACTGACCTTTGGCTTCAAAAATTAGTGATTTTTTTTTTGTCTATGTAATGTATCTATGGTTGTGTTGTCCCCATGGACTTGGTGTGAGACAGGACCGTATCACTCGTGGTATAGGGCCTAATTCTGACCCATGTAAAATAAAGAGTTTTTTAAGGATGTTAATTCAGTACTACATACTGAATAATGGTTCATCTATTCTTATATTTGTGTTAAAGGTGTTAAATATTGGTTCATCTATTCTAGTTGATTTAGTGTTAAGGGTATTCTAAACTAAGTATTGAATACTGGTTCATCTATTCTAGTTGATAACTATTCAGGGTATTCTAAACTAAATATTGTAATACTGGTTCATTTATTCTAGTTGATAAGTGTTAAGGGTGTTAATTCTCTATATTGTAATACTGGTTCATCTATTCTGTTGACAAGTGTTAAGCGTGTTAATTCGAAAATGAATACTGAGTACTGGTTCATCTATTTTAAACTAAATATTGTAGGCCTAATACTTGTTCATCTATTCTAGTTGATAAGTGTTAATTCAAAACTAAATACTGAATACTGAGTTTCTTAATTTTTGTGCCGTTTCTGGATTTTAAAAGGTTGGAAAACTAATATCAAAGAAAACATCAAATTCATATAGTCTACACATTGTATATTAAGTAAAAATGTTAATAAAAAGTACCCAGAAACAAGTATTCCTTTGATGAATCAGAAGTTCTGATATTTGTGGTATTTTAATATAGTTATGTGTTTAGTTTACTATCAATACAAACATATAAATTATAAGAAAACATGATTTGAAACATAAGTATGATAAACACTATGTTTTGAAAATGTTTTTGTAATATTTATATTCAGCATATGCTGAAAGAATCTGGTAAATATTTGTTTAACTTCCTGATAGAGCTCAATCTCAGCTATCTTCAATTATTTCATCTTTGGAAACAAATTATGGATGCATACGTTGTCTACATTAACTTGATACCAATTTCTCTATGGAATTATTCTGCTGTTCTAGTACAGTTTACTAATTGCAAACTGCATAGTGTTGCAATTCTTTAATTGCTCAAAGTGGAAGAAAGAAGTAAGATGTGAAACTCCCATTTCATTTCATTTCTGGGCAGTTTAGAAATTTTCTGAAAACTAGTCAAAAATGTTGAATTGCAGGCCCAAAGTATGCAGGATTGCCTTCTAAAACAACATAATTTTTTTTTTGACTCAGTTATTATTGGGAGTGGTTAGAAAGTTTAATTCAGGTAGTAAAAAATATTTGATGCGAAGGCGTTAAGTGTGGAGGTCTAATTATCACTTTAATGTAGATTTAAAGCTAATATCAACAGCTATATTACATCTCATGTTCTTTTTCTCAGGTCAGTTTTGTTGATTCTTTAAAGTTCACTCTATTCATAGAACTATTATACATAACTTTACATCTTCAAATTATGGTCTGATATTTCATTGGATATGATGGGAATACTTTATGATAACAAGAATTTCTCAAATCTTTGTTTCAAATAGAACAAAACAGAATTTAACTGTGGGAAGGTAAATTTATTTTATTACTAGTAAAGTAACATTTTTTCTTTGAGTTTTGTCAATTTGTTAAAGGGATTGTAAAGAGGTTTTCTAAACTTTGTATGTGTATTAGGGACACTGATAGCATCAATTTGCACCATTCTAATTTCTATTCCAACGCCTGTGGTTCTTGCAATTCCACTGAAACTAACACGTTTTATGATATCACTAATAGTGATCTGGGGCCTTATTCTGGAAAACTTAACTTGCAATGATTTTAGTGTTCTAGTCATGTGATTGGTCAATCACTAAAATTGATTTGAAATTAAGAACTATTATCCAATCAGATTACTGAATTTCTTAAAATCTGGATTTTATCTAAGTTAAGTTTTCGAGAATAAGGCCCCTGCCTAGATATCTAAGTAGCTTCGGGTAGATCACTATAAGTGCAGCAAAAAAACTGTCCATGGCAAATTCTAACATTCATTTCATGCATTCCAATTATAGAAATATTTGATGTCATTAAATTTATGAAATATTTTGAACAGAACTTTTAAAGTTGATTTAGTTTTGTTAAAAATTTAATAAACTAACACAGACATGTTAAAATTTAGTTTTGCACGTATTTGAATTCTCTTCTTCATTAAAAATAAACATGAAATAAATGACGTTATTGTTATGTTTTAAATCAATGTTATTTTTTGGATCAATTTGAAATTTATACTCCCTAATGGTTTCCATGGCAACTGTTGCTTACTTCAAACAACATTGAACATCAATATTATTGCGTTTTCAATGGCATGAAGGTGAGAAATTTGAATTACTGTGATTAATGTGATTTTTTAAGCAGGTTTGTTTGCAAAATTAATGTCTACCAAATG
This sequence comes from Lottia scabra, assembly GCA_029955415.1. Classification (NCBI taxonomy): domain Eukaryota; kingdom Metazoa; phylum Mollusca; class Gastropoda; family Lottiidae; genus Lottia; species Lottia scabra. The sequence continues at coordinate 8,483,704 of JARJEI010000003.1, read as the reverse complement.
CCACATTTAAATACTGATTAACTATACAGATTGTATTTGATCAAGATTTTGTTTTACATACACCCAAAGCAAAACCACAGAATTTTGTTATCCACAGATTTTCTCAATTATTTTTTTATTGAAAAATATATCTGTGATATTAATTTGAAAAAATTTAGTTATAGGTGCTGATATCAACTCAAAACTTGTAGGTAGATATCCATGGTGTATAGATATTCCTAAAATAGTTTGAATTACAAATAGAGCACGATTTTGTTATGAAGAAATTTATCTTGCATACATTAGAGCAGGCCTTCTCAAATGGCGGGCTGCAACGCCCTTCAGAATGTCTCCTTTAGAGTGACTCCTTCAGCTGAAACGCTCTGCTCGCTATGTTAGCTAAGCTCTCTTTAGCCCCCGATATTTTTCTTAAAATGCCTTTAATTGGCTCTTTACAAAAATTAATTGAGAAGGCCTGCATTAGAGAATTGCTTGTCAAAATCAGGGGATGAAAAGTATATGATTTTTTTTTTCCTCATATTAAAGATTAAAAAGACATCTATTTATTTATAAATATCTCCTTATCAGAAAATTATAGATCCAATCTTACCATTGTGATTTATCAATAAGTTTATGTTTTTCTTAAAAATTCTTGAAATTGGTGTTTACATTGCAGACATCTTTTTCCCTCTGAAAATTTAGACCAAGTAAATTTGTAGGCTATGGACATTGTGTAACTAATTTTTGGCCATTAACCTTAGTGTTTACTCTGAAGTTTTAAAGGAAAAGATTGACTGGTCCAGGGGATATTTGTTAAACAAAGGCGGTGTTGACAGACGGTCTGATGTGGGTATCACAGGGGAATTTCCACCCCATGGTCATTCTCTGGGTCAAGTTTTCTGACCCTGTGTTCAATAAAGGTGTACTTGCTTTCTTAAATTGGAGTTAATGGTTTTATATGTGTTAGGTATATTTTTTTTTCAGGACTTAAAAAGGTAAAAAAATATTTAAATCTTTGCATTGCTATTTTAAGTTAACCACCATTTTTGTTTAAAAAAGTTTGTTTCTGCTAAACAGAGGTATGTGATACTGTAAATATTGGGTTGTTGTCAATTTGTTTTCTTGTTTCCTTCAGCTCTATAACTGACACTGTTTCACTAGCTAAATAGAGAAACCATGAACCAGTTTAGAGTCTAAAAAGTACTTTAAACATATTTGGTTGGTCTCTGCATAAGTGAATGAATACCTTAATTTGAGGACTGCAGATGGATAAACTTTGTATTAAATTGTGCTCTTTTAAAGAGAAGTGGAGATGCCAAATTTCATCATTGCACATTGCCATTAAGTCGTTAATGGTCAGTTGAGAACCCAGATAGCTTAGTAAAGTTAATTGTCCACTAATTTTCAACCAAGTCTAACTTCCTTCTGCTAAGGGTGCTGTTCTAATCAGTTGATATCAGATAGGTTAAAAACACAAATCCCTGTTTTCTAACTGACAACAATAAAGATTCCACAACAGTTAGAATTACTGAGAAAAAAACAGCAGGTTAATTCTGCAATCATTGCCAATTTGTCCTTGTTGCACAAAACACATCTTTTGATTTTAACCAAGAGTTATTAATTTATGCATACGGGCCTCTGGAGCTGAAAAAAACTTTCATTTCTGCAGTTTCAGTAAAATACAGAACTGAATTCCATCTCCATTCCATTTTTCTGCATCCTATCACATAAAGAGTATAGATATTCCAATCTTATTAGGACAAAATGTTCTGTTTGGTATTCACTTTCCATCAGATTGCATGATTCAAAGTCATTACATCCTTTTCATCAATTCCTGGAAGTGTTTGATGCCAAAATGACTCATCCTGGCTAATTAAAATAATGAATATTTAAATTCTCATTGAACCTTGTTAAAGTATAGTTTGTTTGAGATATATGCAACTTGGTTTTCTTGGAATATGTTTTGACAATTCAACAAAATTATGTTTTATTCTGATGGGTTGATAAAGTGAGTCAGTTTCATAAAATTTTAAAGCAATATCACGTTGAAAAACCAATTACATAGTGGTTTTAGGTGGTTTAGAAAGATGAGACTTCCATGATTCAACTGTTTCTAAATCATGTCCGAGTTTTTTTCCTCAATTTTTGTGAATGACGTTTCTTAAAGTTTCACATTAAATATGGCAGCTTTAAGCGAAATTGATATGCCAAATAGCACCTGAAACTTTGGTGTACTTGATTTGTTTGTTGTAATCCAATAATGGTGACATCATTAGAACATTGACCTTCAAAGATTTATTTTCAATGATGGAATATTTGTTGAACTTGGTTTAAAGTTATGTAAAATCCAAGTTGTTCTCATGTTAAGGGTCAAATCGAATGTTTAAGATGTTTATTGACTTTGCTTAATGTTGTTGACATTTTGCTTCCATTGTGATATAATTCTGTTTACTTGTTTACAATGTTGACAATACTAATTGTTTACATTTTAAGCCATTGTTTATGATCAAACAGGTGTATAAACTAGTAAGTATACAACAAAAACTTATGTTGAAATCTGAAATAATTGTTGCCTTTTGTGATGGAACGAACAACTAAACAATCTTGAGTTTATGAGATTCTAAAAATTATCTTCGTATATATATAATATCATCAAATGTTTCTAGAAGAGAAGAAATGATCCCAAGTGCAGAAAGATCTTAAATTGTTCATTAATTTGTAAAAATTTGTAAATAAGCATTCTGTCATATAAGATTTTTGTCTCTGCAAATTATTTGATCTTTTGGTGCTCCTGTTATAAAGTTTCATTTTCAGTGTTGGAATTGTAGGTTGTAACATTACAATGAAGTAATGCTACGAAAGCACAGGCACAGGTATGTAGGCATAACCTCTAGTGAAAGAGTTGTTTGTGCAGTTAGTTTAAAAAATTAAAATCTAATGAAACAGTAATCCATAATCTTGAGAAACTGAAATATAAAGATAAAATACTGGTTCCCACAGGAACATTAATATTAAACTCAAACTTTATGTTTTGTTAAATGGAATTGTATGAATCACCAGGCACTTTTACAGAAAAAAAGGGGGGGGGGGAATAATCATAAATCATCACAAATGATAATGGGTTATATTATATAAGTATATAAAAATTAACATAATGGAGAATAGAGAATGTAGTAAATCTAGGAAAGAAGGGGTAATCTACCATGGACTAAGATATCATTAAGGTTTTTATTTCGGGTATAGGCGATCACCAAATCATTTGTAAAAACAGTTGGATTACTTATAGATATAAGGGCATAGGTGAAATTCAATTTATTTGCCACATTGTCATTATCCTCATCATCATTTAAAACCAGGCCTTCTCTAATAATGGTCTATTGTCTTATCCAAAGAGTTTCATATCTGTAAGTGACAGAAACTGTAAATATTACTGTCTGGTTTGAAATCATGCTGGGGCCACATTGGCTCAGTGAGTTATATGCTTGCTCGCAAAAAGCATGGTGTAAAACTCCATTTGATTTCATTTATTTGAAATCGTGTATTTTTATTATCTCAGTATCTAATATACAACACAGTAAAAATATGCTGTGACAATGCAGTAAAAAATATGTTGTAAACTTGTAAACCTGTGACAATGCAGTAAAAATATGTTGTAAACCTGTAACAATGCAGTAAAAATATGTTGCTGCATTACAACGCAGTAAAAATATGTTATAGTTTTAAACTTGTGACAATGCAGTAAAAATATGTTGCTACATTACAACACAGTAAAAATATGTTATAATTTTAAACTTGTGACAATGCAGTAAAAATATGTTGCTACATTACAACACAGTAAAAATATGTTATAATTTTAAACTTGTGACAATGCAAGCCTCCAAAAGGACAATTAATTACAAATTGACACTATTGTTGTGAAATATGTTGTAATTTGATGTTTATCTGTAAACAAACAAACAAACAAACAAGTTGACGCCTCAGTTATCTTAGAGATAATTATATATTGTATGTTGATGATATCATCTATATTTTAGCTGGTTGATTGAAATCATTAAAATTTGAACTGGGTCAAACTATTTTAATTCTCACATTCTGAAATTAGTTACAGAGGCATAAAGGTGTTACAAATAAGATTGTGTCTCTTGTGCTTATTAAACATGTAAAAAGTATTTTTGTAAATTATTAGCATTTGTGTTTATCTGTGATCTGTAAGAAAGTTTTTTTCACTTTAAAGGGATTCGAAAGAGCATTTCTAGCCTTTTTGTGTGTATGAAAGACACTTTAAACATCTATTTTGTGCATTCAAAATTCTCATTGGGTGCCCGTGGTTCCTGTTATTCCAGAAAGAAAAACGGGATGTGACGTCTGTGTCTTGAAAAAAGGCTAGAAAACTTCTTTCGAATCCCTTTAATTTTAAAGGTATTGTAAAGTGATTTTCTAAAATTTGTATGTGTATTGGGGACACTAATAGCATCAATTTTCACCATCCATTCTGACGTCTGTGGTTCTTGCAATTTCACACGTTTTAGCTTCTGTTGATCTCTGTCACAGCTAATGTTTGCATAATTTCAAATTATCATCAGATCTGTGGTTTCTTGAAATTAAAGAGATGTCTGCAGATGTCTGTGTTTCCCAAAATTAAAGAAATTCTTATTTATGTCACTTTTTCAAAAGTTCTGATAATATTTAAAGAACTTTTGAAATAGCTATGTCATATATAAATATACGCTTAGTTTTAGTGTGAATTTGCATGAACCACAGTCATCTGACTAAAAAATGGAATAATGCATATGAATGCTATTAGTGTCCCTTCTACACAGTAAAATAAAATCTGCTTAAAATCCTTTTCAAGTTGAAAAATTTAGACTGCATCATTACATATGATTTATGTTTTAATAATCAGTTAGATATGGCCTAAATTTGAAATAATTAATAAGCTCTAGGCTAAAAACATAAAATGTAATTAACTGACCACTTGACCTGTGTAGAAGACATGTTTTCTCAACACTTCAGCCAGTAGATGACCATGTTAAGGTATGTTCAACATCATCTGGTAGGTCTTAAAACATGATTTCTGTCTACTTGAAGTGATAGTTAAATGTATGGGCCTATTGAAAAATATGTAATTGAAAGAGCTCTTGCCAGACTGTCAATAGTTGTTTTTGGATATAAAATCATCAGAAGTACAATTTGTTTGAAAAGGATTTTAAGGAAAATATTTCTTGTTGATGTGAGAGCAAAGTAAGCAGCCTGACTGAATAGGAAATATTTATTAATGATGAAGTTCAAAGTCCACTTGCTGGAATAGTGTACATTCATGGAGTCTAGTAAACGTGCAAGTTGAAATCGAGTTTCTTTAATGAGATTGTAAAGAGGTTTTCTAAACTTTGTATGTGTATTGGGGATCTGATAGCATCAATTTGCGCCATTCCAATTTTCATTCCAATATGTGTTCTGCATAGTTATCAATAGTAGTTTCCGGTAGATCATAAAACCGTTAGTTTTAATGAAATTGCAAAAACCACAGACGTCAGAATGGAAATTGGAATGGAGCAAATTGATGCTATCAGTGTCCCAGACACACAGACAATACACAAGTTTAGACAAGCTCTTTACAATCCGTCTTAGAAATTATGAAAATGATGTGCATCAATATTCACTAATAGGAAATGATGATAATGATGATTGGAAGTTGATTTGAATTGTGTTACACTTACATGATCTTATTACCATAGAAACCTATAGATTAAAGATAATTCATATTCAATGTTGATTATACTTGATGATACTTGTTGATATTGATAAGGCCAGCCTTAAAAATATCTTTGTTGCGGATTTCAAGGGATAAAATCTTTCACCAGGCAGGAAAGAAATAATTTTTTTTAATCAAGTTAGCCACCAGGAAATTTATTTAAATTTTTTTCGTCACAACTGCAAAAAACCCTTGTTGCGGATTTCATAACCATTATGGATTCACCAGGCAGGAGATTTTTTTTTTTTTTTAAATCGGGAGATTGGGGTAAAAAAGCGAAAGACTATATCAAAGCGCGTAAAATCATGAAATTTCAAGAAATGGACATTTTTGACAGCATGGCAGTACCAATGGCAATGTTGACTTCTGTAGGCCCTACAGTGTAGTAGAATAGAATGGTACTTGCTCTGTCTATTTATTCTTGTTACTTGTACTGCAAGATCTAACAGCTATATTCCCAAGTGTAATTCATATTTTGAAAACTTTACAATCCTATCCTGATTTATTAACTTGTACAGAATGAATGACGATTATTTTAGCGATTTAAACTCACAAAGTTTTTAGCCGACATGAAAGGGCATATACTAACTACAGGTAGGCCTGTAAAAGCAGTCATGAGCTGAATGTTTACAGGCTACATTAAAAAATAACCGATTTTATGAAACGAAGTTACAGATACATTAAATTTGTGCTTCCAGTCTCGCATAATAAGCTACCAATGATGGAAAGACTTGCTAAACGATGTTTACAAACGTCATATTGATGATTGAATGTTATCATAGCAATATGAAAACTTTAAAAGGTTTCAAAATATCGTTGTGTGGTAAAGATTTGGCTACTGTAAAATTTCGAGAATAAAAGTGAAAGTAGAAATACTCCCGGATGTTATTATGTCACGTGTTATGCGGTGCTTAAAATGTTAATTGTCGTGTGAAAATTGATCAAATTATCATCTTAATTAGGGGATTAATTAATAAGACAATGATAGTCTCGTTACATGATGAGATTAACATGTGTTATGGGCAAACAGAATATAATATAAAGCGGTAGAAACCCGATATTATCGGGAGATTACATATGGTCATAATGAGGTAAACGACGGAAATCGAATGGCATTTCCGGTAAAATAATGAGATAAACGATGGAGTTCGAATGGCATATTCGGTAAAGAAATGGTCATAATGAGAGATAGACGACAGAGTTTGAATTGTAAACAATGGTCATTGATTAGAATAAAATAATATTAAATGATCGTAATTTGGCAGTAGCTATACACGCTGGATTTATAGCCTATACGGAAAAAGGTGGACTTTTTTTACGTTCTCATGAAGGGGATACGCACGCATAATATTTTTTTTAGTGAAAAATCCCACACGGCACTTTTTACGTTGTTTCAAAACGACCCGGCCGGGAAATCCGCAACGTAGATATTTTTAAGGCTGGCCTAATATTCAAAAGCCTGAAGGTCATATCACATTATATAAACAAAATATTAAATCATTTTCAGTTTGCTTTCCAATCTTATGAACAGATTAATGTCCTTCAGATTTTTCAACCTATATTCTCCTATCAAAGCAGGTTGGAGAGACTGGAACTCTAAAAGCCTTTTATCTAGTTTTTATATGGAGCAATCAAGAGCAAAATAGTAGCACAGGCCCCAGAAGCCTTATATTAAGCATAGGAGAGATTAACAGATAGTATATATCTAAAGGTGAGAAAGTTTGTCAACACATTTGATGTGGCACACATCCGTTCTTACGACCAGAAAACACCACCGAATTTAAAAATTTCTTTGCTTACCATGCCATCTACGATACCTGATTCAATATATCCACGCCTGTTTTCGATCGTAATTTGCATATCAAAAGCTCTGGAAGCAATTTTTGAAAGCAATGAAGCGGGACATTTTCATAAAACTCTACGGTCGCTTAGCCCCCGAGCCTTGATGTAAAGAATTGTTTTCATATATCCAGCCAATCGGCGGTGTGGCGATGTGTGTCGCTTCAAATGTGTTGACGAGCTTTCTCACCTTTAGATATATATACTATCTGTTAATCTCTCCAATGCTTAATATAAGGCTCCAGGGGCCTGTGATAGTAGGATGGCAAAGTTTCATTTTATTTGATAAAACAAAAAATACCAGCCACACACTTCACACTCTCACAAACAAAATATCTGTGGTTGTTTATTTTAAAAAGATCCATGACTTTCAAATTGTGGTTGCCACAAAAGTGTAAAAAATTTGAAGAATTTAGGGAAGTGGTGATTCTTTTCAATTTAATGGATTAGTCTTTCAATGAATAAAACAAAAGATGTAGCCTTTTGGGTTGGAGGTTAATCTTATTGTGAAAGGTGTGGTTTTAAAAAGCAGACGTGATTTAAATCAATATGGTGGATAATGAGAGACATAATGATTAGAATTGATAAGGCTAGGCTAGTAATTAGTATTAAGTGTAGGTTTACAGTTGATAATAGTCATTGTTCAAGGTAAGATATCATCAGTTTCTTTGGTGTGGTCTGACAGGCATATTTAAGACTCCCTAGTGCTTTTGGATATGGATTTTTGTACATCACTTGCTGACTATTGCAAACCTTTGATCAACAGATGTTGGTCTTTATAAAAGTTCATTACCTACAATAATTAATGCAATGGATGCCATGCTCATTTTCTCAGAACGCCTATTGTTACTCTTCCAAAGCCTAGAGAACACCTGAACACTCTGTCTTTGACTTTCTTTAGAGAACATTTAAGGATATATTGCAGGCCTTCTCAAATTAGGCCCGCGACACCCTTTGGAATGGCCCCTCATGATTAGCTATGCTAGCTAAGCTCTCTTTGGCCCTTATATTTTTTCATAAAATGCATTTGACCTTTTACAAAAATTATACTGTGTTAAAGGAATAAGAGGAAAGAATAGAATCATACTCTATAAAATTGATATTAGATAATACTGGCTGATATAGCACAACAATTATTCTAATTTCTTCACTTTTCTAGTTCAGGATATAATAAAACTAAATAGCATTTTAATCAAAGATATTTCATACCTAACCTTTCATCAGTCACGAAACATAGGATGTATAAGCTTATATATATCGTGCTTGTAGGTAGAAATATATATTGATTTTTCCCCCCTTGTCGTCTGCCAGAGTTTTAATTGTCATCGGCTTTTACCTTCACAACCTTTTATTTTTACGCACTTGATGACAAAACCTTGTGTCTTTTATAACATAGAAATTGATAGGCCAATAGGCTTTTATTGATTTTATCCCTGAAGAGTTCTTGTATGTTTTTATTGAAATCAATCTTGTGTTTATATTTGTGTGATATGATTTCTGCTTGGAATATTAAAGAAGAGCAATAATATTCAGGTAAAAGTGGTTCATGAATAAGGCATGATTATCCAGTTGTCTTCATATGTGTTTATGACGTCTTCTTTCATGATTTGCAATAAAGATCATGTATTTTCCTGGTTTGTGCTTTGACTGCTGTGCCTGACTGCCTTTCACAAATAGTGACATATATTTGTCATGATTCTATCATGATTCTATCTAACATTAAAGTAGGATTTAATGAACTTTGATCATACAGGAATAAGACAGCATTGTGTCCATTGTGAAAAAAGATTTGAATCAAGAATCTTATTTGATTTGATTTGTCTGTGGTACTGTATTGTAAGATAGATATCACAGACAATCTGAACACGTCAGCATAATATTCCTATTATTTTGATAGAAAACAACATATTTTTGTTAGCTGTGTGACTTTTGTTGTGGAAAATTATTTTTTATTCATTGCTTTGGCGAAAGTGTCATGAACCTGTGTTTTCTCAAATGATCTTGGGCTTAATTCTTATTATGTGACAGACTATTTCTTTGATTTAGCTTTAAGGTTTTTCTTGGAATGTGCCTTGAAAATAGTAAGCCTACATGCTTATAGAGCTTAAAGGGACAGTCTGAATTTTTTTGGGGTTAAAAATTTTTTTTTGCTCAAATTTGTGAAAACTTTACACCAAAATCTGTAACTATGTGCCCTTTAATGTATCTGAAAGTTTTAACTAAAAAAATCCAGCCGTTAATTTTCAAAAGCTAAAAACATGCTAAAATTTCTAAAAAACCGTACGTAAGGTTTTTAAGTGTATTATGTTTTTTGGACGCTGATAGAAAACTACTGAACGGATTTGAGTAAAATAAACGCCTAATTGTAGAGAAATGTCCCTCTTGTGTATTTAAAAAGTTTCAGCTAGAAATATTGAGCCATTTAAAGGGCAAACACCAAAACTAGGTCAACTTGCTTAATTAACAATAAGTACTCCCTGTTTGTAATTAACCCTTTAAAACCAAATTTAGTTTGATCAAGAAGATATAGAGATGCAATAAGCATACTTTAAAAATACTCTCAGGTAGCATTTGCGATTTTTTTGATAATGGAAACTTTTTTCAAAAAAGCAGAATGGCCCTTTAAATGTTTCACATAGCTTAGCCATTTTTCAGTATTAAAGGAATCACATGTTTATTCTCAACCAAAAAGTCATGACAAAAGGTAAATGTAGATTTTTTTTAGTATTAAGGTGTTACATGTGATCATTTAAACAAAACTCTTTAAAACAGATAGTGAGAAAATGTTACAAGATTTGCATGTTGAATTGATGGTTTGGAACTTCCAAAACCAAGGTGCATTGAAGAAAACTTAAAGGGATATGTTCACTAACTGACCAATAACATTTCTGTCATGGAATTCTTTAGCTATTCTAATCCATAATAATGATCACAAATCTCCCTTGAAATATTAGCCTTCAAATCCCTGTGTAGCCATAATTATAAGCGTTTGAATGTAAAAAATACGACTTGTCGTTTAGTAACATTATTATAGAAAACACATATACAGAAAATGAAAGATAAATGTTTAGGTATAGGGATATCATTATAGGGATTATGCGATTTTTGTGCAGTTCTAGTACTTCTGATAAGGCTATTTACATATATTCAAGGATGAAATCGACCTTCGGAAATACTGAACATTCCCCTTTAAGATGTTCATTGTTTGTCAATCAACTGATTTGTCATTTATAGATTTTAACAGTATTTTATCTTGGTTAATTTTTGTTTCTAAAAGGCCCTTGATTGAATTTGGTTATGACATAATTCTTTTATGAAGTTTATTTACAAAATAACCAAATGATTAACTGCCTTCAAATGGACATGTATAACAGTTTTTGAGGTGTTGTGAATTATTTATGGAGTTTTTAGATAATTAACCTTATGACTTGTGACAAGTTATAATTTATTCTGTCTTCTGGCTTTAATGAAGGTCACTGTTTACATGGTCCGGGAGAAAACAGAAGAAAAGAAGTTTTTTCTTGTTCACTGAATTGATGTGCCCTTAATTATATAGTCTGTGGATTTAAAATGTATGGTATTTCACAAGCTTTCTGCACAAAATTGTTATTCAATTCATCAAACAGTTAGATCTTGATTTTGCTTTGGTTAAATTTTTGGGAAATGTATAGTTGGATATTTCTGAGAAAATAAGTATATGATCCTGGCTTAGCCATTAAAGATAAGGACTGTGTTTGTTCATGAAAATTTGATTATAAAAAAAAGCAGCTTGATTTAGCTTCTTGACAGTTAGCCTGCTTAGAAAGTTGTAAAAGTGCTAAAATAATGTCTTTGAAGCTTGAAATAATTGTCAAGTCAAAGTCTCTTCAAGAAGATCAAAAACAGCATGTGAAGTAGCTGGGAGCTCCAAGCTAAGCAGATAATTTGTTCTATTTATAGAATATTAATATACTTGATAACGGACCTTCAGTAAGAAGCTTAGTTCTGTGTTATTATCAACTGTTATAGATATTGTATAAGGAGGATAAATGTTATAGGTAGACATTGACATCCTGGTGGTGATAGTAGGATTATGGGTAATCTGATTATGGTAACATAAACATGACAATTGCAGACGTCAATTTTTGGGTCAAGTTCCACATGTCAACCTTTTTGGTCTAGATCCAATCATAAGGCACTTATTGTTTTTTTTTTTCAATCACCACGTTGGCCGATTTTTTTCAAGGAAATGTAGCATTGCAAAGTTGGGGTATGTGATTTAGGTTTTTTCAATCTTATAACTAACTAACAAGGTACAAATTGAGAAAACTAACTACTAAAGCTGAAAATTGACCAGATGTCAGCCCATCCATGTCATTTCAAGGCAATTTCAAATCACTGTTTACAATTATAGAAGTCACAGGGACTGTAATATATTCCTCCTCATTACAAAAACAAGAAGGTTCTTTGAAAAAAAATTACAGGTATTTTAACTTTTAAAAACATTTTTTTAGAAGAATTTGGAAGAAAATTGTTTGACTTTCTTAGTTGCATGCAACAACATCTCTTCTCATCAAATCACTATTCAGTTCTTAGACTATATTATGATTGAACCATCTGTTCAGGTGCATCCATAGATGCATGGTGCGAAAAGATTCTTGGGCCTCTGTATCCATGTTCAACTCTCCTAAATAATCGAGTCTGTGGCCAATACTAAATTTTTTTATAACTGGCATTCTAAGCTACCCCTTCTAAATAATCAATGTCTTATAATTAAATTGGTTATTTAACCCTTATTTTACTTCCTTAGAGGAATACTACCTCTTAGAATGAACATAAAATTTGAAATATTAAACTTGGTCGATACAAGAATATATTCATTAATAGAAATTGTCTTGTAATAAACTTATTGTGGATATTTTGTTGTATAATGATAAAAACAGGTGAGTCTAAATTTTTTGTTTGTAGCGAGGATACTTGTAGCATTGATAAGCACCATTACAATTTTCAATCAGATGTCTGTGGTTCCAGCAGTTCCAGTTGAATTTTAACAGTTTCATGATGTCACAAAGGTCTTCTGTTATACAAACATTTCGCAACAACATCGAACTCTTAGTTTAATGGAATTTTTTTAAAAACTGATGTATGATTGAAAATTAAAATGATGCAAAATGCTATCAGTGTCGCTGATATACTTAGATCACCTCTTTACAATCTCTTTAAGATGTCTACCATAGGTCAAACTATTCTGATCCAGACCCAGAAAAAACTTAGTGACATAATGTATAGCTATAATTAGGGGTTTAATATAGGACCTGAGATTAGACTGTGGGTTAACAGATTAAGATTATTATTAATAGATCAGCTAATATGATAATGATTTCAGAAAAAATATGTTATTACTTATATGTTATATGTAGGTAATTGCAGGGCGTACTTCGTACGCCCTGCTTTGTTTTCGTTTTGATTATTTTTTTTTTTTTTTTTTCGTCTACGGCCCGGCCTATTTCTCGGAAATGGTATTATGTATGGAAAAAATGATTCCATGACGTTTTCTCACTTGAGGTGAATTACAGTATAAAAGTAAAACGAAATTGATATGCGCAACATGAAGCGACATGAGCAACAAACATAAAATGGGCTCTAGAGACCGTATTTATCAGCCGATTTTGCTCAAATTACTTTCATCGTATTTCTTGTAACAAAGGACACATAATAGAATTTTAAAATTTTCCATTACATGAAAATCGTTCGTCACTTTTTCTTGCCGTAATTAATCGAAGTATGATTTTTTGTTTGATTTTTAACGGATCAAAATGAAACTTATATTATGTAGACCTATGGCAAGTGCAAATAATTCCCCACACTCAAAATTTTTGCATCACTTCCGGTTTTGATGATATCACTTCCGGTTACACCACTTCCGGTAAAACTTATTTATGATAAAATTAGGGTGTGCATAATGTTAGTGTTATTATTACAAACCGTTATGACCAAAAAAATATTTACCGGAAGTTATAGTTTGGCCACCATATTGGTTAGAGTCATTTTTCCAAAATTTTTATTCAGAATAATTTTGTAATCAGACATTCACGATTTTGATGTTAATCGGAGCATTAAAGATTTGTAGACAGTTCCTTGGGAGCCGAATTTCGATTTTCGATTTTGACTTTTTTGTATAACGGAATGTTTTTTTCCAAAGTTTAGATGCTTGTATCACATGACCTTGACCTTGGATGACCTTCATATTACTCACAATGATACCTTGCGACCTTGACCTTCTGATGACATTTTGACCTTTGGGGTCAGATCACTTAAACTTATTTTATAGATCTCCAAACATGGCTTTTTTAGCATATTGCCAGTGCTGTAGCGCAAAACCTAACTGGAATAACACCCTAATGTTTGTTGATTTTTAATGTACTCTTTAAAAGGTTTCAAATAATATCAGATTTGGCGATGTCAAAATTGAATTTAAGAAAATGTTGCGATTTTGATCAAACTTTAAAGGCTTCTATCTCGAGAACTTGACCTCAGATGATCTTGATATTTACAGATCTCATAAAGATTTATGAGAGCTTTAACATGATGTATTCATTTTTCATGTCCGACACGTGCTTTCTGTTTTAGAGGTGTGATTCAAAGGTGATTTTGCATCTTTTAAGCGTTTTTACGAGGGCCCTAATATAGATAAAGCAATATTTTTTTCGGATCCGTAATGCCGAGTTCCTCAGGTTTCCAAAAATATGCAACACTTCTATGTAACTTGCATATTTCCATATCCCATACTTTAACATGGGGCAATAATAGGTATGTCGGTTAATTGACTGTATATAAACAGTGTCACTATTAATAGAGTCAGTAAGTTTGACATGTTAAAGTTAAAGGGGCTCTACCTCGATTTTTGTTAGATATGAATTATATTCAGTTTACGCAATAAAGGGAGGTCTAGGATTGACTAAACTACGGCATGCTGAAAATTTAACTTACTGAAGCACCCTGCAGGCACGCCCACTGCTTAATTGACCCACTTCCTTATCTATGAACCGATTTTCTTCAAAATTTGCATATACTTTCATATTCGAATAGTGATTTAAAGGAAAATACAAAATATGGGTTGTGCGCATGCGCGATGCTAACTTTTTTGTTTGTTATCCGATTTTAACGAAACTTGACATGTACACGGATAATCGGATTCAAAACTCACGGGAATTGTTAAATTTAGTTCTGCGCATGCGCAATATCAAATTCCTTATTTCTTATCCAAGTTTCATCCAAATCGGTATGTATGTGTATATTTAGATTAGAAATATGATGGACATTTTGAATTTGTGAAGTGCGCATGCGCGTAGCTAACTTTCTTATTTCTTATCCAAATTTCATGAAACTTGGTATGCATATGTATATTCCGAATCGAAATATGATGGAGATATTGAATTTGTGTTTTGCGCATGCGCATTGCTAACTTTCTTATTTCTGAACCAAATTTATTCAAAAGTGGCATGCATGTGTATAATAAAGATTCGAAATATTATGGAAATATTAAATTTAAGCAGTGCGCATGCGCATTTCCAACTTACTTATTTCTTATCAGAATATCTTCAAAATTAGCATGTTTGTGTAAAATCAGATTTGAAATTTCATGGACTTAAAGAATTTGTGTAGTGAGCATGCGCAGTAACAACTTCCTTATTTCTCAACCGAATTGCATGAAACTTGGTATGTATACGTATAGACTGATTTGAGATTTCATGGGAATAGAACATTTGTGCAGTGCACATGCGCATTGCCAACTTTATTTTTTCTTCTTGAAATATGTTTAAACTTGATATGTATGTCTATAATCATAGTCTCAATTGCATTACCCTGTTGATCTCACGCATTGAATTATCAGTACAGTACATGCTCAATTGAATATTGCCGCACCGTTCTACCTGTATGTCGTAACCCGCCCTGCACCAGTACTGTTAACTGTACAGTTCTAGTTATTTATGTTATTCTGTAAGCTTGTTTGACATGTGATAATTGAAATTATCTTCCTGGTCAGGTCATTATCATGACAGATCTGAACCACAGCCTACCTTAATGTGTTGACATGTGAATGATTTCTGTTAAGTAATTTTCAGTGGTTTTTGAAGGATATTTTACTAAAGGATATGTTACGAGGAAACTAACAATGAATTTGTCTGAACCTTTAATGAATAACTTAATTTGTAATTAAAATGCTAATAGATTCAATACTGAAAAAACTCTGTGATTACCAAACTAAATGACTCTGAATTTCGTACTTTCAAGACTGTGATCTCAGCTGAAATGCTCTGACTGTGTCATGACAAGTGCTTCAAGGATATATGACATGAAGGCTAAATGCCTAGCTTATCCATGTATGATTTTATTTCTCAGGTAGTTTATTTTGTAAGCAATCACTAGAAAAAATCTTTGAAGTCCATGTCAACTGTCTAATGGGAATTGGAATCGGTAATAAAAATGAATCTGCTAGCTGTTTTATAGATAGAAATCCATGTCAGTCAATAAGAAAAGTCAATGTATTGGAATATAAGATGTTAAATGATGTTGTGAAAAATGACTTATTCTTATATTAATAGAAGGTTAAAAATAATATTAATTGAATATATGTCACGAAAGAGGTTTATTGTTATTGTTGACTTCCTTATTTATTGTATACATGACTTATTTTGATATAACACATACATTATGAATGAGCAGTGAGTCATTCATAAATATCCTGGGAATTCTATTTATAGAACAAACCCTAATCCCTTGCTGATTGGTTGAAGGGAATGAAAGGGCTCGTTCAGGCACGTGAACCTTATGTGATTACTGAATACTTTATTGTCTACTAGATAAAGATTAACAATAAGCCACCTAATTTGGTGTTATTTGATTGGTTCTTTTGTAATCTAGTAACGATATCTACCTCACCTAAAAGGGGCATGTTTGATTATCTCTATTGTTGTTTACCTTTCAAAGCATGTCGTCTGCGCAATTGACCCCATTGTAATTGATCATGATTTTCTATTACTCATTAATAAATCATGCATTTTGAAAATATTTGAAATTATTTCCCAATCTGTCGAGACAACATCTCAAATCTTGTCAGTTTGAAAAATGATTTTGTGAAAAGGACATGGATATATTTTATTATTAGACATTATTTATATAAAATTTGAGTGAAGTGAAACAATGGGACTATTTAGTAAACTTTTAAAGGCTTCTCAAGCCATAGACAAACATAAAGGTAAATTTAGAATTGGACATTGGCATAAATTTTTTTTAGAAAAAAAAATGAAGTTTTGGTTAAGGATATCAATTGACCATTTTGTTTTACCAAATTATTGAACGGTAAACTTTTGCTTGATTTTGTTAAAGGATACTGAATACTACAGATACATGTTTTTTTTTAGAAAGATTATGTGATCTAATTGGTCTGTCTATTTATAGATTTTGATTTTATATTTTCAGATTCCACCTCCTCGATGACACGAATAGTAGAATATGACAGTCATGACAACATGTCTCTTAAAGATGGCAACGGCCGGGGACCAGCAGCAGTAACCAGAAGTCATTCATTTGGTGGCATGTCTACTAAATCATCATCATCATCATCATCAACTCCTG
This sequence comes from Lottia scabra, assembly GCA_029955415.1. NCBI lineage: Eukaryota > Metazoa > Mollusca > Gastropoda > Lottiidae > Lottia > Lottia scabra. Next base: position 8,466,516 of record JARJEI010000003.1, on the reverse strand, counting down.
TTCTAGGAGATACCATCAAACGTAGTCCCCGGACCTACACTCATCCTCAACACACATCACGCAATTCTGGAATCAATTTTAGAAAGTCTCCAAAAGTTCCCAAGGTTCCACGACCAAACAGAGCACTTCTAATGTTTGAAAGTGTCAAAAAAGGTTTAGGGTAAGTGTTCTTCTTTTTATTCAATTTTGACATTTTTGGCACAGATGACATTTTAAGCAAAGAAAAAGTGAATTGACAATGACACTGGCTGGAAAATGATTTTGAATTTAGTTTGGAGTTGACAAAATGTTTTCTCAATTTTCAAGAAAAGGTATATATGGAGAATTTTTAATTTCAAACTGGTCTAAAAATTCTTCTCACGTCTGATTGACAATGAGCTGAGAATCAGATATAAATTTCTTCATACATGAGACGTGATTAAGATTAACTGTTATAATCCACCATTGAAACCCATCCTGTCTCAAACCAAACCTTATGTTCGTTCATGACTACTAAACAACAAGTATTTAAGATACTTGTGTTGTGAGGTAGATGAGTTACTGTCCAAACAAAACAAATACAAATGACCATCGTCCACTGTTAATCACCTGGTCATAATCTCTCAACTCTTCATGTAAACAGACGTCAACATTTTTACCTTGAAACTGTCTCAAATCTGCCTAGTTTTTAGTCAATAGTAGTACATGATCATCAAGGTCATTTCACTCTATAGCTATGGAAGGTCACAAAATTTGTTTTATGTTTTGACCTGCCAAAAAATGTTCACCATTCAAAAACTGTTACATTTATCGACTAAGTGTTAGGACAAGAAACATTTGAAAAAGAAAATGGCTTAGAAAAGTTTTCAAGCTAGAAAATAGGGTTATGATTATGAAAATAAATTGCCATTAAGAATGGGTCTTTAGTCTGAAATGCCTATCAAAAATGAACATGTTTTCTGTTAGAAAGGAGAACAACAATCATCACATTTGATGTAAAAAAAAATCATAAGTTTTTACAAAAACATATTGTAAAAGAACGAAAATTTGTCATTATCAAACATTAGGACTAAATTTTTTCTGCCACTGTTTATAAGTCATTTTTGGTCATTCATAAGTAATTTGTTTTGTTTGAACTTCATTTAGAAAAGTTAAAAAGTCTTCCGAAAAAACTGTAATATTGTCATTTTCTACTGTTCATTATACCTATTATATTTCAAAATTATATACCCTGTAAATTTGTGTGCACAGCCATTTTATGTTATTTAATAGTAGACATAGACACGTTCGAATCAGTAGTTTCACAAGATTGAAATCTGAATAATTTTCTCAACTATTCTAAATCCAAAACCCGTTTTTTGTTTGCACAGAAAGTGACAAGTAAAATATTTGATGAATTTTATTTTAACAACAGACATGCCGCTAAAATTGATATAAACTTAATTACATCTTCGATATCATTCTCGGCCAACCACAAAATTGCATAAATATTGATTGAGTTGGCAGAAAATTACGTTCATGTCAACAAAGTGCAGCAGTAAATTGTTTGTATTTATCAATATAAAATTACAGGCATACGCTACAGTCACCCAAGTCTGTTGTTGGCTTTGTTAACTTTCTATTCTATTTTTTTAAAAATAACCAAATCCAACTTCTAATGACTATTTTTTTTAATTCCAATGTCCTTTTGACCTATATTTCATGTTCTGCAAGAGTTCAAGAAATTCCAAAGAGATATTTTGTGTATTTGGGACACTGATAGTAGGCCTATCAATTTGCACCATTCAGTCAGCCATCTTTTTGTCTTGCAATTTTACTCAAACTAAGAATTTTATGACAAAGCTATTGCAATAGTGATGCTATATACGTTCCAGTACGATTACGATTTCAGAAACCACAAATATCTGACTGAAAACGATGATGATGCCCACAGAATCCAAATGGCCGAAATATGGTACTTAAAAATTGAGATTTATTGTGAACATCCATATTGCTTTTGCTGCTAGTCCAAAACTTGCTGACTCTATTCCCAGACTTTGATAATTATTTAGACAGATATGGAGGGGGAGAGTCAGAAAAACTAAGCCACAAAATTGGGGATTTTCTACACCTTGCGCTCTCAGCCTTTCGATGGAAAACAACTTTGATGGACTCGCATAAGTGGCCTTTATGTTGATAATGATGGTATGAATGAATCATCCATCTTTCCAAATATATCAAAGTTTTGTGGATTCGAGGTAAATAGATACGTTTAAAAAACCCACAGCCGCGGATGTGCGGAAAATCGCAAGTTTTTGGGGTCTAGTTTTTCTGACTCTCTCCCAGCCATATCTGTCCAAATAGTTATCAGAGGCAGTGGAAAGAGTCAGCAAGTTTCAAACTATTTTGCTGCCTACTTTTTGTGGTTCTTTAAATTATTAATATATTTTTATCTTACAGGGAGTTTGTTCATGCCACACAAGATGATATTATGCAATTACAAGCTACTGACTCCATGTCATCCTCACAGGTATGCAAATTACACACACCATATTTATTCTTCACTTTTATTGAAGTTTTGTAGATTATGCTTTTTTTCCAGCTTTAGAACAGATATTTGCTTTTGTTAGATTAAATAGAATTTACATGAATTGAAAGGTTTGATTGTTTACATGATATGTAAAGTTTAAAAATATTTTTTAGCATATTCATTAAATTTTGTTATTTGAATAAGATTTGAGATATGTAACTTAATATATTTCAAATGATAATACCGGTTGCGTTTGGATAATTTCTGTTGTTTTATTCAAATTTGAATAAACTGTTTATTCACTCTGTGTTTTGCGACGTTTCTTTTTCTGTTCAGTATATTTTTTGAGGTATCAGTAACTGAAACCTATAAAATACATGTAGAATATTTTTATCTAAATTTCCTGCCTCAAGTGATTAAGTTTACCCAGCAACCATTATCAAAAGATGATTTAAGTAAAAATCATGATCTGGGAGATGCAGGAATCAGGAAGCTGTCTTTAGTAAAAAGCAAAATACATTCTGAGTTATCAGTTATTAAAAATCTGCGACCCATGAAATATATGTAGAATATTTCTATGAGATTCCATGTTTTCCCTAAATGATTTGGACAAATTTGAATAGAAATAACATCACAGGTCCTTTTATTATTCAGGGCAAACAACATGAAACTGAAAAGGTACATATTCAAATAAATTGCATTTTGTATCTGTATTTTGGATTGGTTTTGATTCTTTAACCTCCATTTTGTTTTATTTTGACGTGTTTTTATTTTATTACAGAAAAGGATTATTTTTTTGGTCACATCCTTTTGGTTTCAGACTCTTTAGAATCTTTTTTTCCATCCCCATTTTGTTTTCTTTTTTCAAAAAACTAGTATTTCAGTTTGTAAGATCTTTTCAATAATTTGACTCTTATACGTCTTAGATACTTTGTATAGGAAACCAATACAAGCTGGTGAAGACTTTAAAAATCAGAAACTTTGTCAAAATTCCAACGGTTCCAATGGCGAAATCTTTATTGATTGTTTTTATTAGACACAACAAAAAATTTGAACTTTGAGCAATGAAGGTTGATGTTTCCTAACCATCTGTAGAAATAAAGTTATAGGAAAAAAATAAGTTTTGAAAACATTGTAAGGTCCAATTGTAATAACTCGAAACTTTTTTTGGTATACTTTTTATTTTAAGCCACTTATTTATTAATTCCATCTGATGTTTTTCTAATGATTTAGTTGAAACTTTAAATTTCTTATATATTGAAATTAGTGCATGAATGTGTTTTTCAGTGCATTTTGTCTATACAATTGATATTGATAATAATCATTATAATATATCAATTTAACATCTAACACTTTCAAATTTATTTTGATCTGCATATTGACAATGTTATCTATCTAGGTATGCTCATATAATTTATTGCAGTTTAAATTTTTATTTGCATCTTGATCATATTAACTCTATTAACATCATATATATATAAAATATTAATTATGAATTCTTACGTATTGGACAAGGATAGTGGTCATTTAAATTTCCAAAAGTTTTATAGCTGCCCCAATAGTTAAGAAGTCTCAAACATATTGGAGCTTTGGGTGGACAAATAGGCCTACTTATTGTAAAGCAAATCGGCCTTTTTCAGACTATGGTACCTAACAATTTGGGTTGCTTGTGCACTAATGTCATTTGCTCAACTACACAATTTCATTTTTTTTTTCGTATTTTTATCAGTATCTCTTTGAAAGCTTTTATCTTTTTGTAGTTTATTGTAACTTTTGTAGTTTATTGTAATATTGTATCTCTGTGAGCTGATTCTTTTATGTGACAACATCCCTGTCATTTCATTCTTAACACTTCTCTTTACTTAGCAATTGTTCAGGCTAACATGGAACGGAACGATAACCTCTTTCTTTAAAACTAAATGTCATTTGGTAATCATATTCTTAAAGGGAAATTTTGGCCTTGAATTTATGTAAATAGCCTTCAGATTTACCGGAACTGCCAAAAATCGCTCAAACCCTTCAATTATACCCGTACCGTAACAGTTATCTTTCATTTTCTGTAAATGTGTTTTCTATACAAGTCATAGTCTTACTAAACGGCGAGTCGTATTTTTATGGATACACAGGGATTTGAAGGCTTAAATTTTGAGGGAGAGTTTGAAACATTAGATTAGCTAAAAAAATCCAGAATTTTTGGTCGAACGGTTAGTGAAAATATCCCTTTAAGATAGAGAAAAGTTTCTTGTTATCTCAAGATAGTGCAATCCTATGTCCATATTGAGTTGTACTGATATTAGTAATGTTTCCTAGAATATTCAAATAATTTTTAATCTTATTTCAGCAAATTAAGGCAGCTGAAAGATATTTAAAGAAACTAGAATTCCATTTAGCAAAGGTAAGTAACATAATTTCACAAATTGTCATATGTCTGTTATCAATTAAACACTGCTTACTGTTTTCGAAACACCTGATGGTACTTCCCTTTTGAGGAGTCCACTACTATACAACAATAACACATGATTTTACCATGTTTTTGGATACGATTTTGATTAGCACATTTGTTTTGCTTGTACGGATTGTTATTTCACATGCCACGGAGAAAATAATTGTATTAATAATTTACTTTTATCTCAGGAATAGGCATTTTATTATTGGTCCCTTTAGAATCTATAATACACATGGACCAATGAATTAAATTCAGTTGAAGGCATTTTGTCCGAGATGAAATGAAAAGGGATATACATGATTACATTATGTGCAATGTAATAATATATGAAATTTATGATTACAGGTAGATGAATTATATGATTGTTATTTGGTTCATCAACAGTTACGTGAGGGTAAGTTTCAATCTGATCTGATAAAATTGTTATGTTCAGGAGCAGTGACAGAGCAGGGCCATACAAATTATTTTTTCCCTTAAAATATTTTTGTCATTTAATAATATAATTTCCTGAATCTGAAAATGGAGTGACCCCAAATCAGAGGACTTTTGGTGGTGGGAGAAGAGGGTGAGAATGGTATTTAAAAAAATTTCAACCAAGGCCACAAACCCATCCACCCGGCCTCCCCCACTTCTAGAGACACTCTGCAGCCCCTGATATATCTCGTGTATATTCTGAACCCAGATATTTGTGTAATTACTCATGAATAAAATGTGCAGGTAAATTTGTAAATAAACTTTTTCTTTGAATTAATTGGCGAACTTGTTTTGAGAATAGCTTTAGTATTTATACAATATCAATTTCTGTTTTATTTAACGTCTACAATTTTCTCTTGTCAAATATCAAAGGTCTTGACTCTGTTTGACAAAAAGTCAAAATGTCAGAATTATGTCAAAACATGTTAATTAAATGTTTTAAAATTTCTTGCATTTTAATCTTGAACTAGATTGTGAAGAAATTGATAGTTAAATTTTACTGCTCAAGTAGTTTGCATTGACTGTTGAATAGTGGATCAAATAAAAACATTGTCACAGAAAAAAGGTTCTTCAAGCAACTTGCACACTATATGTTAATACTAGTCCCTTGCAGAAAACTAAATTTTATTTTTGTTTACTTCAGGTGCCAGAACAATGGCTCGTGCCTTCACAACATCACCTGGTCATCGAAAAGATTCTATAACTAACGTTAAATATGGCTATAAGGAATGTTCACAGGTAGGTGCACACATAAAATTTCAAATGAGTCCACACATTGCTTATGTATGTTTGCTGGAATTTTGTGTCTGGTACAGCAACAGCTTATGGTTGAAATGTACATATTTTCGTTTGTATTTGTTGAGATACAGTAGCCAAGTCTAAAGCCTCCTCAACAGTGTATATTAACAAACAATATTTATCTGTTTCAGACATTATGTGCTATAGAAGCTCAGCTAGAGAATATGTTAGGTACATTCCACTGTAAACTAAAAGGTTTGTTTTACTTTTTTTGAAAAAACTGCACATTCTGATGGCTCTGGTCAACTAAATTCAAATTGTTTGATAGAAAGTAAATTTTTAGCCTGTTGATTAGCTCTCATGGTCAGTTTCTCACAGATGCCCTAGTCCTGTTACTCTAAGATTCTGTAGTTGCAATGTTGACCTATGTCATCTTATGATATAGAACCAAATCATGATGTATAAAATCCTTTCTATTGTAATGTTATTAGGTATGGCAGGTTTTGCTCGACTCTGTCCAGGAGATGTATTTGAAGTTACTATAAGACATGGACCACAGAAATGGAAAACTAAAGGTAGAATAGAGAAAAATAACACACAGAAGTGGGATATTCCAGAATTTACATTTAAATCTTTAGTAGGAGATATACTCACAATAAAGGTAAGTTATTGACCAAACATTCAACGATATATATGCTTTCTTCCTGGCTCAGAAAATTATAAAATTTTAGTAGGAAATATGAATTCGAGCAAATTTGGCTGCTAATTAATATTTACCCCTCTTGACACAAAATCTTGTTAGCTTAAGACTGAAAAAAGTATAAAAAGTACACTTGAACATAGTTTTCTGTGTTTCACTACAAATTAATATGTTCCAGAAAATTCAGGGTTTTATATTACTTGGGCACAGTTATTTGGGGGCTGCTTATTTGGACACAACGTTAAACGTTGTAACTAGCATGAAATCTAAACTCCTGATATCGATACAAAATGACAGTATTTTGGTGTTTTATGTTCTTGAGTGTTCAAAAATGAGCATTTCTCATAGAATTGTTTTTTCTTTGTAACATTTCTAAAAAATGGATAACCTTGCATAATGAGTTGCCATTTCAAATTTATAAATATTTTATTCCAGGCATTAGAGTCACGAAGTTTTAAAAGTGTTTTATTAGGTCAGAAGAATTGTGAAGTAAAAGATTTATTTTCAGCCAATCCACAATTAATGACAATTAGTATCAATTTTAATGGTTCTCTTAAACTTAGTGTTGTCATCACTTGGAAGTAAGTTTTGTTTTTCTTAGACATGAATTACCATTTTGTAAATTTATCAGAATCTATTAGGAAATTTATTTTATAATGATCTCCATGTAATAAAAGTGCATTTTGGTATACAGCAAAAAATCTTTCTTTTTTAAACATTTGACCTGGCCCTCTGCCATGTGTGTTTTTCGTCAAAAACTCCATTTTTAATTGGCATGCCTTCCATTGAATTGATGTGTTTTTAGTCAGGATTTAATTTTTAATTGGCCAAGATTCAAATCACTGCGACATCTCACTTCACCCCTGGCCAATTTGATAAATAATTGAAATAATGAGATGAATATTCTTGTTTCAGTCCATTAGATGGTATTGATGATAGTGTAACATTCTTCGAGGCGCCAATACGTTCTTCAACAACCCCTCGCAGACGTCCTGTTTCTGTTGTGGCATTAAATGGACAATATGTAAGTTTTATAAATTTTACTATGCACTTTAAATTGCAAACAATTGTAATCTGGCAATTGGAATGTTAATTTTAAGATGTGTTGCCAGATGAAAACAAATACATGTATACAATGTTTTATGTTTGTTCTTGCTTATATTCAAGACAGATTGAAAACAGTTACAAAAACATTCACAACATAGATATAACAAACTGTAGGCCTATTATTTAGTTTCAACTTAATCTAGATTTGATTTTTGGCATTTGCTCTTTAGAAGAGATTATTAATTAGAGGGAATTGGGAAATATTTTGTACACATTAAAAGTTGTGCCTTAATGAATATATGTGAAATTAAGCATGCGAAATGTGATTTTACTTTAGAGCTTATACTAGAAATTTTATAGGTTTTCATGGAGAATGTAAATCTGATTTTACTATCTACTTTTATTTTTTACTTCCAGTCACAAAGTTATTCTGATCTCGGTCATGAAAGGAGATACTCTAGTCCAATTCATCTGATGAGATCCAAGGATGATTACGCCATGTTTTCTTCATCTACATCATTACCAATGCGTGGTGGATACGATTCGCCTTCCTCATTTCATTCTCCATTATTGAATGTGAAAGAACATGACAGTACATTTAGTGTTAATGACTCCAATAGTTCGTTAATTTCACAAACTGTGTTAGGCAGTGGCACTGTGGGAAGTGCATTGTCCCCACCTGTGGTTCCCCAATCGAAATTCCCTGGTGTGTTTGCTCAGACTGTGATGACTCGTGATGAACCATCTCATGTAGAAGAGGCATTAGTGAGCCTTACAACATCTATGGAAGATTTTCTTGGACAATATCCTGAATTACAATCATTAGAAGAAAATGTGATATCCCTTGAACATTTCCTTAGGGTACGTTCACAATTTGTGGTTTTGGTTTTTGTTATTGGAAACTTTATGCTCATTGATTACCAATGGTCATTCGAATCCCTGTCTGGTATTGAAAATTGGTGGATATTGCTCTTAGATTTGTGAAAAAAGGGTCCATGAATATAGCCAGTATTTTTTTGGCTGACAATTTTAACTTCCCCTAGAAATGTTAAATTTCAAATCTATTTTATTTTATGGTACTCAAATTGTGTTGGGTTATTAAGCGGCACTTTGGTTTATTGAGCAATTGCCAATATAGATTTTGTATATTTTTTGAAAAAAATCTTCAAAGTGTTAGTGTTGAAACGGTTAGTGATTTTTACGACCCGGGTACCCGCCGGCAATAACCGGTTATTTTCCGGTTAACCCCGGTTTATTTATTAAGCTTATAAACAAGAATAAAGAACCGCATTTGTAGCTGTGACACAGCGTAAACTAAATCTCAGTTAGTACAAATGAGTTCCGAGGTCGCCGAAGAAGAGTTGACCTACTTTGAATCAGTTCCACTCGGAATTGTCGTAGTCAGATAAAAACCAACAACCCATCGAAGCAAACATCAGATTACATCTAAACTGGCCAGACAAAATAACCCCGCTGTCATTCATTGGCAAGGTATCAAATAAGCGCTCAAACACGAACATGGTCGGGTACATTTAGCACCATTGAACTTGGAATGGACGGCAGTATGATAACATAGTCAAGATCATCAAGGTTACTAACACTCAGAAGACAATGAACGTCTGGATAATCAAGTTAAACAAAAAACCAAACGGGCGTTGTTTGATACAATTAGGTCAAAATTATTTGTTCCACTCGTGAAGTAATTTTAATTCTATAATGACTATAATTACTTGTATAAACGGAACAAGATCATATTCTTTTATATGATATATAGTAATAACGAAGTCTAATCACACTTTGATACCTATATTTAAAATATAACGTAAGGATTTGAACCTTTTATATATTATATACCTCGATGCGGATGAGATTGTCAGGCACTAAATTTAATAGACACCGCCGGATGTTTTGAGCAAGAATGTTAAAAGAGAAAGTAGAAAGTTAACGAAAGTCAGAAATTCATTGGCTGATATAAATAGACATCTCTTATTGTCCAATCAGATAATAGCATGCTTTGTTGATGGATTTTTACGAGTGTCTGTTCATAAATATTTTCAACAAGATATTCTATTTTACGGCTTTATCGTTCTTTGATAAACATCGGAGATCGTGAAGATGAAAAAACAACTATTTGATGAGCTAGATGGTTCATGTTACAAATTGACGGTTAACCGATCATCTGAAATCAGACCCGGTTACCCGTGAAATCGTACCCGATATCGGTTAACTGATTAACCGTTTCAACACTACAAAGTGTTTATGTTGTATAATTGCGTTTCGAAGATTTTGATGTGATACCCGTATTTGTTTTATATTTATAGAAGCGATCCCGATGTAGTTCTAGGTCCTCCAGTATCAGTGTGTCTATTGAAAGTGCTTTAGAAGCTTTTGATTTTCTTGATACAGAAGATATAATTGACGACTTAGACCATTCACCTCAGTAAGTCTTTGTTTAATATTCTTTTTTTTTAATATTCATTTTTATAGGCATGTTACCACTATTATCGTGTTGAAATATATAGTACTGTAAATTGAAAGTGTAAAAAATTCAAACAAGTGTAATAGAATTTAAAGATCTAAGCAATGGTTGAATATAAATAGGCTCTTACCAAATCTGGGCTCAATTTGAATCCAAATGGGCACACTTTAAATCTGATTGGGCACACTTTTAATTTGAATTGGATAATTTTGAATCTGCATGGGTGCACTTTTAGTTTGAATCTGTACACTTTTAATAAAGCTATTATAAAACTTTTGAAAATTGAAGTATTAGGCCTATAGTAACAATCTTTGCTCGCCCACATGCAGTAATAGATATCAAGCCAATTCTCAGAAAATAATGTATGTATATACATATTACATAATGTATATGTATATTACATAATGTATAATATGTACATTATTTTTTAGTGGAAGCCGAACGTCAGGTATAGATGATATATTAGTGAGTCCAGAGTCCACAGCTAAAACAGCTGACTCTGGTATAGAGTCATTAGCTAAGAGATTGAGTGAAGATACTCAACTAGGATCTAGTTTAGGTTCCAGTCCTGTACCACCAAGTAGTGGTAATGAACAGGTTGATCAGACTTTATTGTTTCATCTTAATTACTGTGATAGATTATTAGAGGTATGTTCTGCTTTAAGTATGTCTTAAAAACGATTTCAGAATCACATTTAGCATATAGCAATTACATAAAATAAAAATATAGTTATGTCAGTCTTTTGGTACATGAAAATACATAGCATAAGGACCGACAAAATCTAGGTCAAATATTGGTGGGTCATTGTGAAATTCTATAAGTACATCAATCTTATTAAGTAATTATGTTTAATTTTTCAGTGCTTGGGTAATTTTGGCCCTCTAAAGTGTAGAGAATTCTATGCATTGGATAAATTAAAAACACAATCAGGAATAATTGCAGCATTATTAAAAATTGCCAAATCTGGACCAATCATTGACCTTCATCCAAGTAAGTCTGATATTGATTTTTTATTGATTAAATTTTTATTAACGCAATTTTTGAATAAACTTTGATAAAAATTTGTGCTGCACAGTTATGATATATTGACAATTCTATTTTGTCATGGACAATGCCTAAAATGTTGGTTTCTTAAGAAAAAGTTGGCATTGCTGTCATGAATTTGGCATGACAAAGTGCAAAACAGTTGTTTTTAAAAGTCCATAACCACTTATTACTATCTTTTTCCTCTTACTATCTCAGTTATGGTAGAGTTAACAGAAGACAAATCATTAAGAGAGTTTTGGATAATGTGTATAGATCAGAATTTGTTATTTATAAATCCTGAAAAACTTGTGTTCACAATGGATCAGAAATTTGGTCAACGTTTAAAAGATAAAGTAGATATTTCACCTCATAGAGGTAAGTGCTAGTTAGTTCCCTCCTGGCCAACCAAAAATCTTGGAGTAGACAGAAAAATTTGCTTGATTTTCCTTTATCTCTTTGTGTTAAGGACGATTTAAAACAACAAGAAAAACAAACCTGAAAAAGAACATGGCTCCGCTGAACAAAAAATCTTATGAACAGATAAATTTTGTATCATAAATTTTTTGTGTAGGGAATGAGGTGGATTAGAAATAGACCTTTTGAGACTCCTATATTAGAGAATGAATGGTTTTGAATATATGTTGTATTTATTTTTCAGTATTCTGGTACATTGTATCTAAAATATTAGATCTACCAAGTTGTGATGGTGCCAAAATAAAAAATTCACATATAGTCACCCTTCATCAATTTATGTCTTACTTTACCTCGGAAGGTGGCTTGAAAAAAATTGAGGCCGTCGCAGATGAAAGTAAGTACTAAGATTTTTTAAGCAAATAAGAAAATAGCCACAATATGTGGGTGATTTGGAGATAAAAGCTGACTGCCCGACCACTGGGTTCAGAATCACATGTACATCTTATACTAGTGAACAAAAACCTTTCAGATGTAATTTCTGGAGATAAATGTGTGTGCATTTCAAAGATAAACCCTACCATCATCAGTGTGTTTAATTTCTCTGTATTTTAATTTCAGTATCATTAACAGATAGATTATTATCTGGTAATACAGATATAGTTATAAAATCTATTCTAACATTAAGAGATACTCTACCATCATCAGTGTGTTTAAAAGTTATTGGTTCACTGTTGAATACAACTTATAATACAGAAATCCAACAGTCAGCAGGTATAGTTATTATCTAGTCATCTATCGCTTTGAATTGCTGATGATTTTTAAGTTGCCAGATACACTAATTATTGACTATTCAAAAACCGGCATAATGAATTGCAGAAAACCAAGTTGTAAAAGTTTGTTGTTTTTAATTTCAGTATCCTACTTAAAGTTACTCTGTAGAAACAAAGAAACAAGAGATAAGGTTTGTAGTTATTAAATTTTGCTCTCTAGATCAAAGAGCTTCAGAACTTTATATTTGTTGTTACAATTAGCAAATGATTTCTCCAATGTCTTTTAGCCCATACAAGTGCAGAAAAATAGGACCATTTTATTTTGCTGATGACCAAGGCTAATTCTAACATAACTTTTCTTTTATTACATAATCTCAGTCATTTACAAAGCACTTGTGTAGATATTTTCATGTTGATTTTTGCTTAAATACAGAATACAGAAACACCACAAGGTGAATAAAATCCCCCTACCTAGATCAAGTTCTTTAAAACTTTATCTTGTTTTTAGGCAATGATAGTGTTTGTGGAAGGTTTAGAAGATTTACTACCAGAAGTTAGAGGTGGAAGTTGTTCAGCCTTATCTGTTCTTGAGGTATGTATACTACACTCAAATTTGTTCTTAATATGACTAACTGTTGGTGTTTGTACCTTGGATTCCTGTTCCCGGGATTCTCAGACTTCTGGCGAGGACTCATTCTTCCATAGCTCCCCGTTCCTGGGAATGAAAACATAGATTCTGATCATGTTTATTTCACCATTGACAATGACAAAAATCACTGAAATTTATTCCATCCAAGCTCCCAAGCACTAATCCACCCCTGACCGTCTCTGAAGTCGTGCTGGATAGTAGATGATAAGTTAACGTTCGCTTCCAGTAGATGCCGATATCGCAAAATAAGTAGTTGTTGGTAGTTGGATTGGTTCAATCAAACGGGAATTCCTGGTACAAACCCTAATCAGGTCAAATGACATGGCGGTGAAACTCGGCCCTGAGTGACTGCAACCAAGAATGCTGCAAACCCTACTAACTGTTTGACTCCTGAATTTGTCGATGGAGCGTCACCATGGTCTTACAGATGGGGAAGGACTTGAATTCTCAAATCTCCTGTAAATATAATCTAACTGAATGAAGAATTAAAGATTAATATTTTTTTTTATCTTCAGGCAATAGAGAGTATAGATCAGCTGGTGTTTGTATGTCAAACTGATGATTCTACTGCTGTTAGAAAGAAAGCTAAAGACGCACTCTTTTCATTGGGTATGTAGAATACTTTTACTAGTTTTGCTATTTATCTTGGAATGGACATGGTAGTCCAATCAAATCTACTAAAGTTTCCCATTGAATACTACTGTCCTGGCAAAATTTTAATTTCTGCACATGTTCATTTGTCAAATGCTACAAGAAGTTCAATTCTTGTCATGGCAACACCTGAATTTTTTATCAAATGTACCTAAGGTTTAAAGGTTCATATTTTTTTTTGACAGGTGATGAAGGTAGAAAGGCTTTCGAAGAAACACAGTTATCTGCCCATGGTTTCCAAGGACTGCAGATGAGAAAATAAATGTGCACAAACTCATTTCTAGGAATTTGAACAATATGTGTATTGAACAGAAATGATACTTCTTTTGGAAAGTCTCCTAAAAAATGCTAACTGAAAGTTATAGACCCTTTCGCTTCTTACATGTCCTCCATTTTGAATTTGATATTACTAGCTGCTTTTTCATTAATACTCGTTATGAATGTAGGTATCTGAAAAATGTGGTCGTGCCAATCTCATAGCCATTGATATTAAAACTCCAGTTGTTCATAATTTTAGAAAATATGTCGATTTCAGTACTCCTGGGTCCTTATTCTTCAAAACTTAACTTCAGATTATTTTAGTGTTCCATCTGATTGGTCAATTACTAGAAATCAAATAACTAATGAACTACTATGTATAAAATAATTTTTGAAATTTGAATATTATCTTAGTTAAGTTTTCGAGAATAAGTCCCCTGAATTCGATGATGTTGGTAAACATCCTTAATACTCATGTCACCTTGCCTTTACAGTCATCTTTTGCCAATGAATAGCTTTTTTATGTTAATGAATACTGGTAGATCATTTGCATCACTTATGGATGAATCTATTTATTGAACTACAAATGTTTTGGTATTTTTCTAGTCAACACATGTTTTCCCTGTGATTTGACTTTATTGTCTAGAAATTAGAAAAAATACATGAATCTGCATTACAGAAATCATTTCTGACTCTCAAAAAAAAATGTAAGTCTGGTATTTCAACTCTTTTCAGCACCATTTTAAGACCAGAGGCCTTATTCTCGAAAACTCACAGTCATCTGATTGGTCCATCACTAAAATTAGTTTTAAATATAGCTTTATTATCCAATCAGATTACCCTATTTCTTTAATTCTGGACTTTATCTTAAAGGGATTCGAAAGAGGTTTTCTAGCCTTTTCGTGTGTATGAAAGACAATTTAAACATCTATTTTGTGCATTCAAAATTCTCATTGGGTGCCCGTGGTTCCTGTTATTCCAGAAAGAAAAACGAGAAGTGACGTCTGTGTCTTGAAATAAGTCAGACTGGATGATCAGGTACAGGGCATTATAAATACATGTTGTCACAACGCTATGACTTATATGATATCGCTGTAACAACATTTATCTAATAACATCATATCGTTGTAACAACATGTATTTATAATGCCCTGTACCTGATCATCCAGTCTCACTTATTTCAAGACACTGACGTCACTTCCCGTTTTTCTTTCTGGAATAACAGGAACCACAGGCACCCAATGAGAATTTTGACTGCACCAAATAGATGTTAGAAGTGTCTTTCATACACACAAAAAGACTAGAAAACTTCTTTCGAATCCCTTTAAGTTTTCGAGAATAAGGCCCCAGGCCAAGAACTTAATTCATCAGTTTTAATGGTATTGTTTTAGAACTTGTGCAATAACGTGAATGATTCATTTGCACCTGTCAAATTACTTGTTCTTTAAAAGATTGATATAGAATGCGCTTGTTGTTGCTTTTTGATGTCCTTGATATGCAGACATGCTTTTAATAAGCCTTTTTTAGACATAAAGTTACAATATGGTTAAAACCTGCTTACTATTGACTCTTTTAGCCTACCTCATTTTTCATACATACTAGTCATTTTTGCACACACACACAAAGCTTTATACTTATTAAGAATATTTATATTTAGTCTAGTAAATATATTTTTCACATCTGGGTCCAATTCAAGACATAAAACAGTTGACTTTGTCAGGATATTAAAAAAAAATTGACTGCTTAAATTTTGAATCAGATTAAGATGTGCAAATATACCTTTGTTGGACTATACTACTTCTATTCATTTTTTATAACAAAAAAGGTAACATTAGTATTTTTACTTACCTACATGAAGAAAAAGAAGTCAGTTTTCAAATTTTTTTTTATATATTTCATTCTGATTTGTATGTTTCTGATTTGTTAAATGCGAAGGAAATTGTCTGTCTGGATTAAGAAATTGTATATAGAAATGATTGCAATTCCAAATTATTTTGCTAAGTCATTCTTATGTTTTTGTTTATGATTTGTTGATTTTATTCCGGTTTCATGATTTTTTGATATTTGTACATATTCTTTGATTTTTATACACAAATTTATGAGTTTCATACATTACTACGAATAGAACATTATTAATGTATGGAGCATTATTAATGTATCTGTTGGGTTTGTGGCAACTTTTGCCCCAAATAATTACACAATTAATTTGTGTCTACAACTTCTAATGAAATTAGTGATATTGTAATCAAAATATTGTATAAAATTGTTTATAATTTGTTAATTATGTACATATTAATTGCTTGCCAGTCATAAATTATGCTAATTAAGTGTTTGCCTTATAGGATTTTATTGTATCCTATGCAAAAAGGTTAATTTAATGAAAAAAAAGAAATCATAATGTAGACCCATTTGTATATTTGTGATTTACAGCGATTCCAATCGTAAATATGTCGGCCATTCTCGTTACGCCTGACATTGTTAGAGACAATGGCCGCCATATATACGATTGCAGCGATTCTTCAAGATGTTATGCAATTATAGTGCTTTTTTATGAATTCATTTAATTTTTTGGGGTTTTTTGAATTAAATTTACTTTAAATGACTCTAATGGGTCTTTAAGAATTTTTGGATAGGCCTACCCAGTTTGAAATATACTGGAGTGCAATTAAAATAAGTTGCAATTGAACTAGTGGTATTTCTTTTTGTAAACAAAGAAACCTAATTAATTAAAGCCTTATTTACATCATATTGTATTCATAATTGTAAATCTTATTAAAATTTCTTATATGCTGATTGGTTTTTCTTTTTCTGCTATCAATTGAAAAGGTATATTTCGACTAATCCAAGATGAGAGTTGGGGAGAACTCTAGAGAGTTCATTACTATAGTCCAACCAGTGGCGTAGCTAGAGGAGGTCTGGGGGTGCCAATGCCCCCCCATTATTGATATGTCGGTTGAAAAAGCACCGTCTGGTAAAGTTGAGCCGACCGGCCACAGGCATTAACATAAAAAAAAAATATAGCTTCAATTAGCCTTCCTGCAGTGTGTCAAATTTCCATTATCAAATTCTATTATGAGAAAGGAGAAAGGGGTTTACATTAGCAGAATTTTTGTGAGTCATGAAATGGATGACAAGAGGTTCATGCCTTGGCCAAATAGCTTCATTGCTTCTGACTTTTTTAAATATATTTTTAGCACCATGACAAAAAAAATAATAAAATAACATAAGCTAAATAAGAAGCAACACTGTGTCTTTTGCGATGTTTTAACTATCTTCGATGAGTTGGATGACCTCCCTAAACCTATTATAGACCTAACCCCTGGGATGGTCTTTGTGTTTGAAAGTTTAGTTCTCGTCAGGGTATGGAAGTCTGATTGCTTATTTAATAAATCATCTTCACTCTAGTTAACAGAGTTCTCTCCCGTAATACTGACCTACTTTTTACAAAAAAAACTACAAGAGTTGTCTCCCGTAATTTGTAAATTTCATGATTGTTATCAAATTACCTCCCTTGAATTTGTTGATTTGTATATTTTCTGTGAACACTAATTGAAACAGATATTGAATGCCACATTGAAATTAACCCGCCAGGTTTATGTGCCTACAGTCATTCGAACTGTTATCGAACACAGCATTTTAAAAATATTTACTTCCGGTCTCAAAAAATTACTTCCTGTCACTAATTTTAAAACCTATCCCACAACTTTTTGAATAATAAGGTTATCGGCATTTTAGTAGGAACCAAACAAAAATGTTTTCTCCAGCTGTCAGCGACTTACATCATGGTAATTAAATACTTTGACTGACAATAAGTGACAAAATGATAATGACCAAAGTAAACTGAATAATTTAAAAACTGAAGTAAACTGTTTTTAAATTTAAACTTTTTTTTAGACACTTTATCTTTTTTACATTACAATCTTAGTTAGTTGGGGATCCGTCCTATACCAATCCATAGCGGAAGTCCGGTAATGAGGATTCCCGCTGTTTGAACCCCTCTGTCTTAACGAATTGGCCTACCTTTATAAATTTACGTTTTCGGAAATTTCTCAGAATTTTCTTATTGATGGAATTAGTCTACTGTGCATACGGCCATCGGTTTACCTTGTCCGTATTCTTCGTACACTATTCAATGATTGTCGGTAACCTGTCTGCACTCCTACAACAAGGTTTATGGTCAAATTGTGAACAAACTATAAGTTGAAATCGTCAAATTTCGCACTTTTTGAATAGACCAACATATCCACACTAAAGTCCATTAAAGTCAGCACCTAGTTCTATTTATTAATTACAAATTTTAGATCAATCTGCAGTTGGTGTCGATTTGACATTTTTTCTTCAGTAGCACGATAATGGCGTTGTGAAATTTGATTGGCTGCTATTTATAATGTATGTATGCTGTGATTGGCTGACTTGAACTGTAACAGCTATTGACTTCTAGAATAAGTCAAGCTGGACTCTGTATACGTAGTAAATCAGAGTCCAGGGCTGGACTATGATGGAATGTAAACATTTCACAAGAATCTCCCAAACTACCGTCTTACGCCGAAACAAAATTTAATGCACTCACAGGTCGACTTCAGTCGCCATTTTTGTACGGTACCCTGCTTTTCTACCTTCTTCAGAGAAGAAATGGGTAATGTGGGCGGAGTTTACATGAATAACTAGAGATAACTCACTCACAACCTGTAAGCTCTGCCATGAAGGCAGACCGGCTGACCCGCTCAACGGCAGGTTTTATCTGACTAAATCTTAGTGTAATTTGGTTAGGCAAAACAGGCCCCCTTTCCTGACCTTACATACCACTGTTTCAGTCTTTCTACGCAGCAAAGTGGCTCAGTGAGTTGCAATATATATCTATATATAAGATTTACTCTTTGTTGGCCTGGCTGAAAATTTACATCCGTGAGAGTCCGAGAACATTGTAGGGCAAAAATGAATTCAGTGTTGTGTTTGTCTCAGAAGCACTCAAGCTGACCACAGACAGATAAACAGTAGGCCCTTTTATGTGTACATTTTGCCAGTATTTTATATGATGATAATTTTCTTTTCAGAACCAATGATGACAGCATCCCCTACCAGTCCACATCATCACAATTACTTGCCAAATTATTTACTGGGTGATAATGTTTCTCATACTTTATCTGTTACTGTAAGTATTTAATACCAGCAAAAGAAGCCTTCAGTCCTGCAATTTGGCTGCAATAAGCTTATTTCTCTATAAACATGACGTCAATTGCTTTGCTATGAGCAAATGGAGGTTGTTGTGTTTAGGACCTTGAGTAAGCATACATTAGATCAGGCCTTCTCAAATGGTGGCCCATCCCACCCTTCAGAATGGCCTCTCAAGAGTGAACCCTTGCGCTAAAACGCTGTGATTACATGCTAGCTAAGCTCTATTTATCCCTTATGTTTTTTTTCTCATAAATTGTATTTGTTCCCTTACAAAAATTAATTGAGAAGGCCTGCATTAGATAGTAACTCCACAAATTCAAATATCTTTTTTTTTTAACATAGTCAGGTACAAAGTTATGGTCTTCGTCAGGATCGAGTCCAACATTACATAGAGCAACAAGTTTAACTTCACCATCATCTCAGATAACTGGTACACCAAGGTAAGTTTTATATTGTATGCCAACACTAATCTAATATAATCTGATCTATGTTTTATCTCTATCCTTTAGCTTGATTACCTATAGCAGCCTATCTTTTACTGTCCATAATCTGCAAATGTTCACTGTTCAGCTAGAAAGAAAATTTTGACTGGCATGGAAAAGCATGTGGTGTATTATCTAAACTTTATGCCCCATTGACCCATACCAAAACAGACATTTGAGCCGGTCAAGTCTGGTAATTAGCCAAATAGACAGCCTTGTCCATCCAGTGTTGATCTGATTACCAATTAATCTGTATTGGAACATTTCATATTGTCTTTACTTAGGGATTGCAATGTACCAAATATATAAGCTTGTAACTTATAACTTATATGAGCTTAAAGGGGTTGTATCAATTTGTGCCATTCTAATTTCCATTCCAACGTCTGTGGTTCTTGCAATTCCACTGACTAAATCTAACACGTTTTATGACGTCACTGTCAGTCATCTACCGGAAGCTTCTATTATATGTATACATATCACTGATAGTGACGTCATAAAACAGGTTAGTTTTAGAACCACAGACAGACGTCGGAATTGAAATTGGAATGGCGCAAATTGATGCAATCAGTATCCCCAATACACATACAAAGTTTAGAAATACGCTTTACAATCTCTTTAATATAACTTAAAAGTAAAGTAACATTTTAACTTGATTTGTAACATTTATTTTGACAGTAGATTAGAGGGTATGAGAAGTAAAGATAAAATGGGAGCTCCACCCGTAAAAGGATTATTTTCTTCCAATTGCAGTATGATAGATTTACATGATAACTTATCTTCACAGGTAAACATCAGACTCAAAAATCTTGGAAGCAAAATCTAAAGCATTTCACTGTCACTGTATAGGCCTACATTTGATTGTAATTCTACATCTTTTGATGAGCCTGAGCCAAAGTTGAAGTGTTCTTTTGCACTGTCCTCATATGAATGATATGGTCTTTGATACAGCTGATTTGGAAATGGTGACTTTGTAATGTTTAGACTATGAGCACAGCAAGCAACTTGGATAGGAGAAGAGTGAAGAGATTAGGGTGGTTGAAAAGCAACAAGTTACTTTTCAACAGAAAGCACTGGCACAGGGTTATGTGAAGTAATTGTTAAGCACTTAATTACATGTACAGGTCTCTGTGAATTCCAAATCAATCTGTTGATGTACACTGTTGTATGATATTCATTGAGGATTTGGAACTCATTCGCATGTTTTTTTTTTTTCTAGACATCATTTTGTGGTCAAG
Source organism: Lottia scabra (assembly GCA_029955415.1). Taxonomy (NCBI): domain Eukaryota; kingdom Metazoa; phylum Mollusca; class Gastropoda; family Lottiidae; genus Lottia; species Lottia scabra. The sequence goes on along the minus strand of JARJEI010000003.1, from coordinate 8,445,483 downwards.
CAAGATCTCCTGTTACTCCTTCTAATAGAACATTATCACCATCGCAATCAGGTACTTATATATTAGTATAATTATTAGTTATTATAGTTTCAAATTATTATAGTGTAAACAGTGGGGTATAGTACATACTTCATGATAATGCCATTTTGAAAATCACACCGTTTTTTAAAACAATGATAACTTCAGCCTTGAATTTATGACTGGAAATGGCGAAAAATCTCACAATCCCTTCAGTTATACCCGTACCTTAACAGTTATCTTTTATTTTCTATATATATGTGTTTTCTTGAAAGATAAATATTTGTTTGTGATTATTTTTAAGAATTTAGCATGGTTTCAATAGTTTATCAATATAACTGATATATATATATACATTTTTAGGTTTATATCCTCCATCAAGATTAAATGATAGTTTATTAGGAAATAAATCATTAATACCTGCTTCTCCTGCTCAATTAGATCCTTTCTATACACAGGGGTAAGACTTCTTGTTACTCAGATTCCAGCTTTGTAAGAAATAAGTTTAGGAATCAGAAATCAGGATGGCAGGCCTTTAGATTACATGCTAGTTACAACGGTAAACGTTGTGCCCAAATTAACAGCGCACCCAAATTAGAGAAAATAAGATGTTAAATCATGTTCTTAATTAGTGAAAATGCTACTGTAGGCTTCCCAGGAGCAATGGTGGCCTATATATCCACGTCTGCTCCGCGAATACAGGGTGTGCCCAAATTAATGTAATCTAATGCCCTGGAAGCGACACATTTCACTGTTAATTTCAAATTTAAAATGAAATTTTGTGAAAATTAAAACATTGAAATAAAATTTTGTTGTGAAATTAAGTTTATTATGATTGCTGATTTTCATATCTTATTTTTTGTACTACAGAGAAATGTTAAAATCTTATGACATGCTAGATGATACGTGGGTCACAATATTTGGGTAAGTTTAACCTTTTATATTTTATAATTAGCCTGCTAACAGGGCTTTAAATTACATTGGTAACAATTGTGCCCAAATTAGCAGCCCCTTAATTATGTGTCCTGTAATTAACAAAACTTAGATGCTATTTGAAATGCCAGCAAATTCAAAATATATTCATGAAAGAGTATACATTGATAAGTAAAAATTTATCGATTTCTCAACAATATTGTATTGCAGTCATTCTTTCTTGAAGTGTTATATGCTATGGCATGTTGTCAATGAATTATATTATGTATTGTTATAATAACTTTTGTTTGTTTTAAGGTTTAATAAGGGTGCTACATCATTTATATTAGAACAGTTTTCACAATATGGTCATATAGTAAAACATGTAGTAAGTATTTTGTGTTTATTTATGTTTCACTTACTACTACTAGTTGAATTTTATACATTGCATAATGCTACAAAAACAGTTATTAATTGCCAGCTGTAATTAAAATATTAAAGCGATACCACCTCTTAGAATGACAAAAAAAAAAGTTCGCAAACTTGGTCAATAAGAGTATATATTCATCAATGGGGTCCAAAGTATACAAACAGAATCCAATAAACCCATAAAACTATGCAAATTTCCATAAAATAACAGGTTATAATTGAAAATCGCTTAAAATTTGTGTAAGCGTCTTTCAATTATTGTATATAAACATTGTTTTCTGGATTTATCAGATTATTTAGGTAATCTGGTGTATAGTTATGCCACCAGGTAAGTCCCCTGATGAATATATACTCTTATTCACCAAGTTTGAACATGTAGATTTTTTCTTCATTCTAAGAGGTTGTATTCCTTTAAAGAAAGTTTGATTCATATCTCCAGATATTTTAGTTCTAATTTTGGAATACTTGTAAAGTTGTGATTTTGTTTTAAAGGTGGCTACAGAAGGAAACTGGATGCACATTCACTACCAATCTAAAATACAAGCTAAGAAAGCTCTGAGTAAAAATGGTAAAATATTTGGTGGTTGTATAATGATAGGAGTATTACCCTGTATAGATAAGGTATGAAAATACCATAATATAAATATAAATATAAATTTGAAAATTGTAGGACTTCTATTTCAATCTTCTTTCTACTTTCTTATTTTTTAATCTGAAATGTAGTAAAGGTTAAAGGGATTGTAAAGAGGTTTTCTAAACTTTGTATGTGTATCGGGCACACTGATAGCATCAATTTGCGCCATTTCAATTTCCATTCCGACGTCTGTGGTTCTTGCAATTCCACTAAAACTAACGTGTATTAAGGCATCACTGACAGTGATCTGCATAGATATCAATAGACGCTTCTTGTAGATCACTGTCAGTGACGTCTGTCTTATCTGTGCATGACTCACAATTATTAAAGACTACTGTTTCAAAGATTCAAAGTGTGAACTGTGCAAAAAAATAAATATAATTGAAACTACATGTAGTGTGTACTATTATAAATCATAAAGTATTATCAATTTATTTCAGAATGTAATGGAAGGAAGAGCTTCTGCCAGTGATATGCCTATGACACCTACCACCCCTTTAACAGATATGACAAATCATTCTAACATTAATAAAAATACTCCTACAATCAGACCTTTAACAGCAGCTTATCAAGCTTCCAGAAGTGATTATGATGTAAGTTGACAATCAACAATCTAATTATTAGCGTAGACTGTTTGCAATAGTGCTGGCACGTTGTATCGATGAATCGCGATACGACATTCCACGATACTTGACGATACCTCTCATTTCATAAAAAGTGAGGATTTATTTACAAGTCAGCGTATGAAATCACATTTTTTTTTCTAACTGACTTGATTGAAATTGTTAGCAAATATTTTAAGATGTGGATATGGACTACTACTATCTACTAAATACCAAATTAAAAAAGTTTTAAAGTTTAAAATAAATAATTATTGAAACTTTGAAACTGAAGTGTTAATTTTTGTCCCTTTATCCCATATCGCTATACGTATTGTATCGTGACCTTTGTATCGCAATATGTATTGTATCGTGACATGGTTGGCAATACCCAGCACTAGTTTGCAACTCTCTAATAGAACGCTACCATGATGATGGGTAGAACATATTATTGTATCAATAATTTAATCAAACGTTTTAATTGTAGGTTGTGAAAGGTGGTCAAGTACCACAGAAAGACAATAGTATAATGTCTAAAGTTAAAGAATATATTATAGGATGGTAAAAAGAACAATGAATCCTCTAGTATGGCTGGTGCAATTTGTAATATATCTTGAAATTTTTAATAATCATGTACATGTATATAGTTCATGTTGATTTTAAGGTTAGGCAGCGGACACTTAGATTTTATTGGGTGTTCCTCTATTCTTAGGAATTAACTGCTAGATGGGCTACCATTGATGAAACTGTCTGTTCTTACATTAGGCTCTTTTCCAATGTTTTACTGTTGTCATAAAAAATCAAGGTCAAAAACCTGCTCTATAAGTCTATTGCTGTGCACCCCCATCCACTGCCTTTTAGGAGGTTATTATTACATGTAGCCTACCATATATTTCCAAATATAATGCGCACCCATGTATAATGTGCTCCCCTTCCTTACCCCAATGTATTGACTTGGGAATCACTGGTGAAAAATTTAAATTTTTTTAGTCACTGTGTATAATGCGCCCCCCTTTTTTGACATTAACTTTTCAAGGTGAACTATACACGATATATGTAAGAGTAATTCAGACTAACATTGCCTCCTCTTAGCTACACAAAACAGCAGATTTTAAAATTCATAGCTTTTCCTCTACATCATTTTTTTCATTAAAAAATATGATGTATTATATATGTGATAGTATAAACTGATATTTCTTGTGCCATTGTACAACATGAATTTATGTAAAAAAAATGTATTATTTTATGGAAAAGAAAAATGTATATAGAACAATTGTGCTTTATTTTTATTGTACATATCAGAAATTGAACTCGTCCCCTTTATGCATAAGAAAACCAAAATCAAAGCTGTAAATTATGAAAATGGACAATGCCATCCCATGTCTGTACATTGAAGAAGAAATTAAGCTGAATAGCACTGGGAAATCTATTTCCTTTTGAAATTTTAAACAGTTTATAGGTCTCTAAGTTCCCTGCACCTGATTTCACACTGTTTGGTGTTTGCCCTTCCTTATTCGCACATACAGGTGCAGGAAAGTAGGACATAACATTCCAAAGAGCAAAGAACAATAAACACATAATTATGATACATAAATACATACTAAATTTATTTAAAAATTATTTTACACAATATTACATTACTTATCAATCCTTATCTTTAGGCTTAAAAGACTTAATTTTCTGTCGCAATACTGAATTTATAGTCAACAAAACTCAGTCTTACAATTGTCATTCTTCAACAGGGTTAAGGCTAACAGAAAATATGCACTGAAGTTCTGTAGTGGTAAAGGTTGTATTGCAATATTTCTAATTACAATAATAAAGGCTACGTACTGATAAACAAATAGGGATGAAATATGCAGATTTCAATAGCACAAGCACTATTTTTAATGCCTAAAAAACTACTCTAAAAGGTGGAGAAAAATGTTTTTGGGCGAAGTGGAGCCCTAAAATATTCTTAATGTACACAAATCTTGACTATACAATGGTTGTTACTCTTAAAAGCAGGAAACCATTTGCAGTGACGAATGATTAAGAATTCTTGGCAACAAAATTATCTGTTCCTAATACATACATGTACATATGGGTTATAATATCATGAATGTGTTATGGAATATGAAATGACAATTTACATAATGATAATGAAATAAAAGTAGTTTCCACTTATCATAACTACATGTAAGCTTTGCCTTTAGCTTTTATTCTTTTTAAAGACAATTTGTAATGCTTGCTTTCCGAAATTGAATATGAACATGTTTTTTAAGTCATCACTACCATTGCCGTTACACATGGAATGATCTTGGTAATCATATATAATATGTTAGAAAAAAAAATTGAAAATGTGTAGACAAATGTAAGTTGAATTGACAAAGAATTACTCAAAATGTGCATAGCAAAATTTGTGTCAATTAATGTGGAATTAAATTTCCACAGAATGATGAAAGATAATGCTAGCTGGGGCTTATCTCCGACACATTGCGACTCCACTCAACTGAAATCTTATCCAACAAAATCAGTCACCAAGGTTTAGTCTCACAGGCTCAATACAGCACATTCAGTTATAGTCCAGTTAAATTATTCAAAGCATTATATCAGATGAAATATCAAATAACTGGTAATCTTAGTGAATGTTCACATGTTATTCTGTTTCCAATGTTCAAGGTTGAAATGAAACCAGTGAGGAATGCTATCACACATTGTCAAATTACTTTGGATCTTCAATAATTCCCTTTGAAATGTCTGTCATTTTGGGGTATTTTTCTTTCTTTTTGTCCAGTTCATCTTGTGACCATAACAATAGTTTTAATAAATTAGTAAGTTTTGGTGTAGCATCTGTTTCTAATATGGCAGCATTTAATTCACTAGCAACCTAAAATCAATAAAAACATAATCTTAAAATACTTAAAAGCTAAGTATATTAAAACACTAAGATATATGGATATACTACTTCTACATTTATTAATTACTAATAATGTTACCTGTATGTGTACGTAGTATGTAATAAATGCAGAAGTAGTATATCCATATATCTTAGTGTTTTAATGTCATCTTCCTACTTCTATATGTCTTATAAACAATATATCAAAGTTAAGTATATTTTCGAAGGCAATGAACAAAGTTTATGCCAAGGTTGTGAAACAAATGACTGGTACCGGTAGGCCTTGAATTTTATTTCTAAATGCACTTCTTTACTTTCTAGAATTTCAAATCAAGATTTTTTTCATAATCACAATTTTGATAACATTGTTTTGTGTGTCTGTTACAAATGAAATTCCGTAGACTGTGTAATCAATAGCAATCCTACCTTTTGTCTATGAGATGGATGAAGTAATTCATTAAATGGTGAAGTTTCAGGGTCTTCAAAGGCTAATAATGCTAAGGTTCTTTCTAATTCTGTTAATACTTCAGGGTTTTCTTCTACTCTTTCTGCTAAATGTACCTGTGCATATTCTAAAGCTGTCTCTAATTCCTTCTGTCTGATTAGTTCAATTAATTTCTGTTGCTGAAAAATTAAAAAAATATAAAATAGTATCATTTCTCCTTCTCATTTTGACTTTCTTTTTGCAAGGCTTTTTTTACTTTTTCTTGTCCTAGATATTTATTATCCCTTATAACATTAGAGTCCCACAATTGCGTTGTTTTTACCTGAGTTGCCAGTGAAAAGTTAGTTACCAAGGGAAGTCACATAACAATAACATAGCTTAAAGTCAAATTACTTAGAAATTGCTTATAAATGACATATATTTTATTATCGCTCAGAGTTAAAATGATAAATGATGATAATCTCAGGTCATTGTGCCATATGAACCTGTATTTTTTATATAAACAAAAATAAAACATGAGCTTTTTTCATGAATTTTGAAATCGGCTTTATGTAGTAAGAGGGTAAATATTAAGTCGAGAGAAACAAAATTTGGACCATAGTGCACATAAGAATTCGGTTTATATCAGATTACCAATATATATACCTGCAATCTGAAATATAGATATCTATCGTTGTCTAATAATTCAGGGTAGAGGTGGTTAACCAGACATATTGCTTCTTGTATATTTCCACTATGGATTGATTGGCGGATTTTTATTCTGTCATCCAGTTCATTTAAATCAATTGATGGCTGTACACCTGATTCTATCTTAAATTTTTCAGCTGCTTCTTTAAATCCCTCTGTCAAAATATCAAAATAATAACATTGACATATTGTTCGGTATATTAGATACGGTACCGGTACCCAGAAACTAAAAGATTTAAGGATAACCAGCAAATAAAGCAATTAATGAAGATCTTAAAATTCTAATGATAAAAATATGAATTCAAATCTTTTTAAATTTGAGTGAACCTAATCTTCACAATGTCAAGGTATAGCAAATATTATAATAATTTATAATAACATTAAGCAGTTTTCTTGAAGGTCTAGTCATGTCATTCATTTGTAAATCATCCAATCCAATACATCCAAACAAAACCCTCAACTAGGCCTTATTTATAGCTGCGCATATACTCATATCATTCACAGTCCTTTTGTTGAGGACTCTGTATGCATTCGCTGTATAAAAAGAAAGTGCCAAACCCAATGATGTCAAAAAGTTAAGAGTTCCTGTCTGTAAAAATACCAAGACATTATCTATTATGAAGATGGGTGAATCTAAACCATTTACAAACCTGTGACTAAATAGTTCATAATAAGTTTATTCATATCAGCTCGAGTAACTTGTGTATCTCGTAGTTTTTCCATCCATTGATCAGTCTTTCCTGAACATTCACTTTTGTCCAGACCAAAATTCATCTACAAAATCAAAATCAGAAGAGAAGTCAAGACATAGAGATCTAGAATATTCAAAGTGAAAGTTACATCGTTTCGTTAAAAATATATGGTCGTTTGATTGAACAGATATTCTAAGATTGAATAACACCATTAGTTACCTCGATAATGTAGCTTTCCACGAATAATAGGCCTATAAATTTCTCTTCTCAAGTCATGAAGTTTTGAAGAAAAACAAAACAGCTCTTCAATGTTTAGAAAACAATATTGCTACCAAATCAACTTCCGGTTAAAATGACATTGACATTGAAGTTTATAAAAGCATAACAGTAACACGTTTAAATATGGTTCCACCAGATGATAACCACTCTGGGTTAAAATTATGGAAAATTTATCAAAGGCCCAAACTTCCTCTTTATTTTGAAGCTCTGAGAAGGGTTGTCATCTTGCCCGTTAGTGCATTAGCAAAAATATACATGGGTAGGCATGGATTCATATCGTATCGTAGCCTACATATCTGACAACAACTTCCAGTTACAACACACTGAGCCTGAAATAGTTTCATTAAGTTCACTAGTAGGCCTGAATTGAATTTTTTTCTCTCATGTCACAAATATTCAAAATATGTTTATCAATTGCATGCGATGTGTCTTAGAATGTCTTTGGATCCATGAAAATTTATGGTTTGAAAATGTTCAATATGAAATAAATACACTTTCCTCCTAGAAATTTCATGTGAAAATGACCTACATTTTTGACTGAAATTTCCCTTCTTTAAAATCATGTTTCCAAATTAATATTTGTTTAACAGTTGTCATTTTCATCAACCCAAAGACAATCTAAGACTCTCAGAACTAATTTTAGGTTAATATTTCAATTCATTACAAAATAATACGTAAAACGCGATTCTGAGCTCATTGTGGCCAGACAGTAGCTAGGCTACACTACTTATCTCTACTGTCACTTTGTCAGTGTGGGCTGTTTATGAGACTTATCTAAGACTTATAATGACAATGCGAAATTCATGCACTATGCATGGAAACTTTCAATAAAATATTTCTCAGATTGCATGTGGTCAGGCCTAATGAAATCTGTAGGCCTATACCTTTTTTTAAGTAGGCCTACCGGTATTTTTAAACATAACACCCTCTAACAAAAATGGTACTGTAGGGTCTGAAACAGCCAAGCACAATTTGAACAAATATAGGGCCTACTATAAAATTGTACATGTAATTGAAATGAAATGGAGATAAAAGTGGTTTTTTTTCAACAACATTGAAGTTTTTGAAAGCTTTCAATTTTGCCAATCTTTTTCAGGTTGTTTGAATAATTTGACAGTGTATAATAAAGAAAAACTAGAAAATGCCATTTGTTACAGAGACAAAGAGAGAGCTTTGATTACTGTGTCCAATCATTATTGCTGTTTAGATGAACCTCTTATTTGGAGTAAGTATTGAAAAAATGTATTGTGCAATGTAGATGCAATTTGTCACATTTATAACTTTTCCTTTATTTGAGGGTTAAAGGGATATGTAAAGTGATTTTCTAAACTTTGTATGTGTATCGGGGACACTGAAAGCATCAATTTGCGACATTTTGATTTCCATTCTGACGTCTGTGGTTTTTGGAATCCCACTAAAACTAACGCACTACCAGTGATCTGTATAGATATATATCAATAGTAGCTTCAGGAAAATCACTGCCAGTGACGTCATTTAACGCATTAGTTTTAGTGGAAATGCAAGAACCACTGACGTCGGAATTAAAATTGGAAAGGTGCAAATTGATGCTATCAGTATCCCCAATACACATACAAATTTTAGAAAACCACTTTACAATCCCTTTAACTATGACTTTTTTTACATGTCATTCTGATATTGATTTCACTTCTGATTCACTTTTGATTCAATTGACTTCACTTTTGATTCTTGCATAAATTTCTTTTGATTATTGCCCATCTGTTTAACAATTTCTATTATTGACTTCAATTTGGACTTTAGATTCTCCTCATATTAATAACTTTAACAATTTTATATTGGAACTTTTTTTTGTAGCTCATGTGAAATGGAAGTATATAACCAATCCCAATAAGACACGATGGGTTATTACTGCTCATGATATAGTTTTTACCAATTATTTTTATTCATACTTGGGTAATTTAAGTAAAGCGGTACCAGTTCAAAGAGGAAAGGGAGTGTACCAAGAAACAGTAGATTTCTTAATACAAAGGTTAAATTTTGGAGATTGGGTTCATATATTTCCTGAAGGTAGGTGTAAATGCTAGATGAACTTCAAAACTAGGAAAATCTGCATATAATCCTATATAAGCTTATCTGGTAAAAATTCAGATCAAAATTACTAGGCATTGCTAGCGTAGAATTGAATTGAAGAAGAAGAATTGTTCTTAATCTGCTATCATTTTTTCAAGTTGATAAATGAAACCTACACTTATAAATTTCATTTTCATAAAACTAAGTAAGCTTAAAATGAAGATAAAATTCAAGTTTTAGCACATTGATTTCTATTTCTATGAACATGAAATATGCAGAATAGTTGATAATCATGATTATACAATTGACAATGTACTACCGTTACATCTTATATATTTCATTATTCATATTTATAATTCAGGAAAAGTTAATCTAAATAAAGAAAGAATAAGATTAAAATGGGGTAAGTTATGGTAATTAGAGTTGGTATTTAAAGTTGATATTTCCTATGTAGAGGTTTTCAATTCACCGTGTTGCTACAGGCTGTGCATGTTAAAGATCCCTTGACAGTTGGAAATCGACAAAAAGAGTAGGTTTATGCTGCTGTGCTGGCATAATTTCCCTGCATTATGTTTGCCCGTCCCATACAGGTACAATTTTGACTTATCATGAAATTGTGATATATTTTATGTTAAAGGTGTTGGTAGGATGGTACTTGATTGTACAGCTAGTCCAATAGTTTTACCAATATGGCATTGTGGTGAGTACATTTACCAGACATTCAGGCCTGTAGATAACATGCTAGTTAGAGCGGTAAACGTCGTGCAAAAATTAACGGTGCGCCCAAAAATGTGCGAGAAAATAAGATGTTGCATCATGCAAATCATGAAGTTTTAAATGACTATGAGTTTTTTTTAAAGGAATATGTCCACTAACTGTGCGACCAAAAACATTTTAGTCTTGGAATCTAATTTTTTTTAGCTAATCTAATCCGTCATATTGTTCACAACTCTCCTGTGAAATTTTAGCCTTCAAACACACATGTACCCATAATTATCAGTATTTGAAAGTCAACATTACGACTCGTCGTTTAGTAAGACTATGCGTTATGGTTATGTAGAAACACATAATACAGAAAATGAAGGATAAATGTTAAGGAAGGGATAAAATTGAAGGAATTATATGATTTTCGTGCATTTCTAGTACTTCTGGTGGCTATTTATGTATATTCAAGTCCTAAATCAACCATCGGAAATACTGAACATTCCCCTTTAAAGAATGTGTCAGTCCTTTCTATGGCCCTACTTATTATTATCAGTATGTTTTACTCTCATTGTATCTATATATTTACAGGAATGGATGATATATTACCTAATACAAGACCTTATATTCCACAGTTATTTAAAGTAAGTAGTCATATTAGTTTATGATCAGCCCTTATCATATAGATAATAAAGAAGACTTTTGTTAGTTAGTTATAATTCCTGGGGTTACTATACTTGGTTTCAACTTATTTGATGACAGCTGGAACAATAAATTAATGGATTTATTTAGAGAGATATTTTTAGATTTAATGATACATGGCATTACGGGCCTCCCTTTGCTGTACCTGTGGCTTATCAACAAAAAGATTTTATTTAACCCTTTCAACCCTGAAAGCTGGTATACTGCACAATCTTATGATGTATATACAACGTTAACATAATACACTTTAAGAAATATTGCTGGGAATTCAGGGTATATGACATTTTAGCAAAAATAACGTCAGGGGTTCAAAAAATTTAAAAAATGTTGCATTTCCTTCTAGTTGTGACAATTTCCCAGGAACGAGGAATGAATAATACTAGGGCTGGGTCTAATAATTGAAATAATCGATTATCGACGCTACAAATTATTTAATTAGATTATCAATTATCAAATTTATTAATCGATTAAAATTCATAGTCAAATTTTCTTTTAATATTATCTGCTACACGCTTATCAGAGAAGTCACGACCCAATTTAACATGATGATCATACAAAATTCTGGACATTACTTCAGTTTTATTTGTCTTCAATACTGGATATTGATAAATAACAAACATTCAGGTACAAAAACGTACACGAACATAATATGAAGATTAGAAGATTTCCCAATTAAAATATTTTGATTATTAATCGATTATTTATTGGTAACCTGCCTTCGATAATCGATCTCATTTGTCTGTTTTATTACAGAAAGTGACATTTTTAGTCGGTGATCCAATGGATTTTTCAGAAGATATTGTTAAATTAAAGTCACTCAATAAATCACCTGTAAGTTTTATACAATAAATGTATGATTTCACCAAATACAGTATATCTTGTTATCCCCTTGTTCTTCTTTTTATCCCATTAAAGATGGGTTTTCCAATTTTTATTGCTACTTTAAGCAAACTGTTATATTAATGCCAATGATATGTGATACAAACAGGTATTTTCTCCATAGAACACCTCCACTTTCTATTAAGTATAAATAGCATTTTATATTTTAAATGAAAAAAAGGAACCCATCTTTAAATTTTACATCTGAAGGCAAAAGAGCACAGCATAAAAAATTTGGGAATCTCAATACATGTAACTATAAACTGTTGAGATCTCCAATGTGTAAGAGCATATTAAAAGGAGTAGTAGTGTAGACATTTTTTATTTGTATATGAAAGCGAAAAAACAAAAAAAACAATTCAGAATCCAATCTTCTGAACTTTGTTGAAACTTGTTGATTTATTTTAATTTTTAATATGAATTAGACTGAATTGTTGTTAATTTATATTTCAGACAGAAATACGGAAACATATTACTGATAAGATACAAGAAGTTTTGTTTTCTTTACGTGAGCAAGCTGAGGCCTTACACCAGAAGTAAATTTCTTAATGGAAACGGTGCTGAATCTGATGTAGCCTTAAACTCAGGATTTTTTGTACTGTGAAACTATATTTTTGATATTCAATTAAAGGAATACTACCTCTTAGAATGAACAAAAAATCTAAATTTTCAAACTTGATCAATAGGAGTAGCCTATATATTCATCAGGGGACCTACCTGGTGGCATAACTATACAACAGATTACCTAAATAATCTGATAAATCCAGAAAACTATGTTTATATACAATATTTGAAAAACACTTACTTAAATTTTAAGCGTTTTTTCTGTTATAGCCTGTAATTGTATGGAAAATTTCATAGTTTCATGGGTTTATTTGATTATCAGGACACCGTTGATGAATATATACTCTTATTGACTAAGTTTGAAAACTTTTTTCTTTGTTCATTCTAAGAGGTGGTATGGCGTTAAGATATTTTCATGTGTGGTGAGGAATTTTTAAATGCTGTGAAAGATGGTGATTAGTCTATCATTGTTGCTGCAGTCTATTGTACAGTCATTAAACATTTTTTTAATTCATGGTAGTTATTTTTTTTAAATTGAAAGTCGATCAGTGACGTTCAATTTATAAACTCCCCTGAAAAATCATACTACTTCTCTGACTAAAGAATATCTTAAAATTAAAAAAATAAATCAAATTGTTTCCCAAAATTCAAAAGTCTTTCATTGAGTTAATTAAAATAAAAACATAGATCACTTGGCTACTAGGGTCAACCCCACTATCACCTAATGTTGACTCGGCGCTTGCTCAAATACAGGGCTTCCACATATGAAATGACAGTGTACGTCGTTGCGTGTCTTCTTATAAAAATTTGGTGCAGAGGGGTTAAATGAGCCAGAACTCACAAATGGTCCAAAGAGGTTAAAAGTCTGGTCAAACTCAATTGAATTAGGATTAGCTAAGCACAGCCTTATTAAATGTGATAAAATTATTTTGTTGTCAGGAAATGATAGTGAAGACAGTACTTGACTTTAGACCCTTGCGCCGATTTTTTTTTTTACGCCCACATGAAATGTGGAGCGTATATTGCCGTCACCCATGTCCGTCCGTCCACAATTGCTTGTTAACACTCTACAAGTCACAATTCTATTGATTTTTACGAAACTTGCTGAAATTGTTTATTATCACCCAAGGATGAACCCTATATATAATCAAAAGAATCAAAAAATATTTGATATGAATTATTGTCCTTCTTCCAAATACGTTCATCTTTTAGCTAAAAGAAACACTCCACAAGTCTAAACTTGATTAATGAGTTCTGAATGAAATGTATGTTTATGACTACAGGTTGAATATTTCATGGTTGTTATGGTTGCTGTTTTTTGCCAAATGTACTTTTTCAAACAAAGTTGCCAGTTGGCGTATATTACCTTGCCTGGCAAGCTATCTTAATCTTTAAAATTAAATCTTTTATCAGAGATTGAATACATAAAGAGAAGATTTGGAAACTTTTTCTTGATGCCCTTTAAATCACTTTATTGATACTGAAGCAATTTAATCCTATGTTTATTACCAATTTGATCTTTGACCAAACTAAAACTAGATCAAAAATCAAAACCCAAGGAGAAGAAAGTTTAAAACAAATTTTTATATGATAGTACACCTTTAACGTACTAAATTTTTTAGTGTTGTAGCTCAATACTAATTGTAAACAATGGGATCTAGTCTTGATTACAAATTTGATCCTTGATAAAAGATTAAAACTATGACCAAGGGATGAAAAGTGTTCACTCTATTGTCAGTCTTTTGTTTTAAAACTGTGGATATGGAGACTGAGATATTTTACCCCTAGCTTGTGTGTGAGTAGAATTCAGGGGTTATAGTCAGGTTGACAACAACAGTATACAGCCTCATTCAGTCAGCAGATGTCCCAGGGTTCACTTCTTGTTGCTATGAAAGCAGGAAAAAACATTTGATGAAGAACTGAAGACTAATTTATTTAAAGTTGGAGAAAAAGATAAGTATTCAGCTACCTTAGTTTTATTTAAGGGTGGATCTTTTATTGGACCTGTGCCTCAATTTGAAAATTTGGTCTGATGCAAGACTGTTTTTGTAAAAAATTAATTTAGTTTAATTGTTCATAGTTTATTTAATTAAAAATGTACCTCAGTTTGAAGTCATTAATATGATTTGTAAATCAACACCTAATAATCTTGTCAGACATAACTGGAAAGTATTCAAGTATATATCAATAGCCCTGAATATGAGCTGAAGTTGTAAAGAAAATTATTTTGAGCTTTGAGTTATTTTTAAATAACTGAAATTAGGGCTGGGTCAAATAATTGAAATAATCGGCATCAAAGCTACACATTTTTTATTGCTATTGATTATCAAATTTCATGATTGATTAAATTTCATAGTCAAATTTTCTTTAAATATTATTTTTAACAGTGTTAAACAATTATCAAACAAGTCACAACCCATTATATCATGATGATCATGCAAAACATTTACTTCAGTTGCATTTGTCTTCAATACCAGATATTGATAAATAACAAACATTCATTCAAACTTGCATTAACAGACGAAAATCATGAGATTTCTCAATTTAAATATTTCGATTATTAATTGGTAGTCTGCCTTCGATACCCATCCCAACTGAAAATATCTGCTATATTTTTATTTGTAGGTATGTATACAGTAGTTGGGTGTATGCCAGGGGTAACATGGTAGTTTTGAATATTGGTTGATGTTTAAACTGTTTTGTACCTCAAAAATTATTTGGTAAGTAAACTTCAATTTTAACTTTTTTTTTTGTATTCATATCAAAGTAAGGAATATTCCAAATACATAAAAAGTTGTTTTAGTTAAGATTGAGAATAAAGTAGACTGAATTAAGTTGTATGAGTTAAGATTGAGAATTAAGAATAGGAATTAAGGTGTATTAGGTTAGATTGAGAAAAAAGTAGACTGAATTAAGTTTGAGAATAAAGTAGACTGAATAAAGATTGAGAATAAAGTAGACTGAATTAAAAATAGGAAATAAGTTGTACAAGGTTAGATTGAGAATAAAGTAAACTGAATTAAGATTGAGAATAAAGAAGACTGAATTAAAATTGAAAATAAAGTAGACTGAATTAGATTGAGAATAAAGTAGACTGAATTAAAAATAGGAATTAAGGTTAAAAAGTAGGACTATTTCAGAATAGAAAATAGTAAGTAAAAATTTGAATCACCCATTGGCTATTTTCACTTCCTGATGAACCTAAGTAAAGTGTGAATGTGTTTTTATCTATCTGATACTTTCTCTCTATCCAATTGCTTGAAGAGAACAAAATGACTTCTTTAGGCTCTGAGGGAAGTCTGGCTAAATTTTCTCTTCCCAATTCAAGTCTTATTCCCCACTGTGGCTATAATCTGATGAGCTGTGTATCATATAACATGTAAAGAATGAATGTTTAAAGCTCATTAGATTTATAAAGGTTTATTTCATGTTGACGTTATTTAGTCACTAAACATGAAGTCAACTTCAAGTATGAGTATATTTCTAAGTTCAACAGGGGCTTTGTTTATGAATACAACTTCTTTAGGATAAGGGGAGTTGTCAAAAACTAACTTTGGCTTTAACTGGACAGATTAAAGTCTTATATCTTAGGCTTTCTCCTTCTGCAGCAATGGCTATCAGATTGATGATGTTGTTTTTTACTAAATTGGATAGGGGCTTGCGTCGACGGCAACCTGTATGACCACTGAAGGCAAGCATGTGGTAGGTGTGGGGGCCACTATTACTGCAGGGCGGTTCTGAGTAGGTGTGATCATGAAGTCCTATGGTTGCAGATTAGATCTTCACAAAATCAAATAACATTCTATATTTTAAACCTTGCTTCAGGGGGATCAAAACTAGACTAGTGCCAGATATTTTCTAAATTATTCTCAGTTTTCATGTTTTCAGCTGACATGGTTCATTTAAATTGTGTACCTATTGACTCTTTGTGGGAAAAGGAATAATTTGGAGCAGAAAAGGTATAAAAATGTTTGAGATTTAGGTCATTGAGAAATTCTAATCAATATTTTGTAAATTTAGTCTGTTTTCAATGAAAACACATTGGCAATACATTGATAACAGCAAGTGTGTTAAAGTTTTACTGGTAAAAAATTCATTCAAGAAATTATGTACAATAATTCCTAATTGTAAATTTGACCCCATAATACCAGATATCCTGATTAGGCTTGCATATCTGAAGTCTTCCTCGGAAACTCCTTTGTGAGTGGAACACTTGAATCTGAGAATCTATTGGGTTTATGAACTATGAACTGTTGAACTTTTCAGTAATTGTGTGAATGTGATCTTATACTTACATCAAAATCTTTGTTTGAAGAGAGAAAATGACTTCTTTAGGCTATAAGGGAAGTCTGGCCAAATTTTCTCTTCCCAATTCAAGTCTTATTCTCTACATGACATTTTTATACGCCCACATGAAATGTGGAGCGTATATTGCCGTCACCCATGTCCGTCGGTCCGGCGGTCCGGCGGTCCGTCCGTCCGTCCGTCGGTCTGTCCGTCCGTCCACAATTGCTTGTTAACACTCTACAAGTCACAATTCTTTACGGATTTTGACAAAACTTGCTGTAATTGTTTATTATCACTCAAGGATGAACCCTATTGAAAATCAAAAGAATCGAAAAATATTTAATATGAATTATTGCCCTTGTTCTTTAAAACGCGTTCGATTTTTAGCTTGTTAACACTCTACAAGTCACAATTCTTAACGGATTTTGACGAAACTTACTGAAATTGTTTATTATCACCTAAGGATGAACCCTATTGAAAATCAAAAGAATCGAAAAATATTTGATATGAATTATTGCCCTTGTTCTTTAAAACGCGTTCGATTTTTAGCTTGTTAACACTCTACAAGTCACAATTCTTTACGGATTTTGATGAAACTTACTGAAATTGCTTATTATCACCAAAGGATGAACCCTATTGAAAATCAAAAGAATCGATAAATATTTAATATGAATTATTGCCCTTGTCCTTTAAAATGCGTTTGATTTTTAGCTTGTTAACACTCTACAAGTCACAATTCTTTACGGATTTTGACGAAACTTACTGAAATTGCTTATTATCACCCAAGGATGAACCCTATTGAAAATCAAAAGAATCGAAAAATATTTGATATGAATTATTGCCCTTGTTCTTTAAAACGCGTTCGATATTTAGCTCGTTAACACTCTACAAGTCACAATTCTTTACGGATTTTGATGAAACTTACTGAAATTGCTTATTATCACCCAAGGATGAACCCTATTGAAAATCAAAAGAGTCGAAAAATATTTAATATGAATTATTGCCCTTGTCCTTTAAAACGCGTTTGATTTTTAGCTTAACACTCTACAAGTCACAATTCTATACGGATTTTGACGAAACTGACTGAAATTGCTTATTATCACCCAAGGATGAACCCTATTGAAAATCGAAAGAATCGAAAAATATTTAATATGAATTTTTACCCTTGTTCTTTAAAACACGTTTGATTTTTAGCTTGTAAATACTCTAGAAGGCACAATATTTTTTTTATGAGATTTTAATGAAACCTATTGAAATAGTTTATTATTACACGATAAATCTATCGAAAATCAAAAAATATTTGATATGACTTATTGATCTTCTTGTTCCAAAGAGGTTTTAGTTTTTAGCTCATAAACAGAGAAGGATTTTGACTAAACTTAATGAATGTTTAAACCCTTGATGAAATCGAGAAAAAAAGTGTTTGGACTTTGGACGACACTTAATTTAAGTTCTGAATGAAATGTAGACCTCTGACTACAGGTTGAATATATGATAATTGCTGTTTTCTGCCAAATGTTATTTTTCAAACAAAGCTGCCAGTGGGCGTATATTACCTTGCCTGGCAAGCTATCTTTTAAATATATAATGTGAACTTAAATAACAATGTCGTTATTGTGCGAAGCAGACTATGCTTACTCTTTTCGAAAGACCTGATGGTACTTTTCTTTTGAAGGATCCACTATTGCTCTCGATTTTGGCATTCTGTGAAAGAGTATTACGATTAACAGAATTATCTTACTTGTACAGATTTTTTATTGACAATTCATCTCATACTGATGACAACATATATTTCGGATACACAATTCTCAGAAGAACAGTTGTGGAAAAGGGTAGGGGGGATTTACTTTTGAAAACAAATTTATAACTTGTAGGACTTTAAAAAAATAATTTTCTTGAAAAAACCTTTATCTAAATTTTAGTGAAATAGTCTAATTTTGAATCAGATGTCAGCTTATTTCGTTATTTGAAGTTTTTGAAGAATTATATTTATCATTTTTTTTGGCAAAAGTATTTTGGAAATTTAGCTCATCAAATGATTCTTTCTTACGATGTCCAAAATCAAGTCAGGAATATTTTATTTGGTATCGTACTGAACTCTATGGTGTATATTTATCAGAAATTTATGTACTGCAACGTTTTATTTGTCATTGCCAGCATCACCATTAACACTTAACCTTACTCACCCTAACTTACCTTCTACTTAAATTTCTGATAAATATACACCATACAGGTCTCAAAATATTGATACGTTCAGATTTCCTATTCGTAAAATTTTAATACCACGTAACCTAATGAAAATAAATCGTATGAATAATGGTTCAAATAAATTATAGAAATTTGTAATAAAATTAAAAATCTTTATTTTTTCATATAATGGATAATTTGACACATCTGTAGACCAATTTTCAGTCAAAAAGTTTAAAAGAATAAAAAAAGAATATTTAAATTTCTGAAGATTTCATTTTTTCATTCAAATAGAAAATGAAAAACATGACTAAAAAAACTATTGTTTTGGCTTGCGACGTTGAATGAAAAAGAAAATCTACAAATTTCTGAAGATTTTGATTTTTTCGTTTCAGCTTTATTATAAGCTTAAAATGTTTGACTTTGTTTCGACTTGCGACGTAAAATGAAAAAGAAAATCTACAAATTTCTGAAGATTTTCATTTTTTCGTTCCAGCTTTATTATAAGCTCAAAATGTTTGACTTTGTTTTGGCTTGCGACGTAGAATGAAAAAGAAAATCTACAAATTTCTGAAGATTTTCATTTTTTGTTCCAGCTATATTATAAGCTCAAAATGTTTGACTTTGTTTTGGCTTGCGACGTAGAATGAAAAAGAAAATCTACAAATTTCTAAAGATTTTAATTTTTTCGTTTCAGCTTTATTATAGGCCTAAGCTCAAAATGTTTGATATTGTTTTGGCTTTGCGACATAGAATGAAAAAGAAAATCTACAAATTTCTGAAGATTTTCATTTTTTCGTTCCAGCTTTATTATAAGCTCAAAATGTTTGATATTGTTTTGGCTTTGCGACATAGAATGAAAAAGAAAATCTACAAATTTATGAAGATTTCATTTTTTCATATCAATATTGTTAAAAAAAACCCTAATGAGATGAATTGTAATCAATAAAAATCTGGAGTTTCTGTCGGTTGTCATTCGGGGAATAGTCAACATATATTGATAAGAATCTAACTGAATCTGTGACAACTTCAAAGGAAATGTATATGACCCTGTTTACTTTGATATTTGCTACGATTTTTTTTTAAATTTGATTACTTACTATAATTGCAGAAAGAATCAGAAATAAAATGAAGATACAAGTATAGGATTCAGAAGAAAAATGAAGTACATGTTTATCTTCAATCAAGTACCTTGCTGTGATTTGATGAAAACAATGATGAAAGTGGTGTGATACAGCCTATCTGATTATAGCTCATTTTTTTTTTGGTATTTCTGATGGTCTTCCATATGTACCATCCTTGATAGGAGACTGGTATATTAATGTACTGGCGTCAGTTGGGATATTGGTATTTAAAATGACATTGAGAACTGAAATTGAGTTGGCTTTAAAGATAACAAACCAGAGATAATTTTAAATGTACATTGAAATAAAATATTTTGTCTTGGTCTTGTTTATTTACTCTAATAACCTTGAACAGATGGTCATGTTCAAAGTAACATGTTTAGTTACATATCATGTCACTGGTACAATGTACTAGTATGCTCAGCTCTGGTGATGATTTATGATTAAGAATGATGCCTTGGGGTTAACCCTAATGGTAACTCGTTTTTGAAAAGCAAACTAGGGTTAGCTCAGGAGAGGCACAAATATTGCTCAAATATAGGACTTCTGCATATGAACAAAAGAGTATTTCGTTGCGCATCTGCCCAACACAATTTGGTGCAGAAAAAAATTCTTCTGGGTGGTTTACTAGGCCAAATTGAATTTACTCGTCTCTCGCTAATGAGAGGGAGTAAAGTTTGTTGGTTAAAAGTAAATTAGGGTTAGCTATGCACAGCCTCATCCAATGTTGATAAAATTATTTTTCTTTCACTAAATGATAAAAAAGACAGTGCCTGATTTGAAAAAGAAAAGCCAATACTAGTATATTAACTGGGAGTCGAACCCGGGACCTCAAAGTTGGCAAAAGAGTACGGAGACCACTCGGCTACCGAGACTAGAATTAACTTAGCTTGGTGTTAACACCAGGAGTAACTCGTTTTTGAAAAGCAAACTAGGGTTAGCTCAGGAGAGGCATACAGATTGCTCCAATCCTCCGTAGATGCAGCCAATGTACCCCACCCACTATTAACTCCGCTCGCAATATCAATATATTCTGTCGGTTCATTTTTACCATTGCACCCCCAGTTTCGAAAACCTGACTACGCCACTGGATGCAGTTCAATATGTCTCACCTCTGTCAACCAGAGTTACGTAATGTATGATTTGTTCAAATTTCTGACAGTAAGTCTTTGACGAAGAAGATAAAAATATCTTTTTAAATAATGCATATATTATCATATTTCTAACAAATACCTATTCCGTTTTCTGATCTGAATCGAAACCACATTCATGTAATATATCATTTAATACTTCAATATTTGAACGGAGTAGCTTCAAATAGACTTCTGCATCAGCGTATACCTAAAAAATACAAGAAAACTGACTGATATCTCACAATAGGTGATAAGAAAATGTAATATTTACCCCCGCCCCTCCCATCTTTGTTAATTACTATTAATATTCCTAAATTTATTTAGGGTTTCCATTACTTCGATGTTTCATGCATTTATTTATATTTATAAAACAAAACATAAAAATAGCAAGCCATAATAATACGCCCAAGAGATCGAAAGATTCAGAGAGTGACATTTTCATATTGCAAATGTAAATAAATATTGTTTATACAAACAAAAAAATTTCATATTGCAAGTATTTTTTACAGCTGTTTACTTTATGTTGATAAAATAAAACATGTCAAGTATCATTTAAGATATCTTCTACATATTCCTTGATTAAAAAAATCATTAAACGTTTTTGAACAAATAGTATCAGTGAAATATAAACAATAAAGGCAATAAACCATGTATCAAATATTTTTCAATTTTTTTTTATTTTCAATAGGCTTCATCTTTGGGTGATTACGAACTCTCATCAAAAAAAGTTTCATCAAAAAATCAAAACGAGTTTAAAATTGAGAAAACGCCTTTTCAAGTACAAGTGCAATAATTCATAAATTTTTTTTTTTTATTTTGCTGATTTTTCATACTTGGGTGATTATGAACACTCACACCCTCCCTCTATTTCATGTGGGCGCATAAAAACAAGGACAGTAAACCATTAGATATTTCTTAATTTGTCTGATTTCCAATAGAGTTTATCGAAGGGTGATTACGAACACTCACACCGAGTTTGGGAGTTTCATCAAAATTCATCAAGAAACTAGTTTTCTGTCGTATTTTCAAAATCAAGGGCATTAACCCATGAAACATTTGTTGATTTGTTTGAGTGTTTCACTCACATCGAGTTTTGTCTAAATACATCAAGAAATCAGCTCCCTAATGTGTCCGCAACTTGGAGAGTGTGAAGGGCTAAACAATTTACGCGTTTTAAAACACGGGCAATAACTCATATAAAATATTTTTTGAATTTTCGGGTTTTCAGTTGTGTTGATCCCAAGATAATTTTAACACTCACACCAAGTTTCATCAAAATCCATCAAGAAACCAACCCTCTATTTTCAGTTGTGTTTATCCCAAGATAATGTTAACACTCACACCAAGTTTCATCAAAATCCATCAAGAAACCGACCCTCTATCGTATCCACAACATATTTTCAAAAACAAGGGCTATAGCCCATTAAAAAATATTTTTCGATTCGTCTGATTTTCAATAGGGTTCATATAAATACTAAGTTCAATAACAAAATATATATTTACCAGATTGTCGTCTACAGACTTGTCCTCTTTTAACTTGATGATAAACTTAGATTTATAAGGCAATAACTTTACAACAACCTAAAACATTAAGATATAGGTATGTGTCCCTCATACAAACTAAAATAATTATAGAGAGTGTTTAAACTTCTTTAAAAATTTGTTATTCCATCGGCTTGTAAAATATTAAATTCAAACTTCAGTTGAAGGGACAGTACAACATTTAGACATGCAGTTATCTCCCTTCAACTGGCAAATTGGGTTCTGACATCAATCGGCCAAAAATAGGGATCTAGATCTGCCCCTGATAGCTGTCTAAAGATGTCAAACCACCTCATTACCCCCATTTCCACAAACCACCCCCTCCCCCCCCCACACACACACCCACTAGAATAATTAACAACATGGTATGAAAAATTACTCTGGTCACCAAGAGCACACAATTTCTACTTACATAAAATATTTGTTGAACCATAAAACCATGATAAGGTTGTAAAACTTGTTCATATGCTGATGTTAAAGGTGGACCTACAGAATCCTCTTCTTTTCCTCTATTTTCAATCATATTCTCAAAAAAAGTACATAGTAAATCTATTCCTCTGGAAAATACAGGACAAATCTTTCAGTCACCGAAATCTGCCCCTGGTCGTTACGTGAAATTGCTGGAAACATAGACGCCTGATTGGAAATAGTAGTGGTATTGGCTTTATACGACTGGATAGATCAATCAGTGGGCAATAAGAAAAACTTCCTGAATCTTATCAAATAGAGAATAGATGTCACAAAACGCGTTAGTTTTATTGGAATTGCAAGAACCACAAACTTCGTAATGGAAATTTGAATGGCGCAAATTGATGCTATCAGTGCTCCCGATACACACACAAAGTTTAGAAATACACTTTAAAATATGGAAAAAGAACACCAAAATTACCTTTTTAGCCAAAGTGCTCCCGACTGTGCCAGATCACTGTCCTGTTTGGTTGCTTCATCTTGTAACATAGCATTTATGCTGACATATAACTCTGGATTCATCGAATGCTTCATTTCTAATTTCTAGAATTACCAATTAAAACAAATACCGAGAAACAAACCAATCGTCACATTGCAAATTGCATAGCCGTAGGGGCCCACGACTTAACAGGGGGGCAAACCGACTTATTGCCCGAATTTTATTGATATTTTGCCCGATTTGGGGGATTTTTTGCCCCTCTGCCCGCATGTCTCCTACGGCTATGGCAAATTGTATACGAAATTAAAAGTTTTTGATTGAGTTTTTGTGAAATTACAGAAAATGAAATGAAAAAAAGTTAAATATTTAATTTTTACTACACATGTGAATAATGAAGATCAGATGCAAAATACCGCACAGTGTGCAATCAGGGAAACTTAGCAGCATTAGACTAATTTCACAACTGTCGAAATTTCTTTCATGTACACATAGGAATTACATTACTCTTTCGAATACCTTTCAGTAAGTTCCTGTACCAAATAAAAATAGCAAATAAATAGATCAAAGTCAATTACTAAAAGATAGCTTGCCTGGCAAGATAACATACGCCCACTGGTAGTTTTGTTTGAAAAGAATATAATATGGCAGAAACCCAACCATCACAACCATGAAATATTCAACCATTGATCATACATTTCTTATAGAATGTTTACGAGCCCATCTAGAAGAACACAGGCATTATTATAAAGACTTTTCGGACCTTATTGTTTATAGCTTCATTCATATTAAATATTTTCCGATCTCTATGACTTTCAATAGGGTTCATTATCCTTGTGTGAAAGTGATCAATTTCAGCAAGTTTCGTAAAAATCTGTCAAGAATTATTGTGCCCTGTTGAGTGAGAACTAAAAATATGTCGTGTTTTGAAGAACAAAGGCAATAATTCATATTGAATATTTTTCGTATTTTTTGATTTTCAATAAGGTTTATCCTTGGGTGATATTCATCAATTTCAACGAGTTTCGTCAAATCTGTCAAGAATTGTGCCCTGTAGAGTGTTGACCGACGGACCGACGGACATGGGTGACGACACTATACGCTCCACATTTCATATGGTCGGGTTAAAATAGAATGACAAAAATTTCCTACCTTGATGTTGCTATGAAGATCATTTTTCACAAAAAGAAATGCACTGCCAAGGAAATCTATAAAATAAATTTCTCAGTATGAAAATGTACTTTATTAATCACTTCATTACTAATAGAAAAATTGTTAAAATGGCATTTCATTTTATGAAATATTTGCCCGTGTTCACATGCTTATTGACTTTACCACCTTTTACCAGTGCCTCGACTAACACTGTGACTAGGCGGCAGCGCTGCCGCGCAGTGGCGGTATTCTGCCGCCCAGTGAACACAAAAGTCAGTCTCGGTCGGCAGTCCTATATTGTTAAAATATGGCTAAAAATCGAAATTCTTTAAAGTAAAATATAACTAATATAACGTAACAGAAATAAGAATATTATGTTGTTTTCAACAACAGTATGATGTCTGTTTCACTGATTGCATTTCCGGCGATCTAATTTTCAACTTCGCCTGTTCAATTAACTGCCGCCCAGTAACAATTCATTAGACGAGGCACTGGTATGGCCTGATGAAGATTCCATGTCTGAAACGTGGATGTACTATTTGATGTCTGTTTCACTGATTGTATTTCCGGGGATCTAGTGTTCAACTTAGCCTGTTCAATTAACTGCCGCCCAGTAACAATTCCTTAGACGAGGCACTGCCTTTTACAATGGACATTACTTCAACTCAGTGATTCAAATATTAAGTTTTTCAATAGCTATTTTTTTTTTGAATAACAGATTATGATTAGCATTATTAGCTCTGCCAATTACACACAATCTAAAACTGAAATAAAATCTATCAAACACACACAATCTAAAACTGAAATAAGCTCTATCAAACACACAATCTAAAACTGAAATAAGCTCTATCAAACACACACAATCTAAAACTGAAGTGAGCTCTGCCAGACACACACAATCTGAAACTAGAATACGTTCTGCCAGTTACACACAATCTAAAACAGGAATGAGCTCTGCCAGACACACACAATCTGAAACTAGAATACGTTCTGCCAGTTACACACTATCTAAAACAGGAATGAGCTCTACCAGTAACACACATTCTACATTCTAGTTACATCAGTTACACACAATATACAACTGGAATAAGCTCTACCAGTTACACACAATCTAAAGCTGAAATGAGCTCTACTAGTAACACACATTTTACATTCTAGTTACATCAGTTACAAACAATATACAACTGGAATGAGCTCTACCAGTTACACACAATCTAAAACTGAAATGAGCTCTACTAGTAACACACATTCTACATTCTAGTTACATCAGTTACACACGATATACAACTGGAATAAGCTCTGCCAGTTACACACAATCTAAAACTGAAATGAGCTCTACTAGTAAAACACATTCTACATTCTAGTTACATCAGTTACACACAATATACAACTGGAATAAGCTCTACCAGTTACACACAATCTAAAATTGAAATGAGCTCTACTAGTAAAACACATTCTACATTCTAGTTACATCAGTTACACACGATATACAACTGGAATAAGCTCTACCAGTTACACACAATCTAAAACTGAAATGAGCTCTACTAGTAAAACACATTCTACATTCTAGTTACATCAGTTACACACGATATACAACTGGAATAAGCTCTACCAGTTACACACAATCTAAAATTGAAATGAGCTCTACTAGTAAAACACATTCTACATTCTAGTTACATCAGTTACACACAATATACAACTGGAATAAGCTCTACCAGTTACACACAATCTAAAATTGAAATGAGCTCTACTAGTAACACACATTTTACATTCTAGTTACATCAGTTACACACGATATACAACTGGAATAAGCTCTGCCAGTTACACACAATCTAAAACTGAAATGAGCTCTACTAGTAAAACACATTCTACATTCTAGTTACATCAGTTACACACAATATACAACTGGAATAAGCTCTACAGTTACACATAATCTAAAACTGAAATGAGCTCTACTAGTAACACACATTCTACATTCAGTTACACACAATTTTAAACAGGAATGAGCTCTACCACTTACAGAATTTACACACAATTCCCGTGACTGTGAACCTGTTATCATCAATCGTTGGCTACCTATCTAAATCATTTGGTTGATAGTATAAAATGTAGATATGAAGGCACATGCTATAAAATTGCAATAAAAGTAGAACAAATGAGCCCAATTGTTCTTAATTTACCCTTTTCCGACACAATAAAAAAAAACGTGATGGGGGGAAATTCGAACGCATTTAATTACGAAATACAGCTGCAAAATTAAAATTTGACGTTATACCCTACTCGAAAATCGAACAAGCACGATTCACGCTATGCTACACTATACTCTACTATACGCAGATTTACTTCGTTTTCGATAAGTGTCCTCTTATGTGACCTGGTATTATAAAATTACCTTGTTCGATTTCAGGTATACGCCTGTTGTGCAAAACGTGCACCGTATACCCTAAAAGTATACTGAAATTATTTGAAGTAAGTGAATTCAGCCTTATTTATGTCAAAATGCTCACCAAATAAAGGCAAGATTTGATTTGAAGCTTCTAAAAATGGTGCTGTTGGTATAACCTTGTCATCAGCTATTTCTGGAAACAAACATCCTTCTCTTGAGAAGAAAGTCTTGGCGCTAGTTTCTGTTGCAGACATTGGATAATTAAAGGC
Organism: Lottia scabra; assembly: GCA_029955415.1. NCBI lineage: Eukaryota > Metazoa > Mollusca > Gastropoda > Lottiidae > Lottia > Lottia scabra. The sequence goes on along the minus strand of JARJEI010000003.1, from coordinate 8,418,030 downwards.
CTTCAGCAGATGTTGTTCTTAAAATTTGTTTATCAAGATCTACCTAAGAACTAAACGTTTAGACTATGCTAATACTTTCTCAAAGTCTGAAAAGTATAAAGAAATAATTTAAATTGTCACTGTAAACAAATTGATGATAATTCCGCTGCCATTAGATATATCATTTTTTGAAAGTTGAAAAAAAACGTGCTTTATCGCAATACGTATCGTATCGTGGCATGACTTGCAATATCTAGCACTACATCTAATGCTACTTTTAAAGATTGGCCAATGAGAGTATATTTTCATCAACGGTGTCAAAGTTATACAAACATAATGCAATAACTCCATAATTTTCCATAAAATTTCAGTTTCTTATTTAAAAAGACTTAAAAAATTATTTTTTTTAAATTTTGTTGCCGAATGTTTTTAAGAACACATATTTTTCTATACATACTGACAACATTTTGGCCAACATGTTGCCTAAAAATGCCATGTTGTCGAAAATGTTGTCAGTGTGTACAGTTCGGAAACATTCGGCAACATGTTGTCATCACCAATGAATGATAACAATTTGCGGAACATGTTGTCAAATTGTTGTCGTGTGTATACAGGAACTAATATTTCCAGATTTGTTGGCCAACATGTTCTCGAAAATGGCGTCAGTGTGTACTGCAGTACTTGACACTTCATGTGAAATCACTTGTTACACAAATAATTTATCAATCAAAAATCAATTATATTATAATATATATGAAACTCCATGATTTCAATTTTGTTTTCGTCTCACCGGTTTAAAATTTCTGTTTTTAAGTACTTATTATTAACGTTATTTCCTCTAAATTGATAATCCAAAACTTAGCAATTCACCATAAAATGACCAAAAATACACTCATACACGTATATGCAAATTTTGACACTATAAGATGTTAAATCATACTTTGTATGACACAATCAAAAAATCTTTTTCAGAGAATAAACTGATTGGTTGAATATTTTAATGAACTAAAACATCTGTTACTTAGACAATTTTATCAAAACATGCATCACACGAGAAATCATTATTGTTAGTTAACTATGCAGAACCTGATGATAGACAACTATTTTTTGGTGCACCATAAGGAGTTTAAAGTGGCACAGGCTTCATTTTCGTGGGTCGATTTTTCCAAGTCTCAGAAACGGGGACTTTTTTAGCTCAGTAATTTAGTACTGGTTATCACAACTCTCCATTGAAATTTGAGTCTTCAAATCCATGTGCATCCATAATTATTAGCATTTGAAAGTTATAATGCCCTACTACACATTAGCGATACTATGCAATATATAGGAAAGTCATCTATAGAAATAGAAGGAGAAATGTCTAATTTCAGATATATTTGAAGGAAATATGCTATTTACGTACATTTCTAGTGCTTCTGAAGGATACTTAAATATATTCAAGACCTAAATCAACCAATAAAAATGAAGACTGGTCCCCTTTAATTAGCCAATTATAAGCTAATGTATAGCTATTTCTGAAAATATTCATTGCCAATTTTTGTTTTATACAGAATACGATATTTTGAGAAATAAGCATATTATTACTTCATACAAAATATTAGATAATTATGGATAAACATTGATTCGAAAACAGAGCTTGGCTAAAAAAAAAACGTTTTTTCTGAGGCTAAGGTCAAATTGATTACATGGATTCCCCATGACTTTAATGTAATCTATTTTCACTTTAACTACAGTATCAGTCGCAGTGCGTTCTAGCGAACTTTTTTCATTTTTCGCTAGAACGCACTGCTTTGTTTTTCAAATGACTTTTTGCACTGCGTTCGATTGTCGTGCGCACTGCTTTGTTTTGCAAATGACTATTTTTTTTCTGTTTCTGGTCAAAGCGCCTAGCCAAAACTATACATGCTACACGTGATCTCGCGAGATTTTCCACGATAATCTACTGTTCGGTATTGTTTAAATGTAAAATGGCGCATTCTAGGCCAACCGATTGGTTTATTTTTCAAGCCATTTTGACCGGACTTTCTCTAATCTTTCTCTTTCGTCCACAAATATGATGTTTTCGGGCAAACAATCAACAAAATCGGGCAAAAAATCATTAAAATTCGGGATCAGCTGATAGACAGGCTCCTCATTGATATAAATTAATCTCCTTATAAAAAATACAGTTTAGTAAAAATGCAGAAACGTCGCGTTTATTTAAAGCTACAATATTTTTTTTTACCATCAGGAGTTGTCTATTGCTAGTAAATATTAAACAAATATAGTCTGAAATCAGACAAAATATACACAGTTATGTCCCTTGCCTGCTTTCTCTTCTGTCACAGTCTCTGGCACCATAGAAATATATACTTTAGAAGTCTAGGTCTTATCATCGTCTATTGAACTTCTGTTTCAATTTATGGTTGACCTAGTTTCTTCTTTTGGCGACAAGTTGACTCTAAGTAATACATTCGGCTCAACCTTCGTCAATTTTGTTCGAGACTATGTAATGACTCTGCCATGATAGGTGGCCATCTTGCCCGGTAAATGGCCAGGAAAAGACAATTCTTATTTGGGGATTGTTTTTGATTGGCTGTTTTTACCGCGGAAGAAGACGACACTCTCTGGAGAATGATTGTGATTGACTGAACTATAATATATTCCTCATGGCGACTACTTTAGGTTGTATTCGCAACTACGTTCTTGGGAACACGAGAACAGCCAACCCGAGTTGTCAGTTGCGAACGGCCAGGAACAATCAAGAACAAAACAAATTATCGTACTTTCACTTTCTTCTATTTTTTGGGGGAATTTTTCTGACGATGAGGAGAATCGGGAAATGTCAGTATGCAATAATCATCTCAAGAAATGAAATTTTCAATTCTGGCAAACAAATTATTCAATTCTATAGCTATAGATAAATAGAAATAGAAATAATGACAAAAATGTACACACGAATATGATTCATTGTTTATATTCGCCGCCATTTTGTATCACCGTTCTCCGCGTTCTCGTATACCACTCCCGGCGAAATGGGGAGTGACAAGAACGATTAACTCGTGTTTGTTCTTGCCGTTCGAAACTTCGTTCTTGCGTTCTATACAATCTCGAGTTCTCAAGAACGTAGTTGCGAATACAACCTTACAGTATACGTTAAGAATCCAGAATTAACTGCCAATATCCTCTGCCTTAATCCAGAGATAAAAAATAACTTGTTTCGAAACTGACGACATCATTTTAAAACACAGCAAAAATGAAGGTGTCTGTACATTTTATTGGTTGATTGGGTTTTGATAAGCCTTACAAAATCGACATAACCTAACGTTGTTATGAAACAAACATGCAGAGAATGGGTAAATTTGTTTTTGTTGATGCAATCGTTTGATTTTATTGTCTATATATGTCTAAGTTAATCGACTGTTACGTTGGAACAACATTCAAGGGCGTGGATTTGTCAAAAGTTTGGGGGTGGGGGGGGGGGACCAACCAGCATTGGCTGTAGAGTCCAAGTACGTCGCGAAGCGCCACAACCGCAAACCCAAACAAAAAGTCCTCGCCCCAGAGAAAAAAATGGAAAATGGTGTAAATTTAATGCATTCTGACAGATATTTCCGGATTTTGAGTTGATAATAGGGACTTCCTACTATGATTTTCATGTGATCGGTTTTGATTCTTCAAAAAATCTATTTCATTATCAAATTATGGGGGGACCAAAAAATTTCGTCCCCCCTTCTGAGTTCAAAGGGGGGTAGGGACACGTCCTCCAGTTCCCCAGTCCCCCCCCCCCTAATCCACGCTCTTGACTACATTGTAAGAATGATGTTTATTCTCGTAGCATATTGTGTTATCATTTTTCAATTTGAAATTCCTTTATATTTCCGAAAAGTTTAAACAGTTGATAATATTCAAACGATATGTAATATTTCATGGGTCTAATGGGACTATGCGTTATATAGAAAACACATAATATGCAGAAAATGGAGGATAAATGTTAAGGTAAGGATATAATTGAAGGAATAACATTATTTTCGTGCATTTCTAGTACTTCTGGATGCTATTTAGAAATATTCAAGTCAAGAATCAACCATCGGAAATACTGAACATTCTCCTTTAATATTTTCCAATTTGAAATTCCCTTAGATTTCCGAAAAGTTTAAACAGTTGATAATATTCAAACGATATGTAATATTTGATGGGTCTAATGGAATGTATGAAAGTATGGTATATATATTTGATGGGTGTAATAGGCCTAGGATCTATGATATTTTGTTGATTGGTATAGTAAATATTTGATGAGATTTGGTCAGGTAAAAGAGAGTAAAGTGGTGTGTTATGTCCGCATCATAAACCACTATATTATATTAATTAATAAATTATTAGGTATTATTAAATAAATTGATCTGTTTTGTCTTTATTGTGTAAAGGAGCAGCAGTGGCTCAGTGAAGGGCTTGTTTGCTATATCGCTACAGGAGAATATATGAAATGTTTCCTAAAAAAAAGTTTAATGGTATTATAGGATGAACAAATTTGAAAAAAGGCGGAGAGGACAGGGATTCATGCGACTCATTTAAAAAAATTCAGACGTCTTAATGGTGCAAGTTGTTGGCGTAAGTGTACCCGATACTAAATTTTGAAAACATATTTACAAGATATATCTCAACAGGAACAATAAATATAAGATGTGGACGTGGTAGTGGAAATAAAGCTATTGATCAAATATTTTTTATCTTTTGTCCGTTCAACAATATAAACGTACCATAATCTACCGTCCAATGGCAAAACCTATTAAGTCACTTTTTGGTCAAAATTGATAATTTTTTCATTTTTGGAGTGCCTTATCTATATACCAGAACAAAATCTGTACAAATCTGTCCTATAGACTTGATTACCAATGGTAAAACCTAGCAAGTCAGTCAATTTCTGGTATTTACGATGACAAAACCTAGTATTTTCCAAGTATCCATTCAGAAAACAATTCCAATTGTAAAACCTGGTAAGTCTTGATAAAAGGGTTTTCCTTTGCTCTCTCGAAATGAACAAAAAGGTGACTTTCTAGGCTTTGCCATTGGACGACAGAAATGCGTCAACTTGACCGAAACTTGCTATAAACCCAAATATCCATGAGAATCCCATCACCAAGGACAATTTGATATACATGACGCATCTTCAACTCCTTGCACCTGAGATCTTTCCAGACAACATTCCCATTGAGAGTGCTGGCATCTTGGGGAATTCTCATCATTTAAAAAAAAAAATTAAGGTTGATTTCCTTCTATGCTAAACCTTTCAAGAGAGAATTCCATTTGACAGCCCTGCTGTTAGGTTCAGGGGGTATTTTTCAAAAAGAAAAATTTGAAATTTAGGATTGATTTGCTTGTTGATTATTTGCAGGTTGAACAAATTATGCTCAATAGACAAAAACTATATTACTGAAGCTGAAAACTAAACATTTTCTCCTCTTCACCCCTATATTTGTAATTCACCCCCAAACCACCCTTCTTCAAACTTTCAACCCCTAACATTTCAATTTCACCCCTTGGGGTACATATGGACCCCGGTTGAGAAGCACTGACCTAAGCCAAACAGCTAATATTGCTCACAGTTCAAATTGACGAATATCATCAATAATCAGCGTTTAAAGGGATATGTTCGCCATCCGTTCGAATTTTGTGCAGTTCTGGTACTGTTGGGGGTAACAATTAACCCTAAAAAATGCTGAATAGCCCCCCCCCCCCTTTAAAAGTAAAAATACGACTCGTATTTTAGTGAAACTGTGCCTTATATACATATGTTTAGTTAGTAGTATATTACAACGGATTTCGCAATTTTGATGCAGGACAAATGAAACATAATAATGTTGTTATTTTGAAATTAACTAAACATATTTACATGTGAGATAACAACATCTCAGTGCTGGTGATATTGGTTGAAGATTAGGTAATGTAGAATCTTTTACTTGACTGAATGAAATTATAAACTTGCTGGAAAATGGTTATTGTTGATTCTTGACATGTTGTTCCATATAACGAAATATTAAACGTATATAATGTGCATAACATTGAATGAAAAAACAACTGTAGGTAAGCTCCACAACAAGGCTTTAGTGTGCAACACAACAGCTTTAATTGGAAGCTAAGCATTAATTTTTGAGCCCGAAGTTGAATCTTTGGCGGAGTAAATAAAATATGAACATATTCTGCACATGGCGACAATGTCTGCTTTTCCGAATGATGTTCACGAAATATCAAAACTCTATAAATGCATATAACTTTATTCATGTTATTTATAACCTTGTAGTTTAATTTTTTAATTATGCAATTTACATTGCAAATCGGAAGTTGATGTCAACGCGGCCGCCCCAGGAATCGCTGAAAGAATGAAATATTTAAAAATAGATGCTAGTTTGTGAAACTTATTTATGGAAGGGAATGGTAGTTGAAATGTATAATGTTATCAAACATGAATTGGTGAACAAAACATTAAAAAAAAATAAACAAAACTATTTATAACGATTAGCAGTGGCGTAGCAAGGTTTTTTGAAACTGGGGATGCAATGGTACAGATGAACCGACAGAATATATTGACATAGCTATTTGACACACTGCAGGAAGCTTTATTTTTGGATTTTTTATGTTGTTGCCTGCGGTCGGTTGGCTCAGCTTTACCGACGGCACTATTTTAACCGACAGATATCAATAATGGGGAGCGATTATTGAAAAGCAATGTATTAATGTGATCCGTGCTCTCACAATCCGGAATCTGTGTTGATATTGAGAAAGTTTAAGACTAATTGCATTATTGTCCACTTTAGAATTGATTACTATTATAACTAAAGAAAACTTACAGGAAGGAGATTGGACTGCATGCATCGCACTGAATCCACTTGGGTCAACTATCTCTTTGAGATTAGAAGACCCTACCTTCAGAGCAATTTGAGGTTTACAATTCAAGTGTTCACAAAGGGGGTCGCCTAGATCACCAAGATACTGTACAGTGATTGAGCCATCGTCGTTCAGCACAGAAACCTGAAATAATGTAAGAATTTAGCGAGCAGATTATTATTGATAATTATTTAATGGACACCATTCCAATGTAGATTTAACAAAATTTCACAACAAAACATATCTGTGGGTTTGAATAACTGTTGTTGTCGATCAGAACAGAATCATAAAAGCCATTATGTATAGGATAATGCATGGTTTCGCGGGCTTGGTTGTCATAATGCCCGCGGGTTCGGGAAAATATGAGGACCGAAGGCCCGAGGGCTTTACTGAGTCCAAGGGCATTATGACAACTAATCCCGATAGAAACCATGCATTATCCGACATATAAACCGATTCCTAGTTCAATAGTTGGTAAATATATTGAAAGATCAATCAATACATTCAATGAGAGAAAATGTTGTGTGAAAAAATGTTTCAGAATTTTGTAGAAATATTTAGTACATCTGATTTTACATTAAAAAATTCTAAAATATAGTATTGAAAGATATAAATCCCCGGAAAACAATTACGCTCTAAAAATCTGTTTTTTTAAATTTTTGAACCATTTTTTTTAAAAATAATATTCTTGTATAGTCAAACAGAGATATTTCGGCTCATCCGGGTACAGTCAAACATATACACAACTAGTCCATTACATGTTCAAGAGTGTTGCTGTAACTTACCAAACAAACAACCCTCTAAATAAGATACTTTTATATGTTTTGATGGTACCCGGATGAGCCGAAATATCTCTGTTTGACTATACGTTGTATCTGAAAGACCAGTGAAAAACATTAAAAGAAACGCGAGGGTATATATTGTTGTATCAACCTCACTTACACCAGTGCAAGCAAGGAACCTTATAATGATCACTGGGTAGTGAATTGATACTGTCTGATGGGTAGTGACTAGTTACGATTATTCACCTTGATTTGGAAACTTCATTATACAGTCTAATTAAAATCAGACCCTAATTTCGTTCGTTCGTTTTTTTAAAATCCGGTTTTTTAACCACTACATTAGGGTCTTAGTGAGAACTAGGCGCGATAACAAACGTTCACGTTAACTTTGACCTAACCTTAATGACCTTTGTTTTAACCAATCAGATCTCAATGACGTCATATGGAACAGCTAATAGAAAAACGTGTCTCTACCGAGTTCGGCACAGGATTTAAAAAAAAAACGAACGAACGAAATTAGGGTCTGATTTTAATTAGACTGCTTCATTATGATAGAATTAATATATACATACTTTCAATGGGCTTCCAGCGTAATAGAAGTAAATGAGGGCCATTTTTATATTGGTATACCAGACAGGTAAAGTATCTTTATTAAATAACACAATCAAACCACCCATTGCTGGTGCAGTGACTGTTGACCTTAAAATAGACATAAATTTTTTTTAAAAAGTAAGTGTTGCTTAAAGTGTAATAATGAACACAACACAAGCACACAAAATATAATATTATTATGTAATTAGAGCGATACAACCTCTTAGAATGAAGAAAAAAATTAAGTTCTCAAACTTGGTCAATAACAGTATATATTTATCAACAGTGTCCAAAGTATACAAACAGAATCAAATAAACCCATAAAACTATGTAATTTTCTATACAATTATAGATTATTATTGATATTGATAAATACCTTAATTTGGATTAAGGGATTTATTGATTTTTGTATTTAAACATAGTTTTCTTGATTTATAAAATCATTTAGGTAATCTGTTTTATAGTTATGCCACTAGGTTTGTCCCCTGATGAATATATACTCCTATTGACCAAGTTTGAAAATTGATTTCATTCTAAAAGGTAGTATCGCTTTATGTTTAGCCTTCTTGCTTACCCATTGATCACAAAATCACCAGTGAAATCGGCCGTAGATTCACGCTTGTAGTAGAAGCGGTAAACTTCATTGAATTCCAATTCTAATTGTTCCACATATTTTCTCCATCCTTCTGTAAGTAACAATTGATTATCAGATTAACATCAATATCATCTCGACCAACTGATGAAACGCAGGCCCCTAGCCAGGAATTTCCAAAGGGGGGGGGGGGGGGTTATATGGACTCAAAGCAATCAAACTCGACTTTAACAGTTCAATTCAAACAAAATGTCTACTTTAACAGTGCTTATTTGTTTTCAAGTGGGGGTTCGTACCCCCCCCCCCCCCCCCCCCCCCCCTGGCTACGGGTATGTAACGTGAATGGTAATCTTGCATGTCTTTAATTTTAGATATTGAAACATTTTCGAGAGTCGATTTGGGTCTTGAACATTATGTAAATTATAGCCTTATAAAAGTACCAAAATTGCACGAATGTAGCATTATTTCTTCAATTACACTCCTACCTTAAATGTCTGTATATTTGTTATCGATATTGTCAAGAAAAAATTATTAACACTATTATGGATTACATTAGCTTAAAAAATCGAGGTTCGGAGAGAAAAAATGAACTGGTAGAGTAGGAATATTTGCTACTACATGTACCACCAAGATCGGCACCCGCGGCCGCTACATCCAGACTCGCGTCAAGGCTTCAGCGCTGACCGCGGCGACCCTCCTACTCGTCTCAGCTTCGGTCAGTCTCTACCTATAGGAATAGGAATAGGAAGAGTGAAATTACTCGTTCGTATATTCGAGGAGATTGTATATAGTTTTAGACAAGTACTTCAGAAAACATGTTCAAGGCCCAAAAACAAACCCCAAAATACCCATCGTTCTCTTTTAAAGGGATATGTTCACTAGCCGTTTGACTAAAAATATTTTAGTCTCAGTTTCCGTCAAAATTTAAGCCCGTGTATCCATAAATATCAGAGTTTGAAATTTCAAAAGTACGACTCGTCGTTTAGTAAGACTATGACTTATATAGAAAACACATAATATACAGAAAATAAAAGATAACTGTTAAGGTACGGATAATATTGAAGGTATTGTGCGATTTTTGGGAAAATTCCGGTAAATCTAAAGGCTATTTACTATACATAAAGTCAAGGCCCAAATCGATCCCCAAAGATAGCTTGTCAGTCAAGGTAATATACGCCCACTGGTAGCTTTGATTTTAAACAAATATATTTGAAAGTTACAAGAAAAGTGATTAAGAACATTCACATCAAGTTTCATCAAAATCTGTCCAGTATTGTGCCTCCTATAGTGTTATTTAGCTAAAAATTGAACATGTTTTCAAGAACAAGGGCAATAATTCATAGTAAATATTTTTCGATTTTGCTGTTTTCAATAGGATTCATCCTTGGGCGGTAATAAAAATTACCAGCAAGTTTCGTCAAAATCCGTCAAGAATTGTGACCTGTAGAGTGTTTACGAGCCAAAAATCGAACCCAGGGCAATAATTTATATCAAATATTTTTCGATCTTGCTGATTTCCAATACAAACTAATGGCCGTGATAAGATAAGGTATTTTTCAATAACCAAAATTTGATTAATAAATAATAAAAATATTAAATGCATACTTCGATTGCACGATGATCCTAATGTTGGTTCAACTAACAATACCAATAGAACAAAACAGCAAGATCTCCACATCATGTTGAGGCTGAAAATCAGATAGTTAATAGTAGGTAGTTGTTGGTAGTGGTGGTAGTTGGTAGTTTAATTAATTTGAAGTCAAGTTTACATATTTATAGTATAAATCTTAACTAGAACAGTGCGACGGTACCGAGCAGTGCGTATACGGTTTCTTCTATGGATGAAAAGTGGTTTCAATCCATAGTACGAAATTTACTTACAGAAGGTAAAAAACGACATATAAATTGTTTATATTCGGGAGGAAAAAGTAGATTAACCAGCATATGTTTGGTGGTGAAAAGTCATTGTTTTTATTTATGTACATTTTTATACATCATAGGAAATAGAGAACTCTAAGAATGTCAAAGAATATTTACTAATTTCTTTCATATTATGCAAAATCATACACATGAAATATATATGACAACAGGTAAATTGTGTAGTACAGCTCGTATATTATCATTTAACCATGCGCTTCAAGCATAAAAATATGTATTAGACATGCAATTTTTAAACTTACAAGCAAATGACGTCAAAACCGGAAGTGATATCAAAATTTAAGAAATATTATTTTGTTTATTATCAAATTGTATATATACCTGTAAGTTTTCAGATCGATCAAAACAAAATTCAAAAAAATCACGCACAGTTACAATGGAAGTTGGCACAAAATTTTCAAACTAAGGGTAATTCTAATCAAAATATATTGTGTTAGATGACTTTTGAAAGAGCAGATCAAACATAGTTAACATGTCAATTATTTTTAGTCATAACGATATCTATCTATTAGTATCAGTTTTTTGACAACCATACGATTTTCGTGGAGAGGGTCAACCGGAAGTTAGAACTTTGACATCATGAAAACCGGAAGTGATGAAAAAAGTTTAACTGTGAAAATTTGTTCTCTAATGTGATCTGCTTGAGCACCAGAATTTTATATATAATTGGACGAATAGCACAGAAAATAGAAATTTTGGCCAAATGTAGCAAATTCGACTCAAAAAAAGTGTGCTATAAATTGTGACACTTTCCTAATTTGCCACGCAATTAAGTATCTCTTTAGTTTTTGCTAAAATTTAAAAGAAAAATGTGTCCCGGTTGGTACAAGATTTCTCAGCCATTTTTTATTGGAAAATTACGATCTTGGTCTTGATAGAAATCTTATTCAATAAGGTAGAAACGTACAGAGAGTTTTTTCGACAATTACAATTAGTTTGCCCTTGGAAAATGTTTGCCGTTCTTACTTGTAAATTTTCGTATTTTTTTTTAAAATCGCTCCGTTCGCTCAGCAATGTAATTGTTTACATTTATGACAATCTAATTAAAATTTTAAATTACATTTCGTTTCGGTTATTTAACCGAAACGAAATGTAATCTAATTTTAATTAGATTGTATTTATGCCGAATTTGATGTAGATTGATCCATTCACATTTTTATACGCCCACACGAAAGTTGGGGGTATATTGTAATCACCCTGTCGGTCCGTCGGTCTGTCGGTCCGTCGGTCCGTTGGTCCGTTCACATTTGGTTCGTGCTCACTCTACAGGCTACAATTCTTTACAGATTGTTTTGATTTGATTTTATGGGTCAATGTCATTATGAAGATGATCCCTATTGATTTCTGTGATGATCGGATAATTTTTCACCGAAATATCGTGTCCGACTTGACGTTTCACTCTATTAGCTATATTGTGCATCTCGTGCTCACTCTACAGGCTTCAATTATTTACAGATTCTTTTGATTTTGATTTTGTGGGTCGATGTCATTATGAAGATGATCCCTTTTGATTTTCGTGATGATCGGATAATTTTTCACCGAAATATCGTGTCCGACTTGACGTTTCACTCTATTAGCTATATTGTGAATCTCGTGCTCACTCTACAGGATTCAATTCTCTACAGATTCTTTTGATTTTGATTTTATGGCTCAATGTCATTATGAAGATAATCCCTATTGATTTTCGTGATGATCGGATAATTTTTCACCGAAATATCGTGTCCGACTTGACGTTTCACTCTATTATCTATATTGTGCATCTCGTGCTCACTCTACAGGCTTCAATTCTTTACAGATTCTTTTGATTTTGATTTTATGGGTCAATGTCATTATGAAGATGATCCCTATTGATTTCTGTGATGATCGGATAATTTTTCACCGAAATATCGTGTCCGACTTGACGTTTCATTCTATTAGCTATATTGTGCATCTCGTGCTCACTCTACAGCTTCAATTCTTTACAGATTCTTTTGATTTTGATTTTATGGGTCAATGTCATTATGAAGATGATCCCTATTGATTTCTGTGATGATCCGATAATTTTTATCGGACATATCTTGTCTAACTGTCTAACTATTTGCAAACTTTTTTTGACCTTTTTTTTTGGCTTAAAAACATAGAATAAGTATAAATTGTACTAATTTAACGGTACATTTGACGTGGACCATGTATGTTTTATAGTAAACGTTAATGGGTTAGACATTTTTGATGTCGTATTCTTCCCATTCTTTAAAAAAAAAAAAGACAAAGTAAAGGGGGGGGGGGGCGTACGCCCTCTACGCCCGAGGATCAGCCACTGCTAATTAGGGTCAAACCAAGACCGATTATAATAAAATTTAAAAATAGTGAAATAAAGAGAACTGTGGTGACTGAAAAGAAAAAATTCTATGACAAGAGGTTAATGATCTTTGATGACTTTACTCTTAAAAATCAAAGACTTAAAAATAAAGAAATTGTTGAGAATGCATGGTACTATAAATGGCACGTATATGCAAAGATGAGGGGTACAAAGGAAGTTAAATTCGACATTTTGGACGTAGATGTGGACGAGAAACAAAGAGCCGCACCAATAATGCATAATGATAATTTAAGAAGGTCATAATTAAAGCGGCACAGGCTTCATTTTCGTGGGTCGATTTTTCCAACTTTCAGAAACGGGGACTTTTTTAGCTCAGCAATTTAGTACTGGTTATCACAACTCACCATAGTCAGATAAAACCTGCCGTTGAGCGGGTCAAACTCACCATTGAAATTTGAGTCTTCAAATCCATGTGCATCCATAATTATTAGCATTTGAAAGTTATAATGCCCTACTACACATTAGCGATACTATGCAATATATAGAAAAGTCATCTATAGAAATAGAAGGAGAAATGTCTAATTTAAGATATATTTGAAGGAAATATGCAATTTTCGTACATTTCTAGTGCTTCTGAAGGATACTTAAATATATTCAAGACCCAAATCAACCAATAAAAATAAAGACTGGTCCCCTTTAAGGTTTCTTTTTTAGCTAGAAAATTAACAATAAATCAGTGTTTTGGTTCAAAGAGACCTTGAAAAAAAACCCAAACAAACTAACATACAATTGTATATGTTCTAGTGCCATACAAAGTAGCCTAAATCTTTAATTTTGTATTATGAAAGTGACTACTTTAAAAAGGCTTCACTGTTAATGTAACGGAAAGCTACACGTATATATTTCATGCAATATATAACATTACATGTTAATTTTGAAAAAAGGGTAGAAACAGTAATTAGAGCTCAGAACACCGGTATATAATTGGTGTCAAATTGGTTTCAAATTATCCGATCAAAAGTTAGATGGTACGAAGAGGGTGAAAAAAATACAAAATACTTCTTGAATCTTGAGAAAAATAACAATAAGATCACGACACTAAAAAATGGAAATGACACAACTGATTATAAAGTAATACAAAACGAAATATATACATTTTATAAACAGCTATATTCAAAAACTACTCAACATTGATAAATTTGAAAATAAATTCACCGATTACAGTTTAAACAAACTCGAGGATCTTGAAAATGATCTTTTAGAATATAAAATTGACTACTATGAATGTGAGAAGGCAATTAAGAGTTTCAAGAAAAATAAATCACCTGGAAATGATGGACTGACAATCGAGTTCTACGAAAAATTCTGGCCAGATATTTATCCGTTTTTTTTAAATTCGATAAATTACAGTTTTGAAACACACAAGCTATCTACAAGTCAAAGACAATCATTGATCAAAATAATTCCAAAAATGAATAAAGACAGGCACGATTTATCAAATTGGAGGCCAATAACTTTAATAAACGCTGATGTAAAAATAATAAGTAAAATTTTAGCGAGCCGTCTTAAACCGTACTTAACAAAACTCATAGGTCCAAATCAAACGGCTTTTGTCCCTGATAGACATATTCACGAAAACATTAGAGTAATAGACGATTGCATACAATTAGCTAAAAAAAGGCGTATTACAGGGTTCTTGATGGCTTTAGATTTTTCTAAGGCCTACGACAGTTTAAGTCATAAATTTATGCTACATACTTTAAAACCAAAACTAAAAAAAAATTTATCAGATGGATTCAAACTTTATATTCAGACATTACATGTAGTGTTTTTCATAACGGACTCACCACACCAAGTTTTAAAATAGAGAGAGGTGTAAGACAGGGAGATCCTATGTCAGGGAACTGAAATTCTTATCAATGCCATAAGATATGACACAGAAATCGATGGAATTAGATTTGGCACCGAAACGATTAAGATAATTGCCTTTGCTGATGATATTACAATCTTAACTAGGAATTTCAAAACTGCTCGACATCTTTTTGAAATTTTAAAGCTATTTAATCTTATATCAGGTTTAGAAATAAATATATCAAAATCAGAAGTATGGAACCTTAATAGTGACGAAAACGAATTAGAGATGAAACTAAAAACTCTCGGTTTAAGAATCTGTAACAAATCTATAAAAATATGTGGTGTAAACTTTGCAAATGACGAAACGATAATCAATGAATTAAATTTTGAAAATAGGATAAACGAAATATCTAATATCATTAATAAGTGGAATCACAGAAATTTGAGTCTTAGAGGAAAAATACAGATTATAAAAACATTTGCCATACCCAAGTTATTATACCCATCTTTAGTTTTTAAAATTCCAAACTATATTATTAAATCTCTTAATATGATTATTTATAAATTTCTTTGGAACGGAACTGACAAAATAAAAAGAATCAATTTATGTCAAAAATTCGACTTAGGGGGCTTGGGTATGATAGACTTTAAAGAAATGAACAAATGCAGAGCGATATTCTGGATTAAAAAAATAATCACAGCAACAGAGTCACCGTGGATCACTATTTATAATTTTATATTAAAACAATTTCAAGGTAATTTACTCCCCTTCTGTAATTATGATTCAAAATTAAATACATCAAACAGTTTCTATAATGAATTATTTAGTAATTGGCACGACATATATACAAAATATATTGACAGTTACGTTGAGATTAAAAATCAGATTATCTGGAATAACACGCATTTATTAATTAATAATTCTCATGTTTTTAATCACGATTTGTATTCTAAGGGATTAGTGTTTGTAAACGAAGTAGGTGCATACCAAACTGATCCAAAGAACTTCATTTTATTAAAAGCTTTAAAATCGATGACCAATTCAATAACTCCATCTACAGATTTGCAGATAGAAAACATTGATATTGGAAAACATTTATTAAATCAATTTAACACAATTTTAAAAGCTGCATATTCAAAGGATATAGATACAATAAAACCTAGAGATATTTATAATACACAAATTGAAGCAAAATACAAAAAACCGAAAGTATTTAGGAAATGGGAAAATTGTCTAGAACGCGAAATTAATGATGAAGAAACTAAAAATATGTTCAAACTTATAAAAAAATCCTGTAATAATATTAAATACCAATGTTTTCAATATAAATATGTTTATGATATTATATTCACAAACACAAAATTATTAAAAATATCTAGAAAAGAGAGTTCTTTATGCACTTTCTGTGCTTCACATGTTGAAAGTATTGATCACCTGTTTATATCTTGTTTTTATACTCAAAAGATTTGGAGCTCAGCTTTATCTCACCTGAGCACGTACAATATTGAATTTTATCCTAAAAATTTTGAAATCCATCTTGGTGTTTTTAAAGAAATTAACGAAAGCAAAAATATTCTAATTAATTTGACAATAATTTTAACAAAATATTTTATATATAAATGTAAATTAAAGGAGGTAATACCAAATTGTATTGAATACATCAGATTCTTGAAAAACATTATTGAAATCGAATTACGAACAAAGGTTTAAACTCTCTCAGCATCCAAAAAACTCTCTTCTCCAAATAGTGACATGAATAACCAATATATTCCAAATGTTATTACTAAATTTATATATATTGTTGTACTTTTTTAACTTCCCATGTTGTTTTTCTCCACTTCTATAGGGTTTCTTTCTTAGCAATGTTATTAGTGTATATTTAAAAGAAAATTCATATAGATTGATAAAGTAAATAACGTGGTTTATGTAAAAGTGTAAACACAACTAAATGAAGATGTACAAGGAATATAAGTATTATAAATAGTATCATTCTGTAATGTACTGTATATATGTAAATTGTATTTATATATTTGCAAATAAATAATTAAAAAAAAAAAAAAAAAAAAAAAAAAAAAAAAAATTGTTTTCAAAATCCAAATTTTGAAAAAATTCTTGGGACGTCACCATTTTTCATTTCTGCTAGGTTAATTATGACCCAAGCGGTGACTTCGTGGGAATGAACCATATAATTGATAAACAATCGGCTTGTACAATAGTGTAATTAGTAGTCAGAACTAGAAAATTAGCTAGAAGTATCCATCCATAAAATTGTCTTACTTATCTATAAAATTAGCGTTGTGTTCATACAGTCTATTACGAAGTAAATGAGTTTGAATTTGCTGATTCCGTTTCGCATTTGTTAAAATTAAAGAAGTTTGTTATATGTTAACGATCTTCAGGACCCACACCACAACATTTTATGCGGATGTAGTGCGTGCTATTTTAGAAATCCTCTTTCTTTCTCTCTTTTTTGGTTTTTGCATGACTATTTTTGACGAATGTTTGATCTAGATTTGGAATTTGATGTCTGAAATTGCATTTTATTCAAGATTAAGTGAGATTATGAGAGTTTAATAGGCGGAAGGGTAATTCTAAAAATAGTCGTTTTGTGAGTGGCCTTGGTCTCTTCGTGTTGATACCCGTTAGTGGTCTACTTTCAGTTTAACTGGTCAGGGCAGTAGGAACAGGGGGGAGGCGGGGGGGGGGGGGGGCTGTGTGGTTGGACTTTGGGGAGCTTTACCCCCCCCCCCCCAGATTTTAACCATGAAGCAAACATTAATACTACCTCATTTTTATCGTCTGTAAGATAACGTAAATGCTGCCCATGGAAAGGTCTCAGAGGCAAGGACATTAATCATAATTTTCAAAATTTTCTTAGGGTCGGCGTCTGATTGAATCCTCCCACAGATGCTACCGTCAGTCGCGCGCCATATAATCCTCAACGAGATAACTGCCAGGAAAAGTATCCAATGCAAGGAAATCAGTCTAATTAAAATCAGACCCTAATTTCGTTCATTCTTTTTTTTTAAATCCGGTATTTTAACCACTACATTAGGGTCTGAGAACCAGGCGCGATAGGAAACGTTCACGTTAACTTTGACCTTACCTTGATAAACATGACCTGATAAACTAGTCTACAGCACTTAGGATTCCTAGAATGCACCTATTGTTCGCGAACAAAATCCCAGCGCGGGAGAGGGCAAAGATCTGATTGGTTAAAACAAAGGTCATTAAGGTTAGGTCAAAGTTAACGTGAACGTTTCCTATCGCGTCTGGTTCTCAGACCCTAATGTAGTGGTTAAAAAAACCGGATTTAAAAAAAAAAACGAACGAACGAAATTAGGGTCTGATTTTAATTAGACTGCAAGGAAATCAACTTTAATTTTCAAAATTACAAATTACAATTTTCCAAACGAGGTGTGCGTTCTCAACGAGAATTCTGTTCAGAAAGGCATCAGATGCAAGGAAATCAACCCTAATTTTCAAAATTTGCCCCTAACAAACTTCTTCTTCAAAAAAGTGTAATCGATCTGCACGACGTCATGCTCATTTTGAAACAAAATGCGAATTTGTCCCATCTATTTATTATGGTCGACATTATCATATTTTTGTGAAATATCATAAACATATCAAAGTGAGCTTGGCATGAACTTTTGGTCTAATTCAGTTTGATAATTGTGTTAAATTGTTGTGTTTGGTGACAGCCGTAGTTTTAAAGGGGACCAGTCTTCATTTTTATTGGTTGATTTGGGTCTTGAATATACTTAAGTATCCTTCAGAGGCACTAGAAATGTACGAAAATTGCATATTTCCTTCAAATATATCTTATATTAGAAATTTCTCCTTCTATTTCTATAGATGACTTTTCTATATATTGCATAGTATCGCTAATGTGGAGTAGGGCATTATAACTTTCAAATGCTAATAATTATGGATGCACATGGATTTGAAGACTCAAATTTCAATGGTGAGTTGTGATAACCAGTACTAAATTGCTGAACTAAAAAAGTCCCCGTTTCTAAGACTTAGAAAAATCGACCCACGAAAATGAAGCCTGTGCCACTTTAAAGCAAATAGGCTTTACAATAGATCTTATTAGTCTAATCTTTTCCCATTTTCAACTTTCAAGGTATCTGTAACATACACAGTCTATTATAGCATACAACAGAGTCTATGTTTAATTGTTTCTACTAAAAGGACGAAACCATGAAATTGTTATTTCAGAAAATACCAGTCAACTCGTCCAAAGGTCAAATCGTCGACAGAAGTCCACTCGTCGACAGAATATGATCAGACACATTCGTTCTAATGAGTTACTAATCAAGGAAGGCAACGCAAAATGTGTTTTTAAATTATGTTATTGACTAAGAAAATTATATGATTTGAGTAAAAATGTCGATAAGTTGTCCTATGATTTGTCGACGACTTGGTCAAGTCTGACTAGACACCATTGAAAGCAGTGAAGACAATCACGACACCTACGGCACGTAGAAGACGGCAATCCAAATCGCTGCCGATTGGGCTATATAGGTATAAATATGGGCGAGGTAGATTATATGTATATGGGCGGATGCACGATTTAGAGACAGGGGTGTGTGTATGTTTCTCTGAAATATAACATGCTTCAACGGCACCACGAGTCGGCAAAAAAAAGAGGAGCTCGAGCCGGGGGAGCCCCCCCCCCCCTGAATCCGCCGCTGGTATATGTTGCAAATAGCGTGAGGTATCATATCCACGTATGGTGTTAATGTTGTATAATAATATTATACTCCTCAATTCATATCTTTTTTATTTTGAACTGACATGCATTCAAATTCCATTCAATTTTTCCTAATTGGTTCAAATTTTTCATTAGAATTTTAATTTTGATAAAAACAATTTAAAATTTTTTTAGTTGACAAACCTAAATACATGTAGCAAAAAAAATAGTAGATACTACATACAGGCATACAACTCAAAATGTACCCATCAATGATGTTTGTTTTTAAAACTGCCAACAGAGATGAAAAGAAATACCAGTTTTGAAAGGGACGACATGATTTGAAAATTTACTAAACAATTAAGACATAGGGGAGACCGGGGCTAGTTCGGCTATGGGGCATGTCCGTCATTCATTCATAACTCGCGCCACAATTTTATTTTAACCACTGCCGCCTGTCGGTAGAGTGACGTCATCGGACCAACTCCTAAAAGCTTAAAATGGCAGGTTGACGTTGATTAGCCTTGATTTTATCACGAGATTCTTTAATTTTGACCTGGTAAGTAAAAATTCTCGCCCTACCTTTATGTCTGATTACTTCAACTATAGCATTAGCACATCAATTGCTTTGTACGTGAAGTTTGATAAGATCATGCCTCTGTTTATCTTATTTTCATACTCTCAATTAGTTGACCCAGTCACATGATATCAGATGATTTGTGGAAAAGTTCGGATCGGGGCAAGTCCGGATATTTTAATGGGGGCAAGTTCGGTCAGTAACAGAACCGGTCACTAGCCGAACTTACCCCTATAGTAAAATATATGAATAATATTTATGTTATCAATAAAGCACAATGAAGCGTATTACAATGCCGCTGTTTGAAAGCCACGTCAACCAACAGCTTCTGATGATACCATAACGTTCCAATCTATATCAAACACAATATTTCAAGTTCTTACACAAACAGTGTACAGACACCCACGGCATGGTCAGTTACATCTGCCATAACTGTGACTCTGACAAAATAAAATGGATGATATTTGGTCTTGGTGCTATTGGTGTATTATTATTGCTTGAATACGTACAATTTTGATGGAATTAAGCCTCTTTTTCATTTCACTGCTGGATTTTTCCCCAGGTGACCGAACTTGCCCCAGGTAGTGGCCGATCTTACCCCGACCCGGGGCACGTTCGGTCACTTTGACCTTTCGACTTTTATGATATTTTTTTCATGGACCGCTGATAGTAGGCAAAAATGGTACAATGCGTATTGAGGGCGAATTAAAGGTTTTTCATTCTGGTTAATTTCGGGGAGATTTATTCATTAGTTTTCTATATAAAGCGTATATTCCAAAAAGTGGCCGTACTAGCCCCGGTCTCCCCTAATATGTATTTTTTTTTTAATTTTGACAATCTACACAGAATCCTTAATGACTTTAAAACTTAAAAAATGTTATATTTTTTTGCCATATCGAAATTCTTTGTAGTCAACACTTATTAGGTTGAGTTGTTTATTTCTAAACAATATTATGCGTTTAATGGGATATATGATATATGTTGATTGGTATAGTATATATATTTGATGGGTCTAATGGAATGTCTGCTTATGTTGTTTATAGGTATAGTATATAATTTATGGATGTGATGGAATCTTTGATATTTTGTTGATTGGTATAGTAAATATTTGATGAGATTTGGTCAGGTAGCAAGAGAGTAAAGTGGTGTGTTATGTCCGCATCATAAACCACTATATTATATTAATTAATAAATTATTAGGTATTATTCAATTGATCTGTTTTGTCTTTATTGTTTATTCGACTATACAAAAGAGACTGATTGAAACAAGTACACAAGCTCCCAAATCTCAGAGCCTCCTACCTGTAGGAAAATTTACAAAGAATTATCAGAGAAATACACTTGTCAACTTGTCAACTTGTCAATACACCCTCTATCAACGGCACTGTTATGTGATATATCGTTGAAATATCTATCTATTATTGATAACTATTAATAACATAGTGATATCCTATATTGATAGCCTTTAATATCATTTTGATGTTCTATAACATTAAAGATAAATAAATAAACAGTTATAATAATACATACTATTTATTACTGGGCCGACACTTGAATAGAAAAACAAAACTTACTGAACAATTCCCTTCAGACCCTTCCTAATCAATCTATATATCATAATAGAAATTATTTATAATTGTCCGAAAACTAGCTCCAGTTCTTTCTAAAAAGAAAATTGTGAGATGATGAATCAAACAATCATTCAAGATGCAAGGAAGAGACTTTTCGTTTGTTCCCAGAAGAACGCTATAACGCCTATAGTTTGTGTTTTAAAAAAAATATATTCTTAAGAAGCAATTTTAAGGTTAAAAACTCAAGGTCTGTTAAGAGAGTCTTTGAAGCCCTTGTACTGTACATGAGCTGTGAAACATTCACGGTGTAAGCTGGTGATTGAGATATGTTACTGCACATGAGATTAACGATACGAAAGTCATCACGTTTGTCATTAAGTCTTAGTCAAAAATCTTGATTGCTGTCAATTTCGAGTAGCATGTCCAAGTAGGAGTCTTATTAATTTCGGTAGTGTCTTAAATTTCCAACTCTCCTGGGTAGATTTTATAAAAAAAATCGCCAAAAGCGGGATTATTAAGTGAAATGTCATCTTTTTAACCGAAAGTGGAAGGAACACATCGACACGTTAGTAAGTAAGTAAGGACAGAGATCATGTTGTTGATAATAGTCCAGGTGGGACCCTTTAGCCTAAGAATCACTGGTATTTGGTGTATGTAGTGTATTGAGTACCAAGGCCGCCGCGAAATTAGTGGGGGACACGCTACCCTCTTGAAGTTGGAAGCGAGGGGACGGAGGGGTCTCAGTTCTCCACATAATTTGGTTGATAAGAAAGATTTCAAAGTTTTATATAAAAATCGAAAATTCCGCCTTCAGCATCAAATCCCGAAATATTGTTCAGAATGAATCAAATCGATGCAATTTTTTTTTGGGAAGAACCCAATAACGACTATGCCTGCAGTGCCTTTACAAACCACCCTGTTTTGTCCCCCATAATATTTTGGACAAATCCACGCCCTTGTTGAGTATTCCAGTTGAATCTCAGACTCAGTTCAGACGACGATCTTCTGGCATGTCGAATATAAAGGACATACATACATGTATATAAGTCGACACAAATCATTCAGATTGGCAGTTGATGCAGACGATAAATGTCTGAAATAAATAATAATTTGACAACAATCATAGTGGTACATCAAAATACTTTTTCTTGACGTGCAATTTAAAAATCTTCCTAAGAAAAATTTATTTATTTAGTTACCAGGGGAGGGGGTGATTTAGTTTAAGATTAATTGCGAAATCAATTTACTTTACAACTCAGCTGTCACGAAACATAACAATTTAACACAATTAGTCAACTGAAATAGAACATAAGTTCATGAAACTCTGAATATTATTCAGAATCAACAAGATTTATGATTCATTTTCAAATTATTGATAATTGTTAAAGGGATACTACATCTTAGGATGACTAAATAAATTCCAGTTTTGATCCTGGTGTAGAATTATACAACAGATTACCTCGATAATCAGATAGATCTATGAAATTACGTAGTTATCCATGAAATTAAAAAAACACTAATTTATCAAAATTGAGTAGGCTGCAAAATTCGAAACTTTCAGGTACTTTGCAACCTTCGAAACTTGCGGGTATTTTATGAACTTATAAACTTACAGGAAATATGCAAACTTGTGAACTTACAGGTACTTTGAAAACTTCGAAACTTGCAGATATTTGCAAACTTCGAAACTTGCAGGTACTTTGCAAACTTTTCGTACAAAATCTAAACATGATAGTTTATATCAATGGCGGAATATTGTTATCGTAATACAATCTTCTAGCTAAAAACACATGACAGTTCAGAACAATGGCAGCTCATTGTCACTGAGTCGAAATCGGTCAGCTAAGTGATGTTAATTTTTAATTTTTATAGATTTTTTAGTCTACCAGGATTGGCATGTGATTTATGATCATTTTATTACATTCATTCATTAGATCAGGTTAATTTTACGGAAGGGGTTTGCGATATTACTGTTAACGTCTGTGTTTCTGGAGATTTTAATATAGCATTATCTTCTTAATGTGTTTTGTGAAGCAATACCGTGCTATTTTTTTTAAGCCTATGCTTATTGAAAATCAGTATAAATATCGTGTAGTTTTCTCTCTCGGTGGACAACTGATTTTTTGATTTTTTTCAAGACTTGATGATCCATGATAGCTGTTCACTAGCTTTTGTTCAATTTTGCTAGACCCATTTTGTGGGAGCTCGATTTCGGATACGACTTTTGTGACTTCATATTCTTGTTTTATGTTAAATATTCAGAAATATTTCATCGCTAAATAATCAAACGAGGAACTGACTGATTGATGTTTAAGTGGAGTTTTACGTTCACGTAAAGTAATCCTACAAGCAGATTCGATTAAAAAAAAGGATAAAATGCTTCTCAACATAATTGTCATCATCTTCTGCTTTTTACAAGACTGTTCAGGTAGTAAGTTCTAGATTTCACATACCTATATTTAATACATTCAGCAAAATATCTTATAGCTTATATTGTTCATTTCGTATTTAGGGTTGTCAGTTCTATTTTTCGCATAACTTATAATGATTATTATCTTTTCACATCTCGACATCTTTCAGATATATAGCTAATAATGTTTATTTGGTATACATGTATTTGGTTTTGACATAATAATATCGGCATCTTCTTTATAAAGTCTACATAGCTAATAATGTTTATTTGACATATGTTTACATGTATTTGGTATTTAGGTTTGTTAACTCAACATCCCTTTCAGAGAGTCCAAGTAGCTAATAATGTTTATTTGGTATTTAGGTTTGTTAACTCAACATCCCTTTTAGAGAGTCCACGTAGCTAATATTGGTTATTTGGTATTTAGGTTTGTTAACTCAACATCCCTTTCAAAGAGTCCACAGAACTAAAAATGTTTATTTAGTATTCAGGTTTATCAACTCAACATCCCTTTCAGAGAGTCCACATAGCTAATAATGTTTATTTGGTTTTTAGGCTTGACATGTCTTATACCTTTCAGAGAGTCCACATAGCTAATAATGTTTATTTGGTTTTTAGGTTTGACATCTCTTATACCTTTCAGAGAGTCCACAGAGCTAATAACGTTTATTTGGTATTTAGGTTTGACATCTCTTATACCTTTCAGAGAGTTCACGTAGCTAATAATGTTTATTTGGTATTTAGGTTTGTCAACTCAACATCCCCTTCAGAGAGTTCACGTAGCTAATAACGTTTATTTGGTTTTTAGGTTTGACATGTCTTATACCTTTCAGAGAGTTCATGTAGCTAATATTGTTTATTTTGTATTTAGGTTTGTCAACTCAACATCCCCTTCAGAGAGTCCACGTAGCTAATAACGTTTATTTGATTTTTAGGTTTGACATGTCTTATACCTTTCAGAGAGTTCATGTAGCTAATATTGTTTATTTTGTATTTAGGTTTGTCAACTCAACATCCCTTTCAGAGAGTTCACGTAGCTAATATTGTTTATTTGGTTTTTAGGTTTGACATCTCTTATACCTTTCAGAGTGTCTATTAACGTTTATTTGGTATTTAGGTTTGTCAACTCAACATCCTTTCCAGAGAGTCCACGTAGCTAATATTGTTTATTTGGTTTGTAGGTTTGACATGTCTTATACTCTTAGGTTTGACATCTCTTTTACCTTTCAGAGAGTCCACAGAGCTATTAACGTTTATTTGGCAATTAGGTTTGTCAACTCAACATCCTTTTCAGAGAGTTCTGCTTGGACTTGCTACTCGAAATTGTCAACAATCACGATCTTTGTGTTCGACTTTATGACAAACCTGATGATTTTGATTTTCCTATTTTCCATTCATGTGTAGTAACATACCTCAATCACCAGCTTATGGCGTGTTGCACAGCTCACCACTATGCCAGGACTTGTTCAATTTATGAAGACTTTCTGACTAGAGGTAGAGTTTTGACATTGATTTACTTAAGCAGGGTTACTTAACACGTCATAGATATTAGTGTGATTGAACAGCAACAAGTTACTATTCAAAATAAGGCACTGGCACAGGGTTAAAGTTGTGTTTAAAATAATTGTGATGCTATAAATATGCAATGAAAATCAAAGAAAAAGAAACATCACATAATTCTTCTTGGACCTAATCCAGAAATTTATAATCTTAATAATTTCAAACTATGAAAACAACAAAAAGATATTGAAACACTTCATTTAGGAAATTTTATGGTCGTTATAACGAACTTGTAGACAAATATAACAAATCTGTATCTTGTGTTTCGACTGATTTGTTTAGTCAGGCATGAATTGATCTGATTGTATCACATGATGTTGACATATATAGTAGAAGTGGGTGTCGCGCCTGAAGCAGACCATGCTTACTCTTTTCGAAACACCTGGTGGTACTTCTCTTTGGAGTAGTCCACTACTATAGAACTATTTCTCTTGATTTTGCCGTGATTTTGGACGAGATTTTTGATTAACGGAATTGTTTTGCTTGTACGGATTTTCATCACATACCTAATAATGTTTATTTGGTACTCAGGTTCTTTTTGTCAACTCAACATCCCTTTCAGAGAGTCCACAGAGCTAATAACGTTTATTTTTGGTATTAAGGTTTGTCAAATCAACGTTCCTCAAAGAGTCCACATAGATTATAATGTATATCATCATCATCATCATCATCATCACCATCATCATCATATAATTTTTATTATCATTTTCAGCAAAAAAGGATAAAAAAGATATAGATGAAACACAATTTTTCTGTCCTGATGTTGGTTATTATGAATGTCTCCAATTTGACCCCGGATTTATTGACGACTTAATCTACGACAACAGTACATGCAACTGTTCATTTTACGGATTTCCTCGACAAACATGCGCAGACACTATTTTTACTGAAGTGGACAACTGGAGAGAAAGTGTGAATGTAACATTCGACGCCATCTTGAATGGAACCGATGATATGATGAAACATTTTGCAAATTTTTTAACCAAGTATGGTCATTGTGCCGTCATACCAACGCCAACAAAGCAGCTGCGAATCCCTGTAATTGATTCTTGTCCTGAATATGGAAATAATCAGTATAATTCCATGTGTATCACTCCCCCTTCTTCGTTTCCACCCTATGAATTTAGATTTCACGTTAGTGTTGTCTTTAAAAACGTGTTTTGTGCTTTGTGTAACGGAATAGATGAAACGTTTATTAAAAACAACATGTCGGTATGGGACCCGGACTATACGTGTGAAAACCCTCAACTTGCCGACAATCCAGTTGCAGCTAAAGACGCATGTCAGGTGACATACACTCCACCTGCGACCTGGAAATGGGTAAAATGTTCAAGTCTACTAATGAGTGTTAACAAACTGAATACGGACAAATGCTCAAAATGTTACCCAGGCTCTAATTTGACCCTCGACTGCATTCTGTGCAAGTTTTCTTTTGTCGGTCATGATTTCTCTTGTAGTGATTCAGCCATGTCTTTAGAATCTTTACGGACATTGTTCGAACTACCAGACCAGTCCTCTGTTATGATCAATGGAAAAATCCGGGACAGTTCTGAATTCT
Organism: Lottia scabra; assembly: GCA_029955415.1. Lineage (NCBI taxonomy): Eukaryota > Metazoa > Mollusca > Gastropoda > Lottiidae > Lottia > Lottia scabra. The sequence continues at coordinate 8,390,752 of JARJEI010000003.1, read as the reverse complement.
GCTCAGATGACGAACAATACGATCAACTTTTTCTCACGTGTCGGAAAATTGTGTGCGCGTTTGACGAATTTCCTGTCAAAGGTCGATGTATTCAAAACAGCACGATTATTTTAAGTCCTGGATTTTATCTCTGGATAAACGGAACACAGTTAGTTAATATAACAGTTTCTCAGGTTGTCGCTAACAAAATATCGAACGTTATAATATCTTTCGATAACACCTCGAATATTATATCTTTCAAAGATTCCGAACGCTCGAATTCAAAGGGGGAAGTAATTTATGAGGCGTGGTTACAAATAGACCTGACTAATTCAAGTGGTATGGAGTTGATGAGATATATAACAGGTCTACAAACAACAGATGATGACGTAACACGTTTTACCCTGAGTAACTTCCCTTTACCGGAAGATGACAACTGCCCCGCAGAAATCGTTTGCACGAACGAAACTAATTTGGATCTACGTTTTTCTTGGATTGTGGAAGCTCTGGTAGAAAATCGAACCTACATAGCACCGATGTTCAATTCTATTTTCGAACTTGTGATCGAGACCAACCCAGACAAGATGGAGTTGACCAATTTCTGTTTCTGTCGACCTGCTTCGATTTCGTCTTTAAATTGTTCTTTTCAGCAATTTCTGTACGAGAAAAATGAATTCAATGTTTCTGATGGTGGAATCCTGGCTCTCCGAGATAGCAAGTTGACCTTTGAACCTTTCCAGTATGAAATCACAGACGAAGGCGCCATAGTTTGTTTGAATCCTGCTCTTCTCAAGGTCACAGCATTTTTTGACATGAATCCGATTCAAACTTATGTTTCCTTGGCCTGTACCGGCTTATCAATTCTTTGTCTGATTTTTACTATAATATTGTACTGCCTTCAGCCCGATTTGAGAAATCTACCGGGAAAATTAACAATGGGATTATCTCTGTCTTTGATTTTAGCTCAAGGGTTGTTGATTTTTCCAAACTTACCGAAACCGGTCTGTCGGTACACGGCTGCAGTAACTCACTACTCGTGGCTCACTGTATTTATGTGGATGGTGGCCATTGCTGTAAATATGTTACGGACGTTCCATCCTAAAACAATGCACGGTGGCTCGGATTGGCATGGCGTGAACGCTTTTATGCGTTTTGCGTTAATTTGTTTGATATCCCCAGCCGTCCTGTGTATTATTTTAGTAACATTGGATCAATTTCCGGGCGGCCATCTCCACGTAAATTACGGTCAAGCCTCTTGCTCCTGGATGTCTACCATTGACGGATATATTTATATGTTTTTTGTACCTGTCGGTACAGCCCTGATGATCACTATTATTTGTTTCTGTGTGACCTTGTACTATATTGAAAAAACAATGGCGGCTACTGCCAAGGTGACAGGTCGTAAACGAGACCAAGAACGATGCGTCATGTATATCAAATTGTCCTCGGTTATGGGATTCTCCTGGATATTTGGGTTTGTAGCAAGTTTCAGTCAGGTTGACGCATTATGGTACGTTTATATTGTCTTGAATGGACTTCAGGGCGTTTTCATTTTCTTCTCATTTGGTCTGACGTCACGAACGAGAAAAATGGCGACAGAACTTTTTTCAAAGAAACGCAAATATTTGAGAAGTAGTGGAGTTACCACTACTACGACCACTGCCTAAACTGTTACTAGTGACTCCTCTTTGAAAAATATCTCTGAAGTAATTATTGCTTTTGTGGTATAACTAAGTTGACTTTCTGAACCTGTTGCAGCACCAGCCCCCTGAAACGAGGTTAATAGGGAAGAAGTAGGGGGAGAGGGGGGGGGGGGCAGCTTTCGAGATTGAAGTTTCAATCATGGAAGACAGTGTCAAAGGTACAAGTCTCCCAATGGGAAGATTTGAATTATTTTATAAGTAAAAATTAGTACAGATAAAAAGGTAGAAAAAGAGTCTGGTTATTTGTATTGGTCCCAATCACGGGAAAGTCCACTTTCAAATTGATAGATGTTGAAATATACTCATGTGCCTATGCACTCCAAGTTATGTATTTTACTTATATTCTGTCATAATGTTCTTATATATAATTTGTAACTAAATTAATTATTTGAATTAAAATGTTTTCTTGTTGCTGAACAATTATAACCCTTGTTGCCACATTCTAATACATTTGTCTCTTAGACAGGATTTTACCAGAGGGTGACATTGGCCAACTGTTTTACAATTTCAAACAGTTCTGGAGTCTGCACGAAACAGATGTTCTTGACCTGTTCCAGGTATTCTGTTTCGAACAAGCTTTCGAGTAATTCTGGACTCTTCTAGACAGGAAGTGGAAAGTTCTTCACTGAAAAACGGTTTCAACATTTGCCGCCATTTTGATTTTGTCACTGTTCCAGCTGCACCACCTCGCTAGTTGGGACAGAAAATCTTTGTCCGGAATTGTCAAATCCAGTTCCGACAGTTCTGGGTGTATGGACTATGATTCGTGCAGACCCCAGGTATCTTTTACATGAGACTTGGTTATTGTTCTATCCGAAAGCCTTTACGCGTTTTTCATGTTGACCTGCATCACTGACAGTGGAAAACCAGGTTAAAAAAATCCGAAGGTTTCATCTTGACCCATATCTGGATTGAACCATGGACCCTCGGGTTATTGAGCATACGACCAACTCACAATAGAGACAAAACAGAAAACTTTATTGAATAATATCCAGTAATTTATTAATTAATATAATAATAATAAGTTATTTTATTAAATAAGTGTCACAAATCATTAAAATATAAATATATACAGAAAAATTCAAAACATTGAGATTTCCAGCCAAAAGAGGCTTATGAGACACAAAACAAATTTAACAATTTTAACAAAACATAATTATAAAACATACAGTCTAATTAAAATCAGACCCTAATTGCATTTCATTGGTTTTTTTTTAAATCCTGTTTTTTAAACACTACATTAGGGTCTGAGAACTACGTGCGATAGAAAGTATCTATGTGCACTCTGACCTTACCTTGATAAAAATGACCCGATAAACTAGTCTACAGCACGTAGGAATCCTAGAATGCACCTATTGTTCGCGAACAAAATCCCAGCGCGGGAGAGGGCAAAGATTTGATTGGTTAAAACCAGAGTTAACCTAGACACTTTCGCACGTGGTTCTCAGACTGTTTACAAAATCGGATTTAAAAAACCGAACGAAACGAAAATAGGGTCTGATTTTAATTAGACTGATAAAACATAATAGTTGATATAAGTATCGAACTAAAACTATAAAATAAAACTATTAAAATAACATCCTAAAAAATAATCATTTAAGATTTAAAACGAAATGAAGTGATTATTATACAACAAGTCTGTAAAAGCTATAGAAATCTAAAAAGGTGCTAACAATTATTTTCGTTTTGCATACATTTGACTTAAAAAAATTGCCTAATTGCAGTGCGTTCGATTCGAACGCACTGCATTCTTTTGCAAATGACTATTTTTTCAGTGCGTTTGGTTTCAGGATGTTTTTTTTCTCGCAGTGCGTTCTAGCGATCGCACTGCTTTGTTCTCATAATGACTATTTATTTTTTTCGAATTCTGGTCACGATCCCAGGCGAAACTGCGCATGCCACACAAAATCTGACACGATTTCCCACGATAAATATGTGCTCGTTAGTGAATGAATGTCAAATGACGCCATAATCACCTCTTCTTTTCAACTGATTTTGATGGGATCTCTTTTGTTTATTTCGTTAATCGATTTGCTTTCAGATAAAAGCTTCAAAACATGCACTTTAACTTTGACTCTGACTTTTGGAGCACTTTTTTTGGACAATCTTTTTAACTGTTGCAATTTTATTCTGAGCAATCTGAAAACTTTCATGTTTGCGAACAAAATGGTACTTTCACAAAATGTATATCACTTCCGGTTTTGACGTTATTCGCTTGCAAAGTTGAAATTTTAACTTCCGGGATAACGCAGATATTAAAAAAAATCTTTTTGCAATGTGCTAGAAATAACCATTGACAAAATATGAAATGATAAAATCTGACCCAGATATTTCATATTACCCGCCATCTTGAAATGACTGATTTTTCTTTAAATCATGAATTTTTTTCAGAATCAGGGAATTATCCGATTTGAATAAAAAATGTCTATGGATTCATTAATCGATTGCTAACAAAACTTAGGAAGCCTATTTTTGAATTTCGATTCAGAATTTTTTTTCTTTCCAGTTAAATGTTTCCTTAATAGTCAAAACTTTGAAGGCTCATATCTTGTGACCTTGAACTTGAGTGACCTTGTGACTTGAACAAAAATATGTTGCCCTTAACAAGATCCATCTATATATCATATATAATCAATTTAGATTCCCAATGTTTACTTCCGGTTTTATGGCCGTCAGAAAATTGCAATTTTTTACTTTAAACAGCTCTGTCACGTGACCCCCTTTTATTTGGTATGACTGCTTGTAGTTCTGCACCCTTTTTATTAAGTCTGTCTGCTGGTATTTCTGAAACCATTTTATCTGCCTTTTTATACACCCACATGAAAATATTGACGTATATTGTCCGTCCGTCCGTCCGTCGGTCCGTCCGTCAACAATTTCTTGTACACGCGATAGAGACTAGAGTTTTTATCCGATTTGAATGAAGCTTGGTATACAGGGGCCGCGGAGTGGGGGGGGGGGGTGTCCAGGGGGGCCATGGCAGTTATTTTTTTTATATTTTTTCATCAAAATATTTTTGTCATTTTATAAATTTTTTTTATGATTTCCGAAATCTGAAAATGTTTACTTCCGGTTTTATGGCCGTCAGAAAATTGCAATTTTTTACTTTAAACAGCTCTGTCACGTGACCTAATTTACATACGACACAAATTATTTTTGATTCGTATTATGCTTGATCTACGCTTTCCAATGATATAATATGACACTATGTATTTGAATCATAATTCCGCGTTTTAGAATTTGAAAATATTATGACGAATTCCATTGTAACTGTTCGTGTTTCGTTTGTCTGTCTGCTGGTATTCCCACATCCCTTTTAGTTAACCTGCCTGTATACTGGTAGCCGTGCGCCCCTTTTATTTGGTATGACTGCTTGTAGTTCTGCACCCTTTTTATTAAGTCTGTCTGCTGGTATTTCTGAAACCATTTTATCTGCATTTTTATACACCCACATGAAAATATAGACGTATATTGCCTGTCCGTCCGTCGGTCCGTTCGTCCGTCAACAATTTCTTCTACACGCGAGACTAGAGTTTGTATCCGATTTGAATGAAGCTTGGTATTATGTATTTATCTTGATAATATCTCGGATGAGTTCGAAAATGGCGCGATTCCAGTCGTCGGTTTAAGAGTTATTGCCTTTGAATTAGTGAAAAAAAAAACTCGTGCTAGCGTTTGTATCCGATTTGAATGAAGCTTGGTATGTGTATTTATCTTGATATTTAAATTCCATTGTTACAGTGGGTGTTTTTTTTTTCAAAATTAATTTCACAGGTATAGTCAAACATGCTTTTCGTTTGTCTGTCTGCTGGTATTACCGCATCCATTTTAGTTAATCTTTCTGTCTACTTGTAGTCCTGCACCCCTTTTATTTAGTCTAACTGCTTGTAGTTCTGCATTTCTTTTAGTCTGTCTCCTGTTGGTATTTCTGTATTCATTTTATTTAGTCTGTTCACTGTTCAGGAAGTTTACTTACAGTTTTATAGCCACCAGCTTATTGAAATTTTTAACTTTAAAGGGCTCTGTCATGTGACCTAATTTACATATACGACACAAATTATATCATACTCTTACTATACTTTCCAATGATATATAATACAATGTATTTGAATCAAAATTTCGCGTTTTAGAATTTGAAAATATTATGCCAAATTCAATTGTAATTGTTTGTGGGTTTTTTCAAATTTTAATTCGACCGTTACAGGTATAGTCAAACAGATGTTTCGTTTGTCTGTCTGCTGTTATTCAACTACAACCAGTCAAACTACCAGCCCAACTACAACCAGTCCAACTACCATTCCTACTACCAGCCAAACTACAACCAGTCCAACTACAACCAGTCCAACTACCAGTCCTACTACCAGCCAAACTACAACCAGTCCAACTACCAGTCCTACTACCAGCCAAACTACAAGTCCTACCACCAGCCCAACGACTACAACTTCAAATCCCAACGAACAGTGCTCTGTGGTTGCTTATTTTAGGTGTCGGTGTAATATAATCGCAAGAAGGTTCAACTTGTGGATACGAAGATGGCGAAACTTTAAATGCAGAATATTTTTATAAGCGATTCCTATATTTCCATGGTAAATAAAATAACCAATTAGTATAGAAAATAGATATGAATACCAAACCATCTCTACTAATTGATCACAAAAATATATGCACACTTGTCATCATGGACGGAATTCAAAATGGTGGACATAGAACTATAATGGTAAATTTTTAAATAGGACGTTATTGGTTCAGTACTGTTCGATTGAGACCAGAATCGATAAAGATGGATCCTGTTCAGGACTCACCAATTGAGCGCTACTAGCATCATATGGATGTGTGTACCACAGTCACATGGTCTTGTGTCCTTGTTACAGTGCCTCGTCTAAGGAATTGTTACTGGGCGGCAGTTAATTGAACAGGCGAGGTTGAAAACTAGATCGCCGGAAATGCAATCAGTGATACAGACATCAAATATAGTCTCTATGAAATGTGGCGATATTGGATAATTATTTAAAACTAAACATGGCGAAAAAAACAACAGAAGAATTATTCCATTAACCTTATTTCTGTTATGTTATGTTACTTATATTAAGAATTTCGATTGCTACCGATATTTTAACAATATAGGACTGCCGACCGCGGCTGACTTTTGTGTTCACTGGGCGGCAGAATATCGCCACTGGGCGGCAGCGATGCCGCCTAGTCACAGTGTTAGTCGAGGCACTGCCTTGTTACTATAAATAACACAAGTTTGACACGTGAAGTCTCTATTACTACTAATCAAATTGCACTTGTTTTCGAGTGTGCATAAATATTTTTGACCAAAATGTCTCTTATTTCTTATCAATTTGTCGTTGAATGTCGCCCCCCCCCCCCCTCTCCCTTACCTCGTTTAGGGCGGTATAGTAGTTGGTTTCTTCAAATAAAAGAATGATCAGGTGTTTTCAAAAGAGAAGCATAGTCTGCTCCGCGCGCAGTCTAATTAAAATCAGACAAATTAAGGTCTGATTTTAATTAGACTGGCTCCACGCGCGACACCATATTGGAATATAACGTCTAATGTATTGGTGGAATGTGCATAAAGAAAATTTCCCGACTGATGAAGAGCATGTTATGGAAAATTTACGTTATCAGCTATTAGTCTTTCTGTGGACAATGAAAGTTCTGTGTTTCATTTCTTATCATATGTCACTCGTATCTACTTCGGAACCAGACTAGTGGCTAGATAACTTCGTATACTATACGGTAGTTGCCATGTTGAATAGATTATAGCTCAACCAATCACAATCATCTTTCAGAATGTATCATCATCTTTCGCGGAAAAAAACAGCAAATCAAGATGGCCGCCTATCATGACCGAGTCATTATATAGTCTCAAACAATGACGAAGGTTGAGCCGAATGATTATATTTATGTTGCAGAACAAATTCAATATTTGTCTGTGGGAGTTAAAAATTGAAAAGGGAAACCACTGTCACGTCAGTACGCTTCACCGATGAATGCTCTCAAGAATTGATTAATAAAGAAATCAAATATCATCATTTTTTACACGGTTGTTGTTAAGGTCATCAGTGTTCGAGCAGTAAATAGTTGTGGTCTGATTCCATTACATCAATTTAGAGTAGCGTCCCTTGAAGGGAAATCCCATCCACGTGTATTTACGTCTGTCTCTTGTGTTTTGTTGTGAATGTTTGAATTTGTGAGCTGTCGTTAATAGTTATAGGTACGTTAGCTTCACGTTGCATGTATCATTTGGGGTCATTGTGGGACTTTGCTTCCGCAAAGTCCCAGTTTGTTATCGAAATGATTTTTTTTTTTTTCGTTTTCCCCAAAGAGCACACAGCCTAAACTGCAACATCTGCAGTAAACTGTTGACATCTGTAGACCTTAGATTTAGGCGAGGTACTTGTTAAATATAAATTGAAACATTTTTGCAAAAGTGCAAATTGCACATTGCAACCTGAGTAAAAACAGGTTTTTTGACCCTGGAAGCCACATTTTTGGGCCGATTTTGCTCGGGTTTTCATTTTTGGAATCTGTGACTAAATTCAGATGTGATATGAGTTAAAAAAATTCAAATATCGAAAATTCGTACCACTTATTTTTTTTATCGAATTTCGATTTTTTTTACATTTTTTCAATCTTTGTCAGATTGATCTGCTTTTTTAATAAAAAAGTTTTATCAGAAATGTTAATCAAGTGACGTAGTCGAAATTTTTACTTCACTTCCGGTTTAAGGGGAAAATCGATTTAAAGTTCCGGTTGAATAACTTCCGGTGAAATTTAAATATTTCAACGAAATTATGCTGATCGGTAGCCATCGTAATTCTACGGCCGATTTTAAAATAAAATTTCACCCGCAAGTGGAACTTTGGCCGCCATTTTGATTTTCCTGAAACATTTCGATTTTTATTCAGCCAATTTGGCTGAACCGAATTTCAAAATTTTGGTGTCAAATGAAAGAACCTAAAAATTGGAGAAAATACTAGGAAGCCGATTTTTGAATTTCAAATTTGCTTTTTTGCAATTTCCGGTTGAATTTTTTCAGTTTTTGAAGGCTCATATCTCATGACCTTGACCTTTGATGACCTTGACCTTAAATAGGTCAAAGGTCATCGACCTTGGCTACCAGATGATACTTTAATATTTGACCTCCGATATCAACTTCCGGTTTTATAGCTGTCCGAAAATAGCCAAATTCGCAACTTTGTACTGCTCCTACAGGTGACCTAATTAACGTAGAGAGTTCATTTTTGCATATTCTGAATGGGCTTTATAAGCTCTTTCGAACGATATATCACAATGTATTCTAATGCAAAATTAGTGTTCTATAAATTTTGCAATTTTGAAAACCTTTACCCGATTTTTTGAACTTTTTGACTTTAATATATGCACAGTTTATGATCTATTACGTTTAGAGGCTTGAAAATTGGAACATAAGTAAACATATCCCATATAAATGTATCCATCTAAAAAAATTGACATGGGCGTGGCACATCCGGGTTAAATTTTAATTTTGTTTACATTTTGTTGTCTGGAAAAAATCCATATAGACTACATTTTTTGGGAAAAATGCTTCTGCACACACCAACCTCATTACTTTAGCTATATTATATCATAATCTCAGCTATTTCGGCTGTAGATTTCAAAAAAGGTAACAAGGTTTATTAATTTCAAAATTTCCGAACATAGATTTCGACCTTTTTTGACATTTATGATTGTATATCTCGTTAACCAATAGATGTAAAGGCTTGATATTTTAGCCATAGTAAGATATTATAAATATAAATAAAGTCACATCAAAAAAGCTGACGTGGGCGTGGCACATCCGGGTAAAATTTTGTTTTTGTCAAAATTTTGTTTATCCCAAAAAATGGTGAAGTTTAAATTTTTTTCAAAATATGACCTTGCATACAGTTACCGCATTGCTTTATTTAGCTTATATTAAAGGCTCATTGATTTCGGCTCTGTAGTTGAAAAAAGGGAACAAGGTTAAAAAATATATATTTTTTGTTTTTGACCTTGACCTTTGTTGACCTTGACCTTTTTAGGATCAAAGGTCATTGAAGTAGGCTGTTCATTTATACTTTCATATTTGATGTCTAGCGTCAACTTCCGGTGTTATTACTGTATGCACTTCCAAATTTCAAAGACGTGTTTCTCGTGAATTTGACCTTGAGTGACCTTGACCTTCAGTAGGCTGAAGGTTATTGATAAAGGTTTTACGCTGGTATGATCAAATGTTAGGTCTGTTGACTACTTCGGGTTTCACAACATTTAAAAAGTTGTAGATTTCTTTGGCACTTCGGATTTACGTTCAGGGCCGATTTTTTTTAACATTCACTTCAATTTGCACATTTGCAAAGTCCCACTTTGTGCCATAATTGGCTCTAGTTTCTAAATTTGTCTCACATGCCCATGATGAAAATAACTACCGACAGAATGTAAACGACTGGAATATAATAATTGACATTTATGATTGGTTTAAACTCCTTTATTGTCGTATATACAATAACAAGATGGTTATTAAATAAATGATAATTCATTTAAAACACCAATTAATCAAATAGTTTGCTAAATTGAACACTGACGAAAGAGAAAATCCTTATTTAATAGCTACTAGGAAAATATACTCATAGCCTATCGCTCTCGTACTACCACCGCGCAAAGTTGATCCTTAAAAAGAAATTCTTATCATCCTGCTATAGCAATCATTGAAATTCCACTGCCTCTGTTGTACTTTCTCAATCTTGGGATTATAGGCCGTGGTCGGGCAATATGTAAGACGTCTTGGTCGTAATTTAATTGGTGCTATTGGTTGTGGAAGATTGGTTGGTGGTTGTAATTTGGTTAGAGATAAGGGTCGTAACGGTAATGAGGATACGCAAATGTCATGCAGTGTGTAATGAGGGAAATTTTACCAGGATATCAACATGGGCATAATTGCAGTGCGTTCGATTCTCGAACGCACTGTATTGTTTTGCAATTGACTATTTGCAGTGCGTTCGATAATCGAACGCACTGCATTGTTTTGCAAACGGCTATTTTTTGCAGTGCGTTCGATTTCGAACGCACTGCTTTGTTTCCAGAATGTTTTTTTTTTTTTTTTTTTTTTTTTTTTTCTTCAAATTCTGGTCAGAGCGCCCAGCCAAAACTGTAAATGCCACATATGCATTGATGCAATTTCTCTTATGTACTCGAAAAACTAAATTTTTTAAATGTAATTTGTTGCATTTTTTTCCAACCGGAAATGACGTAGGGCACGAAAGTGTATTTTAGAATTTTTCATTTCACGGCTCTATTTTTCATCCGATTTTACTCGGATTTTTCTAGGTTACTTCTTTAAACTAATGTCTACAATACGGCTTCTTTAAGTAATTGAAAATTTTTACTTTTGTCCCTAACTTTTTTTAGTTTTAATTATAAAAAAATTTCAACTTCTACAATTTTATTTCGATGAATCTGAAAATATACATGCATATAGGCATATAGATTGTGAACAAAATGCAAGTTTCAAAATTTCGATATCACTTCCGGTTTTGACGTAAATGGCTCTTAAAGTTAAAATTTCAACTTCCGGAATTTTGAAGATATGTAAAAATGGTTTTCGGAAATATGATTGAAATGACAATTCAAAAACAATGAATTAAAAAAAATTGACCCGGAAGTAAAAAATAAGCCGCCATATTGCTATGACCAACTTTTGTAAAACTCAAAATGGGGCCTCAGGGTTATGAGCGGAATTCGTAATAGTAGTATTTTAGGACAGCCCAGTCGATTGCCAAAAAAAGTACGTTATTAGATTTTTGATTTTTAATACTGCCTTTTTGTTATTTCCGGTATAACGTTTAAAGTAATTGCCAAAATTTCAAAGACTTGTAACTCATGACCTTGACCTTTTATGACCTTGTAACCTGAACAAAGGTTATTGCCCTTGACTAGAACTATCCAATGAAATATCCATTTTCGTTGTGCGATGTTTACTTCCGGTTCTATTGCCATTTGAAATTTGCTATTTTCAACTTTAAACAGCTCTGTCACGTGACCCAAGTAACATGCGTCACAAACTCTTATATATTATTATTGTGCTTATTTTACTCTTTCCAGTGATATAAAACACTTTATGTTTGAATGAAAATTGCGCGATTTAAAATTTGAAAATTTTTTGCAAAGTTTCATTGTAACTGTGCGTGTTTTTTTCAAATTTTATTTTGACCGTCCTGAAAACTTACAGGTAGATAGACATTTTGATTGCAAACTCAAATCTGTTTTCAAAATTTCGATAACACTTCCGGTTTTGACGTAATTCGCTTTTAAAATCTAAAATCTAACTTCCGGAATTTATATGATATATGATTTTTTTTTTTTGCAAAATTTTTGAAGTGATGCTATATAAACAATCAATCAATGAAATTTGACCCAGTTGTAATAGATCGGCCGCCATATTTATATGATTAACTTTTGTAAAACTCAAAATGGGGACTCGGGGTTATGAGCGGAATTCGTAATTGTAGTATTTTTGGACAACTTAGTCGATTGCCCCAAAGAGTACGTGATTCGATTTTGATATTCGATGTTGCTTTTTTGCTATTTCCGGTATATTGTATTTAATGTAATTGCCAAAATTTCAAAGAATTGTAACCCGTGACCTTGAACTTTTTTACCATGTGACCTGAACAAGGGCTATTGCCCTTGACCAGATTTATGTACTGATGTATCCATTTTAGTTGTCCGATGTTAACTTCCGGTTCTATGGCCATTTGAAATTTGCGATTTTTAACATTAAATAGCTCTGTCACGTGACCTAACTTTCATACGTCACAAATTTGTATATGTTCTTATTGTGCCTAATCTATTCTTTTTAATGATATATAACACTTTATGTTTTAAAGAAAATTGCGCGATATAATATTTGGAAGTTCTGTGCAAAGTTCTATTGTCACTGAGCGTGTTTTTTCAAATTTTATTAGAATGTTCTGAAAACTTGTGAGTAGCTAAGCATTTGGATTGCGAACTCAAATCTATTTTCAAAATTTCGATATTACTACTGGTTTTGACGTTATTGGCTAATAAACTAAAATAATATGTGTGTTGTCTAAATGGTTAAATGATAGTGCTCTCCCTTCAACCTGTAATTAACTTGAGTTTTGGCGATACTAAACCAAAGAAGTAAAAAACATCGCAAAAACGCTAACACATTTGATTAAATAACGCTAACAATTATCGTCAAAAACAGTTGAAGGGAGAGAACTACTATTTTTATTGTTAATCTTTATTAAAGCTATCATGTTGTAATTAGACTAGAAAAAATGTTTCTAACTTTTTTTATATTAATATTTTTATAACCATTTGCTAAGTGCCTTGTGATTTATGAAAGATTCCAGGATGACGCACTGCCCAGCGCCGTTTTGGTACGGCTCTAGTTGCAGTGCGTTCGATAATCGAACGCACTGCATTGTTTTGCAAACGGCTATTTTTTTTTTTTTTTTTTCGAATTTTACACTCGCTATTTTAGTAAGAAGGCAACATGCCACATACAGATTTGTTCAATTCCCTACGATAAATTGTTGACCATGAACTTTTAAATATAAATTGGTGCCATTTTGACAAACCGGAAATGAGGTAGAACAAAAAACACAATTTTGGTTTTTTCAATCTTACAGCTCTATTTTTGATCCGATTTTTATCAAACTGTTTTGAACTGTTTTCTATAACTGTGCGCTACTAAATAAAAGTTTTAAACTTCTCCAATTTTGACTTTTAGTTGACTATTTTCTTAATTTTAATTTTTGCGTTTTTTTCAACTTCTACAATTTTATTTTGTTCGATCTGCAAATTTGCAAGCGTATAGACATTTTGATTCTAAACAAAATGCAATTTTCAAAATTTTGATACCACTTCCGGTTTTTAAGTAATTAGCTTGCAAATTTAAAATTTCAACTTCCGGAAATTTGAAGATATTTGAAATTTGTTTTTTGCAATGTGTTACAATTTGATATAACAACAATTTGAAATAAAAAAAATCCGACCCGGAAGCAACAGATCATCCGCCATTTTGATATGAGTAACTTTTATAAAATTAAAAATGGGGCCTCAGGGTTATGGGCGGAATCCGTAACTTCAGTATTTTTGGAAACTACAGTCGATTGCTAAAAAAGTCTAGGCGCCGATTTTTGGATTTTGATTTTAATTTTTTTTTTATTTTCGTTTTGATTTTTTATGAAATTACTAAAACTTTCAAGGCTCATATCTTTTGACCTTGACTTTTTGTGACCTTGGTACCTGAACAAAAGTTATTGCCTTTGATGAAATCTATCCAATGATGTATTCATGTTTGTGATCCGATGTATACTTCCGGTTTTATAGGCAATTGAAATTTGTGATTTTTTTACTTTAAACAGTCCTGTCACGTGACCTAGCGTAAATACGTCAAAAATGATTAAATAATCATATTATGCCTAATTTGCTCTTTCCAATGATGTACGACAATATACACTTAAATAAAAATTGGACGATTTAAAATTTAAACATTTTGTGCAAATTTCCATTGTAACTGTGCGTGTTTTTTCAAATTTTATTTCAATCGATCTGAAAATTAACAGATAGAAAGATATTTCGATTGCGATCCAAAATCTGTTTTCGAAAAATTGATACCACTTCCGGTTTTGACGTAATTGTCTTGTAAATTTGAAATTTCAACTTCCGGAATTTTGAATATATTTGAAATTTGTTTTTTGCAATATTTAACATTATGGTATATCAACAATTTGAAACAAAAAAATTTAACCCGGAAGTTACAAATCGGCCGCCATATTGATATGACTAACTTTTGTAAAACTCAAAATGGGGCCTCAGGGTTATGAGCGGAATTCGTAACTTTGATATTTTTGGAAACTACAGTCGATTGCATTCATAGCATTGTTAATCGATTTTTGATCTTCTGTTTTGCCTTTCTTGCATTTCTGTTTTATTTTTTTCAGTAATTACAAAAACTTTCAAGACTCACACCTCGTGACCTTGACCTTTGGTGACATTGTGACCTGAACAAAAGTTTTTGCCCTCGATGAGATCTATCCGACTATATATTCATATTTGTTGTCCGATTTATACTTCCGGTTTTGTAAGCCATTCAAATTTGCGATTTTTGACTTTACAAGTAACATCCAAGGTTTCGCTAGTTGTGGTAGCTTTCTCTGTCTAGAAATAATACCAATACAGACCCTTTTAAAAACAGTTTTTAAGTAATTCCAAAACTGTTACGCACTGCTCAGAACCATGCAAAGCCTATGGATCTAGTTTTTTTTTTTTTTCGAATTTTACACTCGCTATTTTAGTAAGAAGGCAACATGCCACATACAGATTTGTTCAATTCCCTACGATAAATTGTTGACCATGAACTTTTAAATATAAATTGGTGCCATTTTGACAAACCGGAAATGAGGTAGAACAAAAAACACAATTTTGTTTTTTTCAATCTTACAGCTCTATTTTTGATCCGATTTTTATCAAACTGTTTTGAACTGTTTTCTATAACTGTGCGCTACTAAATAAAAGTTTTAAACTTCTCCAATTTTGACTTTTAGTTGACTATTTTCTTAATTTTAATTTTTGCGTTTTTTTCAACTTCTACAATTTTATTTTGTTCGATCTGCAAATTTGCAAGCGTATAGACATTTTGATTCTAAACAAAATGCAATTTTCAAAATTTTGATACCACTTCCGGTTTTTAAGTAATTAGCTTGCAAATTTCAAATTTCAACTTCCGGAAATTTGAAGATATTTGAAATTTGTTTTTTGCAATGTGTTACAATTTGATATAACAACAATTTGAAATAAAAAAATCCGACCCGGAAGCAACAGATCATCCGCCATTTTAATATGAGTAACTTTTATAAAATTAAAAATGGGGCCTCAGGGTTATGGGCGGAATCCGTAACTTCAGTATTTTTGGAAACTACAGTCGATTGCTAAAAAAGTCTAGGCGCCGATTTTTGGATTTTGATTTTAATTTTTTTTTTATTTTCGTTTTGATTTTTTATGAAATTACTAAAACTTTCAAGGCTCATATCTTTTGACCTTGACCTTTTGTGACCTTGGTACCTGAACAAAAGTTATTGCCCTTGATGAAATCTATCCAATGATGTATTCATGTTTGTGATCCGATGTATACTTCCGGTTTTATAGGCAATTGAAATTTGTGATTTTTTACTTTAAACAGTCCTGTCACGTGACCTAGCGTAAATACGTCAAAAATGATTAAATAATCATATTATGCCTAATTTGCTCTTTCCAATGATGTACGACAATATACACTTAAATAAAAATTGGACGATTTAAAATTTAAACATTTTGTGCAAATTTCCATTGTAACTGTGCGTGTTTTTTCAAATTTTATTTCAATCGATCTGAAAATTAACAGATGGAAAGATATTTCGATTGCGATCCAAAATCTGTTTTCGAAAAATTGATACCACTTCCGGTTTTGACGTAATTGTCTTGTAAATTTGAAATTTCAACTTCCGGAATTTTGAATATATTTGAAATTTGTTTTTTGCAATATTTAACATTATGGTATATCAACAATTTGAAACAAAAAAAAATTAACCCGGAAGTTACAAATCGGCCGCCATATTGATATGACTAACTTTTGTAAAACTCAAAATGGGGCCTCAGGGTTATGAGCGGAATTCGTAACTTTGATATTTTTGGAAACTACAGTCGATTGCATTCATAGCATTGTTAATCGATTTTTGATCTTCTGTTTTGCCTTTCTTGCATTTCTGTTTTATTTTTTTCAGTAATTACAAAAACTTTCAAGACTCACACCTCATGACCTTGACCTTTGGTGACATTGTGACCTGAACAAAAGTTTTTGCCCTCGATGAGATCTATCCGACTATATATTCATATTTGTTGTCCGATGTATACTTCCGGTTTTGTAAGCAATTCAAATTTGCGATTTTTGACTTTACAAGTAACATCCAAGGTTTCGCTAGTTGTGGTAGCTTTCTCTGTCTAGAAATAATACCAATACAGACCCTTTTAAAAACAGTTTTTAAGTAATTCCAAAACTGTTACGCACTGCTCAGAACCATGCAAAGCCTATGGATCTAGTTTTTTTTTTTTAGGATTCTGGTCTCGCTATTTCTCTATGAAGGGAACTTGTCACGCTTAATCTGACACGATTTCTCATAATATATAGGTGCTCGTTGTGAGGTGAATGCAAATTGACGCACTTTTGACCAACCGGAAATGATGTATGACAAAAAGTATATTTTAGGTTTTTTATCAATTTAACCTACAGTTTTCAACCGATTTCGAAGGAACTTTTTTGGTTTAGCTCATTTATCGCTTATCTAAACGCTAAATATTTTAAAACACTCGAATTTTGACTTTTGATGCTGGATTTTGGATCTTAGTTTTTGACCCTTTTTTCAACTTTCGCAATTTTATTTCGATCGATCTGCAAATTTACAGGATTATAGACATTGTTATTGCAAACAAAACGGTATTATCAAAATTTCGATGTCACTTTCGGTTTTGACGTCATTTGCTTTTAAACTTGAAAATTTAACTTCCGGAGTTTTGGAGATATTTGAAAAAAAATTCTGCATTATGTTCGAATTTGTCATCATGAAAGATATTTATAATAAAATTTGACCCGGAAGTAATATGTCAGGCGCCATGTTATTATGACTAATTTTTATAAAACTCAAAATGGGGCCTCAGGGGATTATCGGATTTGCACAATATTGGTGTCTATGAGATCCTTAGTCGATTGCCATCAACCTTATGGCAGCGGATTTTTGAATTTCGATTTAGACTTTTTTCTATTTCCGGACAAAGAATTTCAGTAATGACCGAAACTTTCAAGGCTCATATCTAGTGACCTTGACCTTTGGTGACCTTGTGACCTGTACAAAAGTTATTGCCCTTAACGAGATCTATCAAATGATGTATTCATTTCCAATTTCTGATGTTTACTTCCGGTTTTATCGCCATTTGAAAATTGCAATTTTCAACTTTAAAGAGCTTTGTCACGTGACCTAATTAACATACGTCACAAATTTTTGGACATATTTTCTATGCTAAATCTGCTCTTTCAAATGATATATAACCCAAAATATTTGAATCAATATTGCGCTTATTAAAACCTGCAAATTGTATGCCAAATTTCATTGTAACTGTGCGTGTTTTTCGGAAATTTGATTTTGATCGATCTGAAAACTTACAAGTAGAAGGACAATTTATTGATAATGAACAAAAAAATATTTCTTAAATTTTGATATCACTTCCGGTTTTGACGTCATTTGTTTGTAAACTTGAAATTCTACTTTCTGGAGTTTCCTAATTATTTGAAAATTTCTTTTTGCATTATGTTAGAAATGGTCATCATAAAAGCTATAAATGATAAAATCCTACCCGGAAGTACTATGTCAGGGCCATGTTGTTGTGACTTATTTTTAACTCAAAATGGGACCTTAGGGGATAATCGGATATGCTATCGGTGTCTATTTCTGGAACAAGAATTTTAGTAAAGACTGAAACTTTCAATGCTCACATATCTAAAACTATTAGTCAAATGAACAGGAAGATATATTAGCCTTTAATCTTCATTTAGGTGTAACACACCCCGAAAGGATCATTCTTTTCTGTCATATCTGACGACATGTGAGAGTCTGCGTTGTTGTGTAACAACGTATCATCCCCTCAACATACGTGCAAATGTCATGATCAGTATACCGATAATATATCAAGAAAGTTACTAGATACCATATTGTTTCTTTTAACGCTTCTCACTGGTTAATGTTGAGTAGTATTTTAAAATGTTTAAATGCAGTTTTCTCCCTTCAACTGACAAATGTTTGTTGTCTGTATGTTTAAATGCAGTTCTCTCCCTCAACTGTTAATTGCACTATCGTGCTAAACGTTAACATCGTTTTTAACGTTTTAAATTATGTAGTAAAAAATATGAAAAAAATCTAAATGTAGTATATAACGATTAGGGTTTGCAGCATTCCCGGATATCTCATTCCCGGGAACGGGAATGAAATTAATGCTATTCCCGGGATTCCCGGGAATCCCGGGAATCAATTTCAGCTTATAAGAGCTACTCAAACTAGCAACCGTTACCAACATATAGGACATAATAACTAAAGACATTTATGTAGTTTCATTTTCAGATAATTCGCCATATTTTAGAACATTTTTTGAACCGCAAACGTCTGATTGCAAATAGGTTTTAGTATCGATTAGTGGCAGTGGCAGTGGAAGTGGGTTATGCTACCGACGATACTATCTTTCGAAACCAATGCTTCAGGAAAACCAACGCGCACAAAGATTCCACCCCAAAGCGTGATCTTATCTTCTTCGCAAAATTGCCTGCATCAGAAAAGTTTGTTCAGCTGCGACTGATGACGACTTTATTGACCTCAGAGCATTATTGAAAATCCAGATTCAATGTCTTAATCTTTGTTTGCTCGAATGACCTAAATTCCCAAATGAAAGTGGTAATATTCTTTTTCTGACATTGCTTGAGTTCCTCGTCCAGATTTTTTTTTAAGTCATTATTCCAAAAACATTTCAACAGTTGTCTCGGGTATCACTATCATCACTGTGGTCAGGGGCGGATTAAGGCTCAGGGACATGGGTGGGGGATATTATGGTGATTTTTGTCCCTCCAAATGACAGGATTTGCCACTGTCTATGGTGAAATAAACGTGAAAAAAATCTATGTTCCCATTCCCTGAACGGGGAGCTTTTCCCGGGAATGAGTACTCGCCAGAAACTCCGGGAATCCCGGGTACAAACCCTAATAACGATCCAATGCCAAAAGAAGAAAATCCGTTCTAAAAATCTGGTTCTGTCATTTATTTAAACAAGTTTTAAAATTGCATGTCTAAAAACGTTGACCATTAAAATGTTTTCTAAAAAAATAATAATATAGAATTTTTGCTTGGTTCATGCTAAAATGATAATTTACGAGCTGTACTACGAACTTACGTCTATGGAGATTAGCACTCAGTATTCTGATGTCATTTATATATCATATCAAGAATCGACTCTATCATATGAAGGGAGCTGCGGTGGCTCAGTGAGTTAGACGCTTGCTCGCTAACCTGAAGGTCCAGGGTGATGCCTTTTTTCAACCCAATTTCGCCCTGTCAGTGATGCAGGTCGGAGGGGCTGACATGGAAAAAGCAACTAGTCGTTCAGATGGGACAATAAACCAAGGTCCCGTGTGCTATTGGCTGTGCACGTTAAAAAACCCTCGACAGTTGGAAATCGAAAATAAGAGCAGGTTAATGCCGCTGTCCTGGCAAAATTTCCCTCATTGCACACTGCATGACTTTTTAATCAGATGACTATTCACTACCGAACGTTAACTGGTTATTCTACTTTTCACTCCCGAATATAAACAATTTATATGCCGATTTTTATGTTCTGTAAATTTCGCAGTATGGATTGAAAACGCCATTTTTCACAAATGGACGAAACCGAATGCGCACTGCCCAGTATCGTCTCACGATTCTAGTCTTGTTTTTGATTTCTAACAGTCACTAGATCTTTACAGTTTACAGTTTGTAGGTAGCATACAAAGCCTCTGTTAATTGTCACATCCGAACAACTTTATACAGACACAGCCCACTTTGTAAGGGGAAACCGGGTTGAACAATTTGATGGTTTAAACTCATGCTACGATTGATTCCTGGAATTGATAGCCAGCTAGCATGTAAATAATTTTGCGACTCCCAAAATAAA
Source organism: Lottia scabra (assembly GCA_029955415.1). Lineage (NCBI taxonomy): Eukaryota > Metazoa > Mollusca > Gastropoda > Lottiidae > Lottia > Lottia scabra. The sequence goes on along the minus strand of JARJEI010000003.1, from coordinate 8,370,311 downwards.
AAAAAAATATTTTTTTATTTGAAAAACTAGACACACATATACAAACTCATTTTTATTTCTGCTTTAACTCTTAAACAACCATAATACTCTTACAAATACATGATTATTGTGTCCTAGCTAAGGATTGAAGGAAAACACTTTCAATTGTCAAGAGAGAAATTTTTCATTGATTATTTCCTCTTCACCTGAGGTGTTAAACTACTGTACTGTCCTTCCATGTTGGTGCAACCTTGATAAAATTACACTTCACCAACCAGCAGTTCCATTGTATTCAGATTTTGGAATAGTCATATGGTACATGTATACAATATGGTTGTTTTGTTGATTAGACTTTCTGACTCTTTCAGCGAAATTCAACCTTGGTCATTAACTATAATAAAATCAAAATTTTCAAGTTATTAAACTTTTATATATGACTTTTACCACAGATTTCTATATACAGATATCTATACATACATATCTCCACATGTATGTACTTGAATTTGAAAGATAGGTCTGTGTGAAATTCTCACCTGAAGTTCACAAATTATCTTTTTTTATTCACAGATTCAACATGACCTCACCCATACTCTTCCTTGCACAATCACACCACTTTTTTCAAATATCTTTAACTTACCTCATTATTTCAGATGGATGCCTGGTCGATGCCTTCCTATAAGAAGCAAACATTCTTCAATATTTCTTCATGCAACTTAACAAAAGTTAATGTGTGTTCATTCCAGCATAATAATATCTTAAGGTATAAACTTAGGCAGCCAAAAAAAACTCTAAAAATAAAATTACATAATTAATACTGTGTAAAATTCTACTTTATATTTAGTTGTAGGCCCTATGTTCTATGTTTTGCACCTGTTTAGCTAAGGATGGAAGGTAAACACCTTGCAATGTTCAAAGAAGAAATTCTTTTCAGTGATGATTTCCTCTTGAATTTCATACTGCATGGTAGTCAATTGAATGCCATGTGTCTTAGAATACATTTGTATCCATGAAAATATAAGTTTTGAAATTTTTTTTTAACTTATGTCATTTTCATCAACCCAAAGACAATCTTAGACTTTTAGCACTATTTTGAGCTTAATATTTCAATTCATAAAAAAATGATAGACAAAATGCGATTTAGAACTCAATAGGCCTATGCCATTTTATGGCCAGAGATTTTTTTTGTATACACAATCCTCGAATCAGACTTTCTAACCAGCACCTATAACCGTCAGTATCAATCAAGTTATTGTGAAGTATTGCCAATCCCGAGTCCTTTTAATAAAAGTGAAAACATACCTGACAATGTCTTTGTTCGTGTGAAACCTTCAAACGCAAAACAAACATTTCCTTTACCGAAGCTGTGAAAGACGCCATCACTGTCAAGAGTTACACCCAACCGCTAGGGGCGCTGCGGTCTATGTTTTAAAATGGCCGAAGGTGAGTGACCAGGCTCGTTTATATAGGCTCTGCCCTTAGTGAGGATGTTTCTTTAGTGTCAGGGCAACCCGAGAGATGATAACATTTTTTTTAAATGTCATTGTTCGTTGTTAATCTCATATTAGCTCTATTATTCTTTTGACAGAAGTGTATACATGAATATGTGTTTTGCATGGTATCCCTTATAAAGCGTCTCGTCAAAAGATTTTTAAACATAGGCTAGTAATTATGCAAACAACACCATCTTTTGTGAATAAAATCCATACATTTGTACGTAAACTACATTTTATTTAATTTCGTATAACAGGAGGCTCGTAATCTCCAACGCCTTGAATGTATTTTACCATAACAATTATGAGTGACACGTGTAGGCATTGGACCTGACAGTTGTATTCTTTATACAGTAGCTGTTTTTGTGGGACGATTCGATTTGGTCGATTAGCTATTTTGCGCATTTGTGAGCCAGTTCGATTAGGCTAATCGGTGCATTTGTGAGATCGTTTACCTAAACTGATAGGGCTAATCGAACTAACCGTCCCAAGAGGTGGTTAGGCGATTCGATTAGGTGTTATAAGATGGCGGAATGTGCCAGATCGTAATACTATTGGCTGATATATCAAATACGTTATATATAACATACACGCGACCTTCTTTTGTTGACAGTCAAGGCTGCCCAATCGCCGATACATTTGTGGACCACAGCAAATTACACCAAATCGTACTAGCAAATCGAAACTAAATCGAATCGTCCCACAAAAACGCCTAGTATGTCTTTTTGATTTATGTATCTTTTGTATTACTGTATGCCCATGGAAGCTTATTGGTTAAATGCTCGACAGTTCGTGATGCAGTTCAGTGGTTCCCAACCTGGTGGCCATGATCCCCTAGGGGCCCATGGGGTATTTGTCAGGGGGCCATGGGGCATAAAGATGTGTATAAATTTTCACAAGCCCCAATTTTATTTAACTATATTTTTCTGTGCAACGTCTGTAGTTGCCCGTGGTCAACTGTGGCACAAAACCTCTCCTTGGGAGATATTTAAATAAGAGGCCACGGCTCATGCAGTTCCGTGAATTTTGGGCCCCGCAGTATGAAAGACGGAATGGAAACCACTGATGTAGTTGATGGAATTGATGACACTGTATCCTGTTGGAGAATCCCAGGTCCGGGTGTATCTTGGCATGTTCTCGGGCAAACGGTCTCCGTGAAATTCCACCTAGCGCTGTGTAAAATGGTTTACGGGAACTGCCGAGGATAGCCGATTAGTCATTGGATAGTCATTGGCTAAATGCTCGACATGCTTTTGCTTGATTTTTTGACTTGTGACAGAACCCGTAGCTAAACCTGATTTTTTTTTTCAAGTGATATAATGAGAGGGGAGGGAGTTGAACTGGTATATTATTGGTGTGGATGGTCGTCCGAATTGATTCATTTTTGCATGGGAGCATCGCCCCCTTTGCACCCCGCTTCCCCCCCCCCCCACCCCACAATTATTTTGGAGTATCTAAAAAACCAGTGATATTTCTTCAGTATGCTTTATTTTACAATGACAAATAACTTGCTTTTTCAAAATACATGTATCAATTAATGGTGAACCATATACGAGGTATCTTCATATCCAGTCCCCTTTTAATACCGTCCTGTATGTATAGGCCTAGTAGTATCTTGGACACTTTCCATAACTACATTTAATGGGATATCTCCTGAATCTATTGCAACGGTAGATCTTGTGATGGAAGTGCCCTATTATCTGCGCGAAGGCACTACCACGAGGACATTTTCTCCACAAGTAGAGTAAGAAGTTACATCTCTGTGGTCTCCATGGTCTTCGCGTTGTAGTAGTCGTTAGTGTTGTTGTAGACGTAGTGGTCGTTGGTGTTGTTGTAGACGTAGTGGTCGTTGGCGTAGTCGTAGAAGTAGTGGTCGTTGGCGTGGTTGTAGACAAAGTGGATGTTGGTGTAGTTGTAATGGTAGTTGGTGTGGTTGTAGATGTAGTGGTAGTTGTTGTAGACGTAGTGGTCGTTGGTGTTGTTGTAGACGTAGTGGTCGTTGGCGTAGAAGTAGTGGTCGTTGGCGTGGTTGTAGACAAAGTGGATGTTGGTGTAGTTGTAATGGTAGTTGGTGTGGTTGTAGATGTAGTGGTAGTTGGTGTAGACGTAGTAGTAGTCGTTGTTGTTGAAGATGTAGTAGTCGTAGCTATACATTGCTCGCAACAAGAAGCTTTGAAAGCGTTAGAAGAAAATGAACAAGCGTCAAATCCTGGAAGTTCTGGAATTACACAAAAGTTGTTGACGTCATTGGGATTCTCGCCTTGAGGACACAAATCTGAAGAGAAAGAATCGGTTAAAAACATTTTAAAATAATCATGTTCCTTTCGCGACGGTGTAAGATCTGTAAGACTAGTAAACACTACGCGTTGATGTACCGATTCAAAATTTGACAAAAACCAATTTGTGTCCTATATTTCTACTTCCATGTAAAAATCAAGTTTCAAAGTTTTCAGATATTTTTCCTTAAAATGGCGAAAGTGAAGATCATTATTTTTCCCACAATAAAACGAATGAAGTTATATGATTGGTTGAAAGAAAACTCTCTACCAATGAAATTATAATGATGAGAAAAGACATCTCAGGCAAGCAACTGTTGGATCGTATACCGTTTACTTGTACACTGACAAATCTCTTAAATTTTAATATTTAAAAATTGCGACTTACCAGAAACATTGCTGGGTGCTTGTGAATTGACAACACAGATACCTTGTTCACACCACTGAAACGACAAGAAGTAAAAACCAATGGTTAAAGGGATATGTTCACTAACTACCAATAAACCTGGAATTTTTTTAGCTTTTCTAATCTATAATAATGTTCACAACTCTCCCTCAAAATGTAAGCCTTCAAATCCCTGTGTAGGCATAATTATGAGCGTTTGAAAGTAAAAAATACGACTCGCGTTATATAGAAAAGACAAATACAGAAAATGAAAGATAAATGGTTAGGAAGGGATATAATTGAACGGATTATGCGATTTTCGTGCAGTTCTAGTACTTCTGGAGGCTATTTACATATTTAAGGCTAAAATCGACCCTCGAAATTACTGAACATTCCCCTTTAAAGTATCCTGGTAACTCCGATATTCAGACACGTTATGCGACTTACAAACACTGAGAAAGTTGCCCATAGATTCTATTCTTACCTTTCCCTGTCCACAAGTTGTAAATTCTTGGAAGGTGGCAGGTTCACAGCTAAATGAAGCAGGATTAAAACATTGCCCATTGGAGCACATCGTATTGAAAAAAGTTGGAGAGTCCGAGTAATATTCTGACTGAAATGATAAAAAAACCCTCTGATAGACCTTTGTCAAGGTACCACTGATTGATAGACCTTTGTCAATGCACCACTCGTTAATAGACCTTTGTCAAGGTACCACTGGCTGATTGACCTTTGTCAAGGCACCACTGGATGATAGACCTTTGTCAAGGCACCACTGACTGATTGACCTTTGTCAAAGCACCACTGGCTGATTGACCTTTGTCAAGGCACCACTGGCTGATAGACCTTTGTCAAGGCACCACTGGCTGATAGACCTTTGTGAAGGCATCATTCACTGATAGACCTTTGTCCAAGCACCACTGGTTGATTGACCTTTGTGAAGACATCATTCACTGATTGACCTTTGTGATGGCATCATTCACTGATAGACCTTTGTCCAAGCATCATTCCCTGATAGACCTTTGCCAAGATGTTTGGTAAGGGACTATTATAGGATAGACCTGAGATGGGTGTCCAGAGACCAGCTTGTAAAAGCGGTCAACCTGAAAACCGAAACATTAATGGCGGTTCAATACTCTTCTGTAGCTTCTTGGTATTACTAGCACATACCTTCAATGACCATGACCATTTTTTTTATTTCAGATCCATGGAGCCATGAAAAGTTCAATAGGAAGACTAAAGAATCATTTCTGGATTCTTGAAAGAGTTAAGCAGCACACAGTGTGTACAAGGGCGTGGATTTGTCAAAAATTTGGGGATTGGGTGGAAGCGTGAAGCGCCACAACCGCAAGCCCAAACATAAGGTCCTCGCACTAGAGGAAAAAAATGGAAAATGGCGTCAATTTCGTGCATTCTGACAGATATTTCCGGGTTTTGAGTTGATAATTTGGGACTTCCTACTGTGATTTTCGTGTGATCGATTTTGATTCTTCAAAAAATCTATTTTACTAATCAAAATTGATAAAGGATTCAACAGATCTCCTACTTACCCTGCAAAAGTACGCATCATTACTCCCTATTGCGTTTCTACACTGTTCATCTGCACTGAGAATTTGGCATCTGACGATTACAAATGCGGTTACAAACGCCAGGACGTAAACCAATAATTTCATTTTGTGACTAGGTGATTGTCGGTATGATTTGTAGGTACCTTTGTTCTTCTAAAATGATGATGATAATAATAATTATAATTTGTGATAAAATCAATTATAATGATAGTATTATTAATGATCATGATTAATATATTAATGATCATGATAGTAATGTTAATGATCATTATAATAAGATTAATGATAATAATTATCATATTAAGGATAATGATAAAAATGATCATGATAATTATATTAATGATAATGATTTATATTAATAATATTAATGATAATGATCATATTCATGATAATAATAATGATGATGATAATAATATCAATGGCCATGATAATAATGTTATTGATCATGATAAGATTGATGATAATGATTATGATATTAATGATAATAGTATTAATGATAATAATATTAATGGTTATGATAATAATGTTGATGATCATGATAAGATTGATGATAATGATTATGATATTAATGATAATAGCATTAATGATAATAATAATGTTAATGATAATGATTATCATATTAATGATAATGATATGAATGATAATGATACAAATATTAATGAAACTAATATTTATGATAATGATATGAATGATAATGATAAAAATATTAATGAAACTAATATTAATGATAATGATAATAATCATTTAAGGATTTAATACTATCAACTACAAAAATTAAGTTAAAAATTGAGTTCTATCAGCACCAAATATGTAAACCAAACCACATTCGTCCAAACGAACAAAATTGACAAAATCTGTTACATACTTGAATTTCGAGTAGCTTATGACTTACCTAATTTGTATCCAAAAGTTTTAGTCAAAAAGTGTAATATTTTCACACTAGCCAAAATTTGTTTAAGTCTCTTACGGCTTATGACTTGCTCAGTTTGAAGTCTAAGTATTGATTGAATCAAATGTTGAATATTTTCACACTTTTATAGTAATTACTGCACATAATTATAAAGGATAAAGGATATGGCCATACGGCCCACCGTGATCATATTGTATTGATTTTAGATCACGGCCTTGAATGGGAGCTTGCCGTCTGCATAATCGAAGCTAATTCTCTGGACTACTTTTACTACGTCATATTTCACGTGATATATTGCTCACGTGATAGTACAAAATGGCCGAAACACCGAAAGAAACAGGCTTTCGCTTTAGCGAAAAACCGCAAATAAATGTATTTTCTGCAGCACAGAGATACAGTACCGCCCAGAATATAAATTTTCAAAAATGTCCAGCTGTTTTTCTTTTAATTCAAAGCTGACACCAAGCATTTTCTTCGCATTTTCTAACCTAGTGGAAAAAATATCAACTTTGTCTGCCATCTTTGATAGTCTCGATTGTCCAAAAGCGTTTCATAAGAAGTAATGTTAGACAAATTAGTTATCTTCCCCTTTTTCTTCAGACCAAACGGACTCTTTAGCGCGTACGGATAATAGACAGTATAAAGGTATTCAACCAATCAGCAAACTTTGGAACAAATCCCTACGTCTATTCAATCCTGAGGCTACATTGGAGTACGGAAATAGCCGAACGGTTACAGAATGGGATATGGCTTCGAACAACAAATGCTTGCTACTTAAGGAAGATTTCAGGGATTCTAAGAAAATTTTGAAAATCAGAGTTGATTTCCTTGCATCTGATGCTTTTCCCAACAGAATTCTCGTTTAAAACGCCAACTGCACTTTATACCCAAAGACAATTTTAAATGTTTCCTTGCATCTCAGGCTTTTTCGAACATTTTTTTCTTTGATAAAGACCACTCCTTGAAGAGTGTTTGAGAGCACTGTACCCAAAGAAAATATTTGAAAATTTATGCTCGTTTCCTTGCATCTAATGCCTTTCCGACTGAATTCATTTCAAAACCACTTCCCCCTTCTTTCTTTCCTTTAACCAGGTTGAAAAATCTGACGGTATTATCTCGACCCATGTCGGGATAGATTATCAATATAAAGGATCACATCCAGCTTCAATAAAAATTGGACGAAAACTGTAGCTTTTATTGTGTTAAGTAGAGTTTACCCAGTTTAATACCTTTTTTTGACAGTTAAAAATTCTGGGCCGGCATCCACGGAAATAAATGTCTGTCACGTTTGCCTACCCCACCCTCTATCGATGCTTGCCTGAGGTTTGATTACCGTGGCCACCGGGAGCATAGTGTAAACGTTTACTTGTATAGAAGTATGATTTGAAATTTCTTGAGGAGTTTTCTTTGTACTGTAGCTACATAGGTGTTCCAAGCTCCGTTGCTTCCATGTTTGATCCTTAGGAGACCTTGACGGGCGCATTAGACCTGGATGAAGACGTGTACAAGATGAGAGATCCCATCACAACGCATCAGACCATGAAGCAGCAAAAAATGTAACACTGATAGACCGCAGCCCGAGTCTTGGTGCACCTTGTTGGAACCACTTCATTGCCCTATTGATCTGTCACGGACACTGTAATAAACTGGAGGTCCCCCGGCTCGAGCCTCCACCCCCTCCCCCATTTTTGCCCGACTGATGTCAAAACCCTCTAAAAATTGTAAAAGTTATATTTCAGAGCCTTTCTCTAAATCTTTGATTCGCCCGTGTAAAGCATCACAGAAAGTTTCATCAAAATCAGATGAAAACTGTAGTATCTATAGTATTAACAAGAAATGTTGTCGGACTGACCGATGGACAGGGGTGACGAAAATATACGATCACATATTCATGTGGGCGTATAAAAAATGAACGACCCTCGAAATTTCTGAACATTCCCCTTTAAGGAGATTGAATCTGATCACATGACTTAAAAAGTATTTAATTATTGAAAATTATTTTCACCTAGGTGAAAATTAAAGTTTTTAATTATTTATTCGTTGAATTATCACCTAGGTGAAAATTAATTAAAGTTTTTAATTGTTTATTCCTTGAATTATCACCTAGGTGAAAATAATTTTTTTTTTAATTATTTATTCGTTGAATTATCACCTAGGTGAAAATTCAAGTTTTTAATTAAAAATTAATTTCCCCCCACGGATTCGAGATAAAATACGTCTCGGTGATTTGATTGTGGACCTTTTAATTATCCAAAGGTATAGCAAGTCAAAGTTAATGCCATAATTTGATCTCCCACAGATTACATTTTTAATAAAATTACAAGAATATTGTAAATATTTACAAAATAACCAAATTTAAAGGTTATTACCAATTGGTTCCAATTCTACAGCCATTTGGAGAAAATTTTGTTTGTTTACAAAACAACATTGAGGTACGTCAATAACTCACCAGCTCCGCCCACTACTAGCACGCGCTACTGGAGATTGGAGTGTGAAGGTCAGCTTCCGCTGATGACGTCATTTAACTAACACGCCCCCCCCCCTCCCACGAACATCCCATATGACACTTGATTGTCAGGTGACACCATGGCACCATGCACATGCAAGTATGATTTCAGAAGACTCCGGCATTTTATTTTTCGGCCTCTGATTTAGTTTTGTATGCCATTTAAAGGGTAATGATGCTATATCATTCAAACTCGCACCAGAGGTAGATAATATCATAAACTAATCATATGCAAAGTTTCAGTCCATTTGAGTAAATACTTTGGATAATAGTGAAGGTCAAAAGTTGGGACATTACTTTAGGTCCACCCGATATAACACAATATATTTGAATCAAAATTGCGCTTTTTAAAACTTGCAAATTTTGTGCCAAATTCCATTGTAACTGTGCGTGTTTTTTGAAATTTTATTTTGATCGGTCTGAAAACTTACAGGTAGATAGACAATTTGATAATGAACAAAAAAACATTTTGATATCACTTCCGGTTTTGACGTCATTTGTTTGTAAACTTGAAATTTTAACTTCTGGAGTTATTTGAAAACTTCTTTTTGGATTATGTTAGAAATGATCATCATAAAAGATATAAATGATAAAATCTGACCCGGAAGTACTATGTCAAGTGCCATGTTGTTGTGACTAATTTTTTTTATATAAAACTCTAAAGGCCTTAAGGGATAATCGGCTTTGCATATGTCGGTGTCTATGAAATCCTTAGTCGATGGCCAACAACCTTATGACAACTGATATTTTAATTTCGATTTCTTTATATTTCTGGAACAAGAATTTTAGCAATGACTGAAACTTTTAAGGCTCAGATTTCTTAATCTATTAGTTCAAATGACCTGGAAGTTTTAATAGCCTTTAATCTTCATTTAGGTGTAACACACCTCAAGAGGATCATTCTATGCTGCCATATCTGACAATATGTGAGAGTCCGCGTCGTTGGGTTACAACGTATCATCCCCTTGACATATCATACGATTTATGAACAGTATACCGACCTCTAGAAAGTTACAAGATACCTTATTGTTTCTTTTAACACTTCTCACTGGTCAATGTTTTGATATAATGTACAACGAGTGCAGTTCTTTTCCTTCAACTGACAATTGCACTATCATGCTTAACATGACTTTCTTACATTGTAACTTGCATTTTTAACGTTTTAAATTATGTACTAAAAAAGATAAACAAAAAGTCTAAAAGAAGTAGATAACCATCAATGCCAAAAGAAGAAAATCCGTTCTAAAAATCTGGTTCTGTCATTTATTTTATTAAAAAAACAAGTTTTAAAATTGCATGCCTAAAATCGTTGACCATTAAAATGTTTTCTAAAAAAAATAATATAGAATTTTTGCTAAGTTTATGTTAAAATGATAATTTACGAGCTGTGCTGCGAACTTACGTGTATGGAGGTTAGCACTCAGTATTCTGATGTCATTTATATATCATATCAAGAATTGGCTCTATCATATTCAAGTCCTAAATCGACCATCGGAAATACTGAACTCCCCCCTTTATGTTTTCACTCCCGAATATAAACATTTTATATGCCGGTTTTTAGGTTCTAGTTTTTTTGCAGTGCGTTCGATTCTTCACTGCTTTGTTTTCATAATGATTGTTTTTTTTTTGTCTATTTCTGGTCACGCTATTTCGGTATGAAGGGAACATGCCACACTTTATCTCAGATACGATACCTAACTGCTCGGTATTAAATGAATGTTAAAGGAAGTATTTTTGTCTAACCAGAAATGACGTATGACAGAAAACCCATTTTTTGTTTTCTACCATTTTCACCTCTGTTTTTCAACCGATTTTGATGGGACTTTTTTTGTTTATTTCATTATTCTAATGTCTACATGATAGTTCTTAAAAAACACGCACTTGTAGAATTTTGTCGCTGACTTTTTGAAGCACTTTTTTTGATATTTTTTTTAATTTTTGCAATTTTATTTTGATCAATTTGAAAACTTACAGGTTAATAGACATTTTTATTTCAAACAAAATCATAATTTCCCAAAAAAATATATCACTTCCGGTTTTGACGTCATTTGCTCTTAAAGTTGAAATTTTAACTTCCGGCATTTTGAGATATTCGAAAAATTCTTTATGTGATATGTTTGACATTTTCACACAAAAATATTTAAATGATAAAATTTGACCCAGATGTAAAAGATCAATCGCCATATTTAAATGATATATTTTAAAAAACGCAAAATAGGGCCTACGGGTATTATGGAATTTGCATCATATTAGTGTCTATGGTATCTCCAATCGATTGCACATAAAACATTGGAAACCGATTTTTGATTTTCAATTCTGATTTTTTTAATTTCCGGTTAAAATAAATCAGAAATTGTCAAAACTTTCAAGGCCCATATTTCGTGACCTTGACCTCGAGTGACCTTGTGACCTGAACAAAAGTTGTTGCCTTTGACGAGATCTATCCAATGGTATAATCATTTGAGATGTCAATTGCTTACTTCCGGTTTTGTGGCTGTTTGAAAATTACAATTTTTAACTTTAAAAAGCTCTGTCACGTGACCTAATTTACATACGACACAAATTATTTTTGATTCGGATTTTTTAATTTCGATTTCAATTTCTTTATATTTCCGGAACAAGAATTTCAGTAATGACCGACACTTTCAAGGCTCATAACTAGAGACCTTGACCATTGATGACCTTTTGACCTGTACAAAAGTTATTGCACTTGACGAGATCGATTATATGATATATTCATTTGCGATGTCTGACTTTACTTGCGGTTTAAACGCCATTCGAACGATCTTTGTCACGTTAAATCTGCTCTTTCAAATGATATGTAACACAATATATTTGAATCAAAATTGCGCTTTTTAAAACTTGCAAATTTTGTGCCAAATTACATTTTAACTGTGCGTGTTTTTTTGAAATTTTATTTTGATCGATCTGAAAACTTACAGGTAGATAGACAATTTGATAATGAACAAAAAAATATTTCTTAAATTTTGATATCACTTCCGATTTTGACGTCATTGGTTTGTAAACTTAAAATTTTAACTTCTGGGGTTTCTGAGTTATTTGAAAATTTCTTTTTGCATTATGTTAGAAATGGTCACCAGAAAAGATATATATGATAAAATCCGACCCGGAAGTACTATGTCAGGCGCCATGTTGTTGTGACTAATTTTTATAAAACTCAAAATGGGGCCTTAGGGATAATCGGATTTTCATAATATTAGTGTCTATGAAATCCTTAGTAGATGGCCAACAACCAGGCGCGGATCCACGGGGGGGGTCATGGCCCCCCACAAACGGTAAGATTTCACATCGTGAAACGCATCACATTACATGTCAGGTGCAAATTTCGGCGAATAAAACAATCAAAGAGCCTTGCGTAAGTACATGAGAAAGGGCTCTGCCTACGTTCTCCGAGAGTTTGAGGGGCGTGGTCATTAAAAATTTTCTCGGGGGCAGAGACCCCGGGCCCCCCAAGTTTTCTATCCGAATCAGTAGCGGATCCAGGGGGGGGGGGGGGCGTAGAGGGCGTACGCCCTCTTTACTTTGTCTTTTTTTTTAAGAATGGGGAGAATACGACATCAAAAATGTCTAACCCATTAACGTTTACTATAAAACATACATGGTCCACGTCAGAAACCGTTAAATTAGTACAATTTATACTTATTCTATGTTTTTAAGCCAAAAAAAAAGTCAAAATTTTTTTCGACTCGCTCCGCTCGGCAAAGCGATGCATATATACGCCCCCCCTTTCCAAAATCCTGGATCCGCCCCTGCGAATGGCCCTTCCCAAACTCTAATGCTGGATCCGCCCCTCCCAACAACCTTATGACAACTGATTTTTAAATTTCGATTTCGATTTCTTTATACTTCTGGAACAAGAATTTTAGTAATGACCGAAACTTTCAAGGTTCATATTTCTATTTCTATTAGTTCAAATGACCAGGAAGTTTTATTAGCCTTTATTAATCATCATTTATCGTCTAGGTAAAAAACATCTCGAATTGTATCGTACTAAACTACATTTAGAACTTTTTTTTAAATGTTTTATATAAAAGGGTTGAAATGATTTTTTGAAAATAAAAAATTCTAACATATTGCAAAAAGAGATACATGCATTTCAAATATCTTGAAATTATTGAAGTTAAAATTTTCAGTGCAGGTTTTGTTTATTATGTTGATACACACATAAATTTTTTAAAATAAATTGCCAAAGCCGCAAAAATTAAAAATGAAGAAGAGCTGCAAAATTTTATAGAATAGTGCAAGAAAAGTCTGATTGAAATTAGTAAAAAATCGAAATCAAACTCCTCATTTTACATAGCTCAGTATTAGGCCCCATACACAAAACACAAAGGTAACATGGTCATATTCAGCATGTTCAATTATTAAGTGATAAAACGTGAATTATATTTCTGAAAAACAGTTTTTTACTTATTTCAATTCAGATGATATATCAAATTTAATGTATTTTTACACAAACATATGGTGAAATTGTTTTTCCACAGGTGATCAATTTTTGAGACCATAATGGCAAAATTATTGACGTGAGTCAGGTCATAATTTTGGTAGTTCTGACATTAATAGCTTTTTTAAAAACATAAATATTCAATATTGGAGAGCAAAAAATGTGAAAAAGTATCATAAACATGATAAACAACGTTTCAATACCAATCAATACCAGTAAAATCTAAGGTCTTATGATATGGTAAGCTAGGTTCTCACTATAGATTTGTGTCTATATACTTTTGTCTATAGATTTTTGACTGACGACCTATAATCTGAAGGTCGTTCTCACTGTAGATTAAAATCTATAGACACTGTCGTCTTTTGTCACGTGATCGCAAGAGCCAATCAGAGGTGACTGTTTGTTCGACATTCAGACACAATTGAAGTCAAAATCAAACATGTTTGAGTTAATCGACAAAAATCGCATCAGACAAAAGTCTATGGATTTTAGTGTTCTCACTTTAGATTTTTGTGTTTGCAGTCAACTTAAAAAATCTATAGAAAAAAAATCTATAGTGAGAACCTAGCTTAACGGGCCAGCTCGGTTAAGCAAGCTGGTCTGGTTTGCCGAGTGTCTGGGGTCTGACGTCACTTTAGTCAACTTCTACTTATTTACTAAAACCGTGATTTACTAGACCGTGAAGCCCGGCTATCAGTGCCAGCCTGGTTATTATGGAGGTATAACGTTGCCAATATTGTCGATTGTGTCGCAACGTTAAAATACCAATGTCGTAATTACAAAATGCATTTGTCAATGCTGCAAAGTACAATTGTCGATGTGTAAAAATGCAAAATGTATAAGTATACTCAAAAATCCAATGAAATGCAGCTAACAATTTACTCTTTGCATTATGCATTGTGCATTAGGCACTTTTGCATTATACATTCTGCATTAGTCACTTTGCATTACGCACTCTGTATTATCAAACCTTGCAGAATAGACTTTTACACAATAGAACATATACCTTATATGGAATGATGACGTATATTCATTTGCATACGTAAAAAAACGGCGGAAATGTACGGAAATGAATAAATATGCATGCGCATTGATACAAGTTCTTTTTGACATTTAAAGATAGTTTCTCCTTTTATAAAGATAAATATCTCTGTATTATTTCAAATTGAGTTATTGCTACCTGTATTGGTTCTAGGGAGCCCCTCTAGAAAATTAAAAGAATTGACTCCCTGAAACGTTTTTTCCTGACGAATTTAATGTTTATTTATATGTAGGGACTGCAATTGTAGATACAAGAAAAACGTGTCAGGAATAGACGCCTGGAAACAAAATTCTGAAATTTCTGAGGAACCTAACCTTGACAATGAGTATTATTATGCCCGTAAGCGCATTTTCTCCCACCCCTACTCTGATATTTAAATTCAACGGGGAATGTTTATGGGCATCTTATTTTCAAATTTTTCTAAGCGACATACCTCAGACCCTATATACAAATAATTTTGAATCTTCAATTCGGTGGGAGATATCAGGAATTTGAGTATCCAGGCGCTCAAAATTTTCTTCCGGTGATCCCACAACCCACAAGTTTGTCAGGAAATTTCATATTTTGTGGGCATCTATTTCTCAACATTTTCAAGACTAAATTCCTGAGACCCTATACAAATAATTTTGAACCTTAAATTAGGTGGAAAATGTCAGAAATTAGCGTTTCCATGCGTCAAATTATAAATTTTTTCTTCTGTTGGCATTGCTACCTATACAAATAAAACTTAAATTCGTCAAAAAATGTCAGTCAGTCAGTAAATTGTGTTCGATGGTGTCTAGTTCTCAAAATTGTCTAGGCTAGATCTCTCATAGGGTTATCTAAACTGTTCTCCTGATTGGACGATTGCACCCCCCTCCCTTTTTAGAAGTACTTGGGCCTAGTTGTTTACGTATGCAAATGAAAATACGTCATCATTCCATATAAGGTATATGTTCTATTGTGTAAAAGTCTATTCTGCAAGGTTTGATAATACAGAGTGCTAATGCAAAGTGACTAAGGCAGAATATATAATGCAAAAGTGCCTACTTATACATTTTGCATTTTTACACATCGACAATTGTACTTTGCAGCATTGACAAATGCATTTTGTAATAAAATACCTTGTATGTCACTTTTTCACAAAAATGACATTATGGTACCACAAGAAAGCATTTTTTACTGTGCATCTTCTATTAAAACCTCGTAAACCATCAGCCAATCAAATTCTTGTTATCACTGTATAAACAAAACATTGAAGCCCCAAAACACCTCAGTGTGTTCTAATGAAACCTCGTATGTCAATTATTTTTTGGGGAAAATCTGTAAAAATAAAGAGTTTTTCATTTCAGTGGTGAATTTCTGACATATTTTGAACAAAATGTTTAATCAAACTTAATCAAATTTTGGTCAAATGGTGCATGGTACCTTAAAAATGGTATTTAAATTTGCATGAGATAGGAGGTTTCATCATGATTGAAATTATATAAATTCGTTTTTGGGCTCTCCTGAAAAATGGTAATTTTGTAAATTCAAGGTTTCATCAGAACACCGACGCAATGTCGTAATTACAAATATATACCTGGTATTTTCACGTTGTGACACAATCGACAATATTGGCAACGTTATACCTCCATAGGTATTCGCATAAACACAGGGGCGGACTGGGGCCGTGACGCGGCCATGGCTTTTTTCCAGTGACCGGCCCACTTAGGTGTGTCGGGCAAAGCACAACCCCGATCGTCGGGGTCTGAAGGGATTTTCCCCCAGAAAATTTTGAAAAGTGACTACCATAAACGTGATTTCCGAGCGCCTCCAGCTCTCAAAACTGGTTGACCAGAAAATGGAAATGCATACCGAAATTTAGAAAATTATCAAGATAATCAGATCTTTTTTTATTGTATAGAGATTGGTCACAAACGACTAAATTTCGGATTTCGCCACTTTCTTTTGAAAATGTTTCTTTTTCAAAATATGATTTTTTTTTTTGTCGTTTATCAAACCGGCCCTCTGCACACCGGCCCGCATGGCTTTAGCCATGTGGCCATGCGGCCCAGTCCACCCCTGCATAAACACTATTTATTGGGTTAGCCACAGCGCATGCTTACCAGGCTGGTCCGTTACATATAACCAGGCCCTAACTTGAAGGAAAGAGGGGTGAATCAGCCATATAACCAGGCCCTAACTTGAAAGAAAGAGGGGTGAATCAGCCATATAACTAGGCCCTAACTTGAAAGAAAGAGGGGTGAATTACCCATATAACCAGGCCCTTACTTGAAAGAAAGAGGGGTGAATCAGCCATATAACCAGGCCCTTACTTGAAGGAAAGAGGGGTGAATCAGCTATATAACCAGGCCCTAACTTGAAGGAAAGAGGGTGAATAAGCCATATAACCAGGCCCTAACTTGAAGGAAAGAGGGGTGAATCAGCCATATAACCAGGCCCTAACTTGAAGGAAAGAGGGGTGAATCAGCCATATAACCAGGCCCTAACTTGAAGGAAAGAGGGGTGAATCAGCCATATAACCAGGCCCTAACTTGAAGGAAAGAGGGGTGAATCAGCCATATAACCAGGCCCTAACTTGAAGGAAAGAGGGGTGAATCAGCCATATAACCAGGCCCTAACTTGAAGAAAGGGAGGGGGGGTGAATCAGCTATATAACCAGACCTTAACTTGAAAGAAAGAGGGGTGAATCAGCCATATAACCAGGCCCTAACTTGAAGGAAAGAGGGGTGAATCAGCCATATAACCAGGCCCTAACTTGAAGGAAAGAGGGTGAATAAGCCATATAACCAGGCCCTAACTTGAAGGAAAGAGGGGTGAATCAGCCATATAACCAGGCCCTAACTTGAAGGAAAGAGGGTGAATAAGCCATATAACCAGGCCCTAACTTGAAGGAAAGAGGGGTGAATCAGCCATATAACCAGGCCCTAACTTGAAAGAAAGAGGGTGAATCAGCCATATAACTAGGCCCTAACTTGAAGGAAAGAGGGGTGAATCAGCCATATAACCAGGCCCTAACTTGAAGGAAAGAGGGGTGAATCAGTCATATAACCAGGCCCTAACTTGAAGGAAAGAGGGGTGAATCAGCCATATAACCAGGCCCTAACTTGAAAGAAAGAGGGTGAATCAACCATATAACCAGGTCCTCACTTGAAAGAAAGAGGGGTGAATCAGCCATATAACCAGGCCCTAACTTGAAGGAAAGAGGGATGAATCAGTCATATAACCAGGCCCTAACTTGAAGGAAAGAGGGGTGAATCAGCCATATAACCAGGCCCTAACTTGAAAGAAAGAGGGGTGAATCAGCCATATAACCAGGCCCTCACTTGAAAGAAAGAGGGGTGAATCTCAGCCATATAACCAGGCCTTAACTTGAAGGAAAGAGGGGTGAATCAGCCATATAACCAGGCCCTAACTTGAAGGAAAGAGGGGTGAATCAGCCATATAACCAGGCCCTAACTTGAAGGAAAGAGGGGTGAATCAGCCATATAACCAGGCCCTAACTTGAAGGAAAGAGGGGTGAATCAGCCATATAACTAGGCCCTAACTTGAAAGAAAGAGGGGTGAATCTCAGCCATATAACCAGGCCCTAACTTGAAGGAAAGAGGGGTGAATCAGCCATATAACCAGGCCCTTACTTGAAAGAAAGAGGGGTGAATCTCAGCCATATAACCAGGCCCTAACTTGAAGGAAAGAGGGGTGAATCAGCCATATAACCAGGCCCTTACTTGAAAGAAAGAGGGGTGAATCTCAGCCATATAACCAGGCCTTAACTTGAAAGAAAGAGGGTGAATCAACCATATAACCAGGTCCTAACTTGAAAGAAAGAGGGTGAATCAGCCATATAACCAGGCCGTAACTTGAAAAAAAGAGGGTGAATCAGGAGAACATTATTTCTTTAATAGCCATGATCTTTGTGTCTTTTCCTTGGAATCTGAAATTAATAAGCAAATCTAATCCGTATTGACATTCTATCACGACCCTCCACTATATCAAATCCACTATAATCAGCATTTAAAAATAAAAAAATGCTTAAATAATTGTAGTGCGTTCGATTCTTGAACGCACTGCTTTGTTTTGCATACGACTATTTGCAGTGCGTTCTTTTGTTTTGCAAATGACTATTATTTGGTTTTTTTCGTTTTCTGGTCCCGCTATTTCGGTATGAAGGGAGCTTGTCTCGCTCAATCTGACACGATTTCCCACGATAAGTAGCTGCTCGTTGTGGCTTAAATGTTAAGTGATGCAGTTTTGTCCAACTGGAAATGAGGTATGACAAAACGTATATTTTCGTTTTTTTTATCATTTTTACCTACAATTTTCAACCGATTTCGATGGATTTGTTTTTGTTTATTTCAGTTATGTCTTTTCTACACGATAACCACTTAAAAACTTTTGACTTTTGACGCTGGATTCTTGAACTCTTTTTTGACGCTTTTTTCAACTTTCACAATTTTATTTTGATCGCTATGAAAACTTCTAGACTTATAAACATTGTTATTGCAAACAAAACTGTGTTTTCAAAATTTTGATATCACTTCCGGTTTTGACGTCATTTGCTTGTAAACTTGAAATTTCAACTTCCTAGGTTTTTAAGATATTTGAAAATTTCTTTTTGCATTATGTTGAAAATGTTCGTCTTAAAAGATATAAATAATAAAATCCGACCAGGAAGTAGTATGTCAGGCGCCATATTGTTATGACTAATTTTTTATAAAACTTTTATGGGGCCTCAGGGGATAATCGGATTTGCATAATATTGGTGTCTATAATATCCTTAGTCGATTGCCAACAACCTTATGACAACGGATTTTTGAATTTCGATTTCAATTTCTTTATATTTCGGGAACAAGAATTTCAATAATGACCGAAACTATTAAGGCTCATATCTAGTGACCTTGACCTTTGATGACCTTTTTGACTTGTACAAAAGTTATTGCCCTTGACGAGATCTATTATATTATATATGCATTTGAGATGTCTGATGTTTACGTCCGGTTTTATCGCCATTTGAAAATTGCAATTTTTAACTTTAAAGAGCTTTGTCACGTGACCTAATTTACATACGTAACAAATTTTTAGACATATTTACTATGCTAAATCTGCTCTTTTAAATGATATATAACACAATATATTTGAATCAAAATTGCACTTTTTAAAACTTGCAAATTTTGTGCCAAATTCCATTGTAACTGTGCATGTTTTTTTTTTTTTATTTTATTTTGATCGATCTGAAAACTTACAGGTAGAAAATTTGAAAATGAACAAAAAAATATTTCTTAAATTTTGATATCATTTCCGGTTTTGACGTCATTTGTTTGTAAACTTGAAATTTTAACTTCTGGAGTTTCGAAAATTTATTTTTGCATTATGTTAGAAATGGTCACCAGAAAAGATATATATGATAAAATCCGACCCGAAAGTACTTTGTCAGGTGCCATGTTGTTGTGACTAATTTTTATAAAACTCAAAATGTGGCCTTAGGGTATAATCAGATTTGCATAACATCAGTGTCTATGAAATCCTTAGTCGATGGCCAACAACCTTATGACAACTGATTTTTAAATATAGATTTCGATTTCTTTATATTTCTGGAACAAGAATTTTAGTAATGACCGAAACTTTCAAGGTTCATATTTCTATTTCTATTAGTTCAAATGACCAGGAAGTTTTATTAGCCTTTAATCATCATTCATCGTCTAGGTGAAACACACCTCGAGAGGGTCATACTATACTGCCATATCTGAAGATATGTGAGAGTCGGCGTTGTTGTGTCATCCCCTCAGTACATCATTAGATTTATGACCAGTGATATCTAGAAAGATACCATATTGTTTCTTTTAACGCTTCTCACTGGTCAATGTTTTGATATAATATACAACGAACTCAGTATTTTAAAATGTTTTTTTTCTAATATCACAAAATCAAAATACAACAATGGAATTTTGGGGGGGGGGGGGGGGGGGGAATTGTATCGTACTAAACTACATTTAGAATTTTTAAAATTTTTAAAAAATGAAATGAATGAAGTTTTACGTCCTGCTTTACTGCACCTTTATGGGGCTAATTGAGGACGGGCAAACTCTATGCAGTGTGCAATGAGAGAAATTTTGCCAGGACAGCGGCATTAGCCTGCTCTTATTTTCAATTTCCAACTGTCGATGGATCTTTAACGTGCACAGCCAATTGCAGTCTGCGTTGTTATATTACAACGTATCATACCCTCTGCTCGTCATACGATTCATGTTCTGTGTACGACTCGTCGTTTAGTAACACTAAAATTAGAGTACATAATACAGAAAATGAAGGATAAATGTTAAGGTAGGGATAACATTGAAGGAATTATATGATTTTCGTGCATTTCTATTTCTATTTATGCATATTCAAGTCCTAAATCGACCATCGGAAATACTGAACATCCCCCGTTATGTTTTCACTCCCGAATATAAACATTTTATATGCCGGTTTTTATGTTCTGGCAATTTCGTAGTATGGATTGAAAATGCCACTTTATACCCATCAAGAAACCGGATGCGCACTGCTCGGTACCGTCGCACGGTTCTATTTTCTTTGCAGTGCGTTCGATTCTCGAACGCACTGCATTGTTTTGCAATTGACTATTTTTTTTTTCATTTTCTGGTCTCGCTATTTCGGTATGAAGGGAACTTGTCGCGATTAATCTGACACGATTTCTCATAATATATAGGTGCTCGTTGTGAGGTGAATGCAAAATGATGCACTTTTGACCATCCGGAAATGATGTATGACGAAAAGTATATTTTAGGTTTTATATCAATTTAACCTGCAGTTTTCAACTGATTTCGAAGAAACTTTTTTTGTTTAGCTCATTTATCGCTATATAAATGATAAATATTTTAAAACACTCGAATTTTGACTTTTGATGCTGAATTTTGGAACTTATTTTTTTACCCTTTTTTTCAACTTTCACAATTTGATTTCGATCGATCTGAAAATTTACAGGATTATAGACATTGTTATTGCAAACAAAACGGTATTATGAAAATTTCGATATCACTTCCGGTTTTGACGTCATTTGCTTTTAAACTTGAAATTTTAACTTCCGGATTTTTGGAGATATTTGAAAAAAAATTTCTGCATTATGAATTTCAGTAATGACCGAAACTTTCAAGACTTATATCTAGTGACCTTGACCTTTGATGACCTTTTGACCTGTACAAATATTATTGCCCTTGACAAGATCTAACAAATGATATATTCATTTCCGATTTCTGATCTTTACTTCCGGTTTTATCGCCATTTGAAAATTGCAATTTTTAACTTTAAAGAGCTTTGTCACGTGACCTAATTAACATACGTTACAAATTTTTAGACATATTTACTATGCCACAAAATAAAAGTTTAACAAAATCACTTTGAAAACAAACTTGCTGACTTTTGGTGCACCTTTTCTCGACCACTTTTTCAACATTTGATCAACCTGAAAACTTACATATATCGGGTGTCCCAATAAAAACGTCCCCATGTTTGACGGTAAGTATCTCAGCTGTTGATGAACTGATCTCTTTCAAATTTCTCACAGATTTACTTCAACATGTCCTTGTCAGACCCTGAAAATATGAAAGTCATCGAACAAAAATTGTACAAGTACTGCCTCGACCAAATTAACATGTCGAAAAATTCAATATCAGAGCAAACTGTACA
This sequence comes from Lottia scabra, assembly GCA_029955415.1. Lineage (NCBI taxonomy): Eukaryota > Metazoa > Mollusca > Gastropoda > Lottiidae > Lottia > Lottia scabra. The sequence continues at coordinate 8,348,025 of JARJEI010000003.1, read as the reverse complement.
TTTCAACCTGTGTCTATTGTTCCTTCACCACATCGACCACCAATATCATTAATTTTCCATCCTAAAATGCTATCACCGATCTCATCTTAAGATATTTTCTCCCAAAAAGCAACCTTCCTGCCTTTCATTTCCTCGTCCATCCAGCTTGTTCCACTGGTGATGGTAATGACTCCGGGCAGTATTGGATTCCCTAAAGAAACAGGTGTACTGCACTTGGGTTAAAGGGACACACTGATTAAACAGGAACTGAAATGCAGGATGGTCGCTTCTCGGGTGGTACCTTTAGATGAGATCCGCGAGGGTTTATCAGGATGGAAAATGTTTGATATTGGTGGTCGATGTGTTGAAGGCACAATAGACACAGGTTGAAATGTATAGTTTGCTCTGATATTGAATTTTTTCACATGCTTTTTTATTCGAAACAGTTCTTGTACATTTTTTGTTCGATTGCTTTCATATTTTCAGGGTCTGCCAAGGACATGTTGAAGTCAATCTGTGAGAATTTTGAAAGAGATCGGCTCATCAGGAACTGAAATACTTTTCGTCAAAGTTGGGGACGTTTTTATTGGGACACCCGATATAAAGACATTTTGGTTGCGATGAACAATAAGCAATTTTCTCACTTCCGGTTTTGACGTCATTCGCTCTCAAAGTTGAAATTCTAACTTCTGGAATTTTGAAGATATTCGAAAAATTCATTTTGCAGTATGTTTGTTATGTAGACACAAAAGTATACAAATGATAAAATTTGACCCGGATGTAACAGATCAGTCGCCATCTTGAAATGGTATATTTTCATAAAACGCAAAATGGGGCCTCAGGGTGTTATGGAATTTGCATAATTTTGATGTTAATGCAATCTACAGTCGATTCCGACCAAAACATGCGAAGCCGATTTTTGAATTTCAATTCTGAATTTTTCTAATTTCCGGTTAAAATAAATCAGTAATTGTCAAAACTTTCAAGGCCCATATTTCGTGACCTTGATGTTTCTCGACCTAATGACCTCTACAAAACATATTGCCCTTGATGAGATTATCCAATGACATATTGTTTTCAGATGCCCAATGTTAACTTCCGGTTTTATAGCCGTTTGAAAATTGCAATTTTTTACTTTAAACAACCCTACCACGTGACCTAATGTACATATGTCTTATTTTCTTTCACCGTCATACTATGCTCTGTCTGTTCTTTCCAATGATATACAACACAATGTATTTGAATCAAAATTCCGCCTTTTAAAGTTTAAAAAAAATTGTGCCAATTTCCATTAAAACTGTGCGTGTTTTTTTTTCAAATTTGATCGTTCTGAAAACTTACAGATAGATAGACATTTTGATATGTTTTCAAAATTTTGATATCGCTTCCGATTGTGACGTCATTTGAAGTTGAAATTTCAACTTCCGGAATTTTGAAAATATTTGAAAAATTCTTTTTGCAGTATGGTTGTAATGTAGACACAAAAGTATATAAATGATAAAATTTGACCCGGATGTAACAGATCAGTCGTCATCTTGAAATGGTATATTTCTATAAAACGCAAAATGGAGAATTTGCATAATTCTGATGCCTATGGAATCAACAGTCGATTGCTACCAAAACATGAGAAGCCGATTTTTGAATTTCAATTCTGATTTATTTTAATTTTCGGTTAAAATAAATCAGTTATTGTCAAAACTTTAAAGACTCATATCTCGTGACCTTGACCCCTGGTGACCATGTGACCTGAAAACAATTCATTGCCATTGACGATACCATTACACGGATACTTTCATTCAGGTTTTCCGATGATTACTTCCGGTTTTTTATCCATTTGAAAATTGCAGATTTTAACTTTAAAGACCTAATTCATATGCGTCACAAATTCTTTCACAGTCGTATTATGCTAAATCTGTTCTTTCAAAGGAAATACAACACAATATTTTTAAATACAAAATAGCGCCTTTTGAATTTTGAAAATTTATTATTCCATCAGCTTGTAAAATATTAAATTCCAATTTCAGTTGAAGGGAGAGTACTATATTTAGACATGCAGTTATCTCCCTTCAACTGCGTTTGGGCGATACTGGTTTCTTGTCTCCATATTTATACATATATAGTTCTCTCCAATTAACTGGTAATTACAATACCTTGCGTTTGGGCGATACGTATATCATATGAGTCTAACTTAATTAATTTTTCCCTTGTTATATTTACAACATGTTTAATATAATATATTGGTTTATGATGCGGACATAACACACCACTTTACTCTCTTTCTACCTGACTCATCAAATATTTACTATACCAATCACAAATAATACATTCCATCAATTAAAATCAGACAGTTACGTGTACGTAACTCGTCCATGCCTTGTTACTTTTGAAATAACGTTATCGGTTTGTAAGCAAAATGTTTTTCAACTCTTGACTTACGTAGGGGATTTTGGCATTAAACTTATGATTAAGAATGTTTTTAACTAAAACACAATTTGCTATGTTTCACTTAATCAGTTCAGAATAACAATAATAATGGTGCTCATGTTATTCATATCAGCCAATCAACACGCTTCTACGTATCTTTGTTTTGTAAATAAGAACACATGCAAACACCATGTAACCATTACATCAGTATGCCAATCCCTCTCTTATGAAAAAAAAATATTAATAAAGATTTCTTATACGAAGATAATTGAAAAAGTATACGAGGATTCATAGAAGCTAGCTTAATTGCCGATCGCATTGGTTTACATTGAGTTTAACTTGTTCAAAGTCTCACAATAATAATAATGTCATGATGTACAAGACTACATGTAATCGTTAGTATGCACGTGCAGTTAAAAGTACGTACCCTACTGAAACACGATAATTTAAAGGAAAGTTGAGGTGCCATTGATACGGTTCTTTAAAACTGAATGATGGTAACAACATATTGGTTAGTGGTATTATTATTTCTGAGAGCCCACATAGTTAATAATGTCTATTGAAATATTTGATCCAAATCTTCAGATGTCTTCAACAGTGATAAGTATAATAAAAGATAAGTAATAATTGAAATGATAAAAAAACATCTTCAGATAATTAATTAATAAAACATCATTATCAAATTATGTCTCACTTAACATGTTGTGGTTTAAATCTTTCTGGGTTTTATGGGAGCCCACGCTATGTTAATATTTTCAATCATTTCACCATTAGGTAAAAACCTTTTTACACTTTCACCCATAAAATGAGTTAAACTATAATCCGAATCAACCCCTTTAAACAGTATTAATATTGGAGATCCACTTGATCCAGGGCAAGTTTTACACGAATATTTAATACAGACAACTTCCCTACACTGACAGTCTTTATCTGGTTTGGTTATACGTCTATACATATTATCAAACCGTATTGTTGATCTTTCTAACGGTCGGCCAAACGTGACCATTTTGATACCACCATGAGGATGACCAATACAATATATATGATTTGAAAGTTCTGATTGCAAACTGTCTTCTAAATATCTTGGTATGGGATAAATATCAAAGATCCAGAAGTTTACTCTACCCTGTTCTATTCTATCTTCTAAATCAATCCCACTATACAACTCTCTAACATCAACTTGTTCAAAATACAATCTAATACCACAACCAACATCTTCACCATTCCACACTAGTTTACATTTCTTTACTTCATCTTGGAAAATACATTCTGATATTTTAACAACAAATTCATCACCAAATTTTACCACGTTACCTGGTATCACTCTACTATTACCATCATCCTCATCTATATGTACATCTATAGAAGTTAAATGCTGTACATTGGAAGGCATTGGTTGAAATGTAAAAAAAGAACTTTTTAAATAGCTGCAAGAGCCATCAGGGTGTGAAATAAACATCAACTTGATTTGAGAACTGTTCAGGTTAAGATTATCACCGGAAGTTAATAAAGAAAGCAGAGAACATGAAGGAGATCTTAAATGATGGCGTGTATCCAAGGTTTCAATATGATTATTTTTATACATTATGACAATAGATGGCTGATTAAGGTCATCATCATCTCCCCAATCATGTTGATGTAAAAAATGAGGCACAGGATTAAACGTGAATAACGTGATATCTCTATAAGGACATGTATAACTAAGTCTCACTCCTGTACTAGTCAATACACTCGACCGGCTGTCATCATCGTAATGAAACTCAACAGTACAATGTTTCACCTCATCGTCTGTCTTAACAACATGGTTATTAGTCTTTATAATATATTCATCTTCAAACTTATAAACAGACCCAGTTCCTACTTCCCTTATCAATCTTCCATTTCTTTTTTTGTCTACCACTAGTCTGACAACAAGACTTCCTATATTTTTAATCTTATCAAACGTTTTTTCTATTTCTGTCGTTTATAGGTAAATGTTCCAAAGTTAGATCCTTAAAGGGAATGAAACCTCGATGTCCAGGATTCTTTTTACAAATACATGTAATATCTTTTAAATCTTGACCCTCCTTTAATAAATCACCTTCTCTCGCAACTTCTATTTTCAGATCAGATGTAAAGTCTTGATGATCGTGATAACATCCAGCCATTTTGTTCAAGTGTTTTACAGCTTACGGAAACCTGAAATATGAAGAAAACAAAATATTCTGATATCAAACAGTTTTATATCCTCTTGACTTGGGGGACACGTTTCTAATTTTACCTGTTGTTGTTGGTGATGTAAAAATATAGACACAGCAGACAACACGTAACCTACTCTCTGTCTATAATGTATGTTAACAGAACAGGATATTGTCAATACGTTAAATAATAATTGTAATATCAACTACAGAATACTACTGATAGTCTTCCATTGTCTTTGAGTTGATGAAAATGACAACCATTACTCTCTGGCCCCATTGAGATCTTAATCGCATCATGCCTATTATTTTTGTATAAAACATTAATATCAACGTCATTATGATTATTTGTGACGCAACAAAAAAAGTTGGTCCGATTTATCTTTGAAAGTTGGTCCGATTTGTCTTTAGTCTAATTTTATTTGGTCCGAACTGTCTTTGGTCCGAGTTGTCGCATTCCAGAATTGTACAGCAACTTTACCATATTCCAGAGACCAGGGGTGAATTCCTCTAAAAGATTTACTTTTAATTATAAACTTTTGACTACCTGGTACCTTATATTTGTATCGTTGGTTCTGTTTGTGGGGAGAATTAATAAAATAGATCAACTTTATCATTATTTAGCGATGTCACCCATCTCCATTACTCACACAGGAAGTTCTCTTTAAATACGGATTAATTTAGATTTATTTGCATACTCTTGTTTTATTTTAACAGTAAAAATGATGGTTTGATTAATATTCATAAATTACATCAGATCCATTATCAACTTTAGGGAGATGATTCAAACTGGAAATAAATCTTTAATCTTTTTATATTTTAAAATTGTAAATTCTTAGCCTATTTGCAATGAAAAACATAATAATTTCAATTCAGAAATGATAGAAAAGCTTGTGTATTGGATGCAAGTAGAGCATTTGATAGAGTAAATTATGTTCAGATAATAATTATCAATTATTGATAACGCGTTGAATTTGTCCACCAATTGCCAGATATCGTTTTAACTCTTATATTAATCAGAAAATTCGCATTAAGTGGAGTTACATAACTACTGAAACCTTAGTGTATCTAATGGGCTAAAACAAGGCGGTGTGTTATCTCCTATATTGTTTACTGTTTATGTTGATGAATTTCTTGCTCGGTGTAAACGTAGCAAGCTTGGCTGTCACATTGGCCATTCCTACCTTGAAGATGTGACTCTTGATGGTAAAGTCATCAACCATGTTGACAGTGATTCCCATTTAGGTAATAGCCTGAAAATAAAAGTGATCAATTAAAACTAGGTATTGAAAATTTTATAGTAGTGGCGGGTGTCACGCGCGAAGCAGACCATGCTTACTCTTTTCGAAACACCTGGTGGTACTTCTCGTATGGGAAGTCCACTACTATATAATTATTGCACTCGATTTTGTCATGCTCTGGACGAGATTTTTGATTAACGGAATTGTTTTGCTTGTACGGATTTTTATTATTATAACAATTTTTATTCTGCTCCCCCCCCCCCCCCATTGTTAACTAAATTAAACATTCCGTATGCCCTTATATGGCTCCCAATTATGGGACTTTTCCAATACATCAGAAGCTTTTTTTCTGTTTTTGGCGTAAAAGTGTCAGAAGACTTTTCAACATGTCTCCACGTACTCATAACAAGCTGTTGCAAATTATTTGCGATTATTTGGGGACCGACTTGCCCGAATTTTAATGATGTTTGCTCAATGGGCCGATTTTGCCCGATTTTTTTTAACTCGCTTCCCGAAAACATACTTTTTGGGGGTCTATGTTTTAGTAGTTCATTAAAGTATGGAAGTCGGCTGCGAACATATTCACCCTCGCCTTCTCGCCCCGACAAAGTGAGGAAACTCGACTTCTCGCCCATGAGAAAGCGAGGAAAAAGGCGATAAAGCGAGAGTTTCCACTGTATAATTTTCATGATTTCAATCTGATTTTTTGTTTTGGTTGGAATTATATAAATTGAAACAATTTTACCTTTATATTGGTCCGGATTATATCCTTCGCTCAACAGCATATATTCCCCTGTATTATTGTTTTGGTAATATTTTGTTTTGCTGCAGACGCCAAAAGACTATCCAGAAATCTTTGTCGTACTTGGTTCAAAGGGAAATAACTATGTTTGCAAATAATAGTAGGCATACAACCGTAACCGTGAAAAGGTCTGTACAAAGTTCATTATGAACAGAAAAAGGTGACAAAATTCTATTCAGTTCTCTTTATTAGTCTATAGTTTATTAATAGTACACTTAAAATAGTGATAATCATAATAATAATAATAATGTTTATTTATTTAGTAGCCTAATGCCAGAGTTCAAATTTATCCTAGAACAACAAAACAAATTAGGCCTACTGTAAATATACAGAATAGATAATGTTATATACAAAATATAAGTAATATTCAAACTCGCTGGTAATTCTTTTTGATTATACATGTATATGATTTATACATAAATTCTGTATACCAGGTTGGCAAAAACTTTTGTACGATCAGTTCACGATCACAAACTGTTGCGATTATCTCCCCGGCGTTGAAGGTAGCCTATGATTGGTGATCAGAAGGTAGCAATCGTATTAAAAACTAGATAAATCAACAAAGATGTTTCCATGTTGACAAATGTGCATGGCGTATGGAAGAGTGCCCATAGAACTGTTTTGAAGCGTATTAAGTGTTTTCATTGTGATATTTATAACTTTAGTTATATCAAACTGAACAATAAACTGATTGTCTTCAGTAATAAAACCATTTTGTGTGTCAGTTAGTTTCTTCCACGATATGAACTTAGTTTTTCCCCAGCCCAAACCATTGTCTGTAAAGCAGTTTTTAAGAATTTGTTTACGAGTATCTACACCTGTATGATCTATAAGTTTAAATGTAGATTCGATGTCACAGCTTGCTATGTTCGGATTATCAGCTGTCTGAAGTGCTATGCAAATACCCAGATCATCGTCACCTGTCCTCTCAATAAAACAACTCCACACGACACCATGGGCAGTATATGTATTCTTACTGTAATAACCCACACCAACATCTTTAATATCATTGACAGAAAATATAAAATCATTCAGTTTCGGTAGGTAAAATGTCCTGGTTTCCAATTGTTCAATGTTACTTTGTTTTAAATCACAAGGCTCCTTCCATTTGGAATACGTTATATCAGGTAGAGTAACTATCAAGTTATCACTGAATTTCCCCAAATCTGTCATCTGTGGTACAGATTGTAATATAGTAAGACACGAATCTTCTGTGAAAGATGGTAATTTAGTCTTCAGATCTTCTTGTACATTTTTAACATGATTATCAACTTCTGCCTTCTTTTCGGACAATTTCCGTTGACTTTGGTCAAAATGGGTTTTGATATTGCTCCTTGTTTTCTCACATTTTTCTCTTAAATCTGCGATAATCATCTCGGTGTATTTAGTCACTTTAGAACACTCTTCATCACACAGAGTGTTGAGTTTTTCAGATGTTTCTTGTAACGTTGCGGAAGTTGTTTCCAAATCTTTAATTTTCCGTACAATGGATTCTTTTAAATTCGAGACTTCTTCTATAGCCATTGTCTTAATATGGTCACTCTGTATGTCTACAGATTCGTGATCTTTATGAAGAAGATACATACATCTTGAACAAACTCCTTCCCGACATGTTTGACAGTAAAATTCAACTTCTCTGTCACTGTGATGTGGACATCTATGGTTTTTAGTTGACGAAGGTGGCTTTGTGTCGCTGGTTGTATTAGTAGTCGACGCGTTTGTTCCAGTCATTTGAGTCTCAAGTGATGATTCAAGTGACGTCGGTGGTGTATTATCGAGTGCAAAGTTGGTAGTAAACGTCTTAGCTCCACCTTTCGGGATCCGGACAATTCTCCCACAAATTGGACAAGGGAATTTCCATTTCCTATCACCGATACACCTCTCTAAACAATGCAAACAAAACGTATGTCCGCAAATCAAAATTTTGGGTATCGTAAAATGTTCTAAACATATTGAACATTCTTGGTCGCTTCCAATTGCACAAGTCGCCATTTTATCTCCACTATTTTTGGGTAATGTTGATTTGTATCCAGTAGAAAATAGAAATATAACTACTCCTCTAAACGCATTTCAACTCGCTAGATACACTTTTTCTCCGAAATATGACTTGAAATACTATCAAGCTATATTATATTATAACTAGTTCATTCCCAGTATGCAACTATATCATGTTATCTACATTGAATTTAAAATGTGTTAGGGTGTATTTAAGCGATTCTCATCTTTTTCATTGTGACCTAAACTTATAAAATAACACACCCAGTATAGTCCAAATTCATTCATGCAATGTAAAAATTAGGCTTTCGTATCAAAGGTCTCTACTCATTAAAGTTAAAGGGATTGTAAAGAGGATTTTTAACCTTTTCATGTGTATTGAGAGACACTTCAAGCTTCTATTTTTTCCACAGAATGGACAGGGGAATTTCGTTGTTCTGTCGCCGATAAACCTCTCTATACATAGTAAACAAAACGTATGCCCACAAATCTATGGACGTATAACGTTGCCAAAGTTGTCAATTGTGTTGTAACTTTAAGATACCAATGTCGTCATTAGAAAATACATTTGTCAATGCTGCAAAGTACAAATGTCGATGTGTAAAAATGCAAAATATATAAGTATACTCCAAAATTTAATGAAATGCCACACAGATGCAGTTAACAATCAACACTATGCATTATGCATTTTGCATTTTACGTTCTGCATTAGTCACTTTGCATTACGCACTTTGTATTATCAAGTATGGAACGCCGGTGCGACATAATCAAGCCTTGCATAATATACTTTTACACAATAGAACATGGACTGATGACGTACTCATTTGCATACGTAAAAAGACGGCGGTAAAATATCGGGTGGACCAGATAAAACGATAATCATTTTCATTTTAGAATTATTGATAAAGTATCGAAAACTAGGGATGAATCCTTTTGAAAATTGAAAAATATATGAATTATTGCCCTTGTTCAATTTTTAGCTGGTGAACAGGCACAATAATTCTTGACTGATTTTGATAAAAATGGTGTGAATGTTTGTCATTACCCAAGGATGAACACAATTGAAAATGAAAGGGAACTTTCTGAAAACACCATTTGGTGCAGTTTTAACTCTTCAAAACCTGGTGAAACTTTAAAGTCGATTTTCTCGAAAGTTTGAAAAATATGACATATTCTGTTTTCGATTGAAATAATCGAAGGGAATAATAAACTTGTATTCTGTGCAAAAATTATACCTCTAGGATCAAAATTGGCGACGTTATGGCCATTTTAGTTTTGGGTGTGCTTTTTCACCTTTCAAGATGGGATGGGGCAAAAACCAAATCTTTGACAGGCTGTAGCTCGGAAACCATCAGAGATGGAAAGTTGCAATTTGCACTGCGTGTGCACATTGATATGAAGTTATAGTGTGTCAAATTTCATGTTCCTATCGTGAACGGTCTGGCTTCCAGAGCACTTTTAGTGTCGGAAATTTTCTGAAAACGCAGTTTAGTACAGTTTGAACTCTTCAAAACCTGGTGAAACTTTAAAGTCGATTTTCTCGAAAGTTTGAAAAATATGACAAATTCTGTTTTCGCTTGAAATAGTCGGAGGGAATAATAAACTTGTATTCTGTGCAAAAATTATACCTCTAGGATGAAAATTGGCGACGTTATGGCCATTTTAGTTTTGGGTGTCCTTTTTCACTTTTTAAAGATGGGATGGTGCAAAAACCAAATCTTTGACAGGCTGTAGCTCGGAAACTATCAGAGATGGAAAGTTGCAATTTGCACTGCGTGTGCACATTGATATGAAGTTATAATGTGCCAAATTTCATGTTCCTATCGTGAACGGTCTGGCTTCTAGAGCACTTTTAAAGTCGAAAATTTTCTGAAAACGCAGTTTTGTACAGTTTGAACTCTTCAAAACCTGGTGAAACTTTAAAGTCGATTTTCTCGAAAGTTTGAAAAATATGACAAATTCTGTTTTCGCTTGAAATAGTCGGAGGGAATAATAAACTTGTATTCTGTGCAAAAATTATACCTCTAGGGTGATAATTGGCGACGTTATGGCCATTTTAGTTTTGGGTGTGCTTTTTCACTTTTTCAAGATGGGATGGGGCAAAAACCAAATCTTTGACAGGCTGTAGCTCGGAAACCATCAGAGATGGAAAGTTGCAATTTGCACTGCGTGTGCACATTGATATGAAGTTATAGTGTGCCAAATTTCATGTTCCTATCGTGAACGGTCTGGCTTCCAGAGCACTTTTAGTGTCGGAAATTTTCTGAAAACGCAGTTTAGTACAGTTTGAACTCTTCAAAACCTGGTGAAACTTTAAAGTCGATTTTCTCGAAAGTTTGAAAAATATGACAAATTCTGTTTTCGCTTGAAATAGTCGGAGGGAATAATAAACTTGTATTCTGTGCAAAAATTATACCTCTAGGATGAAAATTGGCGACGTTATGGCCATTTTAGTTTTGGGTGTCCTTTTTCACTTTTTAAAGATGGGATGGTGCAAAAACCAAATCTTTGACAGGCTGTAGCTCGGAAACTATCAGAGATGGAAAGTTGCAATTTGCACTGCGTGTGCACATTGATATGAAGTTATAATGTGCCAAATTTCATGTTCCTATCGTGAACGGTCTGGCTTCTAGAGCACTTTTAAAGTCGAAAATTTTCTGAAAACGCAGTTTTGTACAGTTTGAACTCTTCAAAACCTGGTGAAACTTTAAAGTCGATTTTCTCGAAAGTTTGAAAAATATGACAAATTCTGTTTTCGCTTGAAATAGTCGGAGGGAATAATAAACTTGTATTCTGTGCAAAAATTATACCTCTAGGGTGATAATTGGCGACGTTATGGCCATTTTAGTTTTGGGTGTGCTTTTTCACTTTTTCAAGATGGGATGGGGCAAAAACCAAATCTTTGACAGGCTGTAGCTCGGAAACCATCAGAGATGGAAAGTTGCAATTTGCACTGCGTGTGCACATTGATATGAAGTTATAGTGTGCCAAATTTCACGTTCCTATCGTGAACGGTCTGGCTTCCAGAGCACTTTTAGTGTCGGAAATTTTCTGAAAACGCAGTTTAGTACAGTTTGAACTCTTCAAAACCTGGTGAAACTTTAAAGTCGATTTTCTCGAAAGTTTGAAAAATATGACAAATTCTGTTTTCGCTTGAAATAGTCGGAGGGAATAATAAACTTGTATTCTGTGCAAAAATTATACCTCTAGGATGAAAATTGGCGACGTTATGGCCATTTTAGTTTTGGGTGTGCTTTTTCACCTTTTCAAGATGGGATGGGGCAAAAACCAAATCTTTGACAGGCTGTAGCTCGGAAACTATCAGAGATGGAAAGTTGCAATTTGCACTGCGTGTGCACATTGATATGAAGTTATAGTGTGCCAAATTTCATGTTCCTATCGTGAACAGTCTGGCTTCTAGAGCACTTTTAGTGTCGGAAACTTTCTGAAAACGCAGTTTTGTACAGTTTAAACTCTTCAAAACCTGGTGAAACTTTAAAGTCGATTTTCTCGAAAGTTTGAAAAATATGACAAATTCTGTTTTCGCTTGAAATAGTCGAAGGGTATAATAAACTTGTATTCTGTGCAACAATTATACCTCTAGGATCAAAATTGGCGACGTTATGGCCATTTTAGTTTTGGGTGTCCTTTTTCACTTTTTCAAGATGGGATGGGGCAAAAACCAAATCTTTGACAGGCTGTAGCTCGGAAACTATCAGAGATGGAAAGTTGCAATTTGCACTGCGTGTGCACATTGATATGAAGTTATAGTGTGCTAAATTTCATGTTCCTATTGTGAACGGTCTGGCTTCTAGAGCACTTTTGGTGTCGGAAACTTTCTGAAAACGCAGTTTTGTACAGTTTGAAAACTTCAAAACCTGGTGAAACTTTAAAGACGATTTTCTCGAAAGTTTGAAAAATATAATATGACAAATTCTGTTTTCGCTTGAAATAGTCGGAGGGAATAATAAACTTGTATTCTGTGCAAAAATTATACCTCTAGGATGAAAATTGGCGACGTTATGGCCATTTTAGTTTTGGGGTGTCCTTTTTCACTTTTTCAAGATGGGATAGGGCAAAAACCAAATCTTTGACAGGCTGTAGCTCGGAAACTATCAGAGATGGAAAGTTGCAATTTGCACTGCGTGTGCACATTGATATGAAGTTATAGTGTGCCAAATTTCATGTTCCTATTGTGAACGGTCTGGCTTCTAGAGCACTTTTGGTGTCGGAAACTTTCTGAAAACGCAGTTTGGTACAGTTTGATCTCTTCAAAACCTGGTGAAACTTTAAAGACGATTTTCTCGAAAGTTTGAAAAATATGACAAATTCTGTTTTCGCTTGAAATAGTCGGAGGGAATAATAAACTTGTATTCTGTGCAAAAATTATACCTCTAGGATCAAAATTGGCGACGTTATGGCCATTTTAGTTTTGGGTGTCCTTTTTCGCTTTTTCAGGATGGGATGGGGCAAAAACCAAATCTTTGACAGGCTGTAGCTCGGAAACTATCAGAGATGGAAAATTGCAATTTGCACTGCGTGTGCACATTGATATGAAGTTATAGTGTGCCAAATTTCATGTTCCTATCGTGAACGGTCTGGCTTCTAGAGCACTTTTAGTGTCGGAAACTTTCTGAAAACGCAGTTTTGTACAGTTTGAACTCTTCAAAACCTGGTGAAACTTTAAAGTCGATTTTCTCGAAAGTTTGAAAAATATGACAAATTCTGTTTTCGCTTGAAATAGTCGGAGAGAATCATAAACTTGTATTCTGTGGAATAATTATACCTCTAGGATCAAAATTGGCGACGTTATGGCCATTTTAGTTTTGGGGTGTCCTTTTTCACTTTTTCAAGATGTAATGGGGCAAAAACCAAATCTTTGACAGGCTGTAGCTCGGAAACTATCAGAAATGGAAAGTTGCAATTTGCACTGCGTGTGCACATTGATATGAAGTTATAGTGTGTCAAATGTCATGTTCCTATCGTGAACGATCTGGCTTCTAGAGCACTTTTGGTGTCGGAAACTTTCTGAAAACGCAGTTTGGTACAGTTTGATCTCTTCAAAACCTGGTGAAACTTTAAAGACGATTTTCTCGAAAGTTTGAAAAATATGACAAATTCTGTTTTCGCTTGAAATAGTCGGAGGGAATAATAAACTTGTATTCTGTGCAAAAATTATACCTCTAGGATCAAAATTGGCGACGTTATGGCCATTTTAGTTTTGGGTGTCCTTTTTCGCTTTTTCAGGATGGGATGGGGCAAAAACCAAATCTTTGACAGGCTGTAGCTCGGAAACTATCAGAGATGGAAAATTGCAATTTGCACTGCGTGTGCACATTGATATGAAGTTATAGTGTGCCAAATTTCATGTTCCTATCGTGAACGGTCTGGCTTCTAGAGCACTTTTAGTGTCGGAAACTTTCTGAAAACGCAGTTTTGTACAGTTTGAACTCTTCAAAACCTGGTGAAACTTTAAAGTCGATTTTCTCGAAAGTTTGAAAAATATGACAAATTCTGTTTTCGCTTGAAATAGTCGGAGAGAATCATAAACTTGTATTCTGTGGAATAATTATACCTCTAGGATCAAAATTGGCGACGTTATGGCCATTTTAGTTTTGGGGTGTCCTTTTTCACTTTTTCAAGATGTAATGGGGCAAAAACCAAATCTTTGACAGGCTGTAGCTCGGAAACTATCAGAAATGGAAAGTTGCAATTTGCACTGCGTGTGCACATTGATATGAAGTTATAGTGTGTCAAATGTCATGTTCCTATCGTGAACGATCTGGCTTCTAGAGCACTTTTGGTGTCGGAAACTTTCTGAAAACGCAGTTTTGTACAGTTTGAACTCTTCAAAACCTGGTGAAACTATAAAGTCGATTTTCTCGAAAGTTTGAAAAATATGACAAATTCTGTTTTCGCTTGAACTAGTCGGAGGGAATAATAAACTTGTATTCTGTGCAAAAATTATACCTCTAGGATCAAAATTGGCGACGTTATGGCCATTTTAGTTTTGGGTGTCCTTTTTCACTTTTTCAAGATGGGATGGGGCAAAAACCAAATCTTTGACAGGCTGTAGCTCGGAAACTATCAGAAATGGAAAGTTGCAATTTGCACTGCGTGTGCACATTTATATGAAGTTATAGTGTGTCAAAGTTCATGTTCCTATCGGGAACGATCTGGCTTCTAGAGCACTTTTGGTGTCGGAAACTTTCTGAAAACGCAGTTTGGTACAGTTTGAACTCTTCAAAACCTGGTGAAACTTTAAAGACGATTTTCTCTAAAGTTTGAAAAATATGACAAATTCTGTTTTCGCTTGAAATAGTCGGAGGGAAGAATAAACTTGTATTCTGTGCAAAAATTATACCTCTAGGATCAAAATTTGCGACGTTATGGCCATTTTAGTTTTGGGGTGTCCTTTTTCAAGATGGGATTGGGCAAAAACCAAATCTTTGACAGGCTGTAGCTCGGAAACTATCAGAGATGGAAAATTGCAATTTGCACTGCGTGTGCACATTGATATGAAGTTATAGTGTGCCAAATTTCATGTTCCTATCGTGAACGGTCTGGCTTCTAGAGCACTTTTAGTGTCGGAAACTTTCTGAAAACGCAGTTTTGTACAGTTTGAACTCTTCAAAACCTGGTGAAACTTTGAAGTCGATTTTCTCGAAAGTTTGAAAAATATGACAAATTCTGTTTTCGCTTGAAATAGTCGGAGGGAATAATAAACTTGTATTCTGTGCAAAGATTATACCTCTAGGATCAAAATTGGCGACGTTATGGCCATTTTAGTTTTGGGGTGTTCTTTTTCACTTTTTCAAGATGGGATGGGGCAAAAACCAAATCTTTGACAGGCTGTAGCTCGGAAACTATCAGAGATGGAAAGTTGCAATTTGCACTGCGTGTGCACATTGATATGAAGTTATAGTGTGCCAAATTTCATGTTCCTATTGTGAACGGTCTGGCTTATAGAGCTCTTTTGGTGTCGGAAACTTTCTGCAAACGCAGTTTGGTACAGTTTGAACTCTTCAAAACCTGGTGAAACTTTAAAGACGATTTTCTCGAAAGTTTGAAAAATATGACAAATTCTGTTTTCGCTTGAAATAGTCGGCGGGAATAATAAACTTGTATTCTGTGCAAAGATTATACCTCTAGGATCAAAATTGGCGACGTTATGGCCATTTTAGTTTTGGGGTGTCCTTTTTCAAGATGGGATTGGGCAAAAACCAAATCTTTGACAGGCTGTAGCTCGGAAACTATCAGAGATGGAAAATTGCAATTTGCACTGCGTGTGCACATTGATATGAAGTTATAGTGTGCCAAATTTCATGTTCCTATCGTGAACGGTCTGGCTTCTAGAGCACTTTTAGTGTCGGAATCTTTCTGAAAACGCAGTTTTGTACAGTTTGAACTCTTCAAAACCTGGTGAAACTTTGAAGTCGATTTTCTCGAAAGTTTGAAAAATATGACAAATTCTGTTTTCGCTTGAAATAGTCGGAGGGAATAATAAACTTGTATTCTGTGCAAAGATTATACCTCTAGGATCAAAATTGGCGACGTTATGGCCATTTTAGTTTTGGGGTGTTCTTTTTCACTTTTTCAAGATGGGATGGGGCAAAAACCAAATCTTTGACAGGCTGTAGCTCGGAAACTATCAGAGATGGAAAGTTGCAATTTGCACTGCATGTGCACATTGATATGAAGTTATAGTGTGCCAAATTTCATGTTCCTATTGTGAACGGTCTGGCTTATAGAGCTCTTTTGGTGTCGGAAACTTTCTGCAAACGCAGTTTGGTACAGTTTGAACTCTTCAAAACCTGGTGAAACTTTAAAGACGATTTTCTCGAAAGTTTGAAAAATATGACAAATTCTGTTTTCGCTTGAAATAGTCGGCGGGAATAATAAACTTGTATTCTGTGCAAAGATTATACCTCTAGGATCAAAATTGGCGACGTTATGGCCATTTTAGTTTTGGGTGTCCTTTTTCACTTTTTCAAGATGGGATGGGGCAAAAACCAAATCTTTGACAGGCTGTAGCTCGGAAACTATCAGAAATGGAAAGTTGCAATTTGCACTGCGTGTGCACATTGATATGAGGTTATAGTGTGTCAAATTTCATGTTCCTATCGTGAACGATCTGGCTTCTAGAGCACTTTTGGTGTCGAAATCTTTCTGAAAACGCAGTTTGGTACAGTTTGAACTCTTCAAAACCTGGTGAAACTTTAAAGACGATTTTCTCTAAAGTTTGAAAAATATGACAAATTCTGTTTTCGCTTGAAATAGTCGGAGGGAAGAATAAACTTGTATTCTGTGCAAAAATTATACCTCTAGGATCAGAATTTGCGACGTTATGGCCATTTTAGTTTTGGGGTGTCCTTTTTCAAGATGGGATGGGGCAAAAACCAAATCTTTGACAGGCTGTAGCTCGGAAACTATCAGAGATGGAAAATTGCAATTTGCACTGCGTGTGCACATTGATATGAAGTTATAGTGTGTCAAATTTCATGTTCCTATCGTGAACGATCTGGCTTCTAGAGCACTTTTGGTGTCGGAAACTTTCTGAAAACGCAGTTTGGTACAGTTTGAACTCTTCAAAACCTGGTGAAACTTTAAAGACGATTTTCTCGAAAGTTTGAAAAATATGACAAATTCTGTTTTCGCTTGAAATAGTCGGAGGGAATAATAAACTTGTATTCTGTGCAAAAATTATACCTCTAGGATCAAAATTTGCGACGTTATGGCCATTTTAGTTTTGGGGTGTCCTTTTTCACTTTTTCAAGATGGGATGGGGCAAAAACCAAATCTTTGACAGGCTGTAGCTCGGAAACTATCAGAAATGGAAAGTTGCAATTTGCACTGCGTGTGCACATTGATATGAAGTTATAGTGTGCCAAATTTCATGTTCCTATCGTGAACGGTCTGGCTTCTAGAGCATTTTTGGTGTCGGAAACTTTCTGAAAACGCAGTTTGGTACAGTTTGAACTCTTCAAAACCTGGTGAAACTTTAAAGACGATTTTCTCTAAAGTTTGAAAAATATGACAAATTCTGTTTTCGCTTGAAATAGTCGGAGGGAAGAATAAACTTGTATTCTGTGCAAAAATTATACCTCTAGGATCAAAATTTGCGACGTTATGGCCATTTTAGTTTTGGGGTGTCCTTTTTCAAGATGGGATGGGGCAAAAACCAAATCTTTGACAGGCTGTAGCTCGGAAACTATCAGAGATGGAAAATTGCAATTTGCACGGCGTGTGCACATTGATATGAAGTTATAGTGTGCCAAATTTTATGTTCCTATCGTGAACAGTCTGGCTTCTAGAGCACTTTTAGTGTCGGAAACTTTCTGAAAACGCAGTTTTGTACAGTTTGAACTCTTCAAAACCTGGTGAAACTTTGAAGTCGATTTTCTCGAAAGTTTGAAAAATATGACAAATTCTGTTTTCGCTTGAAATAGTCGGAGGGAATAATAAACTTGTATTCTGTGCAAAGATTATACCTCTAGGATCAAAATTGGCGACGTTATGGCCATTTTAGTTTTGGGGTGTCCTTTTTCATTTTTTCAAGATGGGATGGGGCAAAAACCAAATCTTTGACATGCTGTAGCTCGGAAACTATCAGAAATGGAAAGTTGCAAATTTGCACTGCGTGTGCACATTGATATGAAGTTATAGTGTGTCAAATTTCATGTTCCTATCGTGAACGATCTGGCTTCTAGAGCACTTTTAGTGTCGGAAACTTTCTGAAAACGCAGTTTTGTACAGTTTGAACTCTTCAAAACCTGGTGAAACTTTAAAGTCGATTTTCTCGAAAGTTTGAAAAATATGACAAATTCTGTTTTCGCTTGAAATAGTCGGAGGGAATAATAAACTTGTATTCTGTGCAAAAATTATACCTCTAGGATCAAAATTGGCGACGTTATGGCCATTTTCGTTTTGGGTGTCCTTTCTCACTTTTTCAAGATGGGATGGGGCAAAAACCAAATCTTTGACATGCTGTAGCTCGGAAACTATTAGAGATGGAAAGTTGCAATTTGCACTGCGTGTGCACATTTATATGAAGTTATAGTGTGCCAAATTTCATGTTCCTATTGTGAACGGTCTGGCTTATAGAGCTCTTTTGGTGTCGGAAACTTTCTGCAAACGCAGTTTGGTACAGTTTGAACTCTTCAAAACCTGGTGAAACTTTAAAGACGATTTTCTCGAAAGTTTGAAAAATATGACAAATTCTGTTTTCGCTTGAAATAGTCGGAGGGAATAATAAACTTGTATTCTGTGCAAAAATTATACCTCTAGGATCAAAATTGGCGTCGTTATGGCCATTTTAGTTTTGGGTGTCCTTTTTCACTTTTTCAAGATGGGATGGGGCAAAAACCAAATCTTTGACAGGCTGTAGCTCGGAAACTATCAGAGATGGAAAGTTGCAATTTGCACTGCGTGTGCACATTAATATGTTCATATTATCTCCTTTTTTTATTTTTTTTAAGTCCAAAATAGGTCGGAACATGTATAATTTTCCATTACCTTTGTATTACCTTATTATTAATTTAAGTTCTGAACAAAATGACTACGGGTTGAATATTTGATGGTTGTTGTTTTCTGCCAAAGGTTCTATTTCAAACAAAGCTGCCAGTGGGCGTATATTACCTTGCCTGGCAAGCTATCTTAAAATTGGTTTTATCAATGGGCTTACCATTCGTTATACTGCTTTTTCATGACCTCTTATACGGTACATAACATAACATAACATAGAAAACCTGGTGAAACTTTAAAGACGATTTTCTCTAAAGTTTGAAAAAATATGACAAATTCTGTTTTCGCTTGAAATAGTCGGAGGGAATAATAAACTTGTATTCTGTGCAAAAATTATACCTCTAGGATCATAATTGGCGACGTTATGGCCATTTTAGTTTTGGGGTGTCCTTTTTCACTTTTTCAAGATGGGATGGGGCAAAAACCAAATCTTTGACAGGCTGTAGCTCGGAAACTTTCAGAAATGGAAAGTTGCAATTTGCACTGCGTGTGCACATTGATATGAAGTTATAGTGTGTCAAATTTCATGTTCCTATCGTGATCGATATGGCTTCTAGAGCACTTTTGGTGTCGGAAACTTTCTGAAAACGCAGTTTGGTACAGTTTGAACTCTTCAAAACCTGGTGAAACTTTAAAGTCGATTTTCTCGAAAGTTTGAAAAATATGACAAATTCTGTGTTCGCTTGAAATAGTCGGAGAGAATAATAAACTTGTATTCTGTGCAAAAATTATACCTCTAGGATCAAAATTGGCGACGTTATGGCCATTTTAGTTTTGGGTGTCCTTTTTCACTTTTTCAGGATGGGATGGGGCAAAAACCAAATCTTTGACAGGCGTGTGCACATTAATATGTTCATATTATCTACTTTTTCTATTTTTATTAAGTCCAAAATAGGTCGGAACATGTATAATTTTCCATTACCTTTGTATTACCTTATTATTAATTTAAGTTCTGAACAAAATGACTACGGGTTGAATATTTGATGGTTGTTGTTTTCTGCCAAAGGTTCTATTTCAAACAAAGCTGCCAGTGGGCGTATATTACCTTGCCTGGCAAGCTATCTTAAAATTGGTTTTATCAATGGGCTTGCCATTCGTTATACTGCTTTTTCATGACCTCTTATACGGTACATAACATAACATAGAAAACCAGAATTTACACTGCCGAAAATACACGTGTTTGGTGTGTATGTGGTCAATAGGGGATAATTATAATTCCATGTGGTCTGTAGAGAAAAAAATCATGGGCTTTTAATTAAAGTACTACTGCATTTATTTAGTTCCCAACCGTTTGGACTATCTACCTTCGTACCCCAATTTTTTTACGCAATCTCCTGGAACCCCTTCGCCCACAATTAGTAACATTAAGAGCAGACATGAAAGTCAAAGGATATTTGTTCGTTGATGTAGTTTGATAATAAATCCATTCTTAACAGTTGCGTTTTTTTTTTTATGAATTTTTAGGTGGAGGGGCCGAGTTGGGGCCTTATAATTGTCATGGGGGGGGGGGGGGGGCTATACCAGCAACATTATACGAAATTTCAAAGTGGGGGGGGGGGGGGGGGGGGCCAGCCTCCTGCACCAACAATGAAGTTGTCCGAACCATGTTTGCACACAAACGGTAATTACTCCGTCGTAAACCAGTCTATCATTTAAAATCGGCTTAGACTAAGGTTAGAAAGACTTGGCCGTTTTCGAGGCGAAGAATGGCGCCGAATTTCTATTTCAATTTTGACCCCAAAATTAGTGTCCTCCCTTCTCATTTTTGTTATCACCGTATAACAATATATATAAAAAGAACTACGAGCCCCTGTGCCTCTACCTAAACATTTATCTTTCATCATTTTATGTGTTTTCTATACATTGCATAAATATATATAGTCTAGTCAGATAAAACCTGCCGTTGAGGGGTCATAATAGTCTCACTAAACGGTGAGCCGTATTTTTGACTTTCAAGCGCTCATATTTATGACTACACGGGGATTTGAAGGCTTAAATTTTGAGGGAGAGTTGTTCACAATATTATGGATTAGAATAGCTAAAAAAATCCAGGTTCTGAGACTAAAATGTTATTGGTCGTATAGTTAGCGAACAATAAAATTATATCGACATTATTATATCCCTTTAAGTACGGGACATGCGCACTGCTTTGCACCGTACCTCACTGGTGAAGAATTCCATTTCCTGTTAAAAATCGTGTAGAATTTTTTTTTTAAATCATAAATAATATAAGTAATTATAAGTAGTACACAAATTGCAAAGATAACAATGTCGTCTGTTGCAAAGGAAGACAAAGAGAGGAAGAAAAAGCGGCTGATTAAAACAGAAAACTCGACCCCAGAAGTGAAAAAATCTAGAGTAAATATAAATGTCATCTCTACCTCTGGTCACAAAGATGAGCTCGGAATCGCATTTTGCATATTAGGCCTATTTTTTTAATGAATATTAAATCCCAATTTAGTTTTGAGAGTCTTAGATTGTCTTTTTGTTATGAAAATGACAACTGCTAAAAGATATTTATTTGGAAATGTGATTTTACAGAGGGGAAATTTCAGTCCAAAATGTACCGGTAGGTCATTTTTACATGAAATTTGTTGGTGGAGTCAGTAGAAAAGTGAATTTATTTCACATTGAAAATTTTCAAACCATATATTTTCATGGACCAAAGACCAAAGGCGTTTTAAGACACATGGCATGCAATTGACAACCATATTGAATATTTGTGATGTGAGAGAAAAACTTTAATGCAGACCTCATTGTGGCCAGAGACTTTTGTAGACTTGAATCTTGTATAAGCTTATTTTATGACTGATAAAAAATTAAGCTTAGCTAGTGAAGTGGGTGGGATTTTTGAGCTTAGAAGCTTTTTGCAAAGCCAGTGAGTGAGTGTGAACAAACATCCCTCTCAAAGGTAAAAGTTAGAATTTAAAAACTATGTACCGGTACGGTAGTTTCTCTCCTAGTTGACAGTACATTTAAAGGGGACCAGTCTTCATTTTTTTGGTTGATTTGGGTCTTGAATATACTTAAGTATCCTTCAGAAGCACTAGAAATATACCAAAATTGCATATTTCCTTCAAATATATCTTAAATTAGACATTTCTCCTTCTATTTCTATAGATGACTTTTCTATATAATGCATAGTATCGCTAATGTGTAGTAGGGCATTATAACTTTCAAATGCTAATAATTATGGATGCACATGGATTTGAAGGCTCAAATTTCAATGGTGAGTTGTGATAACCAGTACTAAATTGCTGAGCTAAAAAATCCCCGTTTCTGAGACTTGGAAAAATCGACCCACGAAAATGAAGCCTGTGCCCCTTTAAGTATTTTTCTGTGACTGTGATGATGGTTTATGATTTTCAGGAAGCTGTTGCTTTGTTCTATGCAGAAGAAGCAGAAGTTGACAAAAGAGACCCTGAAACAGATTTAACATTGTTTCAAGGTGCTTGTGGTGTTGTAAGAGAAGCTGTCAACGATATACAAAAAATGAAAACTATTGGAAAAAATGTAAGCAGATTTTGTTTCTGAATCACATAGTTTTGTCAAGATGGGAATTTGACTGAGACATGTAGGCTACCACCAAAACAAACTTTGTAAGAGTCTTGAAAAAAGTGGTTTGAGTATGAGACGAGTTTGCATAGTTTAAAGG
Source organism: Lottia scabra (assembly GCA_029955415.1). NCBI lineage: Eukaryota > Metazoa > Mollusca > Gastropoda > Lottiidae > Lottia > Lottia scabra. Next base: position 8,325,228 of record JARJEI010000003.1, on the reverse strand, counting down.
GTTGTCTAGTATTCTGCCAATAGCCATCTTCATGTGGTATATTTATTCCAAAGAAACCAAATCTTTAAAACTTGTTAAAATACAGAATTTGTAAAATCTTCTTACTGATACCAAACAATTTTTCTTGCCTTTGTATGTGGTTAACATACTTCAGTAGGAAAACCTTTTTGCGGGTCACCAATATATGATATTCTTGAATGCTACATTTTTTTGATTAAATTTGTATGTTACAGAATAAAAATGAACTAGAAGAAAAGAGAGCTGATGCTGTAATACAGTTTGTGACACTAAAGAAGATAAATAGATTGTCTCATTTTAGATGTCGTAAAGTTCGGGAATCCACAAATGAGGTAAGACTAAAATCAGTTTACAAAACAGATCTTAGATAATTTTTATCATTTTTGACTTTCAATTGAGCACTTGACAATTAGATCCGAGTCTAAATATTTCATCCTGGAGATTATTCTAATTATTAAATATAGACCATTCAATGCAAATCAGCAAGTTTAATTTGTTCAAATACTTAAATTAATAATTCAGAAAATTATCTGTGTTGGTGTGGATTGTGTATCAGAAACATGTCAGCAGCATGAAATGAGCTGTTGTCACAAGGAAAGAATGCATTTGTTTTAGAAATTTCACAACTGTTTCTTGAATTTCTGACTGATAATTGAATTTTATCATTCAGGCCAAACAGAGAATAGACAAGTATCATCTACAGTTACAGAATTTATTATATGAAGCTATGCATTTACAGAAAGAAATCAATAAATGTTTGGAATTCAAGTAAGTACAAGGGATTACTTAAAGAGGCACAGGCTTCATTTTCGTGGGTCGATTTTTCTAAGTCTCAGAAACGGGGATTTTTTAGCTCAGCAATTTAGTACTGGTTATCACAACTCACCATTGAAATTTGAGTCTTCAAATCCATGTGCATCCATAATTATTAGCATTTGAAAGTTATAATGCCCTACTACACATTAGCGATACTATGCAATATATAGAAAAGTCATCTATAGAAATAGAAGGAGAAATGTCTAATTTAAGATATATTTTAAGGAAATATGCAATTTTCGTACATTTCTAGTGCTTCTGAAGGATACTTAAGTATATTCAAGACCCAAATCAACCAATAAAAATGAAGACTGGTCCCCTTTAAAATTTCAGCCTATCTGTGAAAAAAACAGTATTAAGTCGGAAGGCTTTATGTTTTTCCTGCATTGTCCACTACCAGTTATACACACTTTGCTGTCAAAATAAAAATTTTCTAAAAGTTTTAGATACATGTAGTTCTCTACATTATTGTAAAAACCAAAATAATCTTCACAATATAGTATTATTATTGATTTTTGTTTTATATGGCAAGCACAAACTCTGCATATAATCAAGAGATAATAAATGCAAAATGATAAATCCAAGTTTTAATTCAATGAATCAATCTACATTGAAATGTATAAGCAATGATCTATGGTGATTACAAAAATGTTTATGATTCAATCTATATTTTAGGTCTAAAGATGAAGAAATTGATTTAGTACCAGTTGAAGAATTTTATAGGGAAGCTCCAAAAGAAATCTCTAAACCTGTAAGTCTTAGATAGTTAATGATTCATGCTGGATATATTGACTACTGAATCTCTGAGTACTTAAAGGGATTGTAAAGAGGTTTTCTAAACTTTGTATGTTCAGCGGGGTCTTGCAATTCCTTTAAGTCTGATCTACCGGAAGCTTCTTCTGCATAGATATCAATAGTAGCTTCCGGTAGATGTGGAAAATTGCAAGAACCACAGACGTCGGAATGGAAATTGAAATGGTGCAAATTGATGCTATCAGTGTTCCCGATGTTAAGAAAACATCTTTACAATCCTTTTCAGTGCTGAAAAAAATTCATTTGCCGATTAAAGAGATATTCAATTATTTTTTTTCACCAGTTGATAAAGTACATTCTCAGTTATTCGTATTCAGGTATCCATAGATGTTTATATGATTTGATAGATTAGCTATTCAGTGTATATGTGAGCCAGTAAGTTTAGGCTTAGAGAGGTTACCTAAACTGATTATGCTCATCATCTTAATCACCCAACAGGTGGTTAGACAATTGGATTTTTAAGATGGCGGTACGTGGAAGTTTGTGATCAAAATATAACTCTTTCATTTGTTGTCAGCAGAGGCTGCCAAATTGCTGATTTGAATTTGACAATTTTAGACCACTGCTACATTGCATCAAATTGTACCAGCAAATCAAATCAGCTGACAAAAACGCCTTATGACTTACCTTGAAATTATACTGGATCCAAATGGCTTACATTAATATTAACTGCATGTGATGACAGTCTAGTGTTTCTGTTAATTGAACCGCATGTTTAATGTTGATTTAAAAAAGATGAAATAATATACAATGCTAATCTGATATTACAGGAAACAACAAAGAAAGATGAACATCAGTTGACATTAGCAAGATTAGATTGGGAGTTAGAACAAAGACAAAGGTAAATTCAGATTTATATGATAATCTATTCTAATCTTTATTCTTTTGAGACTGACAATAATGGTTCTTATTCTGCACTTTCCATCTAATCCATAAAAAGGACAGCTTATGTGCTGCTGTGGATTTAAGACAATGACCCAGAAAAAATTGTCTATGTTAAAACAATATTTCAATCAATATGTTCAAATAAGTTTTCTAAAAAATCAAGTTTTCTAGATTATCAAGAACAAAAACTCTTTCAGATTATCTAAGAAACAACAAATTAAGATTTTTTTGAGCCTTTGATATTATTTTTGAGTGCGCATTCAGATCCTTGAAATTGTTTAAAATAAAACCTGACATCTGACATAGGTACAACATAAAACAATTCTGATATTTCCAATCGTCAAGAAATAAAATGAAGTATTTTGATTTATCAAATAATCAAATACATATCTTTCAGATTATGGTATCAAAAAAAATATTCAATTCAGAGTATGAAGAAAAAATCAAAGAAAGATTTTTATTTTTCAGATTATCAAAGAAACTTAAAGAAGTGTCTAGTAGTAAAGATGATATATTTTATTTTTCAGATTATCAAAGAAACTAAAAGAAGTATCTAGTAGTAAAGATGATATATTTTATTTTTTCAGATTATCAAAGAAACTAAAAGAAGTGTCTAGTAGTAAAGATGATATATTTTATTTTTCAGATTATCAAAGAAATTAAAAGAAGTGTCTAGTAGTAAAAATGATATATTTTATTTTTCAGATTATCAAAAAAACTAAAAGAAGTATCTAGTAGTAAAGATGATATATTTTATTTTTCAGATTATCAAAGAAACTGAAAGAAGTATCTAGTAGTAAAGATGATATATTTTATTTTTCAGATTATCAAAGAAACTAAAAGAAGTGTCTAGTAGTAAAGATGAGATGTTTTATTTTTCAGATTATCAAAGAAACTAAAAGAAGTGTCTAGTAGTTAATATGATATATTTTATTTTTCAGATTATCAAAGAAACTAAAAGAAGTATCTAGTAGTAAAGATGATATATTTTATTTTTTCAGATTATCAAAGAAATTAAAAGAAGTGTCTAGTAGTAAAGATGATATATTTTATTTTTCAGATTATCAAAGAAACTGAAAGAAGTATCTAGTAGTAAAGATGATATATTTTATTTTTCAGATTATCAAAGAAACTGAAAGAAGTATCTAGTAGTAAAGATGATATATTTTATTTTTCAGATTATCAAAGAAACTAAAAGAAGTGTCTAGTAGTAAAGATGAGATGTTTTATTTTTCAGATTATCAAAGAAACTAAAAGAAGTGTCTAGTAGTAAAGATGAGATGTTTTATTTTTCAGATTATCAAAGAAACTAAAAGAAGTGTCTAGTAGTAAAGATGATATACTTTATTTTTCAGATTATCAAAGAAACTAAAAGAAGTGTCTAGTAGTAAAGATGAGATGTTTTATTTTTCAGATTATCAAAGAAACTAAAAGAAGTGTCTAGTAGTAAAGATGAGATGTTTTATTTTTCAGATTATCAAAGAAATTAAAAGAAGTGTCTAGTAGTAAAAATGATATATTTTATTTTTCAGATTATCAAAGAAACTAAAAGAAGTATCTAGTAGTAAAGATGATATACTTTATTTTTCAGATTATCAAAGAAACTAAAAGAAGTGTCTAGTAGTAAAAATGATATATTTTATTTTTCAGATTATCAAAGAAACTAAAAGAAGTATCTAGTAGTAAAGATGATATACTTTATTTTTCAGATTATCAAAGAAACTAAAAGAAGTGTCTAGTAGTAAAGATGATATATTTTATTTTTCAGATTATCAAAGAAACTAAAAGAAGTGTCTAGTAGTAAAGATGATATAGTAAATTTCAGATTATCAAAGAAACTAAAAGAAGTATCTAGTAGTAAAGATGATATACTTTATTTTTCAGATTATCAAAGAAACTAAAAGAAGTGTCTAGTAGTAAAGATGATATACTTTATTTTTCAGATTATCAAAGAAACTAAAAGAAGTGTCTAGTAGTAAAGATGATATATTTTATTTTTCAGATTATCAAAGAAACTAAAAGAAGTGTCTAGTAGTAAAGATGAGATGTTTTATTTTTCAGATTATCAAAGAAACTAAAAGAAGTGTCTAGTAGTAAAGATGATATATTTAATTTTCAGGTTATCAAAGAAACTAAAAGAAGTGTCTAGTAGTAAAGATGATATATTTTATTTTTCAGATTATCAAAGAAACTAAAAGAAGTGTCTAGTAGTAAAGATGATATAGTAAAAGAGATTGATACTAAACAAGAGTATTTAGACAGTTTACAACCTAAATTAACCTCCATCTTACAGGTATGACTTCTTACACATTGTGGCTATGAACGTTATAGATCCCTCGACAGTTGGAAATTGAAAATGCATGGTGTTTGCCCATGCAGTTGGAGAAAAGCAGGACTTAAAACTCCCCATTCATTTTATTTCTTACACATTATGGTTTCAAGTCTTTCTTGAACGGGATGTTGGATGATGTCATGTTGTTGTTGCTTTACCAGCTAGTGGAGCTTAATTTCGCAATGGAACCACTGACACTGAACCACATTCAAATTCTGAATGGTACAACACATTGCAATCAGTGTCCCTGATATCAAGGAAGGAACACTTGTATCATCTTCAGAATCAGAACTAGATAGTTTGCTAGATAACATTGTATACTATATGGAGATTGTCATATTGAATAAATTATTGTTCAGCCAATCACAATCATTGTTCAGAGAGTCTTTTCATGCTTTAATATCAGCCAATCAAAATTGATCTCCTAACAAGAGTTTTCTTCTCTTGCCCATTTGTTGGTCAAGATTGCCATTTTCCATGTAATTTTTTAGTCTTAAACAATGACAAAGGTTGAGCCGAATGGCTAAAGAAGTCTATGGTTAGCAGCTGTTGATATTTTATAAATACTTTATGTATGTTCATTCTTGTAGGCAACCAAACCAGTACAAACATATCTGAACATGCCATATGATGAGACTAAAGAACAACATTCAACAGCACTGCATTTACCACACCCATTATATGTTTTATACATGCAGTCTTCAGCTTATAAAGATGCTTGTGGTATGTAGTTCCTTATATATTTCTCTCATTGTACACTGCATAAGTTTTCCCATTTCATAAATGTTTATCAAAAATCTCATTATAAATTTAGTTTCTTTTTACAATTCCCTTAAGTGAATTACAATATCCAATACATCAAAGTTTTATATTATTTAATATAAATGTTGTATCAAACTAGATATTTGTTTTGTATTTGTAGATAAGAATTTAAAAGTAACAATAGATGGAGATATACATTCAGCTAAAACTCTAGATATGTCAGTACAAGAAATAGGTAAAATATCTTAACATCTATCTGATTGCTGTAGATTGTTTTTTAATTTCATTCAAGTTCAAAATCTATAAATTTTTCATTTATTTGGCCCGCTTTCATCAGTCTATTTTATGTTTGAGTAGAACTAATAGTAATTGAAATCAGTGCGTATGGTTTGAATTGTCCCTGGTGTGAAAAATATCTTTCTTTTTGTCTCTGTTTTCTTATTGTTTACCCCCTAATTTGCAAGCCCTTTGTAAGTTAACATGAGCTGAGCACTATACATGAAAATGTAAGAGAGACAAGTACAAGTAAAAATACACAATATGTTATGTTATTTTATAGAAGAAGATAGTGACAGTGATAATGAAGAACATGAAAAGAAAACTGTAAGTGTATACAGGCCTTGAGATTTTATTCTAGTAACAACAGTAAAAGTTGTGCCCAAATTATAAAAAAAAAATATGTTGCTTCCTGCCACTTAAACACTGCAACAACAACTTCAAAGGCCTGTCTGATCATGACAGTAGTCTACCTTCATGTCATTCTGATCAACAGAGAAATTCTACCTATCGGAGATATTACTCTGACCTATTGACCAACCATGTTTTAAATAGTTCACGCGTAGAAATTTTTCTCTCGGAGACCAAAAATGAGACGAAAGGACTTCATGTAAACAAACCAAATGTCCCAAGATGTATTCCACACCACTCAAACCAATTTATACAAACACATATGAAGAGAATGTATTTTATTTGATCCATACTAAGTGAAAGTTCGAAACAACTCATAGTGGTGCGAAATGTCTTTAATCGTCTTTTGGGTTTCTAGTCTCGTAACTCAAAAACGCCTCCGCTGTTAAAAATAGTTCTTAACGGCAACTTCTTCAGTAAATACACACTGTTGGATTTGGGAATATTTTTAGTATTTAAGAACTTATTGATATCCTATAGACGTTTTAATATTAAATTTGACGCATACTTTATTGTTCAACGAATATCGTTGGTGTCATGGCTGGTGATTAGGTTCGTGTCTTTATCTGCGACACATACGGAGCTAGGAAAGATTCTCTAATTAATGAAAATATTAAGCATTGTCCAAACCTTTTTTCATTGAAAAATCATTCACTAGATTTTCACAAATCAACTTAAATCTGAATCCAGAGCTACCACATGCTTGCTACATCAATCAAATGGTAGTTCTGGATTCTAATCTTAAGTTGACGTTTATATCATGTGAAGCATCCAACGATTTTATCAACATTGCTAAACCATAACAAAATATCTCTGTCTGGAAAAAAATTATTTAAGTACAGACTTCATGATGTTGACAATCTTCATTAAACTAACATTCAGAGAAATATGTCATAGACCTTTCAGTTTGTCCCATAATTTTGATTATACTATTATTGTATTTTACAGAGAAGAAGAAAAACAACTGAAGATAGATTATCTGATAAAAAACAAAGAGTATTTCGTAAACATCCTCTTACAGTTGTCATGGAAATATTCTGCAAAGGTAAAATAACTAATTGTAGGCACATGGGGGAAAGAGTCTATGCACTGTCACAGTTTTCTATAGGGTTGGCACGCGTTTCGCAAACGATTAATGACAAAACCATTTAATGAGGATTGTTGTATTTAAGTCACATTTTCACAGGTTCACAATAGTTCACATAGATTCATATAATACGTTCCTCTTAATAATCTAAACATTAAAGTAAACGAAAACGAAACGAAACGGTGAAAAACGGTATAGAAATATCTCTTCCCTTTCGACCATGCTGTTTCACCATCCCATAATATTCAATCTCCTTGACTACATGCAAGCTCATGCAAAGCCATAATTATCCAGTCTTATTTTGTACAGGAATATTTCCTACTCTTTTGTTAGGTCTATGCAATCAAGACTACTGATGTAACAATTTGGACTTATCTAATATATATAGGGGTGAAGGTTGGGGTAATAAAATGAACTTTCCTATTGCAGACAACAAATTCAATAGATAAATAACTAACAACTGATTTTGGACTCTACATTCCGGCCCCTATCAAATGAATAATTTGATATATAAAACAAATAATACACAAATAAACAAAATCAGTAATTCAAAATTCGAATTAAACAATATTAAACACATATACATGCTGTCGAATCTAAAATTCAACTTTTCACATTTCACTGTCCTTCTATTTTATTGTCCTATTGTCTATCTTCTTGCACGAGAGATAGGTTCATGGCTCGCGACGGCGAACTATTCACATTTCACTAATGATAATTTTCATATATATCACATTTCACTAATAATTAATGAATTTCAATAGCTTTATATTATTAAGCTCACAATTTCACATTCACAGTATTTAAGATATATCAGGAATTTTTCCAAATATTCTTCACAGTTCACAATTTCACATCATGTAAATTATAAAACATGTAATTTGTAATATCATAGCTTTCCTACGATTTTCACAAAATAAAGTTCACTCACAAATTTTCACCATTTTCCTGTTCCAATATTAGACATAATTTGGTTATAGGTCGCGTTAAGGTCGTTGATTTGGTTTTGATTTTCACACTGCGTACATTTCCATGTTTATCCTGGAATGTTTCTATGATTCGTCCTAATAGCCATGAACCTCGCGGAAGAGTTTCATCAACGATTAACGCTATGTCTCCTTCACGAAAGTTTCTGCGCGGTTTAATCCACTTCTGGCGTTTTTGAAGTTCTGGTAGGTATTCTCTGGTCCATCTTTTCCAGAACAGATCAGAAAGATACTGCATCTGCCTCCATCTGCGACGCGCATATTGATCTTCTTTCTCAAATATACCACAGGGAAAGATGGTTGTGGGTTTCAATAAGAGTAAGCTGTTTGGAGTTATCACATTTAAATCGTTACTATCATCAGACACTTTGACTAATGGTCTGCTATTCACTATGGATTCAGTTTCACATAAAAATGTTCGTAATTGTTCTTCAGTTTGAGAAGTTTTAAGGAATTGTTCGTTCAAAATGGATTGAAGTACTTTCCTGACAGTTCTAATTTGGCGCTCCCACACGCCACCGTGATGTGAGGCTGCAGGCGGATTAAAATGCCACCTAAATCCTACTTTTAATCCATAATTGTTAAGTTCACTAAGATTTAATTCTTTAATAGAGGCTTTTAGTTCAGTATTTGCTCCAACTAGATTGGTGCCATTATCAGAGTATAAATCTTTCACGGGTCCACGTCTAGCAATAAATCTCCGAATTGCACTAATACACGAACTAGTGTCTAGAGAGTCACCTACTTCTAAATGTATAGCGCGTGAAGTCATACACGTAAATACGATTCCATATCTTTTCTTTAAAGATCGTCCACATTTCACTTGAAATGGACCGAAATAGTCCATTCCCACACTAGAGAATGCTGGTTCATCAGGTTTCACACGAAAACTGGGTAAGTCTGACATTTTTTGTTCACCGCGTTTTGATTGGTATTTTCTACAAATTGTGCAGTTTTTAACTAAGTTTTTCACAACTGAACCGCCTTTAACGATCCAAAATTTCTGTCTTATTTCTGACAAGGTATGATTTCGACCTTGATGACAAGTTTTTGAGTGCGCATCTCTTACAATTAACACAGTCACGTGATGATCTTTAGGTAAGATAATTTGATGCTTTGCATTTTGAGGTATTACAGAGTTCCGCAATCTACCACCTATTTTCAGAAGATTGTCACTTAGAATAGGATCCAAACTGGCAAGGTTTGATCCCTTAACAGTTTTATTTGAGTTTAAAGCTTTTAACTCAGTTTCAAAAGTTTGAGCTTGTACACATTTCAAAATAGAAGTTTCTGCTTCATTTATTTCACTAATATCTAATTGTTTGTTTAGGAAATGATCTGGGATTTGTTTCCCTTTAGCCTTCAGTTTCAGTATTTCTTTAAATCGAATCCACCATGCTACTGCTCGTCTAAGTTTTAACCATGATGAATAATGATTAAAAATCTTACTTACAGTTTCGTATTGGTTTTGTACATTTACCATATTAACTAATTCTGGTTTTTCTTCAGTAGTAGTTTTCCATGGAAGGTTTTCAGGCCATTCCGTTTTTGGTTGTTCCAAAAATTCAGGTGCTTTCAACCAGTTTTCACTTAATAGTTCTTTGACACTAAGACCTCTTGAAGAATGGTCTGCTGGGTTAAGCTTTGATGGAATATAACGCCATTGTTCGGCTTCAGATCCATCTCGAATCACGGCAAGTCTATTTGCAACAAAGATCTGATGTCTTATAGTTTCGTTTCGAATGTACTTGAGCACGGTTTGACTGTCAGTCCAATAATAGGTTTCGTTCACAGGAATTGAAAGTTCTCGTTCCAACATATTATTTATCCTAACCACAGTTGTCGCAGCTGAAAGTTCGAGTTTAGGTATAGTCATGGGTTTAATAGGAGCCACCCTAGATCTTGCTATTAGAAATGAGGTGTTCACATCACCTTCTTCATTCTCCTGCCTCACATATGTCACTGAACCATAACCTATCTGGCTCGCATCAGCAAAATGATGCAACTGAGTGTTCACAATACATCCAAAATCGTCTGGCTTTAAACAACGTCTGATTTTTACTAATTTTAAGTTTTCTAAATCGTTCATCCAATTCTCCCATTCTTCACGATATATTGATGAAATCGGTTCATCCCAAGAAACCTTTTCTCTGCACAGTTCCTGGAGCACGATCTTAGCTTTTAGAACAAAAGGCGAAGATATTCCGAACGGGTCATAAATTGAGCTCATCACTGAGAGTATATTCCGTTTGGTTGCTTGGTTACTTAAGTCTTTGATATTCACATTGAACTGAATTGTATCTTGTTCCACTGACCACTCGACACCTAGAGCTCTTTTCACTGGAAGTCTATCCTTATCAAAGTCTAAATTTTTCACATCTTCTTCACGACGATTTTCAGGTATAGTTTTAAGTAGTTCTTTATTGTTTGAAAGAAACTTGGTAAGATTAAATCCACCTTTAGCTAACAAATCACAAAGTTCATTCACGACCTTGACACTGTCATCTAATTTTGGCATTGACTTTACAAAGTCGTCCACATAAAAATCCTTTTCTACACATTCGAGAACATTTTTGTCAAATTCGTCCTTAAAATCCACAGCCACTTTTCGCAAGGCATAATTTGAACAGCTCGGTGAGCTCACAGCTCCAAATAGATGTACGAGCATACGATATTCTTTTAACGGTTTGTTCAATTCGCCGTTTGGCCACCACAAAAATCTCAGCATATCGACGTCGGCTCTATTCACTCTAACCTGGTAAAACATTTGTTCTATATCTGCTATAACAGCTATCGGTTCCTGTCTCCATCTCAAAAGTACTCCTAGCAATAAATTTGTAAGGTCAGGACCTTGTAGTAATAAATTGTTCAACGATGTGTCACGATGTATCACAGGGCAGTTAAATACTACTCTCGCTTTATTGGGTTTTTTAGGGTTCACGACAGGGTGATGGGGAATGTACCATACTCGTCCATCTTGTCTATTCACTTCACTATTTGGAACCTGTTCACAGTAATTCTTCTGTTCTAAATTGTTCATAAAATCGCCATAGCGTTCTAATAATAACTCATTTGTTTCCAGTCGTCTTTTAAGGCGTTGCGCATAAATTTCTGCCTGGAGTTTGTTGTTGGGTACTATAGTTGTAGCATCACGAAAGGGCAACTTTGTTTCGTAATGTCCTTCTTTTAATTCTACAGAGTCTTCTAAAATCTTTATGAAATCTTTGTCTTCTTTCGATAAGCACCTTTTTTCATCACTTAAACGTTCATTGAATTCCAAATTGAAGTAATATTTCACCTGAGAATCCAAATTTTGATCCACATGACAAAAGTTAATTCTATTCACTTGATTAACCAGTTTGCCTTTGAATCCGTAGAATAACCATCCTATAGGAGACTTGATTCCATAGGGTTCACCTAAGTTTCCGGTTGCCACCTGTAAAGGTGTCGTAACAGCTGGTACATTAATACCAATCATGATTGTGACTCTTGGAATGTCAATGTCTTTTACGTTTGGGATATTAATATGCTTTAAATGTTCGAAAGCATTAAGGTCTAATTGAGTAGGCGCATCAGACACATATACAGGAATATTGTCCTGCAGATATGCAGATGGCATTTGTATAAAATATTCACCATGGATATCCCCTATTTCTATTTCATCCAATGTTAGTTCAGTTTTGAGGATATTTTCTAAATTCAAAGTCTTAACAGCAACGTTTACCGTTTTACAACGTATTTTAAGTTCTGTTTTTATTTCGTTTGTGATAAAACAAGAGCTTGAGCCTTGGTCAATAAATGCGAAGGTAGTCACACTTTGTCCGCTTATTTTGGATCTTACTCTGACTGAAGCCACCGACATTAGAGGATCTCTAGCGCACACAATGTCCGTTCTATTAGTATTGGCAGTCAGGGCACATCCAGATGATATTTTGGGAATAGTTTCTTTAGGATTGTCTCTATTGATATCCTTATTGGGATCATGTAAGATTGTATGATGTTGTCGTTCACATTTTTCACACTTTGACCATTCTTTGTTGTTGCAGTTTTGTTTCATATGGCCAGGATTGAGACAGGCAAAACAAAGTCCTTTACTTTTTATCAGGTCTGATTTTTGTTTAGAGTCCATAGCCTTGAACTTTCTGCACTCATATAAGTTGTGATAAGTATTGGGTCCACACGAAAGACAAGGGGATTTATCTGCTAAGTTTTCCTTGACTTGAGTTGACAATGTTCTTGCTGAATGAGATTTGTAGTTTTTCTTAAAATTCGTTTGACCTTGACTTGTATTACCAGTAGTGTGATTGGTATTGGTAGTAGTATTAGGTCGTTGATTAGTTTGATATCCAAGACCACTAATTCGAGGATCATTCTCGTTGCGTGACAGTTTTCCTACAAATTCTTCGAAGTCATTCAGTGTTGGGCCTCTAGAGCTTCTTTCCTTAATCTTGCCAACTTGGGAAATCCATTGCTGTTGAATAGGTTTTGGTAGTTTCTCACAAAGTTTTATGATAAAATCAAAGCTGTCCATACAATCCATTTCACGATTGTTAGTTTTAGAGTTCACACAATTAATCAAAAATAATGAGAACTTTCTTAGTCCTTTCTTATCACCAGACACAATTCTCTCTATCTTCTCTGCTTCTATTTTCAAATTAGCAGCTATCAATGAAGGATCACCATAATCTCTTTTCAGGAGGTAACGTGCCCTTTGATAGGCATTTTCAGATGGTTCTATTAGTGGGCAGTATTTTATTAATTCTTTAGCGTCACCTTTCGTGTATTTTAGAAGAAATTCTAAGCGTCTTGCAGGGTCTGTAGTATTTCTTTCTACTACAAATTCAAAGTTTTTAATAAAGGTTTGATATTCCAATACTTTGGTTCCATCAAATATCTCGATGTCTTGTGTTGGAAGACTTTGGTCCATCAAAAGCCTGTTGAACACAGACAACAAGTCACCAGTCACATTAGTCTTGTTCACTAAGTTATCTTTCACCAAAGGCATAGGCACTGGCACAGGTAGGCCTACAGGTTCAGAAGGAACAACTATTTCTGGCTCAGGTGAGTTATTAAGGTAAGTTTCTACACTAGGTTTCACAGAGGTTTGAACAGGAAATTTGTCTCTGAATTGCACTTCAGAAGTCTCTGATGTTTGATACTCTATCATTTCCGTCACTTCTTTGGCTGCCTGTAGCCTAGCACGTAATTTTATTTCATTTTGTCTACGATCTAAACGATTCTTTTCTTCTTCTATTCTAATTCTTTGTTCTTCCATTCTAACTTTTTCTTCTTCCATTAAATTAGATTCTTGAAGAGCAGCTAATTCTAACCTTAATTCTATTTCTTTCTGTTTAGTTTTCAGTTTCATTGCAGAGGTAGTTGAACTGGTTTGTGACCTTCTGCTTTTAGAAATGTTAGACACACTGTCTTCTGGATGGATAATAGGCAAATTCCTATTTTCTTCATATTGTTGGGTTGTCTCCCTTGGGTGTCTATTTTGTGGAGGTTGTTGACTTCTAGACTGCACATTGGCACCACTATTTAACTGGGTTAATGTTTGTGTCACTTGTTGAGTACGTTGTCCATTTAATAGGTCATCAGTGGTTACTGATCCTTCACCGGCCCCATTTGCGACTATAGGGTTAGTTGGATTCTGAGTAGAATCTCCATCACTATTTGTAGTTTCACTTTCAGTTTGATTCACGTTTCCCATTGCACCTTTGGGAGTAGTTTTTGTCGTTGAAGACATAATGTTCACTTTTTCACTGTTCACTTTTTCACAGTTCACTTGATTCTATTTTCACCATCACAGTTCTAATTCAGCTTTCACTGTCACTTTTCTAGCGTTTTTCACTAAATGTAGGCACATGGGGGAAAGAGTCTATGCACTGTCACAGTTTTCTATAGGGTTGGCACGCGTTTCGCAAACGATTAATGACAAAACCATTTAATGAGGATTGTTGTATTTAAGTCACATTTTCACAGGTTCACAATAGTTCACATAGATTCATATAATACGTTCCTCTTAATAATCTAAACATTAAAGTAAACGAAAACGAAACGAAACGGTGAAAAACGGTATAGAAATATCTCTTCCCTTTCGACCATGCTGTTTCACCATCCCATAATATTCAATCTCCTTGACTACATGCAAGCTCATGCAAAGCCATAATTATCCAGTCTTATTTTGTACAGGAATATTTCCTACTCTTTTGTTAGGTCTATGCAATCAAGACTACTGATGTAACAATTTGGACTTATCTAATATATATAGGGGTGAAGGTTGGGGTAATAAAATGAACTTTCCTATTGCAGACAACAAATTCAATAGATAAATAACTAACAACTGATTTTGGACTCTACACTAATAAATGTAATTTTTTAAAGGGATTTAAAGAGATTCCTAATGTGGGGCCAGTTTCACAAAATCCTAACTTAAAATGATTTTAACGTTCCAATAATCTGATTGGTCAATCAGTAAAATCGATTGTAAATGTTGATTTATAAACCAATCAGATTACAGTATTTCTGGATTTTATCTTAGTTAGAGTTTTGTGAAACTGGGCCCTGATTCCAATTCCAATTTTCAATTAGACGTCTGTGGTTCCAAACATTTCCTGTTAACCTAAGTGTTTGATGACGCCACAATCGCAAAGTGCTTAGTGATATTGGAAAATTTAATGGTTGTGATGTCAACAAACACTCAATTTAAGTGGAACTGCTAGAACCTCAGACATCTTTATGAAAATTGGCACGTTGCAAATTGATGCTTTCATGTGTACCTGCGGCGTAAACTGTGTCTAAATATGGGTGTCCTGGAGCTTTCAGGATTAAGGATATCGATTTCCTTGGCAGTGACAATAGTATAAACTACGCATAGGGTTGTTTGATAACAGTTACATTATTATTTTTTACAGAAGGTAGCAAATTATTACTGACTTTCTCCTATCTTCTACAACTGGAAATAATAACAGTTCAAGTTAAAGTTTTGCCTAGTCTGGAGAGTGTACACAGCTCAATTTCTGGATCGTAAGTAATACATATTATATATACCAGACCTTCTCAATTAATTTTTGTAAAGGGCCAAATGCAATTTATGAAGAAAACGTAAGGGCCAAATAGACCTTAGCTAGCATAACGTTTTTATAGAAGGGGTCACTCTTGAGGGGCCATTCTAAAGGGCGTCACGGGTCGGATTTGGCATGCAGGCTGTCATTTGAGAAGGCCCGATATATACTGTATTTTATATACAGTAAGGTAGTCAAATTGAAAACTTTAGAGCACTTAAATTGTAAAATATTTTTTTTTATAGCATCAGTTTCCACCATTCCAATTTTAAAACAAATATGGTTCCAGCAATTCAACTTAAATTAAGTGTTTAATAATGTCACACCAAAGAAATAGGCTTGTATCTTATCATCGAACACCCTGTGTCCCTTCGGATTGACCATGACCATGTTGCTTTGGCATAATGAACCTTATTGTATTATCATTTTTTATAACAATTGATCATAATATTTTGATATCTAATCTAGCTGTTATTTTGACACTGTCTCTTATACTGGCATATTATATTTTGTAGAGATCTGTTATCACCAGATTTTATATTAAACGAGATATATACTGGTGACCATGGTAACAATACACCTAATCCAGCCAATCAATATGAGCTACGTAGAATGGGGTAAGAAAATCATTATTTCTGGATTAAAGGGATTCTAAAGTGGTTTTCTAAACTTTGTATGCGAATTGGGGACACTGATAGCGTCAATTTGCGTCATTCCAATTTCCATTCCGATATCTGTGGTTCTTGCAATTCCACTAAAACTAACACGTTTTTTGACGTCACTACCAGTGATCTGCATAGATATCAATAGTAGCTTCCGGTAGATCACTATTAGTTAAGTTTTATAAAAACTAACGCGTTTTAAGACATTATGAAGAAAGAATTGTTCAGAAATATTTATGTTCAACTTGTTTATCTGTTTGTTTTTAAGGTTACATGATTTTAGTGAGTATGTTACTCAAGTAGGTAGACCATATCAATGGACACAATGGTTAGGAGGTTTACAGTTTCTAGGTGATGGTAATCCAGTCACTGTTAAAAGTACTGTCAGCTCAGGCTACATGCAGCAAACTGTCAAACAACTACGAAAGAGACTCAAGGCTCGACTAGCTTTACTTCATCAAATGGCTTCACTTGGTAAGTCTAGATAATGTTTCTCGATATAGATGTTGGCCCTTCATTGCACTTGTATCAACTTTGAAACTAGACTAATGGCTAGATAACCTCGTAAACTATACGGTAGTCGACATTGAATAAATTATATCCCAGCCAATCGCAATCATTCTTCAAAGAGTGTCGTCAGCTTTTGCGGAAAAAATAGCCATTTATCAAAAACAATCTGCGAACAAGAGTTGTCTTTTCCTGCCCATTTACCGGGCAAGATGGCCAACTATCATGACCGATGCATTTTATAGTCTCGAACAAAATGACTAAGGTTGAGCCTCAATTGGTGAGTTTTGTTTTAGTGCACCAGTTTAAAGTTGGCATAAACAGGAATTTAATGATGGAGAAAGCGAGGAATTGAGGTATCCGATTCTGTATGATTCCATTCCACTTATCATTACAGAAAATCTGAAGACTTGAAATGATTTTCGTACAGTTTTAGAACTTATGAAGACTGTTTACCGGGGCCTTATTCTCGAAAACTTAACTTAGATAAAATTGAGATTTTTAAGGAAAGCCGCAATCTGATTAGATAATAATACTTTATTAACAATTGATTTTAGTAACTGACCAATCAAAAAACTGGAATACTAAAATCATCAAAAGTTAAGTCTTTGAGAATAAGGTTCCAGATCAACCCCAAAATTCTGAATCTTCCCCTTAAAAATATTGTGATTTAAATTATTTTTCTGTTACAGAAAGAAATACTATACCAGTTAGTAGTAATCTAATTGAGATGTTCCCAGCTAAAATATCCAGTCGCTTAATTTCATGGAAACGGTCAACATATGAAGATTTCTGTAGTCTAGATTATACCAGGAATATTATTGAAGGAGGTCTGGTATCTGAAACTGAGATCTATTTTGTAGTCACCATGGAAAGAGGATCTGGTGAGTTGATCATCTGCTTGTCTGATTATTTTTCAGCTGCATAAAACTTGCCAAGTTTAAGGAATTTAATTCAAACATCTGTGATTTCAGTGGATATTTCGCTGAAGTTAAAAGACCTGCTATTCAAGCAGCTGATTATCTTGTTATATGTATCTTTTTTTCCAGACATGTCACTAGTACTGATAGCACCAGTTTTCCTTCAGACATCTGTGGTTCAAGCAAATCCACTTAAACAAAGTGTTTGATTATGTTACAAATTGTGAAGGTCTTCTACAAGCCTATTTCTCGACTCAGACTTTATCAAAAATTTTGTTAAAGTGGAATTGTTGAAACCACAGACACCATCTTTCCCTTTAACCATTCAGCTACATCAATAAAATTTGTATCCTATTTTTTCAGCCAAGTTAACAAGTCAGGTTATTGTAGCAGCTGATTATCCTACAGTACCACCAATGTTTGTTGTTAGTATTTCATGGCATACAGAGAGAAATGCTACCACTGATGTCCATATACAGGTAACTTGATATTCAAATATTTGATGTAATGTGTAATTTCATTAAGATACCAATGAGATCTCAAATGTCCCAAGTTGATAATGAAAACTAGTTGGAAATAAAGTAAACAAACAATGACAACCATATTTATTAAACAAGTGACCTTCACCTTTCAAACATACAGACTACAAATAAACTGTCCATATAGGACTCAGACAACAACTTGTTCAAACATAAATAACTAAAAACTAATAACTAAAACTGACAGATAATGCAAGCCACAATAGCTAGACTGTAACTAGTTGGAGGGTGAGTTTTAAAATTTAGTTATGTGTTGGAGATTGCGTTGTATATTGTATTATGGGTGATTGCAATTTATATATTGGTTATTGCATGTAAAATTAAGTGATGTATAATTCTTTGATTTTAGGAATTGGAAGAAGAAGTAAATGTTCATTTTACAGAATTAATTAAAGATAAGAGTAAAGATAATCTATTATCTAATCAATTACAAAGATTATTGATGTGTTTTGATATCTATCTTGAAACGGAAACACAAGATTTATCAGCTCCCATTGAAATACCTAAAGAGAAAGTATTTACTAGATTATCCAGGTATGTAATATGAAAAAACACAAAGGGAATATTATGGTATAACTCGCTCCTTAAAAACAAAGCACATAACAATGTGTGCTTTGTTATTTAAAGGGATACTGCCTCTTAGAATGAACCCAAAATTCTAATTTCACCAAAACTTGGCCAATAACAGTATATATCCATCACTGGACTTACCTTGTGTCATAAATATACATCAGAATCCCTCTAGAATCCGTTAAATCCAAAAAATTAAATTATTAATGATTAATTGTTGAATCTGGATTCAACAAAAAATCAAATTGTTGTGTCTGGTAATCTTTAAGGGGAAGTAACTCTCTTTGGTTTAAACCACAGGGGCTCGTAGTTATATATTTTTTTAAATAATGTTAGATACGGTAATAAGAGAATTGAGAATGGAAGATACTAATTTTGGGGTCAAAATTTAAATAGAAATTAGGCATCTTTCTTCTTTGAATTTCTATTTTAATTTTGACCCCCAAAATTAGTGTCCTCCCTTCTGAAAAAAATATAACTACGAACCCCTGTGGTTCACACAGGAAAAAGACTGCCATCTTGCGCTTGCGCATTGATGGATTTTCTTTCCCTGTTTAGCGTTGATTAACCAGACACTTATTTTTCCAAATTAACCGGATTCATCGCTTGCTCACTTTGTTTTTTAAATCTGAATATAGTTTTATGGTTGCTTTTTCAAAGTTGAAAAAGTGTCAGATGCATACTTATTTACCCAATGGTCACTATAAAACACAAAAATTAGCCGTAGGACAAGTGTATTCTAAGAGGAAATATTCCTTTAAGAAGTGAGTTATGCATGTACCATAATATTCCTTTTGTGTTTATTGTTATTTCTGCACTCCGCTTCTAAATGTTGTTCAAATCTTATGTAATATGAAGTATATATTATATTTGTCTCTGGGTTATTTTCAAAACAAAAATTAATTCTGGTTTGTGTCGCTGACAAGGTAAAAGTTACTTGACATGCAAGTTGGGACAATAAACCAAGGTTCTGTGCGTAACAGGCTGTGTACGTTCAAGATTCCTCGACTGTTGGAAATCAAAAAACAGAGTAAGCTAAAAGTGCTGTCCTGGTAAAAATTGCCCTCATTGCTCACAGCATTGCATTTGACTGGCCTCATAAGCCTAATAGGTGGAGAAAAGAGATTTAAAACAGAAATCATTTTTAAGCATGTCTCAAAAAATATACACCTTTTCTGTTTACAGCAGATTTCTGGCCTTAAAGAAACTGCATAAGCTTATTGGAAATTTAGGGGATTACAAGTATTAGTTTGTAAAAGACATACTGGTGTTCACAATGTTCCCTCTTGTAGCCACTAACTTCGTTTATATCTTATATCTAGCTTCTCAGATTATGTTAAGTATCTATCCGTTTTGTTTTGTATTTTTCAGGGGACCAAATAGGAAGAAACCATACAAATATATTCCAGATTTAGGCATCTTTACACATCGATAAATTATCATCACCCTTTTCATTTGTAGTTTATATTGCTTGAAATCAAATTTTCTAATAAAATTTAGAGTTTGATAGAAATAAATTATTGTTTATTATAATACCCTATATACACTCCATTGGAAAGACTGAACGCGATGATGAACAAATTCAACTTAATCATTCATGAATCTCTCTGAGATAAGAATGCCGATACAAAACCCACCAAAGATTATTTTTATTCCAAATTTCAGGTTCCTACAGCTATCAGTCCCTACACAAAAGTATTTGATATGTCCGCAGCTTCCTGAAACCGCAATTAAGTGCAGTTTTCACAAAAAAAAACAGGATGTAATGTTAAACTCGATTTTCTCGAAAAGTTGAATTTTTTTACAATTTCTGTTTTCGCCTACAATAAACACTAGGAATGTTAAATGAACATCAATTATATTTACATTGATTAGCCAATGCTGAAATTTGGCATGACTTCCTGGCTATCTTTTTTCAATCTAAATTTAATCCTGTTGGATGCTACCATGCGAAATTTCAGAAACTTGTCTCCATATTCACTGGTATTTTCAAAATATGGTGTTGTCTCCCTTTATCACTTCTATTAATGAAGAAAAATTGCAAAACATTTTAATTTATGAAAATGACATGTTGCATAGACTAATTGGATTAACCTATAGACCTGTCTTTAATAAGAAGCAAAATGTGTTTTCTAGCATCTAATTGTCAATATTTTCTATGGGAAAGATCCCCAAGAACTAATACAAATAATCGTGGACCTTAAATTTTATAGCGACAAACCCAAACGACAAAAATTTGATCCCAAACGTCAAATTCACAAAATACCAAGGAGTAGGTCTTCAAATGCAAATGCCATCCTAACCACCAACCCCACTTGATTTGTCGTTTGCCCCTTTTCTTTGATTGTTGAAATTTGTTCAGGTCTGATCCTCAGCAATTTAATATTAAAAGTGTTTTATCTTTGAAAAAATGCACTAGGTGTGTTCTTTCATCTGGTAATGTGAAATCGTGATTAGGGACGTGCCAAGGCTCAAGATCGGGAAAGTCCGTTACTCCTGAGAGTCGATACAAATTCAGTAGAAAACAGCTGTTAAACCAAATAATTGTGAATAATTTCTTCTAAATAACCTCATTTAGTCTGTGTATTTATCTTGCTATTACATCATTGACCTGCCACAGGATTTGGCATTTGAAACAAGGTCATTTTGTGATGCGACCCTTCCCCAATCTAAAAATAGATTCTTTGTTTCTATGTCGACGATATGTTCAGAGATTTTTTTGAGTTAATTAGTAAGGTGAATTGTTTACAAAGTGGGAATTTTGTCAACAATAGTTGTAATAGCAGTAAACATTCGGTAGGTAAAGTAAACCGTTACTTACACAAATGTAAACAACGAATCATGTATGTTACTTCATAGGAAAAAACGCATTAACTCCAATGTTTCATACACTTAGGGGTTGCATAATAACCTATTTCTCTTACCCAATTTGTTTTCTAATTTTTAAAGGAAATGAGCAAAATGCTGAACCTATGTAAAACATAAATTTACCAGCGCATACAAGGCCACATTTTTAAGCGAACAACGTTGAACAAATCCTGTAAAAATTGCGCGATTTCGGAGCATAATTGTTTTTAATTTAAATTCAGAAATATACCAAAAAATACTCTTGTTGATTTAGTTTTCGCTATTTCAAACACTTAGAGGGTCAATCTTGTAAAATAGTGCTATTTAAACTACAAAAATAGTTTTTTTGAAACAACGACTTAGGATTTGCTCTTGTTGAGTTACAGAAGCAACGGGATGTTGGATAATTTATATTCAGAAACGTGATGAGGATACTGAAAACTGGTCAATCAAATATTTTGACGACTATATACCTTTAACATTATTATGTGGAAAGAGGAGGAGTGGTTTCACAATCTCAACGTACTTCAAACAATTTTCTTAGTTCAACTCGAATTCCTCGCCATATTTGAGTTACATTGCGCAATGAACCATCGACATATCAGCTGATTTCAATTTCATTATCAAACACAGAAGTCGGTCAAAGTCAATCCTTAAAATCGTATTAAGTAAACCAAAAAGTGAAGTCTCCCAAGTTATCATTCTGTACAATAAATACTATGTACTGTGAAAAAAGCTCGAAAACCCAATAACAGTGCTGAACTGCAGCTTTACTTGCCGAACCTTATGAGCAAAGAGTTGGTGAATGTTCTTTTGAGAAAAAAATTAGGTATCGTCAACCTGAGAAGTCGATATTTGCGATCATCACAAATAACCACAATCTCTCTGATGTAGAAGATAATGTCTCAATATGAGAGGTCAAGAGCATGGATTGGGACTTGGCCTCCCACATAATTTGGTTTGTAAGGAAATATTTTTGAAGAATTAAATGATAACCAGTGGGAAAACATCCAAACCCCGGAATATGGTTCAGAATGCACAAAATTTGAGCCATTTTTCAATCTCTAAGGGAAAACCTTGTGTTCTGTCTCGCAACGTTCTTGGATTTTACAAACCAAATTTTGAACAAATCCACGCCCTTGTGAGCGGTTATATTCGGTAGTTGAACCGAACCCAACAGGAAAATACCCCACAACAGAGCAAGCAGACCCAGACACTCAAGACTTAACATTTTGACCAATTAGGCACTATAATAAGTCTAAGGGTATAGATTGATGATATAACCCCAACCCCAGGACTAAACGATTTAACTAATTGATTTAATTTTTCAGCTGCGGACTCAAGATAAATCAGAAATGCACAAGATTTTTAAACCTTGCTCTTGCTCTGTAAAACTCTTGTTCTGTTCTGTTATCTGGCAGGGGCAAGGCGTGTATTTTCGGGTGTAGTAATGTTCAATCAAGAAAAATAAACACATAAATGGAAACATAAAAAAACAGAAAATAATTGAATGAATTTGGGCGTGGATGTGTTATGATAAAAGATGGGTGTCGACATCTTATGACATGAAAGTCCAGTAATAGATTTAAAAAATATGAATTGAGCAAATAATATCTATGATTATCGCCCATCAATAATAAAATTTGAAATATTTCGGTTGCTGAAAAACCACATCATTATGAATTGCACGAATTTGGGTGTGATATTTATTACTTATTGATAAAATTACTGGATTTTAAAGACTGGAATTTTATCGACTGCGGAGCGCAATAGCAACTGAAAACAAATCGCAGTTTTTGATGCAGGGTGAAAGAGAAAATAAAAACGTCAAGCCGCCTGGATGGGATCCATCGTCAGTTAGAAATCGAAAATAAGAGTAAGCTAAGGCAGCACTGTCACATAATACTGCTTTTCAAGTTCAAGATTTCATAAACTTAGCACTTGTCTGACACTGGGATTTCATTAATCTACCAAGTTTTTATAAAGTAACAAAGATGCGAAATTGCAGTATTATCCTACATAAGCAGAAGACCTACATCCGAATGAGATGTCACTATGCAATATCGTTTTTGATTATCGCAATTGGCTATTTGAAGATGAAACTGGTGGATGCTAAACGACTGTATCATTTTAAAGGGATATGTTCACCATTCGATCGACCAATAACTTCTTTGACTCAGAACCTGTTACTGTTAGCTAATCTAATCCGTAATAGTGTTCACAACTCTCCCTCAAAATTTAAACTTTCAAATCCCTGTGTATCAATAATTACCACTCGTCATAAAGAAAGATTATGCCTTACATAGAAAACAATAATACAGAAAATGAAAGATAAATGTTTTGGTACGGCCGGTATAGTCGAAGAAATTGTTCGATTTTTGGGCAGTTTTATTACTTCTCGAATCTATTTGCATATATTCTAGGTCAAAATGGACCCTCGAAAATGCTGAATATTCCCCTTTAAAGACGAGGTAAAAGGTCAAGTCTGAAATGATATATTACTCTTTATATGGAAATATATGTAAAACATAACATAGTTAACCTCTAAACACGTTTGATGTTTGACAATACATTTTGATAAAAATAGAAAATATAAAGAAAGTTTCTTTTTAAACAGACACTATAGGAAGACGTTGGTAAATTGTGTCTTATTTAAATATAGTAGGCCCGCATTTTTTTTATTATAAGTATAACTTTTAAAGATATAAAGCCCACTACCTACCTCTTAGAATGAACAAAAATCTAAATTCTCAAACTTGGTGGATATTGTTTGATTTTGGTGGTCGATTGGTGAAGGCACAGTGAACACGGGTTGTAATATGTAAATTGCTCTGATATTGATTTTTTGACATGCTGTTTAGTTCGATGACTCTCATATTTTTGGAGTCTGACAATGACATGTTGAAGTAAATCTGTAAGAATTTTGAAAGAGATCGGTTCACCAACAGCTGAGATACTTACCGTCAAACTTGGGGACGTTTTTTCTGGGATACCCGATATATATATTATATATACATGTAATGTCTTCTCGTCTGAGGACATGTATATTTTTTATTTTGACAAGTTATTTCCAAATGACATTTTTATGTTTCTTTTATTCTTTTGATGAGAAATAATGTTGTTTACTATAAATTGGTACAGGTACAACATTAGTTGACAATATTAAAAAGGTATTTTTTAGCGCTCAGATTTATCGGTTAGCTCTGATAACTGTAAATTGCTGGTATGATTGGTCGTATGGATGGTGTTTCTTCAGATGGTGATCAGCATTGGGCGAGACAATTGTGACTTTATTACTATCGGCCCCAGGTTGGGAACCACTGGATTTGACCAATTAGTGTCAATCAGGTTGAATTTTATAGATCGTTAGTCGAGGGAATATTGAGATTTTAAACCAATGATCAGGATAGAGTGTGAATATTCTTATATTCTGGAGAACTACATGGTGTCAAAACTGTTGCAACCAATTATTTAGAACTCGATCAAAAGCCAGCACCAATGAATAAAATTCCATCAGTATATTACGCATTTATTATTCTAATATATAAAACACCATGGAAATTGGCAATTTATAAAAATGATTGTGGTCCAGTCACTGCACCACCAAGGTTTGAAAGAGTATCCACTAGTGGAAAGCTAGAAACATAATTTCTGGGTTTATAAATAGTTTTCATCAGATCTTCATTTTCTGTTTGTGGTCTGATCTTTCTTTTCTGTATTATCTTCTTTGGAAATCTGGTGGTAGTTTGTGGCAAGATCTTCGGAAACATACTTTGGATTTCCTTTTTGATCTTTTGTGGAGATTTGGTGGTAGTTTGTGTCTTCGTCATCTGAGGAAGCTTATTTTGGATTTTCTTTTGAAACTCGGTTGGAGTTTGAGGTTTGATCATCCGTGTTGGTGATCTTTGGATCTTATTTGGAAACCTATAAGAAGTTTGTGACCTTATCTTAGGGTTTTCTTTCGTGGTATTTGGAGAGGTCGCTGCAGGTACGGGAGCTAAAGGCCGAGTCCCTTCCTTTGTCGCTTTAAAAGGCTTTGAGTGTACAGGTCTCTCTTTTGGAGAATTAATGTCTGGGAATCTGGGACTATCGGGTTTCTTCTCGGTAGTTTGTTCTATGGTGTCGTTTTCTAAATACTTTTGTAAAATATTTTCTATGACTGTATCTTTTCTTGGAGTCTTGTAGAAACTTCTTTCCCATTCGTCCATTCCCTCCAATTCTTTCTCCATGCTTCCTTTGTTTGTTGGCTGATGCATTTCTTTTGTGGCGTTCTTTAAATATTTCTGAAGAATATTTTCTCGTTGAGTCTTGTAGAAACTTCTTTCAAACTCATTGTCAAAGCTTGTGTCGTCCGTTGACTGAAATAGTTCCCCATTGTCGTTATTTGAATATTTCCGAAAAATATTTTGTGTCGGATATTCTTTGAAGCTGAGACCCAGTTTTGTATTTTCTGTGTTCTGACCTCTGCTAAATGCTTGTCTTGCTTCTTCCAGCCTATTGACATCATTGATAGTGTCTAACAGATTAGTGTACTTTAGTTTAATCCTTTCAATGTAAGCATCAACATCAGCTCGATCCTTAGCGTCTCTTGTCCTCCTTTCCCAGACCTCATCTATACACTTTATTTCTTCTTTATAGCTCTCAGTGTTTTGTCTATTGGTTGTGGAATCTCTGATGTATTGTGGACACACCTTTGCTTCCTTCTCTGGCCAAGCTTCTGGTGCTCTTGTTAATCTGAAATTCTTCAGAGAGTCTTCAATGTTATTAGATGGTTTTTGTTCTAAAGTTTCCCTCCAAGAACTTAATTCCTTTTCTATACTTTCTCTCCTTCTAGTATCTGCTTCCATTTCTATACTTGATTTTCTTCCAGTACTTTCTTCCCTCCGTGACCTTGTTTCTCCTACTTTAATCTCATCCATGCTTGTACTTTCAAACTTTCGTATACTTTCAAGTTTTCTGCTACTCCCAAGCTTTCTTATACTTTCAAGCTCCCCGGTACTTTCACGCTTTCTTGTATTATCTTCCGTTGTTGTCTTTTCTTGTCGGTTTGCATCTACTTTATGATTAACATTTCTTGCAACCGATTTTTCAATATCTAACTTGCATCGAGGCTTCACTGCATGTCTAGATAGATATTCTTTCATCTGCTCATTTTCCTCTTCTTCTTTTTTCTTTTTTGCTTCAAGATCTGCAGCCTTACTTTTGAATCCATGTTTTGATAAGAATTCTTTTAACTCTGCTGTTTTAGCTGGTTCGAGCTTTTCCAGTTTCTCCCATCGCCTCTGAATCTCAGGGTCCATTTTAGGCTTATAATTTGAAGTTGTCCTGCTTTCTTCATCAATTTCCGTGGTTCTTTTCCTGGTTACAAGGCGATCTGTTGACATCGATCTTTTCCTGGTTACAAGGCGATCTGTTGACATCGTTCTTTTCGAATACAAACTTCCTGTTTCCATATTTTTAACTATTGGGTTTATTTGATTATGATGTTTTCTTCTTACGGTGACTTTATCAAAGCCTTTGATCCCTTTTCTTCTAGAAATAAATCGAGCTTGTTTCTGTTGATGAGGTGATGTTATGCCATCCTTTCGACTGTTCCTTTCTATTAGTATTTTGTCCCAATTGTCATATCCTGTTTGATTATCGGATATCCTATCTGAATTTTCGGTATATTTTGGGATACTTTCTGGATTCTCGGTGCTTTCAAGGCTCCCTTCTAAATCCTTTATATTATCTGTGTCCCGTTCTGAATCAGTGAATTTCGACGTCTGTTTTATGCAGTCACCCATTCCAGTGCTATTTTCCTCACTATTATCAGTTATTCTACTGTGAGTGTGTTTTAAACATGCTGGTGTCGATGTGTCGATAATGTCGACACTCCCTTGATAGCAACACCAACATCCTTTGTAGTACATCGACATCATATTAGTTTACCTTTTCCAAACAATTCTTCACTAAAATGTGGAAAAATTGACGAGAATTGTTGAGCGTTGTAAAATGGCGTCTGTTTGTCTTCGCGACGTTTTCCAGAATAATAAAGATTGTTTATGACGTCACAAAGCTCCTGTTACGTTACCTAATTGTTTTAAATAGAGTCATGCTTTTATACGCAAAAATTTCACTTTTTAAATTTGGCATATAAATATTTTTGATTGGATAATTATAATTTCTGAAGAAGACATTTTTAAAAGCATAATTTTTATTGATATGCTTCAGTTCCTATATTAAACTCACTGGGTGGGGTATGATCTAGTTTATTCATAAAACTAACGTGATTATTTTTTATGCAGCTTTCTTAAGGCCCGTCTACACGATCATACATTTGTTCAAAACTTATCATACATTTGTATGACCATGTTCAAGCTTGTTGTTGATTTCGGTCTACACTGTCAAACATCATCAAATTGATATCTAATTTAAATATTGCCAACATTTGTTGGAGAGATGAAACATGTCTACACGATCAAACATTTTGTCCACGAACACCATCATACAAATGTATGACGCTGTTTTGAACAAATGTTTGATCGTGTAGACGAAGCTTTATTCCCATAAAAAATGTTTTCAGAACGAGAATCCGGCTTCTGGTTCGTCTAATACTAAACGTGATAACAATTGTCTGGAATATTCAGTCATATCAGTAACAGAAGCTTTGCGTTCAATAAGCAAAACGTCAGGAATTAGGATTTTGTAGGATTGAATCTTTTATAATCTCGTCTCAAGAAAACGTTTGAAACAGTGGAAAACAGAATGTTGATTTGGTGTTAATCTCATACCAATTTTAAAACTATATTTGAATAACAAAACGTCGGTAAATCGTTGATCTAGTGTTGCTCGGTAGCTCATTCATAGAAAACCTTATTTTCAACAAATTGAACTGTCAACTGTGCAATGATAATATACCTTTAAACGTTGGTTCAGTGTGTGTTATATATCATAAAATAAATAGAGCATTTTGAATTGAGAAATATACAAACGTTTAAATGTAAACTCCCTCTTTCTAATTCTTTTTTAAGGAATGCATTCACAGATACAAATTAAAGAGAAAAAATGTACCACAATGTAATTTTTACTCGCTTAACATGTATCTTTTGGCATTAAGCTGAATTAAAATGTATTTTTTATTATATGGTTATCTTTAACTACTCGCTTTATCTCGGGTTTCTAATTGTGTTATACTATCTGATCTGACCCCTTAAATTTCAACACACGCTAATACAAGTAAAAAATATATAAGATTTGACCGAATTGTTGAGGCAGATAATCCTATTCTTGACCAGTAATATTAATGTCCATTTACAACATTTTCTCTAGTCGTTAACATGCAGGATACACGACGGGGTTATCACTGAACTGTACAAAATAGTAGAAGTAAATCGTGAACGCATCGTTTTTGCATAATGTACGAATCCGTAATCCAAGGATTCACCAGCAAACGTGCCATATCCCTTCACGGCTTTAACTTTCTGCTTTGAACATGGATCATAAGTTGAATATTTACATGTACACATAAAAAAGATTAAATCTCAAATTACGTCAACTTAGAAGACTATCGGTTTCAAATGGAGTTTTACGTCATATTTCAATCTACCATATTATCTGAGAGGAACATTTTGCCAGGATAGCGCAAATGAACCTGTTTTGTCTTGGTTGGTTGGTAGATGACAAGTTAACGTTCGCTTCCAGCAGCACAGCTGATATAGCAAACTAGGTAGTTAAGGTAGTGGTAGTAGTTGGTAGTTAATTGGTTCATTCGGATGATGTTGGTTTGGTAATTTGAGAATTCGTAAAATCTGGCCCTGAGTAGTGTGGCGTGAGTTACTCGGTCTTCTTCATTCTTACAAACTCCTTGTGATCATGGTTATTATTCTTGATGGTGGTAGTTGAATGGAAACCATGTTTTGTCTAGGAATATCCCTTTAAGTATCTTCATTTCACCCTCGAGACAAGGCGTCACCTTACGTCCTACTTAAATCCTCTACATGTGGTATTTCGCCATAGTTCATATTACCTTATTTTTTTATTTAGGCTTGGTTGGGTATTCATTTACTGTGAGTTTAAATGATAATTTACGTCAGGGAATCCTTTTTTTAAAATATCCATATCGCAATGAGTTGGAAATAAAGCTAAATGGAAAAATTTTGAAAATCGGAAAATTTATATTCAAATATGAAGTGAGGGTCTTCTAACATTAAAGGAATTATAAAGAGGTTAATTAAACTTAGTTTAAGAGGCATTTCTGGCACCACAGACCTCTGATTGAAAATCGAGTCCTTGCAAAATGATGCTATCAGTGTCTCCGACAACCTCTGTACTATCCTTTTAATAATTTTCACAATACGAACAGCAGCCACGTACTAATTAAACACTGGGATAAGGGAAAATTTAGTCAAAATTAATATTTTTTTCTAAGCTAGTACGCAATCTCCCTCTAAAAAATTCTTTAAACTCCAAATGGTTCTAATGCATTAAGTCTTGGGTTTTCAACTTAGGGGACATGTTCCAGACTGGGGACATTTGGACATTTTCATGGGGACATAAACTGGGCTAAAGGTCTAAAAAAAAATTGTGTATTTTCTGAAGGGTTTTGCATGCAATGTTCACTGCCAACAACGTTTTAAGAAGTAAAATGCTGTGGCTTTATCAAGCTTCAGAATAGCAGGTTTTCGATGACTTCTGCTAACAATTTAGTGGACATGGTCATTTCCTCGTGCGTAATCGGGGACACTTGAGAAAACCAGTTGAAAACCCAGACATTAAGACGTCATTAGGTACATCAACCTATATTTACCATTATTTGGTTATCTGTACATCTTATTGAACTACATGATTGTATAAGTTAAAATATAATTACAAGCAGTTAAAGATGGATATCCGTATTCTCTATTATTTACGTAGTATTAAATATATTCAATTATTGGAAGACTAATATTATATCGATAGCATGTAGAGGCATTTAATTGATTTGAAAGTAGAGATTCCAATGATCGATCGGCCACTTGATAAAAATTATCAGGTCGAACATTCTTCTTTAAAGCGATACCACCTCTTAAAATTTAAGTTTCAAACTTGGCTAATAAGAGTATAATATAGTCATCAAAGGTGTTTACAGCATACAAACAGAACCAAATACGGTGTAAACCATAAAACTAAGTAATTTTCCATAAAATTACAGGATATTATTGAAAAACGTAAGGTGTCTCGAGGGTGAAATGAAGATACTTAAAGGGATATTCCTAGACAAAACATGGTTTCCATTCAACTACCACCATCAAGAAGAATAACAATGATCACAACGAGTTCAGAAGAATGAAGAAGACAGAGTAACTCGCCACACTACTCAGGGCCGAGTTTCACTTCCATGTCATTCGACCCGACCAGGTCTTACGAATTGTCAAATTACCAAACCAACATCATAGTACCATCCGATTGAACCAATCCAACTACTACCACTACCAATAAGAGTATAATATAGTCATCAAAGGTGTCTACAGCATACAAACAGAACCAAATACGGTGTAAACCATAAAACTAAGTAATTTTCCATAAAATTACAGGATATTATTGAAAAACGCTTGAGAAAACGCTTAATAATTTGTATGTTTTATAGTAATTATAATGGATAAGGTAATTTTCTGATTTATCAGATTATACAGGTAATCTGTATTATACCAGACAAGTTATTGCCTAATGAATATAAACTCTTATTCTCCAAGTTTAAGAATTTTCCTTTTTTGATCATTCTAAAAGGTAGTATTCCGTTAAAGGATATAACTCTTGATGCATCTTTTTACAGTCAACGTCGTTCACCAACCAAAATCAATTCAACTTGTAACAACATACATGGTCGCAAATGCAGGTATTTTCTCCTGACCTATTTCAGTCACATGAAGAATTTTTAGCATTTTCAAGAACTTTGATTTCCCAAGAAAAAAATTTTCAAACTCAAGAGTACGTTGATTATTTATTAGAAACATCAATTAATTATGAAATAATCATGATTTCACCACGAAATTTGCCGGGAACCCATCTTAAAATATGATGCAATTAAAGGGCGGACCCTTTTGACATGGTTAACTAGGCTCCAGTTTTTATACATTTAAATGTGATTAGATGTTCTAAAATAGATTTATCGGAGATCAGATCGACTGGCGACTGACTTTACCCTCAAAGTAACCTAATAACTGTACTCAGTTTCTTCGGAAAAAAAGTTCATCGATTGATGTGTACTAAAATGAAACAAATTGGTGTAAGGTCCTTCTTTTATTCTTCTGATTATAGAAAAAGCGACTGACTACGGCATGCAGTGTGTAACTCGAAAAAAGTTACATGGACTTTGCCTGTACTCTGTTCAGTATATTTGGCCTGAATTCTGCACCACCACCCTTGCGAATGAGTTTTGCGCAATTTGCCTCCCCAATATGAACTTTCTTCCTACGGGCCTGGTTCTGAAAATCTTGTTATATCAATCATGGTTTTACGAAACATCTTTTTCTTCAAGGACAAATTCCGCTATCATCGTCAATTCAAAACTTTAGTCTTGTGTATCTGGTCTAGATAAAACCAAATAAGTCCATACACTGTAAACTCCATCCTACATTCCAGTCAGTAAACGTGAATATTTCGCCGCCCGTTATTCACCTGTTTATTTAAGAAGTCAGTGACTAAAATGTGGCGAATGACCATCAACTTTCCACCAATGTCAATACTACAATTTGTTTTGATGGCTCTCATGTAAAGTACTATTGAAGGACTACTAAGGCCAGATTGATGCTAAAAGACGGTGGTAAAATATCTCTGAACAATTTTGACTAATGACATTGGAAACTTTTGGGCACCGACTATGCTCAAACAACTTCTGACAGGAACCTACAGTTGTCCACCTGGACCAGATTCTTTAATTCTCATGAGCAGCAAATAACAGTGTGATTGTTTCTTTCATACCTACCCGTGGAATTAAATTAATTTTCTTAAGTTTATAACAACATATATTTTTAAGATATTTTCTCTGATCATCACTCTGGAATCGGTAATGTGTTTATGATGTCTTAATTGTGAAGTGAATAGCGACAACAATTCTTGTTATAAAAATAGAAAAATAGTTAAACAATGGAAACTATAAATAAAAGATAGCTTGCCAGGCATGATAACATACGCCCTCGGGTAGCTTTGATTGTAATGTGAGCACAACCCAAAAAATTCAAAAGAATACGTAACACCATAATATGGTAGTATTTTCGTGATAATCGAAAATCAAAAATCAAAATCAAAAGAATCTGTATAATATTGTAGCCTGTAGAGTGAGCACGAACCAAATGTGAACGGACCGACGGACCGACAAGGTGATTACAATATACGGCCATCTAACGTTTGGGCGTATAAAAATGAGTCCGAGAAACGTTTTCAAATTGCGTTTCAAGTGTACACTACGTCACCAGTCCTTACCCCAGTATCCGCCTTCAAATACTATAGTGTAATGACTGAATAACTAAATAAATAGTAGAAACTTATTCTGTATCTTACTAATGTTTTGAGTGTTTATTCTTTGACTGTAGGACATGAGAACCTGTCCTTCTAAGGTTATATTTATTATCAAGGATACATGGTTAATTTGAGTAATATACATTAAATGTTAATATGATTACCTTATACAGTAATGGTTACCAAGCAAGCATTATAAGATTTTTTGTTAAATAGTCACCTAAGCTTATGCTTGTAATTTGGGAACTGAAAAAGACAAAGGAAATTTGAAAGGAACTGATAAGGCTCAATTTTGAATTAATTGAATTACTATTTAAAGGTATTGTCGCGGACACTGATAGCATCAATTTGTTACATTCCAATTTCCATTCCGATGTCTGTGGTTCTTGTAATTCCACTTAAACTAACGCATTTTATGACGTCACCTCTACTGATTTACCGGAAGCTACTATTGATATCTATGCAGATCACACTCAGTGTGACCGATACGCATACAAAGTTTAGAAAACCTCTTTACAATCCCTTTAACGTTCTCACACTGTTGAACGAAATTTTACTGAGACAATATAGTCGGTCAGTGCAAAGACAGTCATAATGTTACATGCTAAACCCTTTTGCCCAGTATAATTTTGAAGACCTCAGGGATGTGCTCACATGTACCATATCTGCCACCAGAAACACAATCCGGTGCAGACAGCTTGGAGGAAAAACTCGTTTCCTTTTTTTCTGTAACCACAACTTTTTACAACACAACTCTTACCTGTTATACTGATATCATAATGACATTTATTTTCGAGAGCGATATAAATATATGCTATTAACGTTTTTGACATATTTAACTCTTATAAAAGATTTAGTCTGAACATCAAAGGCATGTTATCTATTTTAATAATGACTTTCACACCAGTGATTATCAGAAATCTAAAAATTTTAATACACATGCAGTTAACTTGACTTGAATAAAATTCAGATTAAGATGTTTTGTTTCGTGATTTTTGTACAAAACAATATGCCTATTTCTTAAAAATGGTAAATACCATCTGCTTAAACCAGTGAAAGGACCAACAGCTTAATTTTCAAGTTCTTGAACGAGAAGTGATACTGACAAGTCTTTCAAAAATGAGCCTTTCGGACAAACTATGATAACGTGACAAATTATGGCTATCTAAGGTATTTTGCAAATTTTGAATTTGAAAAGATTTCAAACAGGTAAAGTAATAATGTCGGCTATAGAATCTGGTAATTTACTGTTCTGAAAGGCCGGATTTAAATATTCAGCCGTCCTTTTCATGTCTATAAAAAGTCAGTTCTATATTACCCCTGGGTTATTCTTATCGTCTCCCTGAACTTAAATAAACTGCAATTTCAACAGCAATCCGCCGTAATTTGCAGAGTTTTGCATTAACCAATAAGTGTGTTATCTCGCTTTTATTGTTGGTGTGTTTCTGTTCTCTGTCTAATCTGTTTTCACCAGGGTTGAATGATATCGTTTATTGTACACTGGAGTAATCATCTGTAAATACGAATTAGTCTAACCTATTGGCTAGGGTCGATTTAGTGAAAAAGTATTATATTTGGGTTCATATATTTACCAAACACATACTTGAACTTTATTAACTAGATATTAACTTAAGCCAATATAAAAATGTTTATTTTACTTATATATTTAGATTATGATATATGATAATAAACAATTTAGTCTTTTTTGACCACTTCAATGGCAATGACACGGAGGCGTAGCCTGTTTGTGTATGCTTTAACCCCAAATTATGGAAAGGGTGAAAAGTGGAGTTTCATTGCTTTTTTGTTGCTGAACCATAACAGTGTACTAAGATTCCATATACGCGTATTGCGGATCCGTCATGCGTCATCCGTTAAAAATCGATATGGTTCGTTTAGGAGGGTATGATTTCATTTATGCGGAAGCGGTATCTGTCAAATGGTCTCCGTCATGCGTTAAAATAAAAATCACCTGATTTTTGACGAATCCGGACGCCTTTCCGCGCGGAGATCTCCCAAATGTGATGTATTTTGTGGGGATTCCCTGTTTTTTCCACCGCCAAAGCATCCATCTGTCTAGAAGTCCATGCGTCAAAAGAAATATAACGCATACGTTTAACGCACATTTATGTCCGCATGACGGATCCGCATGACGGATCCGTCCGCATAACGCGTATATGGAATCTTAGCTTTATGTAGAAATAATGTACAAGGTTAAAAAGAGAGTTGTAAAGCAGATAAGTTTTCACCACGATATCACCTCATACAAATCTAAACACACGTTGATGGCATGGCACTCTGTTAAATGTTCCGCGTTTTTTGAAAGAAGGTTCTATTTGGCAGTGGGATAAATTGGAACA
The DNA here is from genome assembly GCA_029955415.1 of Lottia scabra. Taxonomy (NCBI): domain Eukaryota; kingdom Metazoa; phylum Mollusca; class Gastropoda; family Lottiidae; genus Lottia; species Lottia scabra. The sequence goes on along the minus strand of JARJEI010000003.1, from coordinate 8,289,892 downwards.
AGATATAATTCAAATTACAAATTCAACGGAATGGAATTTCTTGGAAATTTTTCTGGTAGTTCTACAATAGTTAAAAAGGTTAAAAAGGGAGTTGACGAACAGATTAGTTTTCACCTCAAAATCACCTATTACCAATTCCAACACACGTTCTGCTTGCATATGTGGGCTTCATGTGATGGTATGGCACTTTGAAATGTTTCTGGTAGTTATACCATATTGTAACTATGCTACAGTTTCAATGCTCACTTGCCATTTTCTTTGATCACAATCTTCCCCGAAATATATGAGTGTGTTTACTTATTTTCAGCATTCTATTTGAGACACAGTAGTGTTTATCTGACAGTTTGTATGATAAATGACATGGTTAATGTGGTCAGATTAAAGGTGACCTATTATCACCTTGTCTTGTCATCTTGTCACTCTCTTTAACCCTTGCTTTTTACCATTGGTGATTTAAACTTTTACCATGTGAAGCCTTACAAGACCTGATGATCATGCTACAAACATGAACAAGGGAGAAGGATTCAGATGAATTTGTAAATGGCAAAAAATGCGAACTTCCCTAAACTTAATTTTTTTAGCCTCCTGATACGTGTATATATTTGTACTATTATGTGCTACTTATATGTGTATAGATACATGGTATCTGTGTATAAATGTATGAACTACGTATGTGTATAATTGTATGAGCTACGTAAATGTGTATAAATGTAAATGAAATGAAATGAAATGTATTAAGGAGCACTTTTATATAAATGTATGAACTACGTATATGTGTATAAATGTATGAACTACGTACATGTATATGTCTATAAATGTATGAACTACGTATATGTGTATAAATGTATGAGCTACACATATGTGTATAAATGTATGAACTACGTACATGTATATAAATGTATGAACTATGCATATGTGTATAACACGTATCTGTGTATGATTGAATGAACTATGTATATGTATAATAATTGTATGAGCTACGTAAATGTGTATAAATGTATGAGATACGTAAATGTGTATAAATGTATGAACTACGTATATGTGTATAAATGTATGTACTGTGTGTATGTGTATAACACCTTTCTGTGTATGAGTGTATGAACTACGTATATGTATACTTATATGAGATACGTAAAAGTGTATAAATGTATGAACTACGTATATGTGTATAAATGTATGAACTATGTGTATATAACACCTATCTGTGTATAATTGTATGAACTACGTATGTGTATAATTGCATGAACAACCTATATGTGTATAAATGTATGAACTATGTAAATGTGTATAACACCTATCTGTGTATGATTGTATGAACTACGTATATGTATAATTGTATGAGCTACGTAAATGTGTATGAATGTATGATCTACTTATTTGTGTATAATTGTATTACATACGTATCTGTGTATAAATGTATGAACTACGTAAATGTATAACCTATATATTCTACTTCCATTTAGTCTAAATATATGGCTTACTTAATATGTATAAATGAATGGCCTACTTATATGTGTATAATAATATGTATACAATTAAATGACGAGAGGGTGTGTAGGTTTATGTGTATAAATTTATGACCTACTGATATTTGCCCAAAAATAAAGATAATCGTGCGAAACTTTGAATGTAGAACTCCTTTCATTCAAGATAATTATATAACTATTATGGTATGTGTGTACTTTATTTGAAACCTTTAATCTAAAATACCACATAATATATGTGTATATATTGTATGGCCTACTTACATTCTATAGAATATTTAGATTAAATTGACGCGAAAAATGTAACGTGAGATGAAATTAAACCCTTGAAGTGAATTCATGTATGAAAAGAATATACTAGCTCCAAATGTCTTCTTGGTTTTTAAACATTTCATTTTATTTAAAGATTTGCGCTATCTTTTTAGCATCTCGTGATAACACACAATAAGAGAGTTGTAAAGATTTAAAATGAATAGAGAGACAAACACTTTACATTATGAACTACTTATTAACATTCTAAATATTGCACATCTTTTGTCAGTAGATAGACATCTTTTCTATTCAACGTCATGCAGCAAAGTTATCTGAGCTATCCGAATCTTCACTAGTTTTCGAAACTTTGCAAGGAAGTTGGACGATTAGATTACATTTCGTTTCGGTTATTTTCTTTTATTTTCGACTCATTGTAATCTTACAAGGTTTATTAGGCGAGCCTCTTCTGCAGGGACGAAATAAGTTATTTATAGCACGTGCCACCCTAACGTCAATGTCTGCCGCGTTGTTTTACTTTCTGTTTCGTCTTCCCACAATGCATATCAATGCATAGACCAGCGATCTTGAAGGTAGTTTTTAATTGGCTGAAATGTTCGTCAGCAGAAGACGCTCGCCTTATAAACCTTGTTAGATTACAATGAGTCGAAAATAAGAAAATAATCTATGTCAAATTTCAGTACGAGTCCGGTGTAACGCTTCTTTGACATTTGATTAGCCTAGCATACAATTTTCTTTATGCACTCTTTGCAGACCGATTTATTGTCTCTTTCAATGGATTTATTTCTGAAAAAAGGGCATGTGAATGCCGGAGGAGATAAGACAAATATAAAAGAACTTGGATTGATCTGATATTTCCTACTGCCTTCCATTTTCCAAGTATGTATGTAGCAAATTTAAATAGGACCACCCCCCCCCCCCCTTCCTCACACGATTTTTCAACCCGGTTTCCTCCTGTCAGTGATGCAGGTCGGAGGGGCTGACATGGAAAAGCGTCTAGGCGTTCGGATGGGACAATAAACCGAGGCCCCGTGTGCTATTGGCTGTGCACGTTAAAGATCCCTCGACAGTTGGAAATCGAAAATAAGAGCAGGCTAATGCCGCTGTCCTGGCAAAATTTCTCCTATTGCACACTGCATGGCGTTTGCCCGTCCTCAATTAGCCCATATAGGTGCAGAAATGTAGAACGTAAAACTCCATTCATTTAATTTTTTCCTCACACGATTGGGTTAATGGACAGCTATGAGATTTAAAATGAAGACATTTTTCAGACAACAATATGTTTTTTTCAATTTTTATTTTATAATACCAATGGATCTTTAATATGTACACAGAATGACAATTTGAGTAAGTAAACGAGTAAACATCATTGAAAACTGCATGACACAAGGGTTAGAATAAATTAACATAAATTATGCAAGAATTACATCTTGAGACAACATAACAGTTTGTGTAAGAAAAATATGTTTTACACTGATGACACTCTGATAACAATCTGTGGAATAAGTAAAATTTGATATTAAGCTCACTGTTGATGGAACGTTCCTAATTGTCCATGTGCACACGCGTTTACAAGAACAGAACTGTACAAATTGACCAACTGAATGTAAAAAAAATCTAGAATTTTTTTTAATTTTTTACCAGAAAGTCAAATTTTGTAATGTACTGTTATGTTTAGGGAAACGAATATTTTGGGGAAAACATTATTTTCTTAATTCCGGTTTTGATAAATCGTTTAAGATGAATGTAAAGGGAACTTTACAAACCACCAGAATATTGACTTGCTGCATCAAGGGATAACCACAGGGGCGGACTGGGCCGGTTTGAAGAGGGCCGGTTTGTGAAAAATGACAAAAAAAAAAAAAGAATTTGGAAAATTATTTAAAAGAAAGTGGCCGAAATCCGAAATTTAGTCCTATGTGACCAATCTCTATATCTTCCAATGGTACCTACAATAAAAATAGATCTGATTATCTTGATAATTTTCTAAATTTCGGTATGCATGTCCATTTTCTGGCCAACCAGTTTTGATAGCTGGAGGCAGTGGCGGATCCAGGGGGTGGGGACGTAGAGGGCGTACGCCCCCCTTTACTTTGTCTTTTTAATGGAGACTACAAAATGGCCTAACTCCCTTGACCTATATCACGAACAATATACGTGAAGCCCTCTAAGAATTCAATGTAAGCACAAAACTTTAATAACAACCGTTAAACCACTCTTTTAAGAATGGGGAGAATACGACATAAAAAATGTCTAACCCATTAACGTTTACTCTAAAACATACATGGTCCATGTCAGAAACCATTAAATTAGTACAATTTATACTTATTCTATGTTTTTAAGCCAAGAAAAAGGTCCAAAAATTTTTCGACTCGCTTCGCTCGGCAACAAATTTGCATGTACGCCCCCCATTTTCAAAATCCTAGTTCCGCTCGAGAATCGCGTTTATGGCAGTCACTTTTCATAATTTTCTGGGTGATTTTTCTTAAGACCCCGACGCTCACCGGACAAAAAAGCCATGGCCGCGTCCCAGCCCCAGTCCGCCCCTGGCTAACCATCGAAAACTCGCACTCCATTCCTTACATCCAGATTATATCTTATATCAAGATAAAGTATGTTTTTACACATATTATCTAAAAAAAAAAATTTTAATAATTTTTATCTATATTGTTTCTTTATATTATGGTTTAATCAAATGAGCCTCAAGTTATTTGATAAAGAACACAACAAGAAGGTTAACAGTCAATGTAATCGATTATTATTAATATATTGTGGTTATCAAATAGCCTGGAGGTTTTTACCTTTTTGATACATAGATTGTTTCTTTTAGAGCCAGTCTTAAAAAATGATAAACCTATATTTTTGACCGTAATTAATTGGCTACAAACCTCTTAATCAAGGACGGGGATTTAGTGGGGTACTTGGGGGCGCGTCCACGACCCCCACCCCCACCCATCCCCCACCTTTCCTTGAACTCAGAATAGGGAACAAAAGGGGGATATAAAATGATAATTAGAGTGTGATATCCCGACTTTAACATCTTAACCCCGAAATACACTCCAGAATGACCAAATCTCTGGTTGGGTTCGCGTCTGTCGCATACTTGGGACTCTACAAACCATCCTGTTTCGTCTCGTGTTGTATGCAAATAATGACGATGTGGAGGTATTTTTGGCGCATATGATTTTGATACAGTACGTTTTCATTTTCATCAACATTACAGCCGACCACGTCAGTTGGAATTGTCCTTTACGTTATATTATTAAATAAAAAATTAGATATTGATTATATTTCTTAAACGTCCAGTCGCCATTCATCTTGTATTCTACCCATGGTCTAACACCCCCATTTACCTATTTTAGCAAGAACGTTGTTACTTGAAAGTGTTAAAATTTGTGATAGTTTCAGTAACAGTAGCAAGAGAAATTTAACGTTCAATTGTAATCACGTGATAACAACGTGACTTGGCGAGTAAATGAGTCTTTGATGTTGAGTGGTTTAACGGTTGTTATTAAAGTTTTATGCTTACATTGAATTCTTAAAGGGCTTCACGTATATTGTTCGTGATATAGGTCAAGGGAGTTAGGCCATTTCGTAGTCTCCATTAATCAGGCTATTAGGCTATTTCATTTACTGGAAAGGCGCCAAAATTTTAAAGAGTCATCTGCAACAAAATCCAAAATGGCGGATTCATGACTAAATCTGCTAAAAGTTTGTTGGATAGAAAAACTGACTAAATATCATTTACATTTGGATTTTCTTTGCCCTGAAAAACAAGTCTACATCGAAGGTTGAAGGTTGACAACTCTTTGGCCTCAGTTTGAATGTGTGTCGCGACTCTTTGTACATAAAATACACACTCGACTTTAGAAAAAAATATCTTGATATAACGTAATTGAACTTTCCATTCATTTTACATGTTTATAGACTATCCTACTCCATTCAACAATTTACTGTTTTCTTCTTATTGTCTACATTCCTAGAATTTTTGGTACACTCTTCATTTTACCTGCGAAATTTATTTTGAAAAATAACGTTTTCCTAATTTTCGGAATAGTTTGATCATACCTAGTAAAATTTATGTGATTAAGAGGAAAGAGGGGCCAAAGTGACTTGGTCCACTTATTCATCACATGATTTTTACAAAGATTAATATGAACTAACTTAAAACCTAAAGTTCGGCAACTTGCTGTCTAACTGTTGCTGAAAAAAATCGAATTTATTTCGGTTGTCGATATGCAAATGATGGTGCCGAGTTTTATCGCCAAAAAATTTACCATATATCCCATGATCTATCTGAAGTCAAGTGATGTGAACAAAAACAGAGCCACCGTCAATGAATGATAACTATTTGCACAACATGAAAAAAAAAACATTTGCACAACATGTTGTCAAATTGTTTGTTGCCCAGATTTTTTGTGGAAAAGTTGCCAACATGTTGTCGAAAATGTTGAAGACAATGACGATACATTGAAACGTCGAGACATGGTGAGCTAAATAACTCACGAAGAGAAAAATAAAAATATTGATTCAGATCTGCTATGCTGTAACTACTGGGGTATGTAACTAGCGCTAAGTAGCTTGCGTCAGACTGATTTTTATCAAAAGTCAATTTAAAAAACTAAGTAGGCTAATTCAAAATATTATATCTATAAAAAGATGAGAACGATGTTAAAATTCGTCACGTATCATCTATATATTACATTAGAAATCATTGCGTCAAGAAATTACAAAAACTTACTTGACTTGAAAGTTAAGGTCATCATTAATATTCATATTAAATCCATTTTCAATCGATTTATTAATTTCAATATGCCATCATACATGAGTATTTAATTCCAACATAGAATGTAGGCGTATACACTATACATGTACTTAGCATTACAGTTTCAAAAATATATATCGGGTGTCCAAAAAAAAAAAAACTTCCAAGTTTGACAATAACTATCTCAGCTTTTGGTGAACCGATCTCTTTAAAAATTCTCAGAGATTTTTTTGACTAGCTATTTTGTTTTAGCTATTTTGTTCGGGGCAGTACTTAAACAATTTTTATCTGATGACTTTCATATTTTCAGGATCTGACAAGGACATGTTGAAGTAGATCTGTGAGAAATTTGAATGAGATCAGTTCACCAAAAGCTGAGATACTTATTGTCAAACTTGGGGACGTTTTATTGAAACAGCCGATATATAGTGGAATCTGTTTTTTCAACTTGAAGATCTGGTGTCTAGTATCTCATGCATACATCCTTGAAAAAGTCGTCATTGATTGGTTTTAAATCTAACTTTAGACAAACGTGGCGTCAGATTTTCGGTTTGTGAAGAGATATTAAGAGATAGCTGAAATTGGACTTTTCAGCCTGTAAATCCTAAGGCTATTTACATGAATTCAAGGCCCAAATCGATCCTCAAAAATGTTGAACATTCCCCTTTAAGTACTTGTCTGACCCGATATATACATTTTGATGTATTTCGATATGTACACACAGTGTTTTTCTGATATTTGTATATACACTTCCGCCTTAAAAATAATAATGTTTAATTAAAAAAGGTGTTTTTATTGGCAGTCCTTAAGATTCTTCACATTATATTTTCGACACTCAAATTATTTACCTATTGTCGTCATGTTTTGGTTCAAGGTCGCCACTTCAAAAAATTTGAATATGTCTCATTGTATTTTTTCTTCCCTGATCAAATATTTTGTGGTTTTAATACACTTTTCATTCGAACTTGGTATTTGTGATCATCCTGTTAAAGTCAGAAAGAAAATTGAATGCTAACAGGTGAGGTAAAATAAAAGATAAAAAAGAAAAAGAAAAAAGAGGTGATATCGCAGGCCATTATTTATCAATAGCTCGATCAGTAGCAGAAATTGGGACTCTATACCATTTCCATTGTCTAATTTGAACCTATTTTCTACCCCTGTCACCGAATCATTGTAAAATTCAGGTCATTTCGAAATTGGTAGATCTAAGTAAAATGCCTCAGGGAGTGGATAGTGTTTGTTTTTCTTTTTTCACAAAATAATTGATATTCTTGTTGTATTCGTGGATCTGTGTAAGTCAACAGAAACTCGGCGAGTGGTGAAAAAAAACATCCGTATTGACTGGGAAGGACGAGAAGGATCGGTCGCTTAAAAACTTCATAAAACTTTATAAAGGGAAGTTGTGTCCAAATCATCTTGATATCTCAACCAATGAAAACTGATCTTATAAGGTCTCCTGAGTGCCACAAACCGGTAACAGCTTCGATCATCCAATCATGAGAATCCTTGTATACCCTTTTGAGACGCCCAGGGTACCAACGACCACTGATTCTTTTACATATTTGTACAAGAGTTCAGCACATCCCGTGTGATGCTGGTACCTAATTATTGGAATCGGGGTCTTCAAAGACTGTTAATCATCTGTATAGTGACCATCGACGTTTTGAGGTCCAGGATTTCTTTTGTCAGAATGAAATACAACATTTTTTAACATTAATTGTTTGTCGAAATAATATATATAAAAATCCGTACAATCAAAACAATTCCGTTGATCAAAATCGCATCCAAAATCATGGCAAAATCGAGAGCAATCTTGCTCGTACTTAATAAATAATATTTCATAAATTTATCAAAATATTTACGTTACTGAAACAGTTCAGTGGCTCTGAATCTTAGTTATTTGTTGTTAACGTAGGTGTGATGGCATAACATCCCAGTAAAAGGGTGTACATGTTATAAATAGTTATAAGTAATGTTTGATTGTATTTTCATAATATAAAGTAGGGTGGAGATGTTGTAGGGTTTTCAATCAGAAAAGGTTCAATAAATATAAATAGAATGTAAACAATGAAGTCGGGGTGTGACCGAGACCTTATCTATATTTCGCCTTTCTCCTTTCATCCAAATCCTTATATTTATGACTTGTGTAAATTGCGAGATTGGTATATGGTTATGAAAAAAACATCAATAAGGTGTCATGTCTGATTTTGGAATGTTTGTGAGTACGCCTTGCCCTATTGGCTACGCCCGTCAGAGCAATTACTTCAAAATATGAAACGTAACGTTTACGAACGAACGTTGGGTGCATTCAAGGAATACTTGTATAACTCCACGCTGATATAAATTTTTAAAGCTGGTATTTCATAACTAAATGTGTAAGGAGATGATACCAAAGTGAAATTTTACGCAATATGATGAAAATGTGTCAACCAGACATTTATTCTATGCAGTTTTAATGATGGAGAATTCATATGGGAAATATGTAAAAAATAAAACGACGAATCGACTTATAATATAGGAAAAATAAAAAAAATATTTAGGGAAAGGACCTATCTCGCCTTTAAATATTTTTTTTATTTTTTTGCTTGATAAAGGGATTAGTCCCGAAACGTAGCTACATTTACTCTCATTATATCGACTTTTTACCTACTATTTGCACGTTCTCGTGTATTTATTTTTTCCTATGGGAAATATGCCCGTGTCAGTCTGTCATGAAGAGGATCTCATATCCAAATCATCAAGATGCTTGAGTCGACATTAACTAATAGATCATTTCATAAGGGAATTTTCAATAGTGCTCTCATACTCTAATCACGTTTTTCCGAACCACACTTGTCTTACTGGAAATACTGATGGAGTATGCTACAATTGTAAACATGCTATGACTGTAAATAAACTAATAGTTTCTGTACAATAGTTTTATTACGAATTATAATAATAATAATCATGATAACAAATTATATAAACATTTCCAGATCATAATTTTAGTAATATTACAAGCAAAATATGTTAACATGTAATTAATACAAAAACATTAGAAAAGGTGTAAAGCAAGGAAGACGTTTTAAGCCTTGTGTTTTCTATTATAACGTCAACATTATGTCCACAAAATTATGCAATAACAGAGAAACGCAGTGGTTCACATTTTGGTTTCAAGAGTTTCGCAATTAAGTTATTTCACCCAGTAGACCAAATGGAACACATAGATAAAATGTCTCTCTATTTGAAATTGTTACCATTTCAACAAATTACATGGCCAAATAATATCATATAATTATAACAAAAGTTTCAACATTCGCCAATAACCATTATACATTCGACTCTTTAGACCTGAAAACAGTACTCAACAAGATTTCAATAACTCAAAAAATTAACATAATTGCCATATCAACCATGTAAGTTAATGTATATAAAATATAGCAGGATTTATAACAAAATTGCAAACATAAACTAACATAAACAAAAACATAGCATAAACATTATCAGATCTTTAGTTAGTTGTAAGTCTTGGCATAATATCATTATTATATCTGTACAAATACATTTGTACAAAAACAATCTTTTGTTTACAGTGTAAGGTTAGTTACAATTTGGTTATAATCTTGGTTAGATAGTTACATGTACAATTGTAATTAACATTATTTACATTAATATTTCAGCATTAACATATTATTTGCATTAAATTTATAAAAAAAATGTTAAATGTAAGTTTTGCATTAGTTTAAATCATTATGTTAAATCATTATGATAAAACAATATGAGAAAGAGGTATGGATTATAATGTCATGTTTATAAGTAGGTCATGTCAGTTTTCCTATATCTATGTCAGATATGCCAATATTTATGGAGTAAACAAAATGGTAAAATAGCGTAATAGAAAGCATTTTACCCTTTTGAAAAAAAATGTTACCCTATTCTAATACCCTACAATCTGATATTTGCTTACTTTTACCATAGAAGAAAGAGTGTGAAATAAATGGCGTACAGCGGAATTTTGTCGTGAAAACTAGAAAAAAAAAGCAAGAAATTTCTATTTAAAGGAATACTACCACTTAGAACATTTAAATTCTCAGACGTGGTCAATAAGAGATTACATTCATTAGTAAACTTATCTGATGTCATAAAATATTCGACAACACTCAGAAAATAACGTTAGATTCTTTCCAGTGTCCACTGTTGAATATTTACTCTTGTTGTCGAAGTCTAAAAATTGAAATTTTACGCTCTTTCTAAGAGGTGGTATCTCTTTAATTCGTAGTGAAAACACTATTCAATCAACCCCAAAACAATTCTCATACTTATTAAAATATGTAATGAATGTTAACACTATTTATCTTTGTCATAATTGTCATCTATTCACAACTTAATGACTTACTATATATAAACTTACAGTGTTAAATAGTTATAACTTTTTTCATTTCTTTATAATAGGGCATTAAAATATAAACAATATAAAAAAACTCATTATACGCTTGATGATTTTAATGTTAACTGAGGTTTAATAGCATGAATTCAAATTATTACGGTTCGACGTATTTGTCCTGAGAGGCTCAAGGTTGTTTAAATGGAGCAAGCACAATGCTCGGTTCTCTAAGGTTCGTAATAGAAAAAGATAAAGAAATGAAATGGAGTTTTACGTTCTATTTTCTAATAGCAATTGGGATACAGCGTTCACATGTTAAAGATACCTTTACGACAATTGGAATTCGCAGAGAAGAAGGCTTATCCCTCTGTCCTGGTTCGTCATTTGCCCATATCAAGTGCAGAAATGTCAAACGTTAAAAATGCCTTTCTTTTCTGCTCAAGATTTGTCCAATGAAAACGGACAACATTTTCTAACAGTCTGCAATTCCAGCTTATAAACTGCATCAAAGGTTACTGCGTTCTACGTCATTGAAATATGGCTATACCAGCTCAGAAATGATCAGTTTTATGTGCTCTTATCTTTTGATTACATGACAAGTCGAACAAATTTCGATTGATATTTTTCAATGACATAAATAAGCTCGAACAAACGTTTCTTGTCAACCAAACTATGTGAAAATGGTGACAAAACTATTTATCTTTGATATTCTATATAGGCCTATCTATTTGATGAAGATCACATTCTTGAGATTTTCATAGTCGATTTCATTTATAGGTCATACAACATAATGATAGGCCTATAACCGACACTTCGAGTTAATTGAAAAGTTAAAAAGAATGTGATTATCACAAAAGTGTTAAATTAAAGGTTCTCATTATGTTAAAAATAATCTAAACACAATTTAAATTCAGGCCAATTGATTTCCCGCCAAATAAATATATCCGTTCGTGACGTCATTGTGGATCTACGTTTTAGCCATATAGGCTTAAAGATACATATTGATGGACGCTGGCCGAAATTGACATATTATGTTTCGGATTATCTTATATCAGAAATATGTGTCAGATCTCTAACAATGGTCCATGCAATTAATTCCGATCTAATGACAGTATATAATGCATTAATAACACTATTCAATCAGTGTCAATGTTCATTAGATTGATTTTATAGAAAATAAATAAATACATCAATTTGCTATTAAGGGTTAATATAACGGGAATCAATATACTATTGATATCTACCCTTCAGACTTGTATTCATGAATATCACAATATATTGTCTAATCTTGTTTTAAAATCTTAAAGGGAATAATCCAGTAATTAGAAAAAGGTAATGTATGCCATGCTCATTTACCGAGCTCACTAAATTGCACACACTGAGTTTTTTTTACTTACTAAATTAAAGAAAATTGATATTTTAGGATAATTTAGAAATTTCGTTTCTTCTTTAGTTACAAAGTACAAATTTTTCAAAAGAACAAATGGAACGAAACAATTTCAAAGTATCTCATTTCAAGTATGAATGGTTGTGATTTGTGTTATGTCTCTGTCATTGTTTAAAAGTGGCCTATTCCCTTTAGAATTCATAATTCTTATCATATAGTTATGTTATTCAATGGTTATGTTCATAATACAAAATGTTTTCTATGAAGTTCAATAAAGTACATTACATTCATAAATCGAAAGCCTTTTATAACCTTGGGCAACAAACTATACATAGACATGACAATACAATGATCTGACTTGAATAGCTTTATGTAAGTTGAAAATCATTTGAAAAGTGCATATTTATTATATAACAATTAAATCATAGTTTTCTCATGACACTGCACAGTCTGAACTAAAAGGTCAAAGGTAATCTATGTCCACAATGTCATGAAATCTTTAGAAAAGCATGTACATAAACGCAAAGTTTCAAAATGTATGGCGTTGCAATTTCCATTTGTCAGATTAGATGTACAAGAAGAAAACGTAAAATTCCATTTCATTCAATTTCATAGATTTTTTGTTGAGGGGACGCATCGGTTATCAAATTGTACATAAACGCAAAGTTTCAAAATTTATGCTGTTGGCAATTTTCATTAGTCAGAGTAGATGCACAAGAAGAAGACGTCAAACTCCATTTCATTCAATTTCATAGACTTTTTGTTCAGGGGACAGGCATAGGTTATCAAAATTCGTCATACGATTGGCAAGTCTGCCTTCTGATATACGAGTCAGTATTTTTAAGTCTACAATGTTAGTATTCTAGAAGGTGTATAGTATGTTTAGATTGAAATCCTCGGCTTGATATTTAAATAAGAAAACAGAGCGTGATAGGTTAGAGGTTTACAGGCTCGAGGAAAATAGATAAATTAAGTGCTGTCCTGTTATTTGAAAATTACGTCACGCATATACATGTTAAAAAAATGGCTAGTTGAGTAAGTTAAAACTCCAAAATAAAACGAAGGAAATACAATGATAGCTTAGCTTAGATTGTTGCAACCCGCGGAAATGAAATATTTATTATATTAATTGCCTAATTACGTAATTCATACGTATGTCACAACGAAATGTTTAAATCAAAGATGTATGTGATTTTTTACACAACAGGTAGTCGTTCTAGAAAGAGACAACTCAAATAAAAGTGAAAGAAAGAAAATGTTATTATGAATAGAAAGGTTATGGGAAAAGACTAAAATAAACATTTCAAATACGTGATCGGATGAAAAAAACTTTGAAGGACAATATAAAACATCAGTTTTCAGTTGTGTACTTAATAATATGAAAGCCAATACATATTATGCTTTTCTCAATGTTTTAAAAAACGCTTCAAAATACACGAAATTGAAATGTAAACTTTGAATATTAGATTTTGATCGTAAAGATAAGACTTTAATGTGTCACTGTGATCTTTTATTCACAAAGGTATCCAAGTTTTCAATATTTTACCCCTGATGCCACATAACAACTATTTTGTCATCCCTAAGAAACTTCTAACTAACGATGCATTTGAAAATAAACATCTGAATTTTCTGAATAAAATGTAGGCCCTAATTGGAATTTTCAAAATTATTTGACCATGAAAAGCAAAACGGTCGTTGTTATATTAAAGGGACAGTCTGACTTATTACAAAGTCAGGGAAAGTCAGTTTCTAGAAATTTTAGACCAAAGTCAACAATATAGTGTTCCTTACGTCATCTGAAAGTTTCAGGTTGATTTGATGATAGAAGTAAGTAATATATTTCAGATAACTTTTCTCATATTACACAATATTTTTTTAAATATACATGTATTGAAATTTTTTATTTTAAGCTACGTGTAAATAAGATCTTATCTGACAAAACAAATAACAAAAGGGGATATATGAAACCTGCTTGTGTTAGTCCTATTTCTTTTGCCTCAAGCCGCATTTAAACTATACAATTCATTGCCGCTAGCTTATCATATTTAGCATCTTATTATAATGCAATAGTGACCTTGTTAACAAGGTCAAATAGGGCACAATGACCTGGGTAATTTACATATGAAATGTATAAAAGAAAGAGGTAGATTTAGTCCAATGTAAGCCATAAGGGTTGTATACAAAAGGAATATAAATACAATATATTATATAAGTAAGCAAAATAGAGGTTAAAGGTAAAACACACAAAAAATAGGTTTTGAAAGTCTAAAGGTTTATCTCATAGAAAATTATAAATAAGAAAAGCAAAATGTGAAACATTTTTATAACTTTAGAAACCCATGCCTTTCATCGTAAACTTAATGTAAATGGGAATCTATTTAATATCAAAGTCCATAAGCAAACAGCATTAATGTTGGAGTGAAGTAGCGTACACACTCACAATATTTTCGACAACATGTTGCCAAATCCCATGTTGTCGAAAAAGTTGTTAGTGTATACAGTTCGGAAACATTCGGCAACAAGTTGACCCAACATGTTGCCGAACTGTTGTCGTGTGTGTACAGGACCAAATTATTATTGCTCAGGTGTTTTCAGTGTGTACGCTACTTTAAGGATGCCGGCAGACTGCAGTAGGAAAACCTATTTAAGTTTTGTCCCATGTCATATTATGTCCTCCATGTCAATGTCAGTGTCAGTTCACTTTCCCAAACTCTCTGAGAATGATGCATAGAATAATATTCAGCAAGGGTCAAGGTCAAGTGTTATATATTATTAGTGTTAATATAAGTATAACAGTACATGTATTTATAAAGTAGTGTTATTGACACATATCAATTAATGTAACAATTTTTGTCACGTTTCACGACCAGTAAAGGACACCCTTTAACGTTTTCGTAAGAAATCATAAAGTCAAATTTTTTAGATATTTCGTTTTCTTTTCAAGAAGCTCAGCATCTTATCATCCATGATCCGAAGAAATTGTTATGCAAGATTATGTTCAATGACAAGGTTCATCTTCTACTAAACATTGACTTGAAGCAAAGAGGAATTTCTTCAGACCATGGATGATGAGTGTAGCAACACAAAATGGGATGATCTTTACTGCAGACGAAGTATCTTATACTAGTACAAAGGTATGGTAAAGGGAAGTTCATAGCTATCATTGGCAGTAGTCCAATGATCAAATATGTAGCACAGGGATCGTAAGGAATCTTTCTACCGTTTTCAACAAAAATTGATCTACTCAATAATGTTCTCTTTTCGGTTAAAGAAGAATTAAAAAGGTAAATCTCATTAAATTTAATCGAAAATAACTTCAATCTGCTTTTTAGAGTGTTCAATATTTTGCAATATTTGAACCACGATATACAAACATTGTCATTACCATCCCTTACTAATATCTAATGTTACTTCCGTAATATTATAAACATTTAGTCTTTTTATATGATTCAAATATCACCACAAGTAGTAATATATTGTCAATAGGACCCCTACCTAGATTGTGAAATACATGTGACCACACCTGTCATAACCCATTAGAGCTTGACATAGAGCTTAAATTAATCTCCAAATCGCTTACACAAATATACAAGGTATGGCTCAACACTACTACTTTACTCTTTACCTGATCCTATTACAATACTAGTCTAACATTCTCCACATACTCTGATATCAATAACACATTAGCTCATCAAATTACTTTCTATTCCAGAAGTCCAGAGATACACTTGTGGCGTCCAGTTCTAGTTGAAACGACAAAGTGAACTGGTTTGTTACGTACTATGGACACTCTTGATGAAAAGGGTTCTTAATCTTAATGTATTCCGATAATCCAAACATTACAGTCATCCCAAACTCTAGTCACAAAATAAATCCAAAAAACAAAAACGATTAGTTCATGTTATACGTATATAGATAATCCAAGTTAGAAAAAATCAAAAGGTGAATATGAATGCGTAGAGAAATTTTCGCTGTCGCCATAAATTTTCCACAGTCCAATCAGTAAGGTTAATATTGCGTTTAGTACATTGCAAATGGTTCTGGTTCACCATTTCGTCCTCTACTTGCCATAAGTTCATTCAAAGCATACGATTGATTGTCATGGGGTCCTGATTGTTTATTTTGTTCCATCAAACTTCTAGAGAAAGCTCTCTCGTGCTTGAATTGATTTTCGAATCTTCTGAAATCTCTGGGTTTGTGAGAACCTGTACCCTGTTCTGACATGTAGCCATAACTATCTGTAGAGATGTCACTAGGTGCACCATTGGTTCGTCTCTTGTTCTTTTTGTCCTTTTTGTTCTTCTTTGTCTTCTTCTTCTCCAGAGTCCTTGCTCTCTCTACTTGAGGAGGGACTGATCTAGCTCTCTCTACGTACATTACTCTACCAGGGGGAGGTGGGTAGAAGTCGTAAGGTGCACCTGGAGGTGGGTACACATCGCCGTTACGTAGAACTGATGGGTAAAAATTTGGATGCCTCATCTCATGTTGCTCTCTTCGGCTCACTCTGGCTTTGGGCCGTCCTCTATCGTAATCAGTTGGTGGGGTTCTTGGTCGAGAACTAACTTCGCTTGAGGCATCGCCATCACCATTCATTGTTCTCCTAGAGTAGCCGTTTTCATGTGGAGAAGAGGATCTAGAGGAAGCATGATCATGAGATGCGGAAGATTCAGATTCTCGACGCCGTGGTCTACCTCTTATTAGATGTGGTGGACCATCTATGACAACAGGATGAGGAGGTGGGTGTCCGACCACTACGTAAGGTTCTCTGGGAAACACTTTCTGTCTGAGAAGGGAAGGTGGTGGTGAAAAGAATCGAGGTCTGACGTGAGATGGAACAGGAACGGTCCTTACAGGTATCATGTGAGGTGCTTGTCTAGGTAAGGTGTGAAGGACAGGAGGTGGGGGTCCCGTTCTGGTGGTTGTCTGGAAGCTATAAGCTGATCTCCTATCTATACTAGGTCGAGCAGAAAGTGGAGTTGGTGAAGTTGCACGAATTCGTTCACTTTCACCATCTGAAATCACCTTCTCCATGGTGTATTTCTTGATAGGGATGTTTGATTTTGATGTGTAGAAGTAACCTTGCTGTGGTGGGGTATCAAAGAATTCCGGGGCAGCGTTTTTCACTTCGCCTGACTTTAATCTCATGTTGTAGTTCTCACCATGACCATTCATTGAAGATTTAAAGGTATTTGTATCATTAACGTGTGACATTGTGAAAGAACCATTCATTACCCTACCTTTACTCATTTTATCAGCAGCAGATGTAGCTTGAACAAGATCTAAAGCGTCTTTGTCCGATTCACAAACAAATCCATGGCATTCTAGCACTTTCTTTCCATGGGTTCTGCGAGTGATCGCAGTAAATATAGCTGGTCGTTTAGCATTGGCACCACCTGCAGTAACAGAACTAAGAGAAACAAATTTAGCAACTCTTTCTTTCGTGGCATTATTGATAACGGATATACATCGTACTGCAGCACATAATGTCACCGAAGAAATTGGGAAAAGAATCACATCCTTCGAAGCATCACAATATTCCATTTGTAATCCACTCTGTGACACTGTCAGGTAGGTAAGTATTCCTTCAATTTGTTTAGTTTCGTCAATTGGGTACCGATCACGTAATGGCTGTTGTACGGCATCCAAACCTTCAGATGTTTCCAATGGCACAGATGTTCCAATGAACAGCACTCTCCTTCGAATTAATTCGTCTCGAACCACCATTTTGAGAAGTTTTCCCAATGGGACTACAAACTACAAACTTTTTAATTTCACCGAAGTTAAGTTCACTATGTGTCGCAGGGCTATGATGCAGCCCACGACTTCGTCAGGATTTCAACGGTTTTAATATGTTTGTGTACTGACCTCTTTTGCCATTTGTGTTGAGGGAGTAGTTTATTTCTCGCTGTACCTGTGACGTCGTCAAATTACTGCGGGCTCGTGTCTCCTCAAAATGACTCACTGACGAAATGTACTGGTAACAATATGTTTTAAACTCAGGTAAAACTGTTATCCAAACCACGTTTACAGGTTGGCGGCCTCCGTCAAATACCCTTTAAATATCCCCAGGGTTAAATGTCCATCTAGGCTGTCACTATCTATGTTTGATAAAAACTGGACATAAAGTTTCACGCACTAACTGTCAATTGATATGTGGTAGCAAATTCTTTCTTTCATCACGCATGACTAACAATATGTGCGTTAAAACCGGTTTTACGGGCTATATACAGTAAGGTATTATTAACAGGAGAAATCCGACCTCTGAGCTATTAAAACTTACAAACATAAACTAGCTCCTAGTGTCACATACACAGTAAATACAGTACAATTGGCGTGTCGTCGACAGACACTATTTCACAGGTGTTACAACTGATTGCAGCATTCAAGGGTCATTACAACTTGGATTGGTCTTAACAAAGATTTAAATCGCATTTACTATTGAATACAACGATGTCATTAGTAACGATTACAAGATTATCGTAAATCACCTCAAAATCAATGTGTACATTACAGGACGTACTTTATCCAAGACGTTAGAGCTGCGGGGACAGTGACGTCTGTTCTAATAAACCCTGGGTTTCAACGTGAGGGACATGTTCCAGAATGGGGATATTTGAACATTTTTCAGGGGACACAAACTGAGCTATAGATCTGAAAAAAAAAGTAATTATCTGGTTGGATATGCATCCAGTGTTCACTGCCCACAATGACTCTAGATACCTTGGCCACAATTTATGTTCGTATTAAACAGCATCATTCTTCATAATTGCATGTTTTCGATGGCTTCTGCAGATTATTTAGAGGACATGGTCATTTTCTTGTGGGTAATCAGGAACATTTAATAATAATAATAATAATAATAATAATAATATCTTTATTAGGGTAAAAATTAGGCCTGGCCTTTTTACAATTTAGCCCTCTAAAACGAACATAACATATATATATTTTAAAGAAATTAAGATAAACAAAACTACAATTACAACAGAAGTATAACTACATGTATTTACAATTATTTACATTAATCATACTAAGTTATCATATACAAAGTTGTTTACTTAGCTACTTAATATAGAAAATAGTTCTTTTTTGAATTTGGGTAAAAACTTTATAACCTTTAAGGAATGAGGCATAGCGTTCCATAAACAAGGGCCTTTGTATTTCAGGCTATTCATATAGATTGATTTGGTAGGCTTTGGGGAAAGAAATCTCTGATTAATGGATTCATAAGGGGTGTTTTTATATTGAAGAATATTTTGAAGATAATCCGGACAATTACGATTTGCTATTTTAAAGAGGAAAATGTATTTATTGAACAAGTGACGCTTTTCTACTGAAAAAATATTTAATGATTTGGATAAAATTTCATGGGTAGATAACATAGGGTTAACTTTCAGAATCGCTTCATTGTTGATAAGCTTAAAAGCTAATTTCTGTAGTCTATTGAGTGCCGTTGAATAATTTTTAGTACATTTATCCCATATCGTGGAACAATAATCAATGTAGGGTTGAAAATGAGCAAAATAAAATAATTTCATTAGATTAGGGGAAAGGAGCGGTTTAATCTTGCGCATTTGGAATAATTTCTGATTTAAAATTTTACAAATATAATCAACATGATTGCTCCAATTGAAATTGTGATTTATTATAACACCCAAAAGTTTAAATTCTGTGACATTTTCAATTTGAGTATTGGAAATATTTATTAAGAGATCATTTCCTGGAATTTTTAATTGATGATTTGACCCAATTAGCATAGATTTTGTTTTCGATTGATTTATAACCATTGAATTATCACGACACCATTGAACGATTTTATTAGTTTCTGATTGCAGAACAGAGTTTAACGAGAATATGTCTAAAGAGGAAGAATATATCGTAGTATCATCAGCAAACAAATCACAATTACATGTAAGATGAAGTGGTAGATCATTTATAAATATATTGAAAAATAGAGGTCCTAGGATAGAACCTTGTGGTACACCAGAAGTAATACATTGCAGAGTTGATTGATTTTGCCCAATTGAAGTACATTGGTTTCTATTATTGAGATAGGATTCAATAAATGCAAGTAGATTGTTTGAAAAATTGTAAAGATTTAATTTTTGTAAAAGTATATTATGATTAACCATATCAAAAGCCTTGCGAAAATCGAAAAATATTAAACCCGTGAGCTGGTTATTATTGAGAGCATCATATACATTTTCAGTTATATTTGTGAGTGCTGTGTGGCAAGAACTATTTGATCGAAATCCCGATTGCTTTGAATATAGAAGGTTATGACTAGTTAAATAATTATTCATATGGAAATAAAAATGTTTTTCAAGTGGTTTAGAAATAGTTTGTAATATTGATATAGGTCTATAGTTGCTCGCCAAAGTTTTATTGCCAGATTTAAAAATAGGTAATACTTTCGCCTGTTTCAAGATATCGGGGAATACATTCTTATCAATACACAAATTAAAAATATAGGTGAGAGAATGGCTTAAAACACTAGCCCCAACATTCAGAAAAAATGCGTTGACACCATCAAGACCGACTGCCTTTGATTTGTCTAAACTAGAAAGATATTTAAACACATCAGTAATGATCATAAACGGTATTTTACAAACAGGGGTATTTAATGAGATACGACTACTGACAAAATCGTTTATAATACGAGCATTGGTTGTACTTAAATTACTTGAAGTATTACCTAATATATTTTGAGCAGCATTGATAAAGTAGTCATTAAAAGTTTCCGGGTCAATATGAGGAGTAGATAGTGAAATATTGTTACCAGCTGCACTATTAATTGCTTTCCAAATTTGCTTACTATTCTTTTTATCAGACACTAAAGATTCCAAATATTTTCTTTTACTAGATCTAGAAGCCTGGCAACTCTGTATCCAACGGATCTTTCGTTAAGAGCTCTGTGCCTTAAATCGATTTTTCATTGGATTCGTGATCAGGAAAATACATTTATTGATATGAAATGACAAACTAATATCTACAGTCTGTTTTTCAATTCATAGTGTGGATTTCTAAGGACAAGACATCAATTAATTGACGATCAAAGTTATGATTTTCGTCTGCTAGAAAATATGTTGTGCGCATGAGCGCTGTTGTCGTAATTGTCACTTACGGTCAATGAAGTTTGGATGATGATTTACCTGTGAAACTTGAATCAATCTTACTAAATCCAGTTCAATCTATTAATCCCTGGTACTTAAATATGTGGAATCGTGATTTTTAACTATTTTGACTCTCGTCCGTGAAAATGACGACTGCCGTAAAAAGGCTTATCACTGGCTGTGTTGCCAGATTAACCAAACTTAGAAACGTCTCGCGGCCTATTCTATGGCTTTAAACAATAAATTTTTTAAAGACATGATGGACCTCTCATCTACCGATCCATCTTGCAATTATAGCTACGATACCTTAAAAGACTCGGAAATATCTTTCAACAAATCTATCATCAACTTATTAAACCAGCCTTCAGAAGAAAATTCAACACCAAGTTCAATAAACTCTAATTTTTCAATATCTGATTACACCCACTATTCTACGTCAATTGTTGTCCAATATAAGTCAAGTCCCCTTTATCATTTACTTTTCAAATCATCTATACCTGACCTTACCTTCTTCAAAGATGCAGCAAATAATGGTACTATTTACAAGACTAGTGATGGTACTAATGTAACAGTCACTTTTTATAATCAAGTCCTGAAAATCCATGTTCAAGGCCGTGGGAGTTCTTCTTGGGTTGAAGATAACATTCTTAATTCTAGTTGCAAACTGAATTTTTCTCCAATTGTGGATAGAGCTGCAGTCTTAGATATACCTTCAACAAGCACACCTTTAACTTTGCCAAGCACTCCACTACGACGTACTTTTACTACGAATTCACCTATTAAAACATCGCCCAAAATGGTATCAGTTGACATTAATGTTCTTAATTCACTTATTGACGCAGTTTCGACACTTACAACTAAAATGAATGAAATTATCGAAAAACAATCAAACTTTTTTGACGAACTAAAATCTATTAAACACAACCAGCAACCTGCTACCAAAGACGCTTCTACAATCACAGATAAAGTCGTAACGAAAACTCAAGATACCGGTACATCTACTAATCTTCGTGAACAATATGAGCTAGATTTCCCTCCTCTTTCGAAATCTACTCCTGCTAATAAAAGTGCTACAAATTCCCCCTCGAACTCTCAATCTTACAATCAAATTAGTCAACGAAATACATATTCTGCTTCCCACTCGTTTACCAACAAACCTATTAACAGGAACTGTGAAACTGCAGAAACCCTAGTTATTGGAAGCTCAATCTTGCGACATTTAAAATCCAAGCTTCTAAGCTTGTCCGCTCAACAAAACTGTATCATTGACACAAATCCTGGCGGTCTTATTAATGAAATTAAACCCCGTGTTCTACAATTAATTGACAGATCACCAAATCTTAAGCGAATAGTTCTGTGTTGCGGTGGAAATGATTTGATGAAATATGACAACAAAACCTGTGAAGATGACTATATTGATATGTTAAAAGCTATTATTCAAAGTAACAATCAGCTTCAGATTTTTATTGTATCTGTTTTACCAAGATGCAATCCTACGTGGTTTACTGTTGAATGCTCCAAATTTAATCACTTTCTTCGTGGTATTAGCAAAGAACGCAATTTTGTATTTATTGATGTCAAGATTCATTTCGATCAAGCACTCGATGCTTTGAACTCTGATGGTGTTCATCCAAGCACTAAAGGCGTCAGAATCCTTGGTAATATTATCTCGATGAATTTAAATAATTATTATAGGACTGGTCCCAGACGTACACCGTATAATATATATTCACCTAGGCCTACATTTCTGTAATAGATCTATGTACTGTTTATTTGAATTTGTTCTGTTATAGTTAAGACTTATATTATTAGTTGTCAATTTTAGAATATTATCAATTTTTAATGGATTCTATACTAACCAAAAAAGGTCTACACGTGGGTCATTTAAATGTTTGCCACTTTTTTAATAAGCTTACAGAATTGAGTTTATTCATACAAAAGTTTGATATATTTGCTATTTCTGAATCTCATCTCACTTCTTCTGTGGATGACAAAGAATTAATTATTTCCGGATATCATTTACCTTTTAGAAAGGATAGTTCTAAGATTAGTTCCTCTGGAACATTAATTTATGTTAAGGATACTTTTATCTGTAATCGCCGAAAAGATCTTGAACATGATGATATTGAATCCATATGGGTAGAATTAATCTTAAAAAAGTCTAAACCTATTTTGATATGTTGTATTTATCGAAATCCTGCTTCCACCATTCAATGGCTGGATTCTTTCTCGCACATGATGGAAGCAGCTTGGAATACTGGAAATGAAATTTGTATGGTCGGAGATATTAACATCGATTTATTAAAAAATCAAAACAAATATTGGACCGATCTTTTAGAAACTTTTGGTTTAAGTCAAATTGTCAAATCTCCAACAAGAGTTACTAACAAAACTAAAACACTTATTGATCATATAATCGTTTCCGACCCTGACCATATAAAAGAAATCAAAGTCCCTTGCTTTGCAACTTCTGATCATTATCCAGTATGTTTTACCTGGCAGAAGAAAGGGGTCAGTTTCCCTAAAAATAAACATATAACAATAACTTATAGGTCTTTTAAAAATTTCGATAAGGAATTGTTTTTGATCGATTTAAAAGCAGCCCCATTTGACGTTATTTACAATTATTGTGATCCAAATTTAGCTCTGTCAACATTTTACGAAATACTGAATCCTATCCTAAATAAACATGCTCCCATAAGAATAAAACGTGTTCGAAACCTCTGCAAACCTGTATGGTTATCTAAAGAAATTTTCGATCTTATACATTACAGGGACTCTCTTAAGAAAAAAGGTGACTATCTTCAATATAAAAAGGTTAGAAATGAAGTTAAAACTGCAATAACATTTGAGAAAACTAGTTGAAAACCAAGGTAATAAAACCATCGAAACTGGCGAAAAACACAGTCGCAGCTACCTCGGATTGTGAAGAAGTTCTAAATGAAATATTTTATTGAATTTAAGTGAATAAGTTCAGAAATTTTCTTTCAATCACTGTAAAAACCCTACAAACAATTCGTTAATTCTGAAGAGGTTTTTTTATCGCATATAGGTGATTTTTGGCTCTTGATTTTGCTAATAGGAGACGAATGGTACCAACAATAGAGTACACTAAATGTTGAGAGGAATCTAAAACGTTGTAAACTAAATCCGAACAGTATTTAAAGGGGCACAGGCTTCATTTTCGTGGGTCGATTTTTCAGAAATGGGGACTTTTTTAGCTCAGCAATTTAGTACTGGTTATCCCAACTCACCATTGAAATTTAAGTCTTCAAATCCATGCGCATCCATAATTATTAGCATTTGAAAGTTATAATGCCCTACTACACATTAGCGATACAATGCAATATATAGAAAAGTCATCTATAGAAATAGAAGGAGAAATGTCTTATTTAAGATATATTTGAAGGAAATATGCAATTTTCGTACATTTCTAGTGCTTCTGAAGGATACTTAAGTATATTCAAGACCCAAATCAACCAATAAAAATGAAGACTGGTCCCCTTTAAGGAACAAGTTGGATACGGCTACTGTGTGTTTTCCACTTATATTTAAAGGAATTATGAAGAGGTTTTCAAATTTTACATAGGGACACTAACGGCATCGATTTCAATTTCTAGTTAGAAGTTTGTGATGAAGTCAATATCGCAAATGTCCATACACATTTTCAGACCTTTACTTTACATTATAATATAGTTTTAATGTCATCTTTATACGCCCACATAAAATGGGGGGATGTATATTGTCGTCACCCATGTCTGTCCGTCAGTCCGTCCGTCGGTCCGTCCACAATTGCTCTAAACATTCTACACAAGGCACAAACCTTGACAGATTTTGAGGAAACTTGGTGTGAGTGTTCATAATCATACGATGATGAACCCTATTGAAAATCAGCCTAATTGAAAAATATTTCCTATGAATTATATTTTTCGCATAAAAGAACACAACAGAGTTAAGATGTATTTATGATTTCAATTTAAAATATTACGGCTAAGCGTTTTCAGCAACCAAAACAATGGGCAAGTTCTGGTCGTTCGTGATTCGTGGATTCTGGAATTTCAATGAAGCTGGCACAGAAGGACGATATCTACATTTTTAATGGACATGGTTAGAAAGGGGAGTAACTTCAGTAAGTTCAGAATCCCCTATCTAGCGCTTCCACAAACAAATTTTCAAGGGAAGTAATATTTAGTAAGTCAATTTAAAACATTTAATGGCACTGACATTGAGGGGCATAATTTAAATGTTGTAACTATATGAATGTGAATGAAATGCATGTTATTGAAGGGAGGTAACTCCAACGAATGATGTCTATTTTTGTCAGCTGTGTTCTGTAGTCACCATAAGGCCGTCACCATCAAATCAAATTTTCGAGTGAAACAATTTTCACCATTAGGCGTTGTGTTGACCATTATCTTTTAAATAGCATATATTATGTCAAATTGGGCTGGGGAATATTTCAGCGAGTTATTGGTATTTCTATGGGCACTAATTGTGATCCTTTGCTTGACATATCTCTCTATTCCTATGTGGCAGAATTTTTTCAAGGCCCCCAAAGCAAGGGGAAATTAACAACTACATCACATTCTTCCAATTCCACTTTCTGAAGCATAGATGACGTTTTATCACCGAATTACGCTTTGGGGGGGATTAAATTGTATGACAAATGTGAAGACTTTGATTTGCATGTGCAGTTACATACCACAATCGCCAGCTTATGGCGTGTTCATTTCATAACTGATCCCTGCTATTCTAGAGCTTGTTCCTTTTATAAGGACTTTCTTGCAAGAGGTCGAATATTAACCGTGAAATTACTGAAATAGGGTTACTTGACACACAAACTTAAAATTTCTGGTAGAAAACTTTATGGTCGATATGGAGAACTCCTTGTCAAATATGACAAATCTGCTTCTTGCATTTTGGCAGGTTTGTTTGCACCTCTACATTTCACAACTGATCCCCTATGCTAGACGTTGTTTTTTATAAGAACTTTCTGACTAAAGTTCAGCTTTTAACATTTTTGCAGATCAACCTTAAATTGATTTAGTTGTGTCTCATGATTTTTACCTGTATTTTGGGTTGGCAGTTACATATACCGAATACGATTATTTCTCGATATTATGTAACATGCGTCTTGAAATACACCACCAGTAAAAGGTATTTTGATCAGATTTCATTTTGGTCTGAGTCATAATGAGAACTATAACCAGTTTTATAATATTATTATGATTTTATATAACAAATAATTATACATAATGATAATCTAAATCTAAACATTTTATTCAAAATATTTCTAAACTCTATTAGTAGATCAATTTCATTAAAAAGATATGTTATTGAACAAATTTTCGCTTTGATATCAAAATAAGTTCAATATACCTATTTCTCTAGTCTTTAGGCGATATAAACAACATGCGGGGACCAAATATTGAACTTCAAATATAACGAGAATCTGTTAACAACGTCCTTCTGTTTTTTTTGTGAAAACATAAACTATGTTTCTTCGCAAGGTTGAGGTCCAGTTACTCAAGTAGTTAAACCTCTGTCAAGGGGTAGATATCCGCAACGCGATATGTTGTGTAACAATATATATATTTCCGAAAACAGTGTTAGTAATTCACTTAAAATATATATACAAATGAGGCCGTTTGCCTTTGGGACAATAAAAGGCATCCTTTCTGATTTTTAGTTCACAATTAAATTTATTTGAGCTTTTTTTCAAAATCTTTTCCTAAATTTAAGTCAAATGCAACCCATTCAGGGTAGTTAGAATACGATATGTAAAGGGATACGGAAAATACATCTGTCGACTACATGTAGATGGTTATATCCCTTAAATATGTTATATACTCATTATTAATAAAACTTGGAGATTAATATCAACATGAGGGCAATATATTGGCCCAACATCGAAGAATTAGCATACACATGACCAAAATATCTCATCTCAACCCGTGCTTCCGAGAGCCGACTTGTTGTTGGCTCCTCATCACCAACACACAATGATATAATAAACATAAACATAATATAATACAAACATAATATTTATATAACTATAATTCTCTAATGTTATTTATAATAAATTGTTATTATGCTTATATTCATGAGCATTAAAATTATTATAATATAAACTAAAAGGCAGTCGTAACTATCTCACTATGGGATTCAAAAGAGGTTTTCTTGTATTTGTATGTGTATCAGAGACTTGTATTATTCCATACACATCATTTCAATTTACCGTGTGACGTCTACACAAGACCAATTGATGACGTCATTATCGTAGACACCAACTGATACTTGTGATTGTGCTAGGGAAAACAAAACCTCTTTTAAATCCTTATCATGAAAAATGTTATTTGAGAACAATTCTACTATAGACTATGAGCATATTACTGGAGTAAAATAAATCCTCCGATTAAAATTCAGACCTAAATGTTTCCTGTCAATTTTTGTGGAGTTGGCCACACTCAGCTAACCACGTATGATCTTAAGAAATTGTTATGCATCGAAGGTTAACCAATAACCAATCAAATGCTAGGTTCAACAGACCAAAACTCCACTGAACACGATTAGGGGAGAATTTTGACAGATCATGGATGACGAGTAGTATCCATTAAAAGAAATCCACTAGAATTCCTTTTTTAAATCCTAAATATATACCAGGACAATCCTACTAGCTCCGATCTATATAAAATTCCGTATGCAACATCCAAACGGTATCCACATCTTCTAGTATTCTTTAAAATTTGGATTTTTGTAATAATATTGTTGATGCACACATAAATGTATTCACAGTTTATATTGAGTATAACCATTACATGTTGAGTAATCTTTAGTACGTATTGTAAACTGACACATAATCCCATTACTGCCCAGAATTCAGATCAATCTATTTGCATCCGTTAAAGTGACTGTGTGGGTTAGCTTAGAAATAGCAAGAAGATGGAAGCTCTTTCTTCCATTGAACACACATTGTCGAGTTGTTTTGGCTATGGTTAATTTTTTTTTTTGAGTTTTTAACAATAAGAGCAATTGTATGAAAAATCATTGTTTGACCTAATAACTAATTTGTTCACAACTTTGTCAAAAAACAGTTCAGTTTCCAAAATTCTAATTGTAAGTGCCATTTCTTACTCTTTATACTAGTATATATTTTCGTTTCCAATTTCCAAACATAGACCAAAAGCGACCCACACAGACACATAATTTAAGTCGATATCATCATTTAATGTTTTGTTGCAAATGGTCTAAAAGTCAATTCTTTATCAACCCCTTTACAAATCACCTCGGATTACCTGGCTACTGTAAACATGTTCTTCTCCTCGTGGTATGTTAACGTACATGCTACGTGGTCTTCCACGGCGGCTTACGATGTAATCGCGTCTAATCAACATGGGCTTGGCATAAATGTCTTCTATCGGGCGGTGAACCACCGACGGTACTACACCGTAAGTTGGTCTAAGCTTAAGAGTGCTGGATTTAGTTCCGTAGACGTATCCAGGATGTCCCGAAACGACGGTGCTGCTCATACTATTAACTCGGCTTCTTGATGCTGGTAAGGTTGCGGCCGGATAAGTGACAGTACTTACATTGGCCTCTTTCTGTGCTGCGTATACAATACCATCTTCTGCTTCAAATCCGTCACTATGTCTTGCCACACTGTATTCCATTTCCGGTTTTGCAGTACGAGGAGAATTTCTCATTTCTACGGGGCGTTTTCCAACTGAGTGTACCCTGTACCGCCCTCGGTCTGCTTCCGGCTCCAATTCTCCGGAATTTCTGTATGATTTAGCTATCAAGTGCTCAGGCCCGTCGTGATGCACTGTGGTGGTTGTTTTAATTGATTGACTTCCATAGCTTCTATGATCCGGTACGTCAACCTTTGCTACAGATGAGTTGCTGCTGCTCCTTCTGTCTATAACGATTGGTTCTCGATATTTATTGTAGTTAACAGCGTAGGTTTCATTGTTGTTGTTAGTTGACGGTGTGATTCCAGCACGCATATAATGTTCCCGGGTTGTCATCCCTGTCGACCTTTCCAATAGATATTTAACTTCCTTCAGTTCAGCCGAGAGGGCTTCCATTTCACCTTTCATGGTGGATATATCAGATATCTGTGACATTGTATCGTCATCCTGAACAGCTTTAGGAACAGTATTGTGGATCACCGGACCACTGGTTGTTGTGTAGCCTTCAGTATATACCTCAGTCATACCATTGGTAGCAACGTAAGGGGTTTGATCGTAGATGCTTAGTTTTTTCTCCTCTCCATTTCTCTTTTCAGACTTCTTATAAAAGATGCCTCCATTAACTTGAGGTTTAGGTTCCGAAGCAGGTCCAGAGTTGAACAGCTGCTGAAGTTCACGTCTTGCATTAGCATTGGACCTTTCTCGTAGAGTCCAATTACCATTTTCCTTTTTACGGAACTCTACGTTTTCCTGTCCAGCAGTCTTTTTCCATTCTCTAAAGTTCTGAACAAAGGTACCAGCGATGAGCTCAGAAGCACAACGAAAAGCAATGATGGTGTATTTATGTTCTGGATCCCGGATGACGCACATTAAACACATAGGATGTTGTTGGTTTATGGTCATAAAGAAAATATCATGAAGAGGAATGTAGTCGAACAAACTTTTCATAAAGAACATGTTACTTTTAGTGATCATTAAACCCTCCGGTGTTAACTTGAGCTTCACTTTACGACCCTTCTCCAGGGATGTAAGGGTGGCAATTTGTTTGATAATAGTGTCTGATACAGCATCATCCTTCCACGTACCTATAAAATAGGCTTTCTTTTCAAATTCCGACATATTGAATTCTTGTGATATTACCATTAACGTATTGGATTAGTTCATCTTACGGATAAATCTGAAAAGATAAAAGAATTTTCTGTTAAAACTCATATTAATGTAAATTTCATCAGGAGGCTGTTTGATTTTTAAAATTTCATCTTCGAAATTTAGATATAGTTTGCAACGATTTCAGTGTTCATCGAAAGTATAAAATCGCTATGCAATTAGCGAGCATGGACAATCTTCTAACCAAGCACTTAGAAGTATATTATTTTCGTTTCGTGCCCCATAACTCGGTGTGTAACCTTATTATCAAATGATTACAATATTAAGATCCATACCACGTCATATGCCAACACAATGCAATAATACAACCTTTTCATAACAAATCAAAATTTGGATAATGAAATATCGGACAGAGATGTTACAAAACATGTAGGTGGGCTATACAGGTTTACAGAAAGAGGCATTTGAAATATTTTGCCTCCTACGTATATCATACATAAGAAATACGATGTACATAAGAGATAGTTATCTATGGCCAGATTATAATACTATAAATTGTAACTTTCAAATTTCAAGAATTTAAAATGGGATTGCATTGTCAGTCACCTGTCATTAAGATAGCTATGAAAAGAACATATTGTGTCATATAATACCATTTCGTTTGAAAAATATCCTTATATAGGCTTACTGAATTAATGCTTAATGCTAGACCATATAGTTCACTATCAAGTTATGTCGCCGTGGCTGCCCTACCTATTCAAATGGGAAACCTGAAGTTGAAAATGGGCTTTTATCCTTCTCGAAATTGAAACAACCATGATCTTTGTGTCAGATTGTATGACAAACGTGACGACTTTGATTTTCCTATTGTTAATTTTCCATTCATGTGCAGTAACATACCACAATCGCCTGCTTATGGCACGTACATTTCACAACTGTTCCGCTATGCTAGAGCGTGTTCTCTTTATAAGGACTTTCTGGCAAGGGGTCGAATATTAACCGTGAAATTATTGAAACAGGGTTACTTGACACACAAACTTAAAATTTCTTCAGTCCCATCTTTAAGCTTCTAGCATTGCTCTTTTGCGGATTTCCCGTACCCTGGATCGACTAAAACAATGTTGTGATTTCCGCACGTCGATAGAAATTAGAATCTCGACTACCATTTATGAGAAGTAATCAATATCACATTTTTGAAGAAAAATGAAGTCTAGAATTAGGCTTAAGATTCCCTTTAATGTGAAAGAGGTGGGGTTCATAAAAACATAATATAAGATAGCCCCTTTTTTGCTTGAGAAAACTGTTTTCTTATCATAGTGAATGGGTTTTATTGATCTAGGGTAATAGAAATATAGTATTATGAAAGTAAAACATAATATAAATATAAAAAGATCAACATTTTCTTTTATATTTGCCCACTGGTCAGTATATTATCAACATAATACACGACAACTTAAAGGGGTGTTATCCTGTTATAATATCTAAACTGAGGCCAGAAGAAAAATGAAATGATTATACATGTGATTGGGCTACTGAGGACGGACAAACGTCATACTCAATGTGCAATGAGTGAAATTTTGGCGGGACCGTGGCATAAGCCTTCTCTTTTTTTCGATTTCAAACTTTTGTTGAATCTTTAAGAGATCAGAAGGCAAAATAAATAGATAGTTGATGTTAAAGAGCAATACTATGCAGTGTGAAATGAGGTAAATTTCAAATTTAATCTTAGACTATCAGTATCAATAAATATAGATCATGTTTTTTTTGAACATACGGAAGTATCGTGTCATTACGAAATAGCAGATTTTGTCAACAGCTGTCAAAATGGTTTTTGGTTTGTGTAAGTTGGGGCTAATGTCTGTTAGGGTTTTGACATAAAGATTTCTTTATACATGTAGTAATATATAAGTGCCATTTAGTAATATGAACCATTCAAATTTCTCATTGATTAAAGGGAGTCGGACTATAAAAAGGTTATTTCTCTTTGTGATTATCGATACAATTGAAAACAATATCATTTTATAGCGTTATGACAAATGCATATATTGTAATCTGATTGAAATTTTGCTCTATATTAAGAAGACTGTGAATTCATACACAATGTATTTCGAGCGTTTTGATACACGTTAGGTGTTAAAATTCTGACACAATCACGTCGCAGTCTAACATTAAGTACATTTAAAGTAGGCGGACAATTTACTGTTATGAAATTAACCATATACATGTATAATCAATATTACACAGATCAGAGGAAGACCTGGTATGACTGTGTGAAGACTGGCATAATGTGCACACAACCTTGGTAACATTGATCCACATGACAGAACAGCCTGGAGATCAAGTGTTAGATCTAGCAGCAGGATCTAGGGACAACCACAGCAGTTGGAAAATCAAGTCAAGTCACTTGAACTCATAAAATGATGCCGGATCAGATGGGGTGTCGCAATACGATAGATTAAAGGCTAATCCGATTATTCATATTATGTATTTCAGCATTTGTATCTTACACGAAAAATATGTCAGAAAATTACAAAAGTTTTATTAAACAGTAACTGACGGTCTATTACTCCAATTGATTTTATTATTTCATTCTGATATAAGTTATCCATAATAATTTTCAAAATAATAATTTGACACGAGGATTGACTGCAACTAAATGGCATCAATCTAACTTGGCTTGTGTTACTTCCGCCTTTTCTATTGTAATACTTAACGTTCATTATTTAATGTAGGCGAACATATCCCTTTAAATTCATCCTTAATACCATTTCATACTTCACAGATAAAACCAGTGGATGTAAATACATAAAAGAACCTCGCTTCACGATAAGAAGTGTTTTTGAAAGCCTCCTTGACCCTATGAACGTTATTCATACTTATTAATATTTATTGAGACTGAATCGCTTCGAGGTTAAAGACCTTTGCTGATACTTCCAAAAGGATAGATGGCCTACTGACTCTTTCTCTTTAAACTATGATTATCTGCCAAGGTCTGAGAACAGTCTTGTGTTCGGCATGGTCAAAAAGCAATTGATTTTTTCTGCGACTGAAAGTTACTGCGGTGACTAGCATTAGTATGAGCTGGCACTGGCAAAGAATCTCTGGATGCCATTGTGTCAAACTTATTGTTCCAATTGTAAGTGATCTCTTACATAATATTTTGCATATCACCGACAGATTTATATCTGTTATGGCAACTTAATTTTTTTTTCGTTTGAATGTATCTGCACTTAAACACACTTTGATAAGCATAAAACATATGAATTAATTATATACTATTAACCACTGAAAGTATGTGCACATAGACAAATGATATTTCCGCAAACATAACCAGCACTTTAAAATGTGATGTAATAACATTGATACAATCCTGACAAGAAAATTATATTTTCAAAAGTAGTTTAAAAAAATATAAAATGATGTCGTCGGATATCCTAATTTTCAAATTATGTTTGAAAAAGATGATATTAAGGTGTATGTCAATATATTATACAATGTATATACCTACAGTTCAGAATGTAAATTGCCTAAAGAATAGAATATATACAATGATGTTTACACAGAAGAAGTAGATACTCTTATATTGGCCCAGTGCATTATATAAACCGTTATATCTTTCAGTAATAAATATTATTGTTCGTGAAAAACACTAAGAGGTGAAATCAAATCAAAATTTTAAAATAATATGGAGCAAAAGAAAGTTGTGTTATTAAGGTGCTTAGGAAGATGTGGTACTTTCTAATTTAAGATCAGAACAGAAGAAAATCTAGAATGCAGACCCTTGATCCCAATTTCTAAATAAAGTATTTGTTTCCATCCTAGGCCTGTACATTTGGGAGATTCAAACCCTCCCTTCCCCGAAATCTAAAGTCTTGACCAAAACCAGTACCACAATCACGAGTTTAAATAGATGATTTTTAGCATGCAAATGACTGGGGTTGGGTTATAGGGTACAAAATATGATAGTAAATTTCGTTTTCAAGTTATACCTTGAGTTTCAAGTCGACATTCTGAAATGTTTGGTTAAACAAACACAAAATCACTACAATTGATTACATTCGATAATGAACCGATGGATCAGAGATTTCCATTGTTCAACACAAAATGTATATAAAAACTAACAAATAAACCGGAAAGAAAATGATTTGTCTAATGACTTCGTGTTCTCCTTCAAATAACACATATTCGTTCAATTTCCTTGATTGATATGGGTTTTTTGTTATGTCCATTAACGTCAGCTCTCTGTCAAGTCCGGTTCAGAAATATTTTTTTAAACACATAACCTTGGTCAGAATTACCATCATATAAGAAATAATAGAATAAAACATCTTTTTTATTGCCCAAATGTCTTTGGAGTTTGGAATCATTTCCTCAATGAATACCTAAAACATGTTAATTCATTTTCATGGCATCTACAAGTGGGTCGGGCGAAACTCATCGGAACCTACATCAAATCTAGTCATTACAATCACGTATAAAATATGATCATATATACATGAAAACACTTTTAAGATATCGGTGCATCAAAACAACAAAATCTATTTGAGTCCTGCCTTTGTTATATTGTATTTGCCAGTTACATAACAATTTTCACATAACATTGTAATTTTAAATTAAATCATAAAAACCGCCTTTATCAAGAACACATGTACCATGATCTTAAAAGTCTTGTCAGAATGTCCTAATAAAGAGAACAAGCTCTAGCATAGAGGATCAGTTGTGAAATGTACGTGCCATAAGCAGGCGATTGTGGTATGTTACTGCACATGAATGGAAAATTAACAATAGGAAAATCAAAGTCGTCACGTTTGTCATACAATCTGACATAAAGATCAAGGTTGTTTATTATCATATTATTATTAAGAGTTTGCTATAATAATGCTTTTTATTAATTACTAATAATAGAAAAGGTAAGCAATAAACTCTACACACATTACATAAATTAGAAAAAGAAATATTTACAATGACCTACTTATAACACTTCACTTACCATGTGCGACATTATTTGATAATGAATAACACATATTAACTTTTCGATGCTATCAAAAGTATTATTAATATAATGCACATCTGATTCTAAAGTGTACAATGCAATACAATCAAAAATACCTGCACAGAACATATAGCTGTGTGTGTCCAGTAAGATTTGGAAAAAATAGATCATAATTACCAATCCACTTTTTCAATGTTATACAACAACTACGATTCACTAAATAAAACACAGTTGAAATCCTAAAAGGTACATAGCAATTCAATGGACGAAAAAGAATTTACCCAAAACACAAAGTCTAGCTAGAGCATTCTAAAACACAAATTCACTTTCCCAATGTTCTCCAACTTATAAACCAACACAGATTGTTATAATTCACTAAATAAAAGATTATTGCAATCAAATTTGGTAAAGTCATTCTAATGTTATATTGCAAGTCAATGCACGAAAGACATAATCTAAAGCATTGAACAACATTTGAAAATAAACAACACAATTGCAAATTCACTTTCCCAATGTTACACATCTTATAAACCAATACCAACATGCTATAATTTAACAATTAAAATCATTCATTTCCAATCACGAAAAAATGAGGTACCTAAGACATAAAGTCTATTAAGAGCATTCAACAACATTTGAAAATAAACAACACTATTACAAATTAACTTTTCCAATGATATCAAATTTATAAACCAATAAGACACATAATCAACTAATTTATATAAAAAAATTGTCAATCTAATCCTATAAGTGCTATGTAATGAAAAATAACTTACCTTAGACGTATAGTCTAGAGCATTCAACAACATTTAGAAATAGACAACACAATTGCAAATTCACTTTTTGAATGTTATCCAATTTATAAACAAATAAAACATCACTAAATATTAAATAACACAATTATTTACAAGTTAAGGAAACCCAATCCTAAAAGATGTAATAAAAAATGACGTATAGTCTAGAGCATTCAACAACATTTAGAAATAAACAAGATAATTATAAAACGGTATAAAATAATCGTAAAATTGCCAAGCAAATAGCAAGATGTCACTGTAACACCTTATGTTTAAAAAACTTTGATAAATAAAATACTATGTCAATACAAGACTGGTCTGGCGAGTAGGGAGCTGTTTTTAACCAAACTTTTTCTTCAGTATAAAAATTATTATGAATGGTGTTAAAATAAATTGGTATGTGGTTTTGAATTGAATAAAGAAAACCTGAGAAAATCCAATGTGATATTGATATTGACAAATACTTTTGTAAGGTCACGAGTTTCTCTGTCAATGTTTATGAATTAATGAACCAGATTTATAAAAATGTTTATTGCCTCCGTCTGAAATGTTTGTTTTATCTGATCAACGCAGTTAAAAACAAAACAGAAAAATTTATGACATTATGTTCAAATCAATGCAGATCATATCAGTGGAAAACGTTATGTAAATTTAGACTGATTTCAATTTGAAACTACCTATTATTATGTTGATTTAGACAATAGAAACTATCTATGTTGATTTAGACAATTACAAGTTTATTTAGTCAACTAGAAACTCTTTATGTTGATTTAGACAACTAAAAACTATGTATATTGATTTGGATAACAAGAAACCAAGTATTTTTTTTTAAATAATTGAAGCTATGTATTTTGATAACTAGAAACTATGTATTATTTTAATATAGACAACTAGAAACTATTCATGTTGATTTAGACAACTAGAAACTTTGTGTTGACTGAGACAACTAGAAACTATGTGTTGATTTAGACAATTAGAAACTATGTGTGTTGACTGAGATAACTAGAAACTATTTATGCTGATTTAGTCAACTAGTAACTGTGTAAGCTGATTTAGACAACTAGAAACTGTGTATGTTGGTTAAGACAACTAGTAACTGTGTATGTTGATTTAGACAACTAGATACTAGGTATATTGGTTAAGACAACTATAAATTCACCTGCTACAAGATGGTAAAAGTGCAATAAATATTGATTTGAATAAGTATAAACTATGTAGCACATAAGTGTGAAATGAACTTTTATAATCAACGAACAACACCGTGTGAAGTGGACTTTAAATAAAGCAATATTTGTTTCTTATAGTGTCTTTGTTGACCGGTGGCTAGCTTTGACCAATATAACCGTCAAGTGTTAGGTTATCTTCAATTTCTTACTGTCCATTTGGTCAGAGACCTATGATGGCATAGAGACCTGTTTGCATAGGATACAAAAAATAACAAATACTTTTCTCAATTTTAAAAAATATATTGTAGAAAATTGGTTCAAAAGCCCTTACAGGGTTGACCTCAACAAAGTAGTTGACATGACCCGTTGTGTTATGTCAGTTCGGTTTTTACGGCCTCATTATAACGTTTATGACATTCTACAGATGTTTCTTCTAGGATACCATTGTACCGGATATATGTTGCGTACATTTTACATGTACTTCATAGAATTTGATCTAGTAAGATGTCGGTATAATTGTTCCTAGCCTTTCAACAATCATAATATGCAATCCAAGGGTTTCAAATGATGTTAAGAGTTCTATATTTGTGATGAAAATGATGAGTGTTCCATAAGCTTCCTAAGCTCTTTTGTTGAAGATTTCAAACTATACATGCATATAGTATACACTTCAGATGAAGTAAAAAGACAGAAGAAGCGAATATATGAGAGAACACGATTTGAACACGATTCGTCTTTTACTGTATCGACAATTTACCTAGACTATTTACACCTTTACAATATATGTTATGGATAACAATCATGTTTTTTTTTACGTCTTATATGTTCAACAACCCTAATAACATATAGCTTGCACTTACAACAATTCAGGTTAATTCAATTAAAATAAAAAAAATTGACTTAAATCCAGAATTTAGAATACAATTAAAAGTTGAAAATAGTATAAATAACATACACACCTGCAATTCCTTAACAATTTTTTGCCTAAAAAATTAGTGCATTTCAGTTTCACTCAACATTACTCAAGCATAGAAATTCCTTGGTCACTGAACCAAAGTAATAGGTTTCAAGTTATTTAGGTTTTTTTTTACTATGCAATACTAAATGTGCTCTTGCTAAAAATAAATGGGCTTTGGCAAACGCTTAGAGTACGAGGGGAGGCTGAAAAGTTCATAGCCTGACCCAGAAGGAGTTATGCCTCAGTGATGAAACTTGGTATCCATGAAATTCAATATTTCTTGATACTAACGACATGGTTTATTTTTCAACTTTGTCTCTCCTGCAGTCCACACACTTCTTCCAGTGTTGTTAGGGTGCTTGGATCCCAATGGTATAGAAGCTCTCATCCTGATCACCAAAAAAAGTCCTCAACAGCAGAACTGGCACCATTTGACTATTTTCTGTTCCCGAACATGAAAAAACACTTGGTTGGGAAGCGGTACCTGACTGATGATGAGGTCATATCTGCTGTTGAGGACTTTTTTGGTGATCAGGATGAGAGCTTCTATACCACCGGGATCCAAACACCCCAACACCGCTTTAAGAAGTGTGTGGACTGCAGGGGAGACAAAGTTGAAAAATAAACCATGTCGTTTATATCAGAAAATATTGAATTTCATGGATACCAAGTTTCATCACTGTGGCATAACTCCTTCTGGGTCAGGCTATGAACTTTTCAGCCCACCCTCGTATATTGATAAAGTGCTATAACAATTAAGCTTTGTAATACAGATGCATATAGCTTATCATTGAAATGGTTTACAAATAGAATGCCTATAAGACAATATGCTCACTTATTTAAAGCGATACTACGTCTTAGAATGAACCAAACAATTAAGTTCTCAAACGTGGTCAATAAGAGTACAATATATTCATCAACAGTGTCCAAGGTATTCAAACAGAATCAAATAAACCCATAAAAATATGTAATTTTCCATACAATTACAGATTATTATTGATAAATGCCTTAAATTGGATTAAGACATTTATTAAATATTGTATTTAAACATAGTTTTCTGGATTTATCAGATTATTTAGGTAATCGGTTTTATAGTTATGCCACCAGGTTTGTCGCCTGATGAACATATACTCCTATTGACCAAGTTTGAAAATTTTTTTTTTTTTGTTTATTCTAAGACGTAGTATCGCTTTAAATACGCAAAAGGAACAACACAGAACACATTTCATCGCCCTTTAAATACATTCCCTACTGTTGAAAACTGTCCAACTGTAAACCTACTGAAAGGGTCAAACATTGAAGCCTATCATATGCATCAGTTGTTTTCGTTATTTAGACGAGGGATTAGGGTATTAAAATGTCGAACTCGTCAAATATGTCTTAAATGAAATATTTGATCTTCTAACCCTTCTAAGTCAAGTGTCAATTTGTACAGGAACATACCGTGTCGGTCGACTTGCGATACTAAAGTATAGCATGAAAAATACATGTACATGAGCTCTTTCTGGGTTATCCCTAATAATAGGCCTGCATTTCCTTTAAAAGCCAAAGCATTCAAATGGAAAAGAACCTATTCATCTAGGACTCTCATTCAGGGGCTGACATGGAAAAAGCGTCTAGTCGTTCGGATGGGACAATAAACCAAGATACCGTGTGTTATTGGCTGTGCACGTTAAAGATCCCTCCACAGTTGGAAATAGAAAATAAGAGCAGGCTAACGCCGCTGTCCTGGCAAAATTTCCCTCATTGCACACTGCATGGCGTTTGCACGTCCTCATCCTCAATTGGCCCATATAGGTGCAGAAAAGTAGGACGTAAAACTCCATTCATTTTATTTTTAGGGCCCTCATTCTCTTCAAAATAAGAAGACACGAAGTCGTAAGTCTGTAATGAAAAAGCAATGGGTGAAACTTTGCATTGGTCGGATTAAACGTTTCACTTTGTTTTTGTTCAATTTGAATATTTTTCAATTAAAACAAAATACCCAGTTATACCTTACCCATTGAATGAAAGTGCAAGATATTTAAAATTCTTGACGGTTATTCCAATAAATACGAACATATTGAAAATGTTTCGTCGTTACTTCCAACAAGGCTTCATGTAGACTAAATGTTAGGTCTTCCTTTTAACAATTTTTCCAATCTTTCATTTCTTAACACTATCATTTTGAAATCTCTATCAATCAACAAATTTCAAAATCAAAAACTAAAATCACAAATTAATCCAAACATATATTTTCCACATCAGCAAAATAACTAGCATTATCCATTCAAATTTTGTTTGAGCAAGATGAATTAAACCAAGATGTAAATCATCCAACTTACACCCTTTATTCATAAGAATCACAGTTTAATAAGCAAATCACTGAAGTAAAATGAATCACAATGAACAAAATACAGATCACAATTCCATTCATCATTCCATATTTTCAATCGATTAAAATCTTAATTTCAGATTTATAAAGAACACAATTTCAGATTTATCAAAAGCACAAATTCAAATTTATCAAAAGCACAATATCATCACAACCAAAACACATTCAGATAACAATTTCAGATTGATCAAGATCACAATATCAGTAGCCTATATCACGATTATCATACAATTTCAAACTCATTCAGATCACAATTTTAATATAGGATCACATTTCAAATTCATCAAGATCACAATTTCCAAATTTCAAAATCATCAAACAATGAATAAAATAAGACAGACTGTTATCCTTCCCAACACGTTTACTATCCCCAGCGTACCTCACGTACAAACAAACTAAAAACTACTAGAAACTACTAAAACAATGGAGTAAGAGTAAAGCAGGGAGGGTAACTAATGAAACAAATGTCAAACAGCTTCTATTTCATCTAAGAAAAAGTTCAAAATTGTTGAACTGTCCACTTCTTACAAGTTGTCACAACGTCTTTATAGTTAACGAAGCTACAATAAATTCTTATACAATATCAGCTACCAGTCTAGTATGCTAGTGAGGTAGTTTGAACTTGATGCTTGGATTTTTTTGGCATTTTGCGTTCGTATTGATATTATTTTTGAAAATTAGAAAATAAAATTTATTTGTGGAACAATAATTTCATTTGGTGGGATTATTAGGATTAATTTAAAAAGTTAAAGATTGGACTCAATGATATAGTTGGCTTTTGTTTGGTGTATAACTTATTCCGGAAATGACGTCTGGTTTTATCTATATAGCGAATTAAATTTATATTTGATACAATATTTCACTTCAACCCAGAAAGACATAATAAAGAGGTTTTTCTACTTTTTAAATACATATCAAGGACGACATTTGTTTTTTGACATTCCAATTTCTTGGTTCCCATATGTCCTGAAAAGCTTCATTTCATCCAAATAGCCAAATGAGGGATGTAATGTTGATCAACTAGCCACTTGAAAGAAGGGAAATGAGAATGGGGCAAATAGAAGCTCTTTTTACTCCCGATACACGTACCATATCAAGACTTGAGAACCTTTTTTTTAAATTCCATTAATAACACAGTATAATATATTTAATAAAGTAGCTATATCTTAATAATGTCTGTCTATGTTTGACATAAGATGTTTATAATAATAACATTGATAAATGATACAGAACATAATCAATAAAGACAATATTGAAAATTCATTTGCATGGAAAGATAAATGTTCTTCTAGAATACATTCAGTTTTGATCATATCAAAATGTCAGAAGGATAAGAAAAAAACCTGGTCAACGCGCAACAGCAACATGGTGATCAGCCCCTTAACACTATGTACGAACACATTTAGTTGAAAGCACTTTTACAAGAACCCACACCATGTGCCCAACCAAAAAACAAACCAGATGCTTTGTACTTTTAAAAGAACACACTAAGTGTTACTACATATTAGCTTCGTAGTGCAATCCTACAACATTACAACAACACACGTTATTTTACATCATTTGACACCAGACGTTCAAATATCAACAGCACATTTTCAACAACCAACTTGTTC
This sequence comes from Lottia scabra, assembly GCA_029955415.1. Classification (NCBI taxonomy): domain Eukaryota; kingdom Metazoa; phylum Mollusca; class Gastropoda; family Lottiidae; genus Lottia; species Lottia scabra. Next base: position 8,247,820 of record JARJEI010000003.1, on the reverse strand, counting down.
ACAACACTATCTTAGGAACACAGCATATGTGTGCAAATTTGAAGCAGCCGAATGGTGAGAACATTACACCACCACATGAAATGTTGGACACTTTTTGCTGAGCATTGAGTCAAATGACCAACAGATTAAATCTATGGACGACAAACTAGTGGTATTGATGGGCGTTAAAGACCTTGCAAGGCAGTGGTTCCCAACCTTTTTCAAGCTGTGGCCCAAATTCTCAAGCTCCCAGAGCCATGGCCCCCTGTTCTATTCCAAACTAGGATAACATAGGGAATATAACGCAAGGATTGTTGTCTTGTGCCTCCTCATCATCGGGAGGTCAGATGCATTTGACCACAAGCAACTAAAGACCTTACATAGCAAAATATAGTTAAATAAAAGTTGGTTTAGAGAAAAAATGATATACATCACCATGCTCCATGCCCCCCTGACAAACACACCATGGCTCCCTAGGGGGACATGGCCCCCAGATTGAGAACCACTGTCTCTTACAATGTACGGTAATGCGAAATCTGCCGTGAGAAACATTTGGAGAAAGTGAAACATCTTGTTAAAAATGTTAAAAAAAACAACATGTAAATGTCTTTGCCATAAACGTTATATTTTATATGCACTGATTTGCAATATGCCTCAGGCCCAGAAAGTTAGACATACATTCCTCCATTAACAATACATGACAAATTTATCTCAATGTCATATATGAATAAAATCGAGTACAGTAATGCCATTTATCGCATGCTATATTTGTCATTTTGATAAATGTTAGCATGGCTTACATACAAATTTAGTTGGTACAATTGGAATAAATATTTTGAATAAGTGAAACTGGTAGCTGAGGAAAAGAAAAAATTATGCCGAAAATTTACGTATTGCACACTTATAATAAGAATAATAATAATAAACTTTGTATTTTACATGGGTCAGAATTAGGCCCAATACCACGAGTGATACGGTCCTGTCTCACACTCAGCCCATGGGGACAAACATAGATACAATATACAATATTATGTACAACTGATTGCATTTTCAATGTCTATGGCAGATTTTTAACCTTCTCTTGAGTTATCCTTTAGATGGATTAATTACCTGATGTACGACAGACTGTCTGTGCCAACGAAAAGAAACCTCATCAAGAGTAGAAAAAGATAGTACTACGGGCAATAAATTATCTAACGGTAAAATCCATTATTTCAAGGTATTAACCATAAGTATGCAGATTAGAAGTTGCCATAATATATGATAATCTATAGCTTAATATTTGACATCAAAATGATAAATACATGAAACTATTTATAATTGATGGTATACACTAGGACCAGTAGTCTGTGGTCATGTACTTGATCTCTAAATCATCAAACTTTGTACATTGAATTTTTTTTTTTTTTTTTTTTTTTTTTTTTTTTTGGTGTCTATATGTTGTATATTGTATCTATGTTTGTCCCCATGGGCTGGGTGTGAGACAGGACCGTTACCACTCGTGGTATAGGGCCTAATTCTGACCCATGTAAAATAAAGAGTTTATTATTATTATTATTATTATTATTAGAAGTAGGCGTAATATAAGTATGGGATTTTCGCATTATATGGATATTCCTAAGGCTAAAGACTGTCCCCAGGCTATTATCTACATTTGCTGTAGTATGAGTTTCCACAGCAGGTAGTAGGGGATGACCTGGAAAGCATCCAGTTTAACTAACTAAATGGTCTGCAAAGTTTCTAAGACAGTTGGAATTAAAAAAAAGAGTATGCCAATTGCGCTATCTATGGCGGGGGAAAGCGGCAAAAACCTAATGCTATGTAGAAATGTCTAATTCAAAACGCAAATGTAACATAATGCAATACCCAATACCTAGAACGTCTAATGCAAAAGACAAAATACAAGAAACCTCTAATACATAATACCTCATACGTCTAATTCAAAAGACAAAGTACAAGAAACCTCTAATACACAATACATTTAACTTCTTGTGCATTATTGATTTTACAATGTGAAACACCGTTAGCATTAGACGACATATCTCGATAAACTTACTTACATTTCTACATTGCAATATCTTTATTTGGGTCAAAGTCAAGGCCAAAGTATTTGGCTGTGTTTGTTTACTGTCTTCCCGTTGAGCTACCGTTATCAAAGTTGGCAAATAATATGTTCTATTATGTATCCTGAATAATTATTGAAAATTTCAGATGATGCTGAAGCTTTTTTCCTCTATCTTCAGGGCCGTAGGAAGCAAATGAAAACTTTGTGGCTGATTTATTTTTCCTTCCACAGACATCTAACCCTTTAAAGCATACGGCATCGAACTTCAAAACGCTTGGCACTGAAGGAACATTTAAGGTATTCTCCCATTCAGAAAATTATGATAGTCTTTCCTTGCGTTTTGGGGGTTTCCGTTTAGAACACCCACCTACATTTTTAATCTTTTCTTCGATGTATCCCAAAACTCGTCAAAAGATAATAGGACGTCAGCGGAGCGTCGCATGAAAGGAAATTAACTTTAATATTACCTTATAGAGGGCCAACCTTCCAAACCGCATGCAGTTTTAAAGGTGTGGGATGTAATGAAATTGTTCTTGGGCTACAATCCCCCAATAAAACCTACTACAGATGCAAGGAATCAAATTATATTTTTTTTAATATTCTGAGGGTGCAATCCTGTCAAAATCGCTTGCTATTCCAAAAGGCCTAATATGCAAGGAAATGAAATTTTATTTTCAAAATGTTCTTGCTGTATAGTCTATATGCCCAAAGTCTTATTCAAGAGGTAGGTATTCTTTTAACGACAATTCTGTTCGGAAATGTATCATAACAAATGGGCAGAGCGGGTTGGCTCTTACAGGAATTTTGTTCGGAAAGACATCGGATGCAAGGCACCGAGCCTAAAAAATTTTAAAATGTCTTTGGGTAAAGTAAACCTTCTTCAATGTGGTCGTTTTCAAAGAAAAAAAAGCCTGAGACGCGAGGAAATCAACAACTTTCAAAATTTTCAGAAGGCATAGCCGTAGGAGCCCACTTAAAGGTTCCTTCGGCGTCAAGCGTTTTGATGTTCAATGCCGTATCCTTTATAGGATTGGATGGCTGTAAAAAAAATCAGCCCTAGTTTTCATTTGCTTCCAACGGCCCTTAAGAAGAAGGAATAAAGCTTCAGAATTGTCAATGAATATTCAGGATGCATAATAGGACATATCTGCCAATTTTGATAACGGTAGCTCAACGGGAAGACAGTAACCAAACACAGCCAAATACTACGGCCTTGACATTGACCCAATGACCCAAATAAAGATATTGCAATGTAGAAATGTAAGTAAGTTTATCGAGATATGTCGTCTAATGCTAACGGTGTTTCACACTGTAAAATCAATAATGCATAAGAAGTTAAATGTATTGTGTATTAGAGGTTTCTTGTACTTTGTCTTTTGAATTAGACGTATGAGGTATTATGTATTAGAGGTTTCTTGTATTTTGTCTTTTGCATTAGACGTTTTAGGTATTTGGTATTGCATTATGTTACATTTGCGTTTTGAATTAGACATTTCTACATAGCATTAGGTTTTTGCCGCTTTCCCCCGCCATAGCTATCCTGTCAAAATTCCCTCATTGCACACTTTATGGCACTACCAGTTTCTATTAGAGCCCAATAAAGTACAGAAAGAAGGGCATAAAACTCAATTCCATTCCCATGTCCGTAGACAATTTAATTTGAAATGCCCTACTACAAGCCAGCAAGGAACATTCTGAAAAACATGATGCCAACTTTCAACTGTGTTTTCATCCTATCCAATTATGTTATTTTAGTACATTCATCTTGACCATGTTCACACACCAGGACATAATCAACCTTGGATCCGCTTGGAAGATCACTTCACTGACCCGAGTCTAATAACGACCATCCCCTCCCAATATCGCACGTTGAAAATAGTAGGCTCAAGGAAACTGAATAAAATATTTTATGGGTAAATAAGCTCTGAATTATTTGCGGTCAGTTGATATTGATACGTACAGAAACATTCGACCAAATTGGGACAGCCCATGGTGGCCCTTAATAAATTGAATACGAGATTGGTGTATATCAGCATTTTTACCGGTTAAAAAAGCTATAATGGTTCACGGCTTGTTGATGTTCATTCACAATGTTCAACTAATGAGCATTAGATTAAGATGAAGATCTACTAGATAGATTCCGACGGCGTCTACACCAATCGACATAATAAGATGAACTCAAAATTTCAAGGAGCCAAATCTAAATTTCAGCAAGAAAATGCAATTGCAACAGTCATCTTACAGAACATTAATCTGTATCATGAAAACCACAATGACATAACATTTACCATCACCATCGGTGCAAAATAACAATTCTGACCAGCACCATGGCACAACCGTCATCATTGCCAGCAATTTGCTGTCCTTGTCAAATACATAGGCGATCGTTAAGCAATTATAGCGACCGTTTTACGTCTTTTTAGCAGAACTTGCCTGCATTGTGTAGACATATTTATTAGTCAAATTTAGAACATACATGTCCCCCAAGTTGAAAACCCAGGTCTTATACGGACTGGTTCTGGACTATAAATAATAAATCAGAGTTCAGGATTGGGATATTTCTGGCCCACATTTATGAAACTATATTTATATAAAATAAAGATATTCAACCTTGATATTGATGAATTTTAGACACCTTGAAATTTCATGCAGATCAAATGGATAAGGGATTTTACCGTTAAACAATTAATCATCTTGAATACTATCTTTTAGAAGAAAAAGTTGAATGAAATGATGTCCGACCTTTCTATACTTGATGAGGTTTCGTACACCAGGACTCTTAAAATTATTTCAAATACAACTCACAACTTTTTATAAAAAGTAAAAAAATATTTTGTAGTTCAGAAGTATTAGTATGTTTTATTTAAGTCAAGTTTTAAATTTTCAACGTTGTTTTTATGGTGATTTATTCAGAGTATATTTAAATATTTTATGGTTGTAAACTTGACGGATGATGAAACATGGTGAAACATGTATCACGGTGCAAGAATGATAAAATATTATCATACCTTCTCTTGACATATTAACATAATTTTGTAACCACCAACTAATCTGTTAAAACTCATGTAAGACATTATGTTAAACATAGATTTAAAGCTGTTAACATAATGAATAGAGCTTGGTAATAATGTTAACTGTTTACATGATATATAAATACAACATTATGTATAACTACATGTTAATTATGTATTTCAGATATCAAAATCTTAACTAAGTGTAAGTTTCAGATATGTATGATAATACATAGATATGACAAATACAAAATTTAAAAAATTATTAATTCTTATAAACATAATAATGACATATCCAGGATAGGCAATTTGTAAATGTATTTCCAAAAGGCCCTATGGACATATGCAAGGCTGTTAGCGTAGTACCCCGGTCTTCGAATCATGGGTTGCCACCCAAACTTGAGTCGCTAGAACAACCTCAAAGGATCACAGGACCTGTTTAGGGTAGCATTGAAGGTAGCAAACAAATTTGGGGATCGTACAGTGCAGTAAGAACTATAGCCTCGGGTTCCTGGAAATTCTAGTTAAACGATAATTTTAACATAACTGCATATAATAATAAATCATAATTGAACACTTGATAGTATTCTTGAGCCAAAATCTGGCATAGTTCAGGATCACGTAATAATTTCGAAGTTTGGGTTTCGCCAAGAAAAATGAGTGAAGAATTGGGGCGTACTATGTACATTTAATAGTTGATATGTTTAGGGCGGTATATTTTAAGTTGTTAACATCAAAATCAAAGATTAATTCGTTTACAATATTTACTGAAACGTAAAAATAATTGATGTACATGTTCATTATATACAAAATCTATAAATAACCTCATATACTCAAAAAAATGACTGAAAAATATGAATTAGTAAAAGTTATGCTCTTTACATAAACGATTTTGTAGGACTTTCCTTTGATAAATGTAAGGGGATGGGATCGTAATAGCAACACTGACAGCAACAATTTGCACGTTTGATTTTCAACCAGGCTTCTGTGGTTCCAGCTTAGTGGAATCCATTGGAACCACAGACGTCTGATTAAAGTGTCCCCGATACACATACAAAATTAAAACTCTTTACGATGCCTTTAAATCAACAGATTTTCGTTGAAGGTTAATAATGCAGCCTACCTTACTGAAATGATTCTAAACAACGATTAAATTAGCGTTAGATAATATATCAACCAAATTTTAAAATATATTTTGGGATTGAACATTTTTTTTCTTGGTAGCCTACAGTGATTTGTATTTAAAGGGTTTTAAGGGATTGTAAATACACCAGGCCTGTATATTGGTTAGTTTTTAAGGGTTGGTTTATTACTGTAACAAAATATAATCTATAATAATATTATAATAGCCAGTAGACCCCACCCTACTCCTACATACATTCCTAAAATACCCTTCTAAACACTACATTCATTGTGACACGCTCTCATTAGGCATAATTTGATATCTGTGGCTTGAAAGATGGTTTTGATATAGAGGTTTATGTGACGCATCAAAAGAAAGAGAGAGCCTTGTATATCCACTCCGAGCGTTACCAATAACAAGACCAGGGTCGAACAGGATGAGGTTCAAGGTCCGACTACTCCGATTTGGTCAAGAGTCACATAGCTACACAGTCCGCCTAAGAAAATCACAAAAGTCTTTACATTCATTATCAGATGCAATTTTATTGAACAAATGTAGGTCATTTCAGTGTTCAATTATTCAAATTCTGAATGTATTTGAGACACTCTTTCATATTCCTTGTTATACATTTATTGGTATCGTCAATCCAAAGGTGTTTATGAACGGCCAGCATAAAGCATGACAACATTTTTGCTGATATAGTGTCAGTATTCGACCTTACACTTGAATTATCACACCTCATAAAATGCTCGCATAACTACGGAGCCCCTTAGGCGCAATTTTCAACACTTTTTATTATTATTTCGTTATAACGAATTAATATTTCGTTTAAACGAAATAATTAATTCGTTTAAACGAAATAATATCATATATTTCGTTTAAACGAAATACTATTTCGTTTAAACGAAATATTATTTCGTTTAAACGAATTAATTATTTCGTTAAAACGAAAGTTATTTCGTTTAAACGAATTAATTATTTCGTTTAAACGAAATAAATTATTATTTCGTTTAAACGAATTAATTATTTCGTTTAAACGAATTAATTATTTCGTTTAAACGAAATGGTTATTTCGTTCAAACGAAATAGTTATTTCGTTTAAACGAAATGATTAATTTATTTCGTTTAAACGAAATAATCAATTCGTTAAAACGAAATAACTATTTCGTTTTAACGAAATAATTATAACTAATTCGTTTAAACGAAATAAAATAGTGTATTTCGTTTAAACGAAATAACTATTTCGTTTTAACGAAATAACTAATACCTTTAAACGAAATAACAGAGTATATTTCGTTAAAACCAAATAATTATTTCGTTTTAACGAAATAGTATTTCGTTTAAACGAAATAATTATTTCGTTTAAACGAAATAGTTATTTCGTTTAAACGAAATATTAATTCGTTTAAACGAAATAATAATTTATTTCGTTTTAACGAAATAATATTTCGTTTTAATGAAATAATATTTCGTTTTAACGAAATAATTAATTCGTTTAAACGAAATAATTAATTCGTTTAATCGAAATAATTAATTCGTTTAAACGAATTAGTATTTCGTTTAAACGAAATATATGATATTATTTCGTTTAAACGAATTAATTATTTCGTTTAAACGAAATATCATTTCGTTATAACGAAATAATAATAAAAAGTGTTGAAAATTGCGCCTAAGGGGCTCCGTACATAACCGAGACACCGTTTATAAATTAATATACATGAGGGTTTTTTTTTAATCCAGTTATTCAAGGAAATATAACTCCATATTTTTTTTTACTTCAAAAAGCTGTCGGTATCGGTGTACGAAAGTTACACATAAAGTTTCGTATTACATAAAATTACCGTGACATGCAATCAGCGTATCGGTATTGTATTGCAGGTTGATATAAAATATGTCGTGATCTAGTTAGTTAGAAAGTCTCATATGGTAATATTTAAAAATTGTCCTTAATGAAATATGAGACGGAGATATTTTTTTATCTCGAGGTGGTCCGTCGAGCTTTTTTTTCAACAACACCTACGCATTTTTACGTCAAGGTTTTTTTTCGTAATTTCACAAATCAAATTATGTATCTACTTGTTTTTGTCTTTTTAAGAAAAACAATAAACATCAATTCCTTAGAACTTATCTACATACTAAGATGAATCATAAGTAATAGCTATTCAAAAGCAGTAATCGGAGGTGTCTTTGTGTGTTATATAATGCAAAAAATTACCCTTATTGCAGGCCTTCTCAATTAATTTTTGTAAAGGGCCAAATGCATTTTATGACAAAAATATAGGTGCCAAATAGAGCTTAGCTAGCATAGAAAGGAGAGTATTTTAGAGGAAGGTGTCATTCTTGAAGGGTAGTTCACAAGGGCCCGGCCCGCGGTCCGCCATTTGAGAAGGCCTGCCTTAATGCAATAACAAAGTTCGGTACAGCAAAGGACCATTTAATATTCAAGGGCTCGCGTTAGTATTACATGTATAACATTTTGTAGAAAATTACCTAAACATCTAATCCCTTTTCGTTGAGCACTGATAAAATATACTACAATTATTTTATTACGTACACGTTGCATTCCATGATTCGTGGGCGAGTACTAATGTATTCTCATAATAGGGGCGCCACTAGTCCATATTCTAGAAAGCAAAATGCTTAAAATTTGCATAAGTTATTCACTGGCCATTAACACTCACACGGTCTACTGTCAATCCGCCATTTTAATGTACAATATAAATAGCTTAATGTTTCTTTCATACCTTTCAATTTACATAAAACATTTCACTCGTGGTTTTATATCGATAATAATTTTGTAAAATATCAGCGAAGACAGTGAAGGTTCAGTGATTTACAATTACCTTGACAAAATTGAATTTTGTTTTTTATATTAAAATACAAAAATGTTGTCCATTGCCATATCGGACATGGTTTATGGATGGGGTTTTTGTCGTGCTAAATTCTTTCTTGATATGATTTTAAGAGTTGGCGTGTTGATTTCCAGAACGGTAATGGAACGATTATGAACAACGCACTGGACGATTTCAAGACATGGCATGAGACGATTTTTATGAAACATATGACGATTTCAAGAAAAGCATGGGACGATATCACGAAATAGCATGGGACGATTTCATGAAGCATTGGACGATATCAAGAAATAGCATGGGACGATTTTATGAAGCATTGGACGATATAAAGAATAGCATGGGATGATTTCATGAAGCATTCGACGATATAAGGAAATAGCATGGGACGAATTCATGAAGCATTGAGACTGACATGATTTCAAGAAAAGGCATGGGGCGCTTAATTGAAGCATTGGTGAATACTTTTAATTATTATGTGACGATAGGAAACGTCTTTGACAGGTTTCAAGAACTAGCAATGGGCGATTCAAAGAAATAAATGTAGCTTGGATTGATTTCAAGACCTGACAATAAACATCTCAGTCTTGAGACTCTTCTTTTAAATTTTTTTTTTAACTTTGTGGTTGACATGTAGATTGACGTAACATGCTTCGCGAGTGTTGAATCAAAGTTTGAACATTTCATCAAAGAGAGAATAAGTAAACCAATTAGGGAAATGTTCACCATCAGTTCGGCCAATAAAATTCTAGTCTCAGAACCTAGCTCAGCCAGTAACAGAGTTCCCAACTTTCCCTCGAAATTGAAGCCTTCAAATCCATGTGTATCCATAATTATCAGCGTTTGAAAGTCAAATATACGACTCTAATTTCATTGAAACTATGTTTTATATAGAAAACACATATAATGTAAATAATGAAAGATAAATGATTAGATGGGGATATAATTCAAGGGATTGTATGATTGTCGTTCGGTTCCAGTACTTCTAGAGGCTCTTGACCTATATTCAAGGCCCAAATCGACCCTCAAATATGCTGAAAATTACCCTAAAGACGATGAAAACGCAAAGTTTATATGAAAAGAAAGCAACTGGTAAAAATTGAGTTGTCATAAGAGTGTCAAGTGTCATTTAGTCTGTATTATTTTATATGAAATTTAACGACCATACACGAGGTCATAAGGGGTCAAACACAAGGACGGGTGAATTTCGGACATCAAATGAAGCGGAAGCGTCATTGTTCAGTTTTCTGGTCACTGTTGGATATATAGTTAAGATTGGTTGTGAAGTCCGTGGTGGTCCCAATCAATCTGTTTTAAGTCAGATACAATCAGTGGCAAAATTGTCTGTGAAATGTAACTGAAACATGATTTCAAATCAATAAGCCTCAGAAAAGCATTTAGTTGCATGTCGGTCCTTCGTAAGCATCAAAATAACCTTTTGAGGCAATGGTTAACAATGTCAGGTCGTATCTCACACTATAACAGAAGATGGTCCATGATCCTAAGAAGTGACAACTGTCAATTTATAACATTGGTGCCCTACAGAAACTAAAAAGGCAATGCAAATTACCAATTTCAATTTAGGTTCTGCCTCTTTAATATTACTTAAAAAGGTCTCTTAATATGAGTCCATAAAGCAGAATCAGTTTCCTGTGATATAAAATGTGTTAAATGCCCTTTGGCTCTTTTAGTAAAAGTTTCTGAAATTTCTCTGTTTAGTAGAATATCATATCAAATTCTTCCAATTGGTCATACATGTATATCCTAATCATTTACCATCCATGGGTAATAATACCTATGCTCGCCTATTGGAGTGTTAAATGGCTCCACAGAAGCTACCTAAGAATTAACATGCCAAAGTCAAATGACCTGGATTTAAATAGAAATTTGTATTTATAATTCATGGGTTGACACTGATATTTATTGCTTTAAAGAAACATTGTGCAAATTATATTCATAATCTTTATTAAGCTTAGAATATGATATGCAATGCCTATTATACTTGTGCAAAAAATCCCCGTAATCTCGGCTTACATAAAATTATAAAAAATACATGTGCATTCATAATAGAAACATGATACATCGGTGCATTACGAAGCATAACGCATGTTAAGAGAGGTAATAATACACATCTGGTTACATAATCCATCTTTTGTTTCCACGTCAAAGAGATTATCGTTAACAAAAGTTTTTCTTTAATCTTACATCTATTCAAAATACCTGTCTAAAGATACAGGTGATGATAAAGTGTATCTGATTTCCGACATTCGATCCGTCTTACCTTCACTCATAATCAACTTGCTAACCCATTTAACATAACCCTACCTCGTAAACATTATCCCGACCAATTTTGTCTTATTCTACGTACTCTAACATCTAAAAACTTAAAAATAAAAACAGCCTACCTGTGCAATAAGTAAGCGTCAATCTTGATAGAAAAAAATATGATGGAGTTCACAATTTAAAGATTGAATATTGAGTTGAATCGCTCAAACTTCGTCTTGTCGACTATACTATCGTGTATGAAAATAGCCCAAGTTTAATATTAGAATATGTCAAAAGAGTAGACAATCCAGAGAGCTGCCTAGCAAGTCTTTTCAAACGGTATATATGTCACACATGGTTGAGCAATACATTATGACGACGAGGTGCCCCTAGCGAGATTACAACAATAGATAATATATACTCCATTTTAAACAGAAAAAATACTTAGATGGAATTCTTTAACTCTAGCCCACGAAATCAAAATATTCTATTCATAAAGATTTTATAGGTTATGGCAAAATTACAATATCTAACGGCCCTATTATAATGGGTATACGGTGTTCATGTCATTTGTATGTGTATTCTTTATAACTAGGACGTATTATAATGAGCTTTCGAGAAAAACATTTTATATATTATATTTCTTTGGGACAAATTGTTGAACTATGGGCTAATGACCACTTATTTATCAACCCAAAGAAAAGGGTTACGTGTACCTGGAAGAAATCATAAATCAAAAGAACGAAATATAAAGCAGCAGTTCATCAAATGTAACCCTGATATTAAAGCAGTCCATGAGCTGGTGGCTCTCAAAACTTAGAGCAGAATATGACCATACCATATTGCAGCAACTGGCATAAACAAAAGACATATAGGCATTAGACGGCATCACACATTTTAGATCAGTAAGAAAGTTATAAACTTATATCTAATAGAAGTCAAACAGTCAAATACGTTATCACATATCTCTATAGATTATTAAGAACGTTACCAACTTATACCTTATATAGTCAAACTGTCAAAGACGTTATCACATATCTCTAGATTAGTAAGAACGTTATCAATTTATACCTAAAATAGTCAAACTGTCAAAGACGTTATCGCATATCTCTAGATCAGTAAGAACGTTATCAATTTATACCTAAAATAGTCAAACTGTCAAAGACGTTATCGCATATCTCTAGATTAGTAAGAACGTTATCAACTTATACCTAAAATAGTCAAACTGTCAAAGACGTTATCATATATCTCTAGATTAGTAAGAACGTTATTAACTAATATATCATATAGTCAAACTGTCAAAGACGTTATCACATATCTCTTGTCTCTCTTGATCAGTATGAACGTTATCAACTTATATATAATATAGTTAAACAGTCAAATACGTTATCACATATCTCTTGATCAGTATGAACGTTATCAACGTATATCTAATATAGCCAAACTGTCAAAGATGTTATCAAATATATCTAGATCAGTAAGAACTTTGCCAACTTATACCTAAATAGTCAAACAGTCAAACACGTTATCACATATCTCTAGATGAGGAAGAAAGTTACCAACTTATACCTAAAAAAGGTCAAACTGTAAAAGAAGTTATCACATATTTCTAAATCAGTAAAACGTACCATATTATAACTAAATAGTCAAACAGTTAAAGGCGTTATCACATATCTCTAGATCAGTAAGAACGTTACCAACTTATACCTAAATAGTCAAACTGTCTAAGGCGTTATCACATATCTCTAGATTAGCAAGAACGTTATCAACTTATACCTAAATAGTCAAACAACCAAAGACGTTATCACATACATCTAAATAAGTAAGAACGTCATCAGCGCAATATACTGGAAAAAAGTCAAACTGTCAAAGGCGTTATCACATATCTCTAGATATTTTCCTATAATGTGGCCCGCAAATTTCAAATTCAGATAAGGTTTTCGGCGTATTATAACGGTTTGCAGGTCTTCTCCAATTCATTACATGACCTTCAGCATTATACATCTAAGATATAATATTGTTCTTTCCTATATAAAAATTTCACTGGTAGATGTTTAAAGTTCATTCATAACAGTATAACACTCTTGTCAATATTTATTTTACTATGAAAGTTATTGTTGGGTTTTTTAATGTAAGATAGTTAAAGAAAAGGGGTTTGGTGTACACGCCCTGGATGGTCCAGTTCATAACAATCAGAGACACCCAGTGCCATGACACTTCACTGTTTTCTAGGATACTTGAACAATTCAATTACACAATTCTGGATTAGGTTTTCAAAAAGACCATGGACTAAAATTGGACTTATCATGTAAATATTCTTATATAAGAATATGAAATAAATCTAAATATGAATATCAAAAGAAAAGGAATATAAATATTTGAAAAGTATGAATATGGAAGAAATTCCACATAATTTCTATATACGGACAAGATTATGTATTAATGTTAATATTATTTAAGAATATAATATGAGGACATAACAATGTTTGATTGCGAAAATATACAGACATAAAACATGTATGAATGTATGATTGAGAATATATACATACAAGAAATATGCATGAATGTATGGGCGAGGATATATACGGCATGTATGAATGTATGACTCAGAATATAATTATTCGGACATGAAGTATGCATGAATCTATGTTTGATTCGGACATGAAATATGTATAAATGTATGATCAAAAATATAGACGGACATGAAATATGTATGAATGTATGATTGAGAATATATACGGACATGAAATATGTATGAATTTATGATTGAAGATATGATCATATATAAGATAGGCTGTTATGCCCGAATATGTGATAAACACGAAAATGGGGATTCTAAACACAAGCTTAAATTTTTTATTCTTTTGAAAATGTCTGTCTTTTGTTGTAAAAACAGGCAACATACATATAGGCCTACATGTAAAAGTAATTCAACATAAGGTGAGTCCTACACAATGTCCACTGCCCCAACCATATAAAATTGGTTAAGGTATACTTTGATAAGTTTTTTAACTAACAATAACTGACATGACTGAGACCTAAATTGTATAGACTTTTGGTCCATCGTCATTCATCTATCACAAAACGAAAGGTATTTCTAATTTTATCAAGCCAAATCTTTCTACTTGAAAGCTCTTGGACAATTTTAAGTGAATTTTGGACGTAATTGGCAGTAAAACATGAATAAAATATCGGATAAAAGTTTTATAATATCGACGTAACTGTGGGAAAATCTTAATAAGATAAAATTTTGGAATGTCAGTATAATCCTTTACATGTAACATATAGAAAATTGGCAGATTGTATGTCAAGAATGGTCTATCGTGAAAGTCTTTCGACTATAAACCAGTGGTTTCCAACCTAGAGAGCCACAGAGTGTTTTTCAGGGGGCCATGGCGCATGCGGATGTATATCATTTTTTCTCTAGCCCAACTTTTATTTAAATTTATATTTTGCTCTGCAAGGTCTGTTATTGATTGTGGTCAAATACATCTGACCTACTGATGACGAGGAGGCTATATTCCCTATTTTACCCTAGTTTGAAATAGAACAGGGGAGCCATGGCTCTGGGAGCTTCGTGAATTTGGGCCACAGCTTGAAAAAGGTTGGGAACCACTGCTCTAAACGGTAGTTAATGGTAATCTCGTGAAGATAGTCGCAAAAATTCAAATACTTTTGTGTACTTCGCACACACAAAATCATTTTTTACATGTAATAGTTGCAAGATGGTGAAATGATTAAGTGATTTTGGTAGTTCAAACGTTTGTTAACAAAGCGATATAACAATGACAATTTCTCAGATATAGAGTCGATGTGATAATATATTGTATAATCCCATGCCGGGATTGAACCAATGTTTTCAGAAGATATGTCACAGTCGACATGAGCAAAACAACCACTGAAGAAACGGGCTCGTCGACAAGAATTAGACCTAATTTAGCTGGAGAGGGCTGATAAACATTAATGGTAATTGCAAGTTTTCAGTTGTCGGTGCATCCAGATCCATTTAACTTACGTTTAATCAGATCGTCGCAGTCGTTGAAAATATAGTTCCGATCCTGTAGAATGCAGACTGGGTTTAAGAGTAGGCCTATATTGAGAACGTGCGTTATGATGTTTGATCCCGTTTGTTCATGCACACAAAGCGTGTCATAGGATTCGCCATCTGGTCGTAAAAATGAAACACGCAAATATCTCGGCAAATGGAAATGAAAATAGAGTAGCTATTATAAGCATTTCTGAAAAAAAAGAGGCTGAGCATGGACCAACTGATACATGTAAACGGCATTCTTGTTAACAATGTTTATCGTTGTTTTTCTTTCTTTAATCGTTTCCTTCTTTTCTTTCTAAAGAGGGCTAGAAAAAAATAAAGACATAGATTATGATGTAAATATCTTATGACAATTATTGTGTCAACTGTCATGGGATTATTAAATTAGCCACTATGAATGATATGATGTCAGCCATTAATTGGGATCTGAGGATGGTCAAAGGGGGATAACTGTGTATAAGTTTAATACCAGACAAAATTTTTTTTTTCTTTTTTTTTCCGCATTTCAGCAAGCTCCGGCTGGCCGAGTGGATAGCGTGCTGGAGCGTCACCTACGGGGTCTCACGCCCCCGAGTTCGACTCTCGGTAAAAAACCAAATACCTTCGTTTAGTCCATCAATTTCAGCATATATTTTTCTGTTGTGAACAACTGAAAAAACAGTGAAAATTTAAGCTTAATTGCATTTGATCTAATTTTTAACCCTTGGAAGCCATTTTGGAGAGTTTTAAATGTTTGATGACCCCGTAAAGCCCGGTATGATAATATATCGTCCCCTTTTTTTCAAACATTTATTGACCAAAACGTAGTTTACTTTAAGAAAAAACGCGTTTACCCTAGTCTAGGACACTGACTTTAGCTTACTCTAGCCCCATTTCAGCAAGCTCCGGCTGGCCGAGTGGATAGCGTGCTGGAGCGTCACCTACGGGGTCTCACGCCCCCGAGTTCGACTCTCGGTAAAAAAAAAAAAGAAATTCTTTTTTTTTCCAAAACTAAATACCTTCGTTTAGTCCATCAATTTCAGCATATATTTTTCTGTTGTGAACAACTAAAAAAACAGTGAAAATCTAAGCTTAATTACCTTTGACCTATATTTTTCTCTTGGAAGCCATTTTGGAGAGTTTTAAATGTTTGATGACCCCGTTAAGCCCGGTATGATAATATATCGTCCCAAGTTTGTGTTGAGAAGATGCGCTATGAAATTCTGATTCGTTTCATATGCGGAAACCCCATCTTCGACCTTTTTTCAAACATTTATTGACCAAAACGTAGTTTACTTTAAGAAAAAAACGCGTTTACCCTAGTCTAGGACACTGACTTTAGCTAACCCTAGCCCCATTTCAGCAAGCTCCGGCTGGCCGAGTGGATAGCGTGCTGGAGCGTCACCTACGGGGTCTCACGCCCCCGAGTTCGACCCTCGGTAAAAAAAAAAAAATTTCTTTTTTTTTCCAAAACCAAATACCTTCGTTTAGTCCATCAATTTCAGCATATATTTTTCTGTTGTGAACAACTGAAAAAACAGTGAAAATCTAAGCTTAATTGCCTTTGACCTATTTTTTTTCTCGTGGAAGCCATTTTGGAGAGTTTTAAATGTTTGATGACCCCGTTAAGCCCGGTATGATAATATATCGTCCCAATTTTGTGTTGAGAAGATGCGCTATGAAATTCTGATTCGTTTCATATGCGGAAACCCCATCTTCGACCTTTTTTTCAAACATTTATTGACTAAAACGTAGTTTACTTTAAGAAAAAAACGCTTTTACCCTAGTCTAGGACACTGACTTTAGCTAACCCTAGCCCCATTTCCGCAAGCTCCGGCTGGCCGAGTGGATAGCGTGCTGGAGCGTCACCTACCGGGTCTCACGCCCCCGAGTTCGACCCTCGGTAAAAAAAAAAAATTCTTTTTTTTTTCCAAACCCAAATACCTTCGTTTAGTCCATAAATTTCAGCATATATTTTTCTGTTGTGAACAACTGAAAAAACAGTGAAAATCTAAGCTTAATTGCCTTTAACCTATTTTTTTTTTCTCTTGGAAGCCATTTTGGAAAGTTTTAAATGTTTGATGACCCCTTTAATCCCGATATGATAATATATTGTCCTAATTTTGTGTTGAGAAGATGCGCTATGAAATTCTGATTCGTTTCATATGCGGAAACCCCATCTTCGACCTTTTTTTTTAAACATTTATTGACCAAAACGTAGTTGACTTTAAGAAAAAAACGCGTTTACCCTAGTCTAGGACACTGACTTTAGCTAACCCTAGCCCCATTTCAGCAAGCTCCGGCTGGCCGAGTGGATAGCGTGCTGGAGCGTCACCTACGGGGTCTCACGCCCCCGAGTTCGACAATCGGTAAAAAAAAAAAAAAAATTCTTTTTTTTCCAAAACCAAATACCTTCGTTTAGTCCATCAATTTCAGCATATATTTTTCTGTTGTGAACAACTGAAACAACAGTGAAAATCTAAGCTTAATTACCTTTGACCTATTTTTTTTCTCTTGGAAGCCATTTTGGAGAGTTTTAAATGTTTGATGACCCCGTTAAGCCCAGTATGATAATATATCGTTCCAATTTTGTGTTGAGAAGATGCGCTATGAAATTCTGATTCGTTTCATATGCGGAAACCCCATCTTCGACCTTGCGGAAACCCCATCTTCGACCTTTTTTTTAAACATTTATTGACCAAAACGTAGTTTACTTTAAGAAAAAAACGCGTTTACCCTAGTCTAGGACACTGACTTTAGCTAACCCTAGCCCCATTTCAGCAAGCTCCGGCTGGCCGAATGGATAGCTTGCTGGAGCGTCACCTACGGGGTCTCACGCCCCTGAGTTCGACTCTCGGTAAAAAAAAAAAAAAATTTCTTTTTTTTTCCAAAACCAAATACCTTCGTTTAGTCCATCAATTTCAGCATATATTTTTCTGTTGTGAACAGCTGAAAAAACAGTGAAAATCTAAGCTTAATTACCTTTGACCTATTTTTTTTTCTCTTGGAAGCCATTTTGGAGAGTTTTAAATGTTTGATGACCCCGTTAAGCCCGGTATGATAATATATCGTTCCAATTTTGTGTTGAGAAGATGCGCTATGAAATTCTGATTCGTTTCATATGCGGAAACCCCATCTTCGACCTTTTTTTTAAACATTTATTGACCAAAACGTAGTTTACTTTAAGAAAAAAACGCGTTTACCCTAGTCTAGGACACTGACTTTAGCTAACCCTAGCCCCATTTCAGCAAGCTCCGGCTGGCCGAATGGATAGCGTGCTGGAGCGTCACCTACGGGGTCTCACGCCCCTGAGTTCGACTCTCGGTAAAAAAAAAAAAATTTCTTTTTTTTTCCAAAACCAAATACCTTCGTTTAGTCCATCAATTTCAGCATATATTTTTCTGTTGTGAACAGCTGAAAAAACAGTGAAAATCTAAGCTTAATTACCTTTGACCTATTTTTTTTTCTCTTGGAAGCCATTTTGGAAAGTTTTAAATGTTTGATGACCCCGTTAAGCCCGGTATGATAATATATCGTTCCAATTTTGTGTTGAGAAGATGCGCTATGAAATTCTGATTCGTTTCATATGCGGAAACCCCATCTTCGACCTTTTTTTAAACATTTATTGACCAAAACGTAGTTTACTTTAAGAAAAAAACGCGTTTACCCTAGTCTAGGACACTGACTTTAGCTAACCCTAGCCCCATTTCAGCAAGCTCCGGCTGGCCGAATGGATAGCGTGCTGGAGCGTCACCTACGGGGTCTCACGCCCCTGAGTTCGACTCTCGGTAAAAAAAAAAATAAATTTCTTTTTTTTTCCAAAACCAAATACCTTCGTTTAGTCCATCAATTTCAGCATATATTTTTCTGTTGTGAACAGCTGAAAAAACAGTGAAAATCTAAGCTTAATTACCTTTGACCTATTTTTTTTTCTCTTGGAAGCCATTTTGGAGAGTTTTAAATGTTTGATGACCCCGTTAAGCCCGGTATGATAATATATCGTTCCAATTTTGTGTTGAGAAGATGCGCTATGAAATTCTGATTCGTTTCATATGCGGAAACCCCATCTTCGACCTTTTTTTTAAACATTTATTGACCAAAACGTAGTTTACTTTAAGAAAAAAACGCGTTTACCCTAGTCTAGGACACTGACTTTAGCTAACCCTAGCCCTATTTCAGCAAGCTCCGACTGGCCGAATGGATAGCGTGCTGGAGCGTCACCTACGAGGTCTCACGCCCCCGAGTTCGACTCTCGGTAAAAAAAAAATAAATTTTCTTTTTTTTCCCGAAACCAAATACCTTCGTTTAGACCATCAATTTCAGCATATATTTTTCTGTTGTGAACAACTGAAAAAACAGTGAAAATCTAAGCTTAATTACCTTTGACCTATTTTTTTTTCTCTTGGAAGCCATTTTGGAGAGTTTTAAATGTTTGATGACCCCGTTAAGCCTGGTATGATAATATATCGTCCAAATTTTGTGTTGAGAAGATGCGCTATGAAATTCTGATTCGTTTCATATGCGGAAACCCCATCTTCGACCTTTTTTTAAAACATTTATTGACCAAAACGTAGTTTACTTTAAGAAAAAAACGCGTTTACCCTAGTCTAGGACACTGACTTTAGCTAACCCTAGCCCCATTTCAGCAAGCTCCGGCTGGCCGAGTGGATAGCGTGCTGGAGCGTCACCTACGGGGTCTCACGCCCCCGAGTTCGACCCTCGGTAAAAAAAAAATTTTTTTTCTTTTTTTTTCAAAAACCAAATACCTTCGTTTAGTCCATCAATTTCAGCATATATTTTTTTGTTGTGAACAGCTGAAAAAACAGTGAAAATCTAAGCTTAATTACCTTTGACCTATTTTTTTTTCTCTTGGAAGCCATTTTGGAGAGTTTTAAATGTTTGATGACCCCGTTAAGCCCGGTATGATAATATATCGTTCCAATTTTGTGTTGAGAAGATGCGCTATGAAATTCTGATTCGTTTCATATGCGGAAACCCCATCTTCGACCTTTTTTTTTAAACATTTATTGACCAAAACGTAGTTGACTTTAAGAAAAAAACGCGTTTACCCTAGTCTAGGACACTGACTTTAGCTAACCCTAGCCCCATTTCAGCAAGCTCCGGCTGGCCGAGTGGATAGCGTGCTGGAGCGTCACCTACGGGGTCTCACGCCCCCGAGTTCGACAATCGGTAAAAAAAAAAAAAAAATTCTTTTTTTTCCAAAACCAAATACCTTCGTTTAGTCCATCAATTTCAGCATATATTTTTCTGTTGTGAACAACTGAAAAAACAGTGAAAATCTAAGCTTAATTGCCTTTGACCTATTTTTTTTTCTCTTGGAAGCCATTTTGGAGAGTTTTAAATGTTTGATGACCCCGTTAAGCCCGGTATGATAATATATCGTCCCAATTTTGTGTTGAGAAGATGCGCTATGAAATTCTGATTCGTTTCATATGCGGAAACCCCATCTTCGACGTTTTTTTAAACATTTATTGACCAAAACGTAGTTTACTTTAAGAAAAAAACGCGTTTACCCTAGTCCAGGACACTGACTTTAGCTAACCCTAGCCCCATTTCAGCAAGCTCCGGCTGGCCGAGTGGATAGCGTGCTGGAGCGTCACCTACGGGGTCTCACGCCCCTGAGTTCGACCCTCGGTAAAAAAAAAAAATTTCTTTTTTTTTCCAAAACCAAATACCTTCGTTTAGTCCATCAATTTCAGCATATATTTTTCTGTTGTGAACAGCTGAAAAAACAGTGAAAATCTAAGCTTAATTACCTTTGACCTATTTTTTTTTTTTCTCTTGGAAGCCATTTTGGAGAGTTTTAAATGTTTGAAGACCCCGTTAAGCCTGGTATGATAATATATCGTTCCAATTTTGTGTTGAGAAGATGCGCTATGAAATTCTGATTCGTTTCATATGCGGAAACCCCATCTTCGACTTTTTTTTTAAACATTTATTGACCAAAACGTAGTTTACTTTAAGAAAAAAACGCGTTTACCCTAGTCTAGGACACTGACTTTAGCTAACCCTAGCCCCATTTCAGCAAGCTCCGGCTGGCCGAGTGGATAGCGTGCTGAAGCGTCACCTACGGGGTCTCACGCCCCCGAGTTCGACCCTCGGTAAAAAAAAAAAACAATTTTCTTTTTTTTTCAAAAACCAAATACCTTCGTTTAGTCCATCAATTTCAGCATATATTTTTCTGTTGTGAACAGCTGAAAAAACAGTGAAAATCTAAGCTTAATTACCTTTGACCTATTTTTTTTTCTCTTGGAAGCCATTTTGGAGAGTTTTAAATGTTTGATGACCCCGTTAAGCCTGGTATGATAATATATCGTTCCAATTTTGTGTTGAGAAGATGCGCTATGAAATTCTGATTCGATTCATATGCGGAAACCCCATCTTCGACCTTTTGTTAAACATTTATTGACCAAAACGTAGTTTACTTTAAGAAAAAAACGCGTTTACCCTAGTCTAGGACACTGACTTTAGCTAACCCTAGCCCCATTTCAGCAAGCTCCGGCTGGCCGAGTGGATAGCGTGCTGGAGCGTCACCTACGGGGTCTCACGCCCCCGAGTTCGACCCTCGGTAAAAAAAAAAAAAATTTCTTTTTTTTTCCAAAACCAAATACCTTCGTTTAGTCCATCAATTTCAGCATATATTTTTCTGTTGTGAACAACTGAAAAAACAGTGAAAATCTAAGCTTAATTGCCTTTGACCTATTTTTTTTCTCTTGGAAGCCATTTTGGAGAGTTTTAAATGTTTGATGACCCCGTTAAGCCCGGTATGATAATATATCGTTCCAATTTTGTGTTGAGAAGATGCGCTATGAAATTCTGATTCGTTTCATATGCGGAAACCCCATCTTCGACCTTTTTTTAAACATTTATTGACCAAAACGTAGTTTACTTTAAGAAAAAAACGCGTTTACCCTAGTCTAGGACGCTGACTTTAGCTAACCCTAGCCCCATTTCAGCAAGCTCCGGCTGGCCGAGTGGATAGCGTGCTGGAGCGTCACCTACGGGGTCTCACGCCCCCGAGTTCGACCCTCGGTAAAAAAAAAAAAAATTTTTTTTTTTTTCCAAAACCAAATACCTTCGTTTAGTCCATCAATTTCAGCATATATTTTTCTGTTGTGAACAACTGAAAAAACAGTGAAAATCTAAGCTTAATTGCCTTTGACCTATTTTTTTTTCTCTTGGAAGCCATTTTGGAGAGTTTTAAATGTTTGATGACCCCGTTAAGCCCGGTATGATAATATATCGTTCCAATTTTGTGTTGAGAAGATGCGCTATGAAATTCTGATTCGTTTCATATGCGGAAACCCCATCTTCGACCTTTTTTTTTAACATTTATTGACCAAAACGTAGTTGACTTTAAGAAAAAAACGCGTTTACCCTAGTCTAGGACACTGAATTAGCTAACCCTAGCCCCATTTCAGCAAGCTCCGGCTGGCCGAGTGGATAGCGTGCTGGAGCGTCACCTACGGGGTCTCACGCCCCCGAGTTCGACAATCGGTAAAAAAAAAAAAAAAATTTCTTTTTTTTCCAAAACCAAATACCTTCGTTTAGTCCATCAATTTCAGCATATATTTTTCTGTTGTGAACAATTGAAAAAACAGTGAAAATCTAAGCTTAATTGCCTTTGACCTATTTTTTTTTCTCTTGGAAGCCATTTTGGAAAGTTTTAAATGTTTGATGACCCCGTTAATTCCGATATGATAATATATTGTCCTAATTTTGTGTTGAGAAGATGCACTATGAAATTCTGATTCGTTTCATATGCGGAAACCCCATCTTCGACCTTTTTTTTAAACATTTATTGACCAAAACGTAGTTTACTTTAAGAAAAAAACGCGTTTACCCTAGTCTAGGACACTGACTTTAGCTAACCCTAGCCCCATTTCAGCAAGCTCCGGCTGGCCGAGTGGATAGCGTGCTGGAGCGTCACCTACGGGGTCTCATGCCCCCGAGTTCGACCCTCGGTAAAAAAAAAAAAAAAATTTCTTTTTTTTCCAAAACCAAATACCTTCGTTTAGTCCATCAATTTCAGCATATATTTTTCTGTTGTGAACAACTGAAAAAACAGTGAAAATCTAAGCTTATTTGCCTTTGACCTATTTTTTTTCTCTTGGAAGTCATTTTGGAGAGTTTTAAATGTTTGATGACCCGGTTAAGCCCGGTATGATAATATATCGTCCCAATTTTGTGTTGAGAAGATGCGCTATGAAATTCTGATTCGTTTCATATGCGGAAACCCCATCTTCGACCTTTTTTTTAAACATTTATTGACCAAAACGTAGTTTACTTTAAGAAAAAAACGCGTTTACCCTAGTCTAGGACACTGACTTTAGCTAACCCTAGCCCCATTTCAGCAAGCTCCGGCTGGCCGAGTGGATAGCTTGCTGGAGCGTCACCTACGGGGTCTCACGCCCCCGAGTTCGACCCTCGGTAAAAAAAAAAAATTTTTTCTTTTTTTTTCAAAAACCAAATACCTTCGTTTAGTTCATCAATTTCAGCATATATTTTTCTGTTGTGAACAACTAAAAAAACAGTGAAAATCTAAGCTTAATTGCCTTTGACCTATTTTTTTTTCTCTTGGAAGCCATTTTGGAGAGTTTTAAATGTTTGATGACCCGGTTAAGCCCGGTATGATAATACATCGTCCAAATTTTGTGTTGAGAAGATGCGCTATGAAATTCTGATTCGTTTCATATGCGGAAACCCCATCTTCGACCTTTTTTTCAAACATTTATTGACCAAAACGTAGTTTACTTTAAGAAAAAAACGCGTTTACCCTAGTCTAGGACACTGACTTTAGCTAACCCTAGCCCCATTTCAGCAAGCTCCGGCTGGCCGAGTGGATAGCGTGCTGGGGCGTCACCTACGGGGTCTCACGCCCCCGAGTTCGACCCTTGGTAAAAAAAAAAGAAAATTCTTTTTTTTTCCAAAACCAAATACCTTCGTTTAGTCCATCAATTTCAGCATATATTTTTCTGTTGTGAACAACTGAAAAAACAGTGAAAATCTAAGCTTAATTGCCTTTGACCTATTTTTTTTCTCTTGGAGGCCATTTTGGGGAGTTTTAAATGTTTGATGACCCCGTTAAGCCCGGTATGATAATATATCGTCCCAATGTTGTGTTGAGAAGATGCGCTATGGAATTCTGATTCGTTTCATATGCGGAAACCCCATCTTCGACCTTTTTTTCAAACATTTATTGACCAAAACGTAGTTTACTTTAAGAAAAAAACGCGTTTACCCTAGTCTAGGACACTGACTTTAGCTAACCCTAGCCCCATTTCAGCAAGCTCCGGCTGGCCGAGTGGATAGCGTGCTGGAGCGTCACCTACGGGGTCTCACGCCCCCGAGTTCGACCCTCGGTAAAAAAAAAAAAAAAAATTCCTTTTTTTCTCCAAAACCAAATACCTTCGTTTAGTCTATCAATTTCAGCATATATTTTTCTGTTGTGAACAACTGAAAAAACAGTGAAAATCTAAGCTTAATTACCTTTGACCTATTTTTTTTTTCTCTTGGAGAGTTTTAAATGTTTGATGACCCCGTTAAGCCCGGTATGATAATATATCGTCCCAATTTTGTGTTGAGAAGATGCGCTATGAAATTCTGATTCGTTTCATATGCGGAAACCCCATCTTCGACCTTTTTTACAAACATTTATTGACCAAAACGTAGTTTACTTTAAGAAAAAAAACGCGTTTACCCTAGTCTAGGACAATAACTTTAGCTAACCCTAGCCCAATTTCAGCAAGCTCCGGCTGGCCGAGTGGATAGCGTGCTGGAGCGTCACCTACGGGGTCTCACGCCCCCGAGTTCGACCCTCGGTAAAAAAAAAAAAAATTTCTTTTTTTTTCCAAAACCAAATACCTTCGTTTAGTCTATCAATTTCAGCATATATTTTTCTGTTGTGAACAACTGAAAAAACAGTGAAAATCTAAGCTTAATTACCTTTGACCTATTTTTTTTTTTCTCTTGGAGAGTTTTAAATGTTTGATGACCCCGTTAAGCCCGGTATGATAATATATCGTCCCAATTTTGTGTTGAGAAGATGCGCTATGAAATTCTGATTCGTTTCATATGCGGAAACCCCATCTTCGACCTTTTTTACAAACATTTATTGACCAAAACGTAGTTTACTTTAAGAAAAAAAACGCGTTTACCCTAGTCTAGGACAATAACTTTAGCTAACCCTAGCCCAATTTCAGCAAGCTCCGGCTGGCCGAGTGGATAGCGTGCTGGAGCGTCACCTACGGGGTCTCACGCCCCCGAGTTCGACCCTCGGTAAAAAAAAAAAACTTTTTCTTTTTTTTTCCAAAACCAAATACTTTCGTTTAGTCTATCAATTTCAGCATATATTTTTCTGTTGTGAACAACTGAAAAAACAGTGAAAATCTAAGCTTAATTACCTTTAACCTATTTTTTTTTCTCTTGGAGAGTTTTAAATGTTTGATGACCCCGTTGAGTCCGGTATGATAATATATCGTCCCAATTTTGTGTTGAGAAGATGCGCTATGAAATTCTGATTCGTTTCATATGCGGAAACCCCCATCTTCGACCTTTTTTACAAACATTTATTGACCAAAACGTAGTTTACTTTAAGAAAAAAAACACGGAATTTGACCTCACCCTATGTAGGAAGGTAAAAGCAAAATAATTCTATTGGACCCACCCCACTAATTAATTTTATGCACGAATGTAGTCCGTGCTATTTTTAGAAATCCTCTTTCTCCTTTCCTTTTTGGATTTGTGCATGCCCATTTGTGATTAATTTTTGGTCTAGATTTGGAATTTGATGTCTTAAATTGCATTTTCTTTCAGATTTAGTGAGATAATGAGACATCTATAGGCGGAAGGCTATTTCTAAAAATAGTCGATATGTGAGCAGTCCAAGTCAACTTGTTGTTGATATCCGGTAGTGGTCTACTTTCATTTTGACTAGTTCAAGATTTTCATGGTCATCATAATTATATTGAATTTTTGTCGAGAAATCAAGTATTGGTCAGGCTTTCATGTGACATATTGGAGAGGTTTCAACGAGATTTCTGGAAAAAGTTACAGAGGATTGAATTTCGTGATTTAACATGGAAACAGATGGCAAATGAATTAGTGGACTGAGTCCAAATTTTCACTTCAAGGGACGCAACTCATATATTTATATGACTACAATACTTACGTTCGTGAGTAGTTTGAATCCATCGTTTACCCGATCAGATATCCTAGAACGCTAGCGTAACTTTCACGTAGACCGTTTGTAGTATACAACCATCTGTAAATTGAGTGAATTTTGTTTTCGAAACTACCTAAGACGTCAGAACATTTTGGGGAATGTTCAGCAATTTCGAGGGTCAATTTTAGCCTTTAATATATCGTCGGTCCCCTGGAAGGACCTCATAAGTCGACTTAAGTGAAAACATTTTTATTTGATCTTTACATTCCTTGGTCAAAAATCTATCAGTTAATGCAAACCTCATTTGTCTAAGTCTTTTACTTTTTACTCAAAACGCTTCTCAAAACCTCATAAACTAACTTATGAGGAGTTAATTTCCAAATCATTCCTCTTATTGATGAAAAAAATAATGGATAAGTTGACTTATGAGGTTTTTTCTTCAAAAATTGTTCATAGATGTTTAAAAACCCTTTAATTTAAGAGTATTTCTCATAACAATACCTCGTAAGTCATCATTTTTTCCAAATTTCATGGAAAAAATTCCTAGTAAGTTACATTTTTCCTGGATAATTTGAATATGGTGTTATTTATATTGTTTTGCTTGTGACATTACAATATAAAACACTATACTGCTTGTTTTGAATACTGGGATGTTATTCATGTAGTGGTTTTGAAAGAGTAAAAATGTTTTTTGCGTTTTTCTCAAAACAGTCAAAAATGACTTACGAGGTCCTTCCAGGGGACCGACGATATGTAAATAGCCTCCAGAAGTACTATAACTTCACAAAAATCGCATAATCCTCTCAATTATATCTTGTATATAGTCTTGCTAAACGGCGAGTCGTATTTTTGACTTTCAAACGCTCATAATTATGGCTACACAGGGATTTGAAGGCTTAGATTTCGAGGGAGAGTTGTGAACATTATTATGGATTAGAATAGCTAGAAAATTCCAGGTTCTGAGACAAAAATTTAATTGGTTGTATAGTAAGTGAACATATCCCTTTAAGGATTTTTTTGGTCTATATGTTGTATATTGTATCTATGTTTGTCCCCATCGGCTGGGTGTGAGACAGGACCGTATCACTCGTGGTATTGGGCCTAATTCTGACCCATGTAAAATAAAGAGTTTATTATTATTATTTATTAGGAGCTTTCAGAAACGGAACCCAGGTATTTTTTGCTCTTTGACTGTCCACTTTTTTGTCGATGGTATTTTTCTTTCTTATCCTATAGCCCAGTGATTCCCAACCTGGGAATGAGGATATATATAATTTTTTCTCTAGCCCAACTTTTATTTAACTATATTTTGCTATGTAAGGTTTGTAGTTGCTTGTGGTCAAATGCATCTGACCTCCTGATGATGAGGAGGCACAAGACAACAACCTTTGCGCTATATTCCCTAGTTTGCCCTTGTTTGGAATAGAACAGGGGGCCATGGCTCTGTGAGCTTCGTGAATTTGGGCCACAGCTTGAAAAAGGTTGGGAACCACTGCTATATCCTAATAGTCAAGAAATAAATCAAATCTTAAAGAAAGAAATAATATATGATTCGACCTTAAATCAACAATAAAGATTTGTCTATCAGTAATAAATAAAGGAATGTTAAGTAGTCAGATAGTTGAAATAACTCAATTATTATTGACGGTCATTTTTCTATTTTATTATCAATTAAAACTGCTCTATTACCATTATATGTAGTCAAATTATCTCGACCACATAAATTAAATATATACTGGATACAATTGAACTTTTACCCGGGCCTAATTAGACTATTAAAGGGGAACAATCGTATATGCCTTTCAAATTGTCCCTAATTAAACCTTTGTCTTTCTATTTGTATACTATATATTGTCTATTTAAGACAAAGTTTCACTAAAATACGAGTTATATTTTTGGTTTCAAACAATGATAATTATGGATACACATGGATTGGAGAGTTCAAATTTTGACAGTGGGTTTTGGACAACATTACTGATTGGTTATCTAAACAAAATCCATTTTTTGAGACTAAGGTATTACTCATAAAGCGAATTCTGACAGTCAGAATTGGAAATATATACTCGTTAAATGTTTCCGCTTAGGAAAAATGTTTCCCCTTTCACAATGCTTTTCCCCGCCGGGCTCTCCTGTCATTCTAGGCCCAGGATTTTCAACTGGTTTTCTCAAATGTCCCCAAAAATGCACAATGAAATGACCATGTCCCCTGAAATGTCCTCAGAGGGCATTGAACACATGCAATTTCGAAGCATGATATAGTCAGAGCATTTTTCGTTTTAATACAAACTTGAATTTTGGTTGTTGCGGGCAGTGGACACTGGTGTTTCAAGATAATACAACATCTAACATATTTTTTTTTAAGACCTATAGCTTAGTTTGCGTCTCCTGGAGAATGTCAGAATGTCCCCCAGTATGGAACATGTCCCCAAGTTGAAAACCCAGGTTCTAGGCTAATAGGCCTACAGATCAAATAGTAGGACGTCAACTTAATTTCGGTTTTTTGCATCCTTGGTCCACCACAAAATCAACTTAACGTTTTGTTGCCAAAGAATATTACACCATTTATAAAAGGACGTGGGGTTAAGCAAGATTTAACACAAATATTCATTTATCAGCTTTAAGATCAAGTGTAAGCTATGCCATTAACAGAAGAATATTAGATAACCAGGAGATCGACCTTTTCCTGAACTACTCAAATCCTTGTCATTTTTGTGGTTTATGAGAAAAATCCCCTTGATAAGAAGATTATCTATCTATATTTATATCTTCTATTTTATTTATTATTATTAGAGATAATTCAATAGTTCAAATTCATAATCCATCAACTTAACAAATAAGTCATCTCTAATTGTTTATGGTTGGAATTTGGATTATGTATCTTATTGAGACAATCGCCATTCCTAAATCAAATTGACCACAAAAATCTGGATTGAGCTCAATGAACAATATTTTTCTTAAAGGGACTGTAAAGAAGTTTTCTAAAAAAAATAGATATATCGGGGACACTTATTGCGTAAATTTGCACATAACGAAACATACGTCTGTGGTGCCAGTGTTTGATGACGTCACAAATCCTGAAGGTATTCTGTGATACAAGCATATTTGTGTCTCCGATACACGTAAGAAATTTAGAAAACCTCTTTCAAAATAAGAGCCTTTCACACAAAAGCAGAAGAAATGAAACTCTTGGAATTCATGATTTTCCAATGCATTAGAGGCTTATTGAGGAACCATTTCTTTTCTAGTGCATGTGATTGTGATCAATTGATGCTTGAAGGACACATTTATTGCAAAAACCCATAAGCATTAAACATAGTTCGAACAAGCTATCCTGTTTCACATAACATCATCTTTTCAAGATACATTAAGATAAGAAATAATTATATCTTTTACACCTTTTTTTAAGTTTTATAATTGGTTGCAATACCCTTAACGTGAATATGCATTAAATATCTTATCTACTTTAGAGGTATTTTACACACGATTATCCATCAGTACAAAAAAAAATGTTAAATTTAGTGTTTGAAAAAGTGTTCCTTTTTAGCTTTGAAATTATGTGGCAGTAGGTCTGGGATTCGGTAGTTGACTTTTTACTACCGAAGAAATCACTAGGTGCCACAAGTAAGATTATATTAATAGACAATGACCCACATTTATAGAAAATGTTTGTAGACATTGGGACTTGTCTTGAATAGAATTATGCTATAATTAATCATTTAAATATTTTTTAATCTTTCATCTTTCATCTTGACTGCACCTTTTATACATTTCCTTCTTGATCACAAATAGATTACACAATATCTGTGCACACACCCTTGGTTGAACATCGTACATGTATATAATAAAAATATTATCTATGTAAGGTGTAGAAAGAGGATCGGATGAATGCAGTATATAATGTAAATTTCATATAAAGATCCATGCAATGATTGACAATGTAAGGCTGGGTAAAATTTACTTTCCTATTTAGAGCATATTATAACACCATAGAATATTGCGAAATAATTGTTCATATCCGTAGTTAATATAAGTTTAAACACTTTATGTCCCGATATAAAAAAATAAATTTCTATATTCATCTTTCTCAACTGTTATCAATAATGATTGGAAAATGGAAAATTTTCAGATAATAATTCTTTTGTGCCAACCGTTACTCTACTTTCCTTTTATTATTGCTACTAACTACTAACTAGCTACTGATGACACCGACGAGCCCCGTATAAGAAGAGGGACCTGAAGACAGCTTTTTTGATCTGCATCACTGACAAGAAAATTGTACAATCCGTAGGTGTATGATTGCCTCGACCTATTTTTATCCACCAAAACTATTCGATATCATTTAAAACAGTATTTTCTAGGTAAGAAATACAAGAAGTTATGACGAAAACATGATAAACCGATAGATTAAATTACTTTCCACTAAATTAAACACAAATATTAGAATAAAGCTGGTCTGATATTGTATCCCTGTCTTACCCCCGTTTTAATATACATAGATTATAATGGTTTATCTCAACGTTTTGTTTTCTTTATCAACATTTTATAGATGTTATCATTTTTATTACTGATATTTCAGAGCATTCTTCCTTAACATAAGACTTCTCTTTCGATTTTATTTTATAATTTTTTTTATTTATTTATTCATTTTTTTTTTTTTTTTTTTGACAAAAAGTTAAAATTTTACGAGTTAATAATAATCTTATTAAAATATGTTTTACTCTTAAATTTTTTTAATTTTAACCATTTGTCATAAGAGACATAATATTGAGATTGTTTTATTAAGATTATAGTCTATGACACAGAAAAATCTGAAAGTTCCGTTGAAATGAAATGATTAAAATGAAATCTGAATGTTACGTTTTCTCTCATCTCCATCCATGGCAAGAGAAGTCACCTTCAGAAAAACAGGAACAAGAAAATCTAAATTAGCATTTGGTCAGATTGACTGATTGCTGCACTTTTTAGGTGAGAGTATTAGATTTTAGGTCTGAAAATAATAATGGGTAACTTAGTTTAAGACTTAAAAAGACTCCAGTCTCCCTAAAATAAAGTCCCTTTATATAAGTTGTTTTATAATAGAAAAGGAATGTCTGTCTAAAGGATAAGTTAGACTAAGAATGAGAAGAACTCAAGTATTATTTGTTATTGAAGGATTAAGGTCATGGCTAGATAGTTTACGCTTCGTACTTCCACAAAAATGAAAATAATTAGTTTTATAATAATGACAAATTGTATAAAAATGTTCGGCTCGAGTTTGTTTTTCAGATTCTATGGAGAGATATTTTTATTACACGATAGACATATTTTAAAAGGCATAAAACTAGGGTATTGTGAATCGGAGACCACCCTTCGATTAGTGTGGACTTCATCACAAGGAAATTAAACGAGTTTTACGTCCTAAATATTCAGCCACCCTGATAGCCAAGATGGACTATGGAAGATTATCCATGGAAGATTGACATAAGCCGCTTCTTTTATAATTATCAACTACTGCCGAAAGACGTCGAATTTAGTCACAAATTTAACCTTCTGAAGAAATCTTATGATATATGAAACTTAAAAAAACATCGACAATTCATGAAGACCCACCCCTGAAAAAAAAAATAAATTCAAATACCATAATCAAACTTTATTCTGTAATCGAGGATGCGATTGAACCTCAAACGATGATTGGGATTAGAGAACCATATTAAATCTAAACCATTTCATCAAAACAAACCATTAAATGCAAATGAAGACATAAACATCAGAGAAAAGATATGGTTTTATGGTTTGATCATTGTTATAAATGAAATAGAAAAACATACTTTGTCACGCTTAAATAAAACAATAAATTAACTGAACTTAGGTCGATTAAAAATTCACATTAATCGAACACAACAAACATCTTATATATTTTTTTAGTGATGTTTCATTCATATTGTAGAAAAATAACCGCAGGCTTGTTAGTGGTGAGACAGACTTATCGGACGTAAAATTGAATAAAAATTTGATTATTACGATTTGGTATCTATACAACTGTTCATTTAAAGCTTCTTAAAGGTGTTATCTTTTTTAAACAACCCTATTTTGAAAACACATTGTAGACCATAACATTGAAACGTTGACTTTGTTTACCCTTCGACATTATTTTGTCTGGGTTTTTTTTCAGGATTTTTTGAAAACTATACCTCTTTTGGCCATGCTAAAATGTAAACCACTTCTGAAAGGCCACCTCTGCAAAGTTTCTTCCATTTAATCTCAGGACCTTGATATTTAGATATTTAGATTCTACCTTTAAGGTATGACAGATAAATCCCAATTACCTTTAAAATGCTTTCCCCTTTAAGGTCAGGACCTTGATAGCTTGATTACTTCTGAAATGGATTCTAACTTAATGTTGGTACAGAGAAATCCCGACCTTGATATCGAGAAAAGCTCTGAAATGGATTTCCCCCTTTTAAGGTCAGGACAGAGAAATTCAGACTTCCTTTAAACGCTTTGAGGTTATGACGATGAGTAACCCGGAAAGTTATGCTCCATTAAGGTCCGGACGTTAAAATCCAGACCCTCTCTGAAATGGAGGTTTAAGGTCACAGCGCTGACATTTATTTCACCTGGAAGACCAGTACGTGGTATATTTTGTTTTGTAAGTCATTGAAGTATAAACTATATGGTATATTAATAATAATCAGATTAGTAGACATCAAACGACACCGACATTATTTTATGGGCAATATGTAAATATCTACTTTAAATATATTATGTTGTATCATTCATAAATATTGTTTAAACCTTCTTAATGTGACCATTGATCATGCATTATGGCCAATTTATTCAAATTATAAGGTCATGGGTTATGAAAGTTCATCTGAGGTCAATGCATATCTCCGGAACGTAATCTCATTCATGAAAGTTTCAAGGATGAGGTACACCACATGATACAGAGTTCAAAACGATTTTAAGACCATGAAAGATGAATTGTTTAATATTGTAAGAGAGTTACTAAGAGAAAATTTCTTGTTATAATTCAGTTGAATTGTTTTAGCTATGTTTAGAAAGAAATAAAGTTTAACAGTACAGTGAACAGTAAAATCAAAATTTTGGACCCCATCCTGGGCCCAGTTTCACAAAATTTTAACTAAGATAAAATCCAGATTTTAAGAAATACAGTAATCTGATTGGATAATAAAACAACATTTACAATCGATTTTAGTGATTATCCAATCAGATTATTGGAACACTAAAATTATCTTAAGTTAAGATTTTGTGAAACTGGCCCCAGGATTTTATCTGTTGCTATCGGTGATGGTAGGGCAAATGCGTCTTATTGTTGGAACGGTGTACTAAAGCTAAAATCTCCGTTAAACATCCAACCGTTCTGACATACCCTACTTCAGAAAATCACATCTTGAAAATCATTTATGAACGCCTTAGTCCAGGTCTTCTCAATTAATTTTTGTACAGGGCCAAATGCATTTTATGAAAAAAATATAAGGGCCAAATATAGCTTAAATAGCAATGCGAGCAGAGCGATTTTGGGAAAGGGTCACCCTTGTGGGGTCATTCTCAAGATCGTCGCGGGCCGCCATTTGAGAAGGCCTGCCTTAGTCGAAGATATTGTATATTAGTCAATAAATCTTAGCGAAATATATCCTTGAATATCACGGAGAGAGTCAGAGAGATTTGTCAATGTCGATATATTTTTTGATATTTGTAAGTAGATGCATTATAAACGCACCATCTGTCAATTGTCAAACTGGTACAATGACAGTTGAAAAAACTTCTTTCTGCTTCTCTCCTTATAATTTAAAAACAAGGTCAGTAATAATATCGTGACACTTATGTGAAATACGATGAATGTTTTGTAACAAAAGTTATGCTCTATTAATGTTATGTTTGTAAAAAATGGCTATGTTTCTATGTATCCAAAAATTGGCAAATGAAACTGGCTGTAGCTCGCTATAAAGAAATTGTGGGATCCATTGCGATATATATGACGAGATACATGTAATGCCATTAGATTCTTTTAACCAAAAGTTACGTTAGTGACGAGGGGCTGATATGGGGAAAGCTTTCGATATTTACTGATAAGATCCATTACAGTATTCCGTAAAACTCTCTTGTATTTCCAATGTACGACAAAGAGAATATTTACAACAATAATATGGCAACATCATTGAAATCGATGATATTACCTCATTTGTCAAATCATTTGTAAATTAAAGTTTTGAATGATAGCTAGACAACGCCCTCACTTATATTTTCCCCTAACAATATTGTGTTAATATTTAAATAAATATGACAAATTGGATGTTATTTCCTAATCAAAAGATATAGTTCGGGTCTTTTATAAAGCTACATTCTTTTTATACTTTCATCTTTCATGACCCATTTCGCCCAAGGCTCACAAAATGTCAACATTGGATTGAGACATATATGTGTGATTTCAAAGCGTACTGTTCTCATATAAAAGTAATATATAATCACACCTGTTGAATCTCCAGGCCCAGTCCCCACCTCCCCCTGTTCCTACGGACCTGATCTTAATCCGTTCTTGTCACCATTCATCGGTAGCTAGATCACCATCATAAAAGCAAAGCATGCAACGTTTTCATGACAATTAGAAATAATCAACAACATCAGCAGCAAAAGTATCAAGAACGACAGCAGCAAAAGTATCAAAAGTATCAAGAACGACAGCAGCATAAGCAGTGGAACCAATAACATCAGCAGCAAAAATATCAAGAACGTTAGCAGCAAAAGAATCAAGAACGACAGCAGCAGTGGAACCAATAACATCAGCAGCAGAAGTGGTAATAACGTCAGCAACAGGTGTACCAAGAACGCCAGAAAATGGTGAATAAAAAAAATTAGCACAGCACAGCAAAGTAGTACCAATAATATCTTCAACAGTAGCACCAAGAAATCCAGAGCAACTTCAGCAGCAGTTACACCCTGGAGTATAGATTAGTATCATTAACGTCAGTAGCAATAAATAAACCAAGAACATCAGCAGCAGAAGTACAAGTAAGGACGTAAACTATTGCTTCAGTAGTACGTACCATTAACAGTAGTACCATCAGCAGTATTGTAGTACCAGTAAGGACGTAAACAATGTACGTACCATTAACAGTACCAGCAAGGACGTTAACAATTGCTTTAGTAGTACGTACCATTAACAGTAGTACCATCAGCAGTATAGTAGTACCAGTAAGGACGTAAACAATTGTTTCAGTAGTACGTACAGTACCATCAGCAGTAGTAGTACCAGCAAGGACGTTAACAATTGCTTTAGTAGTACGTACCATTAACAGTAGTACCATCAGCAGTATAGTAGTACCAGTAAGGACGTAAACAATTGCTTCAGTAGTACGTACAGTACCATCAGCAGTAGTAGAACCAATAAGGACGTAAATAATTGCTTCAGTAGTACGTACCATTAACAGTAGTACCATCAGCAGTATTGTAGTACCAGTATGGACGTAAACAATGTACGTACCATTAACAGTACCAGCAAGGACGTTAACAATTGCTTTAGTAGTACGTACCATTAACAGTAGTACCATCAGCAGTATAGTAGTACCAGTAAGGACGTAAACAATTGCTTCAGTAGTACGTACAGTACCATCAGCAGTAGTAGTACCAGCTAGGACGTTAACAATTGCTTTAGTAGTACGTACCATTAACAGTTGTACCATCAGCAGTATAGTAGTACCAGTAAGGACGTAAACAATTGCTTCAGTAGTACGTACAGTACCATCAGCAGTAGTAGAACCAATAAGGACGTAAATAATTGCTTCAGTAGTACGTACCATTAACAGTTGTACCATCAGCAGTATAGTAGTACCAGTAAGGACGCAAACAATTGCTTCAGTAGTACGTACAGTACCATCAGCAGTAGTAGAACCAATAATGACGTAAATAATTGCTTCAGTAGTACGTACCATTAACAGTAGTACCATCAGCAGTATTGTAGTACCAGTATGGACGTAAACAATGTACGTACCATTAATAGTACCAGTAAGGACGTTAACAATTGCTTTAGTAGTACCTACCATTAACAGTAGTACCATCAGCAGTATAGTAGTACGAGTAAGGACTTAAACAATTGCTTCAGTAGTACGTACAGTACCATCAGCAGTATAGTAGTACCAGTAAGGACGTAAACAATTGCTTTAGTAGTACCTACCATTAACAGTTGTACCATTAGCAGTATAATAGAACCAGTAAGGACGTAAACAATTGCTTCATTAGTACGTACCATTAACAGTTGTACCATTAGCAGTATAGTAGTACCAGTAAGGATGTAAACAATTGCTTCAGTAGTACGTACCATTAACAGTTGTACCATTAGCAGTATAATAGTACCAGTAAGGACGTAAACAATTGCTTCATTAGTACGTACCATTAACAGTAGTACCATCAGCAGTATAGTAGTACATGTAAGGATGTAAACAATTGCTTCAGTAGTACGTACCATTAACAGTTGTACCATTAGCAGTATAATAGTACCAGTAAGGACGTAAACAATTGCTTCATTAGTACGTACCATTAACAGTAGTACCATCAGCAGTATAGTAGTACAAGTAAGGATGTAAACAATTGCTTCAGTAGTACGTACAGTACCATCAGCAGTATAGTAGTACAAGTAAGGATGTAAACAATTGCTTCAGTAGTACGTACCATTAAAATCAGCAGTAGTGTAACAGATAATTTTACTGGTACCGCTGCTGCTAAAGTTATTTGTACTACCTATACATCCCAAAAGACAGGATATAGACCAGTGGTTCCCAACCTTCTTCAAGCTGTGGCCCAAATTCACGAAGCTCCCAGAGCCATGGCCCCCTGTTCTATAGCTCAAGGGTTGTTGTCTTGTGCCTCCTCATCAGGAGGTCTGATACATTTGACCACAAGCAACTGACCTTACTCAGCAAAATATTGTTAAATAAAATTTGGGCTAGAGAAAAAACGATATACATCCTCATGCGACATGGCCCTCTGACAAACACCCCATGGCTCCTTTTGGGGGCATGGCACCCAGGTTGGGAACCACTGATATAGACTGAGGTCAGACTAAGGATATTTGCAGTCAAAATGAAAACAAAATCACGCAAAAGTGGACCAACATATCGGATATCTATAGCCAAATAATGTGAAGGATTAGCCACCATTTAGTCTGATGTTTGTCACTTAAAATCTTTACGACAAACACAAACCGTCGGGTTAATGTTGCTAATCACGACAACAATGTTATATGAATTCAAGACCTCTCTTCTTTATCTATAAATAAAATCCCCTAAATGATAACAATATATAGGGGCTAATATTCAAGTTGGGGTCATCTCGAGTACATCAATAAGATACATGCAAATAAGGGTCAAGGAGCAGTAGTAGTCTTGAATGTCTGAGTCCATCAAATATTTACGTAGTCAAAATAGAACGAAATGAGATAGCAGGTAGTCAGGGTTCTTTGGTCGAAAGTACAATTTGGTTGAAAAATCGTTGAATGTCAAAATGGTTTTGTGTTTATCTCTCAACTTCACTGTTGTTTCTGAGAAATTTCATTGAAAAGAATTTTCTTTTCACGGAGATTTTCACTATTTTCAATATACATGTAGTTTGTAGAACTGTGTATCAGCACTGCACTGATGAGTCCCAGAAAACCGAAACAGCACTGTTTGCAGTTTGAAACTATCTATAGACAACTGTATTTCTTTAAACAATTCAAACGAAGTTTCTATAGCCTTTCTAGTATGTATTTCAGCGAAATTTCAACTGGTTCAGACAATAGGAGTAATAAGGCATCATGTTACTAATGGATCATTACTGTATTGTAACTTTTACAAATACATGTCCTAAACCACAAACGTCGCAAAGGAAATAGTAATGTTGCAATCATCAACTTCCGAGTCTCATTTGAGTTCTTTTAAAAATACCAAAAATAGCCTGCATTCATTTACTGTATGCAAATTCTCTGGACATAAGTGTTATAGATAGATACAACAGATGTCAACACAATAATATATCTTACTCAGATTTGGTGTCAAAATCTTAACAACAATATAAATAGTGCTTTTTACTATTCAAATTTGTCACTTTTATGTTTTGAAAAATGTCAGATCTAGTCACGAAGTAAGGACAGAAGAGTTATGCAGAATGGACATTTTCATTGGTTTTTTATTTCAAGGTTAGGTCATCTGGAAGTAGTTCATTTCTAAGAAACTATTCAGTTCTCAACCTCGCTTCGATATTTCTCCCTTTCGGCATTTTTACAGGATTGAATACCTCCCACCTTAAACATGGATGAATATTTTATTCGATTCTGCTCAGTAATGAATAAATGAGAATGATGTAGAACAGATCCTGCTCTCAGTGCGAACCCCGAGCCGCATGTGTTTTACATGATCAATATTCGATTTCAATACAACATATTCCGATTTTCCTTCCCCATTTCCTTCATTCCTCCTTATTTTCTCCTCAAGTCATTTTTCAAGCCCAATACCTCTTGGTACTTCCCTTAGGGAGGAAATTCCCAACGGTTGAAATCCTTTGCTGTACAGAAAGCTACCAAACTCGAAGCTAGCTTATTACACACTCTCGTTCAAGCTATTCAATGGAACAAAACTATTTGTTTGGAAGTGGGTTATATCGTATGCCAATGTAGTTATACAGTATTTGCAAAATGTAGTTATAGAGTATTTGAAGCCAAAAACCTTTATTTGGTGTACCTTCTTCTATTGTATACGGTAAGGATATCTGTAAGTTTAATGGATTAATAATTATTTAAAAATATTGATGAAAAATATATTTGATATAAAAGTTATACCAAAATGTATATAAAATTGAAAATAAATCATTTTGTTTTACTATAGGTTTAAATGTTCACAACACGGAACATTGAATCCATCCAAACTTGCAAAAACATACAATTAAAACCTTGTGAAGCGTAACTTGTGGGTAGGGTTTTTATAACAATCTATACAGAGCGAAGGACTAAATGTTTTTGTCAATGTAAACTACACTTGAATAACCGTTTGTTCAAATTTTTTCAAGCACAAACTTTTCCACGAATAGCTCAAGACGGATCCTATTTCATTTAGCGATGGTGTCCTATATGCATACGTTTTACATAATATTATATCGTTTTATTATTAAGTACGACTAAATTGACATCGACAATCGTACGAGCAAAGTGGCTGATGAATGATTCTTTTTTAAATTGATTGACTTTTCATGTTATGTATTAGAATACGTATAAATAGGGTGTTCCAAAAAAAAGTATCTCAGCTGTTGGTGAATAGATTTCTTTCAAAATTCTCACAGATGTACTTCAACATGTCCTTGTCAGACCCTGAAAATATGAAAGTCATTGAATAAAAATTGTACAAGTACTGTCACGAACAAGATAGCATGTCAAAAAATTCAATATCAACTTAACTCTTTTATACTGATATGTAACTACAGGTATATGTATATGTATATGTATATGTGCATATATTATGTATCCTTTTATACAAATGTTTTATTATGATATGTAAATTACATTCTTATAATAAGAATTATGTAAATTATGTTAACGTTTTTATTAGATATGCATACGTATAAAAAGTCTAGCTATTTTTACTCCGATATTTTTGTGTTAACAACAATTTTTAAATTCTTCAAGGGGTTTCTATTATTGATATGTCTATATATAGAACATTTCATCTTAAGATTTATACAAGCATTCATGCACAAATTTTGTATTTAATTATAATTTTCCTTTTAAACTGATAGCGCACGCGATACGATACAGAAGTTTCATATGATAACATAATTTTCATCTGTGAAAAGAAGCTTCAAACCCACAGATGTAAATGATATGGTAAATCATGATATTGCAAAAAGTATATTTATCATGATGCAAGAATTTGCCGAAATTCAGATAAATAACAACAGCAAACACTGGCTTCTCTACTAAAATGCATTGAGATGTTGTATAAAATCTAAGTATTGATACACCAAAGGTGTACGAGTCAGACGATATTTATCCCTTGATACATCTGAACCATCTTCTTGGGAACAAATGATTAGTAAAATTGGATCATTACTAAACTTAACTATCGAAATTTGAAATCAGAGACTCTTTCTCAAATATTTGATTGATCTGATTGGTCGAGAACAAAATCTCCGACCAATCACAATTAGTGAGGAAAATATGGGGTCGGGCGATCTGCTTTTCTCTCTGCTCATTAAAGTATTGAATTAAAATCCATACAAGCAAACAACTCGGCCAACGAAAAAATGCATCCAGAACATGGCAAAATCATGAGAAGTTGTATAACAGTGTACTCGTCCAAAGAGAAGTACCATCAGGTGTTTCGAAAATAGTAAGCCTATTCGACATGATGGAGCTTCGCATAAATTTCGACTTATTCTGTCATCCGAATGTAACTTTGAGAGTCTAAGAAGCCACAAGGTTCTTTGACATTATGATTATATAACATTTAAAAGTATTGATTTGGGCGGTTTTTTTTTAGATTTTATTGACAAGGATAAATGCTGAAAAAATTAATACTTTCCGATATCATTTATTTCAATATCAAAAGTGGTTTAATTTACAAAATTATAATGAT
The DNA here is from genome assembly GCA_029955415.1 of Lottia scabra. Lineage (NCBI taxonomy): Eukaryota > Metazoa > Mollusca > Gastropoda > Lottiidae > Lottia > Lottia scabra. The sequence goes on along the minus strand of JARJEI010000003.1, from coordinate 8,206,716 downwards.
AATAAATATCGCATAGATTTTCACTTATACAACAAAATAAATGCAAGAAGTATCCATATTATCACAAAATAATATTATGACGTCACGTAATTTATTCACAAAATATGTTAATTAGCTTATTAATATGCAAGGTATTATTGTGTTATATGAAAGACATGATAGTATTTATTTACAAAACTCATTCTAACACGTATTAAACTGATTAAAGGCATGTATCCTCGTAAATCTTAAAATTCAAATGTTGATAAGCAACATTTGATCTTTGACAATTAAATGCTCTTTCTTGAATATAGCAATTTTGTCATGAAGCAAAGGTGCAAAGCAAAAATTTTTCTCATTTTGTTGACCTTACATAAACTTTCTTATTGACAAAATAATAAGTTACAAAACAACAACAACGAAAAAAATAAACAAAACGTGTCATTTAAAAAAAGAAAAATAGATTTAGAATGATGGATGACAAACGAATGAAGTTTTGACGTAATGAATGAATAAATTTTGTTTTGAAAGTATACATTAACATATCATTATCATACACGTTTTATATTGTGTTAAAAAAGAAGTCCATGATAATAATATTTTTGAACAAAAAAAAAAATCATTTTGACATAAAGGACATTTTAACAATAATAATATTGTGGTAAGTTTTTTAAAATATGACAAAGCAAAATAAACAAAAAAAAGTGGATTCGTTTCGTAATAATTTTTTATAATTTTACTTTTTTCAAAATATTTCTGAATTGAATTTTCTTCAGTAGATGATCACAGAGTTGTATGGTTAATACGTTTGAAAAGAACCCCCCTTTAAAATCTTTCTGATAAGGGCATGCAATTTAATACTTAACATGTCTACAGTCAAATTTGGATTAGTTTGACATTGTTTGAGGTCAGCCTTTCACACCAAATTTTCTACTTTAACTATGTTTGGTCAAGCTATTGAAACGACTCATTATGACGAAGCGACATAGAGCATTGGCCTAAAAATCACCTCTTGAAAGGCAATAAACAATGGAAGTCGCATACATGAGAGATTAATTGCCCCTATTTCTAAACTTAGGTCATTTTACATTGATTTTTATCAAAGAAATGAGGTGTAATTGAATATATGGTAATCTATAAATTGGGTATTACGTTAGATATATTTAGAGGCTTATTAATAAATATTTGATATCGAAACGAAAAGCAATACCCAATTGCCCTGTTTATACTTATAAAAGTGACACAAGGTTCAATTTCTCTTCAATATCGGTGATTCAATTCTTAATATCAAACATGATTTTCAGAAGGTCTGATTACTAAGTTTCTATTTAAAATCGGAACTGAAATTATTTTTTAACTATGATTGTGTTTTAACAATCTCAAAAAGAATTTTGACAGGGTCATGTTTTCACGAATGGAACTGTTAATCAGCATGATTTTCCTAGCTTGTTAATGATTTGACACTTATTTCAAAATAAGCCATACATCTTTATGATTTTTCACCAAAAACACCAAGAATATTATGCTAGTTTTTGAAATATAAATTGAGATGTGTCAAGACCGTTAATCATTTCAGTCGATTACAATAAGATTAGTTCATATTCTGACTGAAACTGAAAATCACATGTCAAGTTCTATAACATTTAAGTGTCAAACAGCGTGAATTTTCATATTTCTAAAACCGTGATTGTGTCAAATGTTTACTAAAGTGTCAAAAGACATGATTTTTCACAATTTAATTCATTAGAATAGATATTGGCCGATGTTACATTTATATATCGGATGTTTCAAAAAAAAAACGTGCCCAAGTTTGACGTGTTTTTTTTAGACACCGGATATATGAAAATAACCGATGTACCAATGTAAAAAAATTGTTTTTATAAATAACTTGTACATTAAATGGATTGGAAACTATACTTTAAGCTCTATTTACATAATATCCACCAATTAAGGCAAGATGCAATTGCCAGACTTAAATTAGAGGGTTAACATCTCTTTACTACTTTCACTTTACGTCAGCTGTAGTAAGTATGAACCCTCAAATGAAATGCTATTTCTATCTAAAGCGTAACAATCCAGACAGTGTAAGTGTGAACCCTAAAATTTAGGACACTTTTTGCCTAATCCGGGAGTTGCAAGTGTGAACATCTCCTTACATTGTCTTGACACATTAAACAATTATAAAACAGATTGCCTTGGGTCATACAAGGAAATGGTGGTAATTTACATAGAAGTGGTTATAACGCCTAATTATTATGTTGATGACTTTCAAGATATTCAGTAACAACAGTTAACTTTAGGCTACTAAACAATGCTGTTTATTGTTGTGGTTAATCATTGTGGTCCACCTGTGGAAAATGCGTCACGTAACGAAAGAAAACCATAAACAAAAGCATGTATTTTGTGCTATTAACATGGAATTTTTTTCTCCGAAAACGTCTTTCTTAATCACAATGCTATTTCAGTGGAGTTTATTTTTCCTTTATATAATATTTACAAACGGTGTCAAAGGGAAGGTCATTTAAACCGTTAAGCATGACTTGAACTAGCTGTTGTGGATGCATTTATGCCAAAAAATACACATCCATATCTGTGATAAAGCAATGAAAATAGGTAAACATTGGTAAAGGATAATTTTGTATCGTAGATGGACAATGGTATTCACCACTTTGAAACAACGTGTCTGTTGTTTCGGAGATTTGTTTCAAGTACAAAGTTACAATCTTTGCTCCCTAATATGAGCTAACTCAATATAGAGATCTCCGCCCTTGATCGCTCGATTAAATACAAAAATCAACGTAAACGCCCTTTGTATATAGCAAACATAATAGTCCAATATATCTAGAATATAATTCAGACAATAACTATAATGGATTGGTTATTGATTATTTGATCATGTTGTGTATCGATCTATCACTAAACAATATCACCGTTACATGCAACCGATTATTCTATAAAAACTATTATATTTCACGCTATCAATTTCCGAACAAATCAACTTTCTTACGTACGATGACAACCATGTTTTAAGGTAATAAATTGTCAGAAATTTGTTTTACTTGTTCGACATACTTATTGACATGGTGCATTACACGGATTAAGGCTAAATTTTTGTATCAATTGAGGTTCAAAGGGGAAGTTTCTAGCACTATACGATAATAAAGAGATTCTATAAAATATTATATACAATATACACACATTTTGTACAATCTTTTATATATAACAAAGAGGTATATAAGGAAAACGTTAGCACATTATTAGAAAAGTTTTTTGTCAAAAAACACAAACAAAAACTTCTTTGATTTGAGTAGAATAAGTTAGTTCATTAAAGTCTTTATGTAAAAGGATCCTAAGAATTCTGCCACTCTCATCTGTACATGGACTGAACTCTACGAACTTGATAACCACCAGGGCGGCGATCGTAAACTTCCAGAAATTTAGGATCCTGTTGTGGCTGTTGGCCACGCCGTATTTGGATTGGTGAATACGACTTCTGGTTGTTCTTGAGGTATTCCATTTCTCGAGATAAAGCTTCCTGTGGCATACTTTTGGTTAAATTTTCATCCCTAGATCTGCCCGATCTCCTCATCTCCACATAATCTGGAGACATCTCGTAATCGGTTGCTGGGCTTTTAAATTTAAGTCGGTAGTCGTACTCGTCATCTCTGTCGTCTGAATGCCTTGAGTTGCTGCTATGGCGAGAACCATCGCTTTTGTATGTAAAACCATTATAATTGTTTGGAGCACTGCGTCTGGCACCAAGAGGGCTATGTTCGATTGGTCGTGCCATACCATATGTAGGATCAATTCGAGGGCTGTTTTGTCCATAGTTTGAATCTAATCGAGGACTATTTGTTCCATACGTCGGGTCTACACGAGGGCTACGTGGAGGGTAGGCGAATTCGCTGCCATAAGCTGGTGGGGTTGATGGTGATGTGTTACCGGACGAGAAGATAGTAGGTCGGCTGCTATTCTCAGAACTGGTCGGAGAATGAAGATCGATTCCGCTTTCACCTGAAGAATTTCTCATTTTGAGGTTTTTGTGGCCGTTAGGTTGACTTTCACCCTGTACACCACCAACGATGTTCAGCTGTAAGCATCTCCGTTTGTCGTATTCGTTGAGATTGCCTCGAGCTCTGCTTATGGTGTCGTAATCTTTGGGTGGTAATAGAATTGGTGCGCTCTCTTTCACTTCAGATAATCCAAGTCGTGAACGTAACTCATCAGCTACGGAATCGTACAATTTAACGTCCTTTAAACTTTGTAAATCAGAGTCTATTTCATCACTATTGAATGTAGGGGAATCGTCATCACCACTATAGTTACTCCCATTAGAACCAGTAGCCGAATCGTTGGTGTGTTGATCACTCATACTATCAGAAAGATGTTGACGGTCAATTTCTCCCCAACTGGCTAGTTTCTGTTCTTCTTCCACGATACGATCCCTATTCATATCTACAATTTGAGACAGAAGTTTCACAAAGGTAGAAGCAGTGTCCGGTTCATCAAATCTGTAAACGTGAACGTGTACGTATTTTTGTGTACGGGGCATGAATCCTAAGTATATACAGGCTACCGTATCGTCCAAACGTCCGTCCGCACCACGGCTTTGTACGGCGTATGTAACATCTCTAGATGGAATGGTAGGAAATCTGATTTTCTTAATGTTCCGTTTCTTTTTGTCTTCAAAATCCTGAGAGACTTTTATTTCCTTTTTGCTGACTTGAAGAGTCAGTTTAGGTGGTGTGTCCATTTTTCGTTGTCGACGTCGAAGTTCGTGTATCACGGGTTCTGTATAATATTCACCTTGTAATCCACGGCATTCCAACCAGCCTAAAAATTCCACATAAAACTGACATTTCTTACTTCCCAACAAATCCTTATCTTTTTCCTTATTTCTACCCGAGAACAGCGACATTTTCACTGACTGAGTTGATAATCCAAGAAAATTTCAGAGAATAAAATTCACCTGTCGCGCGACCTCCGTGGAAAAAAATATCACTGAACACGGTTAAATGAACACCTTTTTCAATATCACCGCTCACTATATTTTACTAAACAGAGTAAATACACTTCAAGACCAGTTGCTATTATTCCGACTTGATCAAAGTCTCACTCAATTGTCAACAAAAGTCCATTGAATGTCGATCAAACAGAAAAAATATAGACGAAGCGATCTGGCCCCGTCTCACTCCCTTCTCAATTGAAATACTTATATATTTATTTAATCTACATCCAAATCTCGCGTGAGTATACTCTTAAAGTTACAACACTTCGTCTTCGCTTGGTTTGCTTGGCACACAGCCAATAGTTGATGAACTAACGAGCCTATTGTAACAGACGACACAAGCTTCCCGCCACAAAGTGAACAGACGACCGTTTACCGTACAGGTAAAACAGAAGGCTGATTAACATTCATCACCTTAATTATATTAGACCGATAAATTTTTTACGAAATACGTTCGGACAAGAATTTCTTGAAATTGTCCTTGCGAGTCCTGTTTTGTACGTTTTCTGATCAGTTTTTGTTAAATTTCGAAACAGATGTCAAACGAGATATAAAAGAAAAGAGTCTTTATATAGGGGATGGGTCACATGTTTTAAATTCCTTAAATTGTATTATATGATAACGGACGTGTTATAATTTTATGAAAAGAAAATTTTAAGCAAACCGATCCATCAATACAGTACACTATGGAAATATTTTGTTAAACAAATGTTTACATGTATAAAGAAATTGCACAACATACTAAACCTAAACGGAAGCTATAAGATCCATTCGTGGTTTCGTATATTGCACAACTCAGTCTTTCTAAGAAAGTGATTTATGCTTTATGCAAAAGTGGTTTATCCTGTGTAACGAAAGTAAAACTATGTTCGAGCGTGTCATCCAATGTTATCCGGTTTGGTCACTTTACCGTCCCTTTCTGCCCCCCCCCCCACACCACCTTTTCATCCCCCCTTCATTCAACTTTGAATTTTTTTTCTGAAAACTGATATGAATAGCTGTTATTGAGCTCTATCAACAGTTCAAACAACTATTAATCGACTGCTCACATTCATGCATTTTTTTAAGAACATTAATTCTATCAATACCTTTATCTGGAGAGAATTGTTTTAAATTGAGAAGAGTATGGCGTAAAAAAAATCTACTGTCCCAGGGGCGGATCCAGGATTTAGAGAAGGGGGGGGGGGGGGCTTTGAAATATAACATGCTTCAAATTCAATGGTTCCGCTCGCGCCAAAGGCAAATTTTTAGAGGGTTCTGACATCAGTCGGCCAAAAATAGGGGGGGGGGACGGGGTTTCAATGGTACCGCTCGCGCCAAAGGCAAATTTTTAGAGGGTTCTGACATCAGTCGGCCAAAAATAGGGGGGTGGGGGCGGGTTCCAGCTCTTGTGTCCATTTTGAAATAGAGGTGAAGTCTATATTTAATTATCTATTTATCTTTATCTAGAATTTCATCAGAAACATTATATGCATGTAAGTCTCGTGACTGAACCGTCGTGACGTTGCAATTATGATTCGGCCATTATTATCTAATTATCATCATTAGCACAGTAGTCGGGTGTTAACCATCTAATTAAACCCCTTTAATTATTAGGGTTTTTTTTATCAAACAGTGGTCGTCGGTTCTAATTTTGGTCTGCGTGTAGTCTTAATGCATTGAACAAGTTATATTTTCAGATTATTGCCATCGACCAGGAAAAAATCATAGCCAAAAGGTTTGCAAAGGTAAAACTGAGATGTTTATTTTAATTCAGGTTAAATTTACCCCTGAAATTATTGGAATAACTTAATGACGGACCCACGGATAAAGTTTCGATCATATAGCTCTGGAAGATATCCTTTTTTAACATTTGACTAGTTAAAGGGACACGGTTATCATTCGTTCGACCAATACTCATAGTGGGGTGGGGGGCAGACACCAACATAATATTTGGGTGGGTGGGGGGGGGGGGGCAGCTGCCCAGTCTGCCCCCCCCCCCCATGTCTCCTACGGCTATGCCAATGATACCATAGTCTCAGAAATGGGAGTTTTTTAAGTTAGCTTATCAGTATTATTGTTATCTCAGAAATTGAAAGATTAATGTTTAGTAAGGGGTATACTTGAAGGGATTATGCGATTTACGTGCAGTTTTACATGTACATATATACAAGACCCAAATCGAACTGCGAAAATGCCGAATGTTCCCTTTTTAGGTATTTTCACTTTAATTTTCCAGACTATCGTCTAATAAGCCGTCAAAATATCCATAGGGCCTTCTTTCAGTTGGACACCTCGACCCTTTTCTTATCGCCTTTTTGTTCCCTGCTGACTCTTTGAATGGGTATATTAGGTAAAAACCACTAACATATATCTTCCTAATCTCCTGGATTTGAAGCCAAGATTAACGATAATCTAACGAGAATCACCATGTGTTGAGATTATCCCAAGATTAACCTGTAACGTGACGTAACTTGGCACATTTGTGAAATAACCCAAATCACTTAAAGAAAAGTATTATTTTCAGTTAATTGAATTTTCTAAACTTTGTTTGTGTATCTGGGACACTGATAACATCATCTTTCGCCATTCCGACGTCGGTGGTTCTTGCAAGTCTAATTCAGTTCCTGTTCAGTCAATGTGTCCCTCTAAACCAAGTGCAGTACACCTATTCCTTTTCCTAAAGTAAATCCCATTCTGCCCGGAGTCATTACCGGCACAATAAAATTGAGACAAACTGGCTGAACAGGAACTGAAAGGCAGGATGGTCGCCTGTTGGGAGAATATTGCTCAGGATGGAAAATGGTTGATATTGGTGGTCAATGTGGTGAAGGCACAATGAAGTAATGAACACAGGTAGAAATATCTAATTTACTCTGATACATGTATTGATTTTTTTGACATGCTATGTTGTTAGGGGCAGTACTTGTACAATTTTTATTCGATGACTCTCATATTTTCAGGGTCTGACAAGGACATGTTGAAGTAAATCTGTGAGAATTATGAAAGGGGTCGGTTCACCAACAGCAGAGATACTCGATCGTCAAACATGGGAACGTTGTTTTTGGGACACGCGATATATACAGACTTTACCAAAAATCAGAGTACTAGTAATCAGATGAATTGGAAATGTGACCGAGGAATGCAAGCGATAAGTATATATAAATTAATACAATTTATGGTAATATTTGATATCCTTTATCAGTTTTATCAAGATGTGTGACTTATGCAAAGAGGATATATTTATATGCGCCACAAATCTACTACCCGTGAAATTTGTTTTGTGGATATTCAAATTCGATAATATGTAAATTTTTGTAAAAATATCAAATTGCGTTTTAACTGAAGGAGGCAAAATTTATTTTTGTACCGAGGAATCGGTAATATCAACCGAAAGTTGAAAACTATAGTCAATTTATGAAGCTTAAATTAGCTAAAAGCGTCCAAATGATTTTGAAATCATTCCATTTTCACGATTTTATTTTTGAGTCAACAATGACTTGTAATCGAAGCAGAAACTAAATTTTTGTGTTAAAATTTTTACGATTATGTGTAGGGCGTCCTAGAAAAACGTCCGACAAAAGAATGGATAAAAAAAAAACGTTGCGATTGGTGTGAAAGACGATGGAAGGCGCATTTGAAAATTAGGCAACCTCCGCTTGTATTGCCTTTTTCTGCTATTTTTTCGGGGCAATTTTATTAGTTGGCTTTCCTATTTTCGGGGTTGGACGATGTCATCTGAAAACATATCTGTGAATTTTTAAAGAGATCAGTTTACCAACACCTGAGATACCTTCCGTCGAACTTTGGGGTTTTTTTTCTACATTTTTCTACAGTACAAATACCTTCATATATTTTGTCTAGATTCTTTTTATTTTCATATTAAAGGGACAGTCTGAATTTTTTTTGGTCAAAAATTTTTTTTGCTCAAATTTGTGAAAACTTTACACCAAAATCTGTAACTATGTGCTCTTTAATGTATCTGAAAGTTTTAACTAAAAAAATCCAGCCGTTAATTTTTAAACGCTAAAAACATGCCAAATTTTTTAAAAACCTTACGTAAGGTTTTTAAGTGTGTTATGTTTTTTGGACGCTGATAGAAAACTACTGAACGGATTTCAGTAAAATAAACGCCAAATTGTAGAGAAATGATCCTTTTGTATATTTGAAAGGTTTCATCTAGAAATATTGAGCCATTTAAAGGGCAAACATCAAAACTAGGTCAAATTGCTTAATTAACAATAAGTACTCCCTGTTTGTAATTAACCCTTTAAAACCAAATTCAATTTGATCGAGAAGATATAGAGATACCATAAGCATACTTTAAAAATACTCTCGGGTAGCATTTGGGATTTTTTTGAAAACGGAAACTTTTTTCAAAAAAGCAGAATGGCCCTTTAAAGGGGAATGTTCAGCATTATTGAGAGTAGATTTTGGACTTATACATATGTCAATAGCCTCCAGAAGAGGGAGAACTACACGGAAATTGAATAATCCCTTCAATTATATTATCCTTATACCTAACATATATCTTTCATTTTTTGTATACATGTACGTGTGTTTTCTATATAACATATAGTCTTACTATTAAAGATAACGAGTCGTATTTTTTACTTGCAAACGCTGATATGGCTACACAGAGATTTTAAGTGAGAGTTGTGAAGACTATAACTGATTAGCTTATCCAAATATTCCGTGTTCTAGGACTAAGGTTTGATTGGTCAAACGGATAGTGAACATATCCCTTTAAAGGGATTGTAAAGTGGTTTTCTAAATTTTGTTTGCGCCATTCCAATTTCCATTCCGACGTCTGTGGTTTTAGCAATTCCACTTAAACTAACGGGTTTTATGACGTCACTGACAGTGATCTGCCTCTTGATATCTTTGCAGATCACTGTCAGTGACGTCATAAAACGCGTTAATTTTAGTGGAATTGCAAGAACCACAAAATGATTATCTTTGTTCGTCCTTCCATTTGAAGCAAATAAGAACATTTACTTTTGTATTCGTATTTAACCAATATAATATCTGACATGTCAATGACTGGGCACGAATCAACATTTTATATATAAAAAATACTAATAATAAATATTGGAGTTGCTTAAAAACACGCATAAGTACACAGCTGTTGGATCATTTTGTTGACCATATAATTCTTCCTAGGGAGCAAAAAAAAAAGTTTGTCATTGATTCGATGCTCACCAATGTTTTGTAGTAATTTTCAACTCTCATTTCAGATTAATTTCAAGATGAATGACCAATCCGTGACACAGATATTCGTTATTAAGTCATGCCTTTTGAGGAGATTTATAGAGTTGTTAATTTGCTATTGTCAATAAATCAAACAGGTCAAATACCCCTGACAAAGGTAGACGCACCACTTAACGCATTGTACGGGATAGGCTGTAAATGAACGTCTAGCCTACATATTATTCAACACATAATCACAACTCAATATTGGCACAATATACACTTTGGCCCACATCCAATAGCTACTCGAAATTTCAAGTTTGACTTTATTAAATGACAATACTGTAAACTATGCTATTTAATATACTAGAGGGGTAATAATTCATGCCTTATAAGATATGAATACAAGGTTATTAAAGGGCTTTTAAAAGGTCCCCCACGATTTACTGTTGCCCAATAAATTAATGTTCATTTCCAGACGCAATAATTTAATACCTTTTCTGATACGGTATCTTTGAACTTTTTTAACAGTTATTCATTCTCTTCAATATTATAATAGCAATCGTCTTCTTCCCTATAACGTTTATTTTTCCTCTTTTCCTGTCCTTTCCTAATCTTCTTCGTCTACATATTGCCCTGTCTTAATCTTCTTCTTGTAAATATGTTGCACAGTCCTAATCTTCTTCTTGTATATATGTTGCACAGTCCTAATCTTCTTCTTGTATATATGTTGCCCTGTCCTAATCTTCTTCTTGTAAATATGTTGCCCTTTTCTAGTCTTGCATCTTGTAAATATATTGCCCTGTCCTAATTTACATCTTGTAAATATATTGCCCTGTCATAATCTTCATCTTGTAAATATATTGCCCTGTCATAATCTTCATCTTGTAAATATATTGCCCTGTCCTAATCTTCATCTTGTAAATGTATTGCCCTGTACTAATCTTCATCTTGTAAATATATTGCCCTGTCCTAATCTTCATCTAGTAAATATATTGTCCTGTTCTAATCTTCATCTTGTAAATATAATGCCCTGTCCTGATCTTCATCTTGTAATTATATTGCCCTGTCCTAATCTCCATCTTGTGAATATATTGCCCTGACCTAATCTTCATTTTATTAATATATTGCCATGTCCTAATCTTCATCTAGTAAATATATTGCCCTGTCTTAATCTTCTAGTAAATATATTGCCCTGTCCTAATCTTCTAGTAAATATATTGCCCGGTCCTAATCTTCTTGTAATTATATTGCCCTGTCCTAATCTCCATCTTGTGAATATATTGCCCTGACCTAATCTTCATCTTGTTAATATATTGTCCTGTTCTAATTTCATCTTGTAAATATAATGCCCTGTCCCAATCTTCTTGTAAATATAATGCCCTGTCCTAATCTTCTTGTAAATATATTGCCCTGTCCTAATCTTCTTGTAAATATATTGCACTGTCCCAATCTTCATCTTGTAAATATATTGCATTGTCCCAATCTTCTTCTTGTAAATATAATGCCCTGTCCTAATCTTCATCTTGTAAATATAATGCCCTGTCCTGATCTTCATCTTGTAATTATATTGCCCTGTCCTGATCTTCATCTTGTAAATATATTGTCCTGTCCTAATCTTCATCTTGTAAATGTATTGCCCTGTATTAATCTTCATCTTGTAAATATATTGCCCTGTACTAATCTTCATCTTGTAAAATATAATGCCCTGTCCTAATCTTCATCTTGTAAATGTATTGCCCTGTACTAATCTTCATCTTGTAAATATAATGCCCTGTCCTTATCTTCTTGTAAATATATTGCACTGTCCCAATCTTCATCTTGTAAATATAATACCCTGTCCTAATCTTCATCTTGTAAATATATTGCACTGTCCCAATCTTCATCTTGTAAATATAATGCCCTGTCCTAATCTTCTTGTAAATATATTGCTCTGTCCTAATCTTCATCTTGTAAATATATTGCACTGTCCCAATCTTCTTCTTGTAAATATAATGCCCTGTCCTAATTTTCATCTTGTAAATATATTGCCCTGTCCTAATCTTTTTCTTGTAAATATATTGCCCTGTCCTAATCTTCTTGTAAATATATTGCCATGTCCTAATCTTCATCTTGTAAATATATTGCACTGTCCCAATCTTCATCTTGTAAATATAATGCCCTGTCCTAATCTTCTTGTAAATATATTGCCCTGTCCTAATCTTCATCTTGTAAATATATTGCACTGTCCCAATCTTCTTCTTGTAAATATAATGCCCTGTCCTAATCTTCTTCTTGTAAATATGTTGCCCTTTTCTAGTCTTGCATCTTGTAAATATATTGCCCTGTCCTAATTTACATCTTGTAAATATATTGCCCTGTCATAATCTTCATCTTGTAAATATAATGCCCTGTCCTGATCTTCATCTTGTAATTATATTGCCCTGTCCTGATCTTCATCTTGTAAATATATTGTCCTGTCCTAATCTTCATCTTGTAAATGTATTGCCCTGTACTAATCTTCATCTTGTAAATATATTGCCCTGTACTAATCTTCATCTTGTAAATATATTGCCCTGTCCTAATCTTCATCTAGTAAATATATTGTCCTGTTCTAATCTTCATCTTGTAAATGTATTGCCCTGTACTAATCTTCATCTTGTAAATATAATGCCCTGTCCTAATCTTTTTGTAAATATATTGCCCTGTCCTAATCTTCATCTTGTAAATATAATACCCTGTCCTAATCTTCATCTTGTAAATATATTGCACTGTCCCAATCTTCATCTTGTAAATATAATGCCCTGTCCTAATCTTCATCTTGTAAATATATTGTCCTGTCCTGATCTTCATCTTGTAATTATAATGCCCTGTCCTAATCTTCATCTTGTAAATATATTGTCCTGTCCTAATCTTCATCATGTAAATGTATTGCCCTGTACTAATCTTCTTCTTGTAAATATAATGCCCTGTCCTAATCTTCATCTTGTAAATATATTGCCCTGTCCTGATCTTCATCTTGTAAATATATTACCCTGTCCTGATCTTCATCTTGTAAATATATTACCCTGTCCTGATCTTCATCTTGTAAATATATTACCCTGTCCTGATCTTCATCTTGTAAATATAATGCCCTGTCCTAATCTTCATCTTGTAAATATAATGCCCTGTCCTAATCTTCTTGTAAATATATTGCCCTGTCCTGATCTTCATCTTGTAATTATATTACCCTGTCCTAATTTTCATCTTGTAAATATATTGTCCTGTCCTAATCTTCTTCTTGTAAATATATTGTCCTGTCCTAATCTTCTTGTAAATATATTACACTGTCCTGACCTTCTTCTTGTAAATATATTGCCCTGTCCTAATCTTCTTCTTGTAAATATATTACACTGTCCTGACCTTCTTCTTGTAAATATATTGCCCTGTCCTAATCTTCTTGTAAATATATTACACTGTCCTGACCTTCTTCTTGTAAATATATTGCCCTGTCCTAATCTTCTTGTAAATATATTACATTGTCCTGACCTTCTTCTTGTAAATATATTGTCCTGTCCTAATCTTCTTGTAAATATATTACACTGTCCTGACCTTCTTCTTGTGAATATATTGTCCTGTCCTAATCTTCTTCTTGTAAATATATTGTCCTGTCCTAATCTTCTTGTAAATATATTACACTGTCCTGACCTTCTTCTTGTAAATATATTGCCCTGTCCTAATCTTCTTCTTGTAAATATATTACACTGTCCTGACCTTCTTCTTGTAAATATAATGCCCTGTCCTAATCTTCATCTTGTAAATATATTGCCCTGTCCTAATCTTTATTGCCCTGTCCTAATCTTCATCTTGTAAATATATTGTCCTGTCCTAATCTTCATCTTGTAAATATATTGCCCTGTCCTAATCTTCTTGTAAATATATTGCCCTGTCCTGATCTTCATCTTGTAAATATAATGCCCTGTCCTAATTTTCATCTTGTAAATATATTGCCCTGTCCTAATCTTCATCTTGTAAATATATTGCTCTTTCCCAATCTTCTTGTAAATATAATGCCCTGTCCTAATCTTCTTGTAAATATATTTCCCTGTCCTAATCTTCATCTTGTAAATATATTGCCCTGTTATGAACTTTTTAAAATTATATTTTTCTGCCATGATTTAACCAATGTTGATGGAAACTTGGGAAGTGTACTGTGTGGAAAATTAATCTGTTCTCAATATCGGGACATCTTTTTCTCTCATATTCAACTGCATCACTGATATAGAGAAATTGGGATAAAAACAGGATACTACATCAGAATAGAAGCCAAGGCTAGCAAGCAAGCGTCTTACTCACCGAGCCACCTCGTCATCTTATTAAAATGACACGGATGACCAATACGAGTTGAGTGTGGGTAGTTTTGGTCTAAATAAACTGGACAAGCAGGGTGACCTCTGATTAAATAACAACAGAAACTCGACTAATAAATACAATTATATTATTTATAAAGAATGTTTTATTACAAAGTAGGGTGAACGTACGTTATACCAACGTACACAGAATAAGGGCCAATAGACGAAAGCTATTGGAAATTTGTTTACGTTTTTCATACATATGTGACCAGCCAACTTAGTCAGTAAAAAGGCAATAAAACCGTATAATCCTGAATATTAATCTAGAATAAAAATTAAGCCTCATTTACTAAATCGAAAAAAGATTACCCCAGAAATTTGCAGGGCGTTTTACATTAAAGAAATCTGGGGTTTTTTCTTGCATCTGTATGTACATGGGCGGAAGAAATCCATCGACTTAAGTGGATGGAGGGCCTCTAACTAGGACATAGCCTACACCTCCAGGAATTTTTTTTTTTAACAAAACGCTGATATATTCAGCGACCCCTCTTTAAGTCATTTTTGAATTTTTTCAAGGGGGTCCACAAGGATTCGACTAGTCACTATGGTAGTTGAACCACCGACTGCAGTATGTGGTTGGGAACACGCTAAGGTAGTACCAACATCCTTACTAATCTGTTGGTTCCTGTAATTTAAGAAACTTTTGACCAGAGCCCTATATTTATAAAGGACTTTGCGTTTGACCAGATAATGACGTCACATCATGGAGTTTTAAAGGGATACATTCAGCATTTTTGAGGGTCGATTTGATTTTATTTTCTGTATGTGTGTTTTCTGTATAAGGCACAGTCTCACTTTAATATTAGTCGTATTTTTGACTTTCAAATACTTAAAATGGTGGCTCTATTGGGATTTGAAGACTCAAATTTCGAAGGAGAGACGTGAACACTGTTACAGATTAACTTAGCTAAAAAGTCCAGGTTCAACGAATGGTGAACGCATCCCTTTAACCCTGTTTAACACACGTAAAGCGTCTTATCTTTTGAATGGAATAACATGCCGAGCCACTAAATGCAAATACAGAAAACTATGGACTTTTTTCAAATGAACGTCCAGCTTTGGCTTTTCCCTTCTTCTTTAGCCCAATTATAAATATATTTTTCGACTATGTTGTGTTCAGATTTAACGTTGTGCCTCACAAATTTAGGATTACTATAAACCAGCAGGGTTTCTTTATTCTATATGACACTACTCAAAAACTAAGACGACATTTTCCATTATATTTTAAATAAAAACTTAAAGTGAACCAGTGAAATGGTCAGTTAGCTTCAATAATAGTTAAGGTTCATTTAAAAATATCATTATCTAGTTCGTTCCGTGACTTGACACCAAAGTAATGTTTTGCCATTGATTTAAAGGGATATTCCCGAGCTGAAGCCGATTAGAGTCGCTTGCAACTTGTATGTCGTCACTGTTGACAGTTGTTCTGTAAAACCCAGATTTTTTTTTTCATAAACCCCAAACTGAAAATTTCTTCCCTGCTATTATTCAAGGCGTTAGCTCAATACAACACAAAACAATAGTTGATCTATTACTATTAGCTGCATCCAGTAAGCTATAGAGTGTCCGCATTCGACAGCAATATCAACGCTACGTTACCCCCTAGTGCCTGGGTTTTCAACTGGTTTCCTCAAGTGTCCACGAATTCGCATGGGGAAATTACTATGTCCCTGAACAGAAATTATTCGAATTTCTGGCACTTCGGTTGACAAACACCCCTTCCTCTTTTTGACGATTACCTTTGCAGGGGCCGCGAAAAGTATTTCATTTGAATGTAGGACATACCCTTTAAATAGAAATCAGAAAACATTGTATCAAAATATTTATCTTCTCTTAATTACTTTTCAATTCCCTTCTTAAAATAACAAATGATGGAAATCGTTACGGTGACTTGTGAAATTAGGCACGCAAAAAACCTTGACAGTTTTCATCATTGCGCTTTGAAATAACCATGGTTGTCAACAAATTTGGGTTGGTTAGGGTTATTGGTTTCAGAAGTGTATGGGTTAAATCCCCGAGAACTAGAAAAATGAGGTCATTACAGCTTGTTACAGCAAGGGTTGTCACACTCAGCTACCCTTGACTTAGCATAGTATCATATTGTAAGAATAAGAGCATTAAGCCTTTTCTCAGGAGATGTTGCCCATACTCATTTAATATTTACGAATTTCATGTATGTGTACGTATCTACAAAACAGATCGTAAAATGACCACATAGAAGAGCGTTGATTGGCCGGTAATGTGACAATTTGAATATTTAGTACATGAGTCCCCTCTTTGACGCTAGCCTGCATAGTTTGCGATATCAGCAGCTGCTGGAAGCAAATGTTAATTTGTCAACTACCAACCAACTGCTTACCTGCTTCAGTGACACAATGTGGAAACTGATAAATTTCGGACGTGTTGAACGGAACCACGTTGTCCCCATAACTTCATTATTTTTATTTGGGCTCCAAAAGATAATTATATCATGTATACGTGCATTTATTATCATCTTATTGGATCTCTGCATAGAAAATTATAACCAGCGGGTATTGACATTCTTTTAAAAGGACAGGTTTCTAAATAGCTTATTAAAAATTGTATAAGTTATTTAAGAAAGATACATTCTTCATCAATGAATGTCTTTATAAAGAAACTCAAATTCTCTGTCAATTTTCATCTTCTATTTGTGTTAAGTAATATTAAAGGAGTAGATTCGTTTACTTTGTATTTCGAGACATGTTTGAAATGTTTTCTAAACTAACAATGTTTCCTGAAAATAGCGTAACGTAAGGTGGGCCCTATTGGATCTGTGGCAATTCAACGAGAATTGACCTCACTAGCAAAATCTGACCACTCAAGTCGACACATTTTTTCTTTGAAAATATAGTTACCGAAAAAGGCGGCATCTGGTCAGGCGGTCATTGTGTGCACAGAATTATGTTCAGATTTTCTAAATCGAAATATTTCACGGGACGTCATCAAACACTAATAAGTATAAGTGGAATTACTGAAAACCACAGACGTCTGATTGAAAAAAGGAATTTTGAAAATCAGTGTCCCGATACATTTACAAAATAAGGAAAACTTCTTCACAATCTGATTTTTTCAATTCATTATTGTGTCTTTAAAACACATTAACAGCATATAGGGGACGTAATTCCTTTAAAATAGGTAGAATTATTTCCCAATTTAAAACCTATTATTTGCTAGAAGCAATATTCAGGTAACAAAAGGGAGTTTCAGTTTTCATTTCTCTTCTATTGTACTGTCACATCTTGTTATGATTTCACAAGCCCTAGTAGCCTAGCTTCAATAGAGTTTTAAGTATGGTTACTGTCACGGAATGATATACGACCTACAACCGTAAATACAAAAATACATCACGTAAAATATGTTTGATAATGTATTTTAATACAGCGGATGTTGTCCGAGTCCCATATTTATCATATCTTAGCACTTACTCATGTATTGGACAAATATGCAATTTAGATGGTTTGGAATTTTCCTCTCGTCGATGGACAAGGCAAAAAGGGATTATGCTTGATTAAGGAGATGTGATAACACATTGTATAAAGAAACCAAGGACTAACGATCCAGACCGCAAAACGAAATCCAAAAAGACATTTTGACGAAACATAGGTAACAGTTAATGAACTTTTAACATGAGGAACAATATCAATCATACATGAGTATACATTTCATAATGAAAGTGGTACCAGGTGCCCAGAAGAGTAAGCATACCCTGCCTGGTGCCACACTCGTCCTAGCTGTTAAACATACACGAAATAAACTACAAATCAAGAACATGAAAAAGCGCCAACTGAAAAAACATTGACTTGACGACAAATTTTCCAAAGTTCAAGGGACGTAACTGGTGAAAATACATTAATGTCCAATTTCGATAATTCAAGGGACGTAACTGATTATAATAATTGTTATATTATGATAAAAAAAAATAAGGAGTCAACCGAATCATGGGTAAGCAAATACTGCATGTAGACAGTCAATGTAGTCTGCGATAACAGCTTCTGGAAGCGGATGTTATCACCTATGGTCAGTAACTCTCATAGTCAATGATTGTTTTGTGCTTTTATACGGCCCCTGTCACCCATGAGTTTGCAAGGAGCAATTTAATCGGTAAAGTATTTGACTAAAACTAAATCCCTTTCGACAACTTTGTTCAAAGGAAATGACTTTAGTGAGAAGTGGGGGTAGTTGACCCACTCAACGGCAGGTTTTATCTGACTAGAAGTGGGGGGCAATGTCAAATGGTTATAATCTAACTCAGGCGGGCCCCTGGTCCACACCCGTTATTCGCTTCGCTCGCAATGTCAATTTATTCTGTCGGTTCATCTTTACCGTTGCACCCCCAGTTTCAAATTCATGGCTACGCCACTGAATGACTTTGCAACATCTGATGAAAATTATGAACTCATTTTGAAATAAACATTACAACTAATTATTGGTCTCGATTGAGTTTGATAATTTGTTAACAAAATACATTGTAAAAAATCCTGTTGTGGAACGATAATTAGTTATAACCCATAAAGGATAGTCAAGAATAAGAGCCTCGAAATTGTTGAACAAAATATTATGTTTAACCTTCAATCGAGTGTATATGGCTTTATTGTTCATAACTTTGACATGTTCTTGACGTTGTATGAATTTATGAATGATAAGGGGAAAGGGTTTTGGCAAAATGTCAACGAGAACAATAGAAAACTTATAATATTAAAACATTATATACTCCTATCTTAACTCAATAATCAATATATGTTAACATTAACAACAAGTCTACTTATATATCGAATAACCCTTTTTAATGTTACATTATTAGCAATGGACATTCTGTGTTCTTCATCATTAGAGCGCTTTGTAATGATTAGAAACAGAGAAACTGCCCTTGTTACCGTATAATGACGCAAAATTGATAGGCATTATCATTTGGTTTGCTACACTTTAGGCAATTTTTATGTTGATGACGAGATGTTCGCTTGTAAAGGATAATGACATCACTAACTATTTTGGTGTTGGTAACTGTTTGCTTCCAAACAGTTGACTTTACTGTGCTTGTCCTAACGGTTTGCGGCGGTACCAAAATCTATCCGGGATTGTCGCCCAGGACCATTATTGTTGCATTTGTTTAAATTCCATACTGTACATTCATTAACACTTGGAAAGAGTGATTTAAAAACGCCTTTGTAGTCGAATGAAATCATTTGGGTCTGTATGATCATTTCATAAACAAACCCGTGCATATTTCAATATACAGATGTTGAAGTTCATTGAGTTTAGATTCATAATATTCACTTTTATTAGAGCACGAATCATTCATTCATTGTGATTTTATACATATATACATACATTAGCACATAAATATTAAGATAGGCTCTTTATATATTTAATCAAGCGAGATTTTATGAAGAGATTGTCGAGTGTGTTATACACCCACATTTTTTGCGTGGCAAATCTTTCGATTTGACACGCTTTGTTTTCATTATGATTATTTTTTTTTTTTTTTTTTTTTTTTTTTTTTTTTTTTTTTTTTTTTTTTTTTTTGGGAAACTTTCTAGAGAAAATCGAAAATGGTGTAGCAAACTTGTATCCACCAAACATTATTAAATGACCTGGTATCAAAAATGAATATCTAAAACTCAGTTTTTGCTAAACCAGAAGTGGGCTATTGCATAATATGCAATTATTTTGCACGTAGTCTGTAAGGTTTATTTATGAACCGATTTGGCTGAAATTTTCTTTAAAATATTCATTGTAATAATAAGTATCAAGTGCGATTACAAAAATTTCAATTTTTAAATATTTTTGTAAAAAAAAATTAAAACCAAAATTGTCAAAAAAGTTCAAAATTTCTAACTCAGCCGCTAATTATCCGATTGACCTGAAATTCATAGAACGTATACAGAATGTCCATAGAAGTAAAATTAATCAATCAAAATTTTTCTATCACTTCCGGTTTTGACGTGAGAACTTCCGGTTTTTCGAAATCACGCCTAGCAACCCCACTTCCGGTATAAATTTCAGATATTGACAAAAACTATATATATTGTCTGTCAGTCATAATTAGAATGCACTTAGCATAAAAAAATCCAAACCGGAAGTGATGCATAAACTGCCGTCACAGACTGACACATTTCAGCAAAAAATTAATAAGTCCTCTATTTGTTATCCGATTTTTATGATTTTGGTGTCTATCAAAACCTTGTAACCTTGTCTACAGTTTGTTGGAACAGAATTTTGAATTTCGAATTTGAAATTTTTTTATGTTCGTTTGAATTTTTTGAAAATTCAAAAGGCCATATTATGTGACCTTGACCTTTGATGACCTTGAAAATTCCAATGAAGGATGTCCTTGACCTCAGCTATCCATAGGCATGCTGATATTAATTGAAAAATATTAACTTCTGGTTTTATGGACATTTAAAAATTGACATTTTTGTCAACTTTGGACATCTATATCACATTCTCTAATCAACGCAGAGAATTAAATTTTTCAATTTTGTAATGCTGATTTGATTATCTTTTAAACGATATATGACAATAACCCATTAAAATATGTTTTCAAAATATTGCGTTTTTTTCTTCTGAGGGTTCTAACTTACGATGCAATTATCGAATAGTAGTAAAGTGTGTATATTCAGTATGTACAAAATTTTCTCTTTTAAACGATATATGACATGAGTAGTTTAATACAAAATCCATTAAAGTGAAAATAGGCATTGGATACCCCTTTTCTGAGAAAGAATAGAAATAGAGAGGATTAAAATGATTGACAAGGGTTATAGCAGGTTATATAATATAGTAATAAAACTATCGACATGAACTTTTCACATGGAGGTGTGAAGTATTTTAGGTCATAAACAGATTAATCTGATTATGTAATCTTTTAACACTCTAAAAAGTATAAAAAATTTATTCATTTTTTTTGCAAAATTTTCACTTACATTAATTTCACATACAATCATTTAGAGCAGTGAATTTTTGATACATTAACCTGTTCGAATTTTTTCTCTACCACTGACAGAACTCTTTCTACAAGATACACACCAATTTTCTTTTTGTCGTCTGCTAAGGTTATTAAAGGTCATAAACAAATTAGTCAGACTACATAATCTTTTAACTCTAGGGCTGGACTCTAGCAGACAGCAATTAAAACTGTTTACGCGTCTGCGCTAATCCGTTGCAATAAAAAGTAAGTGCTCAAACTGTTTTTTATCGTCTGCTAAGATTATTATAGGTCAAAAATATTTCGAGTGTTTGCTATATTTGATATAATATCAGATTTGTTCTTATTTCTTATTTTGAGGGTGATTCTTACCCACGGCACTTAATTGACTAACATACATCAATTCAACTGGCTACTGACTGCTCCAATCCATTGAAACAAATCACAGTATTTCAACTCAGCATTAAAGGAAAATATTGACGTTTACACAGTTCGAATGTTGGGGAAGGGGGTATATCCCCTATACAAAATGGCCCCTAGTCAAAATGGCCATAACAGTTAAATTTGGTCAAAATGGCCATTCACTATGGTCCCTATTTTGGTCAAAATGGACCGGTCACCATGACCCTTATCTTGGTCAAAATGGATTCTGTATTTATTCTTTGATTTCAACCAATTCTTTGGTCAAAATGACTTTTTTTGAGGACAAAATGGCCAAAAAAATAAAAGTCAAAATGGTCCCTGACTTTTTGATAAATTGTAGCTTATATGATGATAATCAAAGTAATAATTGGAAGCTATTTTAACCCTAAAAGAGGTCACTTGTACTCTGTAACAACAGTAACAACAAATTTTGAAGACATAAATTGTGTTCCTATTTATATTTTCATCAAAGCAAAGACATTCTAAGACTTACAATATTAATTTGAAGTTCCAGTTCCAGTTCTCAAAAAGATTATACAAAAAATTGATTGTGTATTATGTAATATAAATATTATTATGAGACCATTTGTCTTTTTGGAAAGACCATTTTAACCTTTTTTGATGACCATTTTGACCATTTATCAGGGACCATTTTGACCAAACGAGGGGCCATTAGCGCTAATCCGTTGCAATAAAAAGTAAATGTTTAATCTTGCCAAAGTCAAAATGGCCATAAAAGTTAAATTTGGTCAAAATGGCCAGTCACCATGGACCCTATTTTGGTCAAAATGGCCTCTGAATTTCCTCTTTGATTTCAACCAATTCATTGGTTAAAATGGCCAAAAAAATAAAAGTCAAAGACTTGCAATATAATTTGAAGTTCCAGTTCTCAAAAAGATTATACAAAAAATATATTATGTAGCGCTTTATGTTTAGTTAATTTGTAACATCATAAATAAAAATATTATTTTGAGACCATTTTGACTTTTTGGAAGGACCATTTTCACCTTTTTTGAGGACCATTTTGACCAAACGCGGGGCGCAATTGACTATGACCCGTTTCTATCGTCTTACCGTCACATAATGTTCACATTTCACACATACCTGTATATTATAGCTACCATGAAGCTATAAAAATTACCATACTATAAGTTATATTGATATAATATTGAATCTACCCTTCCACAAAACGTTTTACTAAAAATGAGGGAGTGAACACCAGGCTTTAGGGGTTTGAAGTTCAAAAAGTCTTACAGCTATCAGGCAAAGTATCACGGGCCACGCTCAGTGCTGTTCACAGCTCTAGTTATTAGCTTGATCTCATTAACATGTTTTATCTGATTTTTGATTAACTTTTGGTAATGGAAAACTCTACCTTAAACATATAGCTTTATGAACTATGGGAAGCAAAGGCAAATTATATGGAATAATGTAAATTTTATGAATATGAAGCAAACAATTTGAATACAATCTACTCAAGTTACTATATGAATATGATGCAAACTATATACATGTATAGGCAAACTATCTAGTTATGAAGTAAACTATATGAATTGGAAGTAAACTGTGAATAGGAAGTAAACTATGTTTGGAAAGTAGCCTAAACTATATAAATATAATGCAAGCTATATGGATATGATGTAAATTATATTAATGTGAAAAAACTATATAAGTATGGAGGAAACTGTATGCATGTATAAGCAAACTATGTGAATATGAAACAAACGATATGAATACGAAAGAAACTATATGAATATGAAGTAAACTATTTATTTGAATATGAAGCAAACTATGTATATGGATATGAAGCAAACCATGTATATTTATATCAAGTAAACTAAATGAATATGAAGTAAACTATATGAATATGTAACAAACTATCTCAATATGAAACAAACTACAAGTTTATATGAATATTAATATGAAGCAAACTATGAATATGGAGCGAACTATGAATATGAAACAAACTATATGAATATGAAACAAACTATATGAATATGAAGCAAACTATATGAATATTAAGTTAACTATATGAATATTAAGTTAACTATATAAATATGAAGCAAACTATGAATATGAAACGAACTATGAATATGAAACGAACTATGAATATGAAACGAACTATGAATATGAAGCAAACCATGTATATTTATATCAAGTAAACAAAATATCAAGTAAAAAAAATATGAAGTAGACTTTATGAATATGAAGCAATCTAATATATAAATATGAAGTAAACTATTAAGCGTAGCCCACTAGCTTGCTAGTTTGAGCACTCTGGCATGGTACGATGGTATCACATAATGTGGGATCATCTGAGGTGGCTATATAGCCAAACCTCAATTCCAGTATCAGCACTGCACTGATGAGGCCCAGAAGGCCGAAACAGTACTGTTTGCAGTTATATATATAAACTATATGAATATGAAGTAAACTATATGAATATGAAGCAAACTATCTGAATATGAAGTAAACTCTTTATATGAATAAAAAAAAAATCAGTATAATAACAATGATGAATATTCTTGTTTATATGGATATAAAGAAATGTAAACATCAGTATGCTATGGGCATTCGCTGGGATGTTTTTAGTAAATAACTGAGTCAATGTCCACTTGGTAACATTAGCCAACTCATTCTAATGGACCTGATAGTCCAGAAAGACAGGTCTTTAGGTTAATGGATGATGACCCGTTAAGATGTGTTACATTAACCCAATTTCAACTGTGGTTACCCAGAGACGTGGACACGGCACATTAGCACATTCATCATTTTTTTCAATGAATATCATTTCAAAATTTAGTTTATTATAATTTATCTAGGTTAAAGTCACTGAATTCAACATTGCTTGATGTTATGAATTTCGCTTGATAAATTTTAAGGTTTAGACATCTTTGAATGAAATTTAAAACGCCCACTTTTGCATCAAAGATGCGCAGAGAAAAAATGAAAGCCGGTGTTTTTTTTTTATTTCACTATAGCTACCTGGTCTCAACTGACATCAAGGTAAGTTCTGCAAAAATGAGACATCAGACATGGCAATACATGTATGTATTATATTTAGTATAGACTATTCGAATTTTTAAATAGCGAAAAAGTCATAAAGGTACACGAATATCATAAGACCCATGTATATAAAAAATGGTATATTGTGGCGTTAAGATATACATTTGAGTATTATCGGCATGATCAAAAATAATTTACCAATTTTAATTTAATGGAGTAGTGACCCGTATACAGAAGTAAGATATATCAATGAATAAGATCTACATTTTATAGGTTAATTAAATAAGATTGGTGTCTTTTTTCAACATTTTGTGTTTGAGTATCACGCCCAAATACAGATGTTTCATAAGTTATGTAGAATTATGAAGAAGTCTTCCAGATGCTAAAATTCTAAAAAACGCTTTGAAAATCCGTTTAGCTCGCATCGCAAACAGGTGTATTCTAGTTGGCCTGGGTATTTCTAGTAAACAGGTGTATTCTAGTTGATCTTGGTATATCTAGTAAACATGTGTATTCTAGTTGATCTGGGTATATCTAGTTAACAGGTGTATTCTAATTGATCTGGGTATATCTAGTAAACAGGTGTATTCTAGTTGATCTAGGTATATCTAGTTAACAGGTGTATTCTAGTTGGCCTGGGTATTTCTAGTAAACAGGTGTCTTTTAGTTGATATGGGTATTTCTAGTAAACAGGTGTATTTCTAGTTGATAGTTTAAACATATTTTATTGTTTGAAACAACAGGATAAGGACAAATTATACAATTTATAAACCTTCTCCTAGTAAATTATTCACTAATATACAATTTGAATTTAAAAAATTTAAAGAAACTTTAACTATAATTAAATAATTGAACATACATACATAAAAAAAGAAGAAGAAGAAAAAAAAAAAAAAAAAGAAAGATAAACTATTTTACAATTCAAATAACAATTATAAGCATAATACATATTTTAGTCATTTTTAAATCGGTGGGACGATGCTATAAAGTTTTGGACTGCTAAAAATATATATTCATTCACAGAACTGGGAAAAAATGGATTTCCATGCAGAAGGATTTGTAAAAGTGTGTCATAGGGAATGTGGTTTAAAAAATATAATTTCGTGAATAGTACAGTTCGTTGAATTTGATATTTTCTACAATTAAAGAAATAGTGATAAACATCTTCGACAGATTGTGTACAGCTACAGCTAGTTGATCTGGGTATTTCTAGTAAAAAGGTGTCTTCTAGATGATCTGTGTATTTCTAGTAAACAGGTGTATTCTAGATGATCTGTGTATTTCTAGTAAACAGGTGTATTCTAGATGATCTGGGTGAGTGGGTATATCTAGTGAACAGGTGTATTCTAGATGATCTGGGTATTTCTAGTAAACAGGTGTATTCTAGATGATCTGGGTATAACTAGTAAACAGGTGTATTCTAGATGATCTGGGTATAACTAGTAAACAGGTGTATTTCTAGTTGATCTTTGTGTATCTAAATAAACAGATGTATTCTAGTTGGCCTGGGTATTTCTAGTAAACAGGTGTATTCTAGATGATCTGGGTATTTCTAGTAAACAGGTGTATTCTAGATGATCTGGGTATAACTAGTAAACATGTGTATTCTAGATGATCTGTGTGTATCTAAATAAACAGATGTATTCTAGATGATCTGGGTATTTCTAGTAAACAGGTGTATTCTAGTTGGCCTGGGTATTTCTAGTAAACAGATGTATTCTAGATGATCTGTGTGTATCTAGTAAACAGGTGTATTCTAGATGATCTGTGTGTATCTAAATAAACAGATGTATTCTAGATGATCTGGGTATTTCTAGTAAACAGGTGTATTCTAGTTGGCCTGGGTATTTCTAGTAAACAGATGTATTCTAGATGATCTGTGTGTATCTAGTAAACAGGTGTATTCTAGATGATCTGGGTATATCTAGTAAACAGGTGTATTCTAGTTGGCCTGGGTATTTCTAGTAAACAGATGTATTCTAGATGATCTGGGTATTTCTAGTAAACAGGTGTATTCTAGATGATATGGGTATAACTAGTAAACAGGTGTATTCTAGATGATCTGTGTGTATCTAAATAAACAGATGTATTCTAGATGATCTGGGTATTTCTAGTAAACAGGTGTATTCTAGTTGGTCTAGGTAATACTAGTAAACAGAGGCACTGTAAAAGACTTAAAGTATTTTTCAACTACTGCATTTGGGAAATTAGCGAAATACCATTTGGTTTTAAAGAAATAAAAATCTTTATTTTATAACGATAACATGTAGGTCATGGGGATCCTTTCTCAAAGCTGGTCCTTGGTCAAACCTCTTGGCATTGATCTTTACCGAATAATCCATACACATTTATAGCTGAGTCTACTGTAATTATGAGTGAAGACTATTCAAATTCATCAGACTTTAACACCTTATTACTCAATATACCGTTTCAAAGTAAAAACAAAATTTCCTTTATATTATATTTATCATTTCCTTGATATTTATCATTATTTTACACATTATATACATGTATTATTAGTATCATAATACATAGTTAAAACATTTTTTACATCAAATACATTTTGGAAGAGTTATATGATTTTTGCTATCTTGTTAGTTTAGACTGCTTGCTTGAGCAATAGTGTTCCATTGACGCCTATCTTATCCCATTTATTTATAAGACTAGGCCTCAGATAATATATAATTTGAGAAATCTATTTTTCAAATCTATGAAAACTTCATTTAAATATAATATGATCAAAACCATACCTTCAACGGTTATAGGCAGAAAAATCAACTTAAATTCAAAATCAGGTACGGTATACACATAACAAAACAGTGATTCTGAAGTCAGGTACTTATAACAGAGACAACTTATTCTATACTTCTCTCAATAAAATTTCATTTTGAAATTTTTTCAAATTTACAAAATTAATCTGTAACTTATTTCATACTGGTAAAAACAAATATTTTTGCTTTCCTGAGCAAAAACAATATTTTCAAAATAAACTTTTGATAAGTAAGTTCACATGTTGTAGATAAACTAATTCAAATATAAATATTAAATTGAAATCATTTAACAAAAGTTAAGTTAATGCATTATGGTTGTCTTAATGTTTGAATGCCAACATGATAAAGCTTAATTCCAGCACTTTTCAGAATAAAAATATAGAGGCCAGTTTGTCTGCAAGAAGGTATCTAATCTTTAAACTGGTCATTCTGAAAATTAGGCCGTGCTAGATTTCAAGACATCCGAAACTGGGGCCTTATTCTCGAAAACTTAACTTACAATGATTTTAGTGATCCAGTTATCTGATTGGCCAGTTACTAAAATTGGTTTAGAATTAAGTATTATTATCCAATCAAATTGCTATATTTCTAAAAATCAGGATTTTAACCAAGAAATGTTTTCGAGAATAAGGCCCCTTGTTTGGTACATCAGATTTGTGTTGCAAACAAGTGTGAATTTCCAAAAAGCCGAAACCAGATTAATTTTCTTTGTATTTGACTACAGTTTGCCTTATAGGAGGCAGATTCACAAATTCGAAATTCAGATTCGGGGCAAACCGTTGTAACCAAGTGGCACAGATTTAGATTTAGTCAGTACTAGAACTGCACGATACATAATTATTATTATCATGTATCTTTAAATGGGAAATTTCCCATTCTATTTCTATTATGTGTGTTTTCTGTAAAAAGAGCATTTTTAATTCCAAAAGCAGATATTTACAGATACACATGGATAACACGGATATGACATGGATATGAAAATGTTACCAGTGAACTTTGAACACTATCTATCTGACTATGTTGACCCTCAACAATACATGTATTGTTGATAAACAAAATTCCAAATACATGTACATATTATTGGAAATAAAAGAAAGAAAGAAAAAGAAACATCTATATTTTACAAGGATAACAACTTAGGTTCCGTGAGGATCCTTTCTCCCAGCTGGTCCTTGGCCAAACCTCTTTGCATTGATCTTTCCCGGATTATCCGTACCCATTTACAGCTGGGTGGACTGGAATTATGAGTGAAGATGACTTATACAAGGTCATCAGACTTTCACACCCTGATCGAGAACCGAACTCTCAAACATAGCGACCACCATTTCCTTGTATCCAAGCAAATGACGTTGTGTTTGTAAAGAACGATGCGCTAACCACTGTGCTTTAAAACCTCAAACATTAGCTTAGTATGCGGAAAGTACTCAAATTCCAGATTTATATTCATTTAAGGGTTTATGGTAAAAATGACCAGACTATACACTTTTCAAATTCCAACTGTCTCTAATCTTATACATACCAGGCATCAATTTATCATCCCAATGACTTTTTCCAAGTCAGCCCCTTAGACCTGCATCTTAAAGGAATACAACCACTTAGAATGAACAAAAAATCTAAATTCTCAAACTTGGTGAATAGGAGTATATATTCATCAGGAGACTTACCTGGTGGCATAACTATACTACAGATTACCTAAATAATCTGATAAATCCAGAAAAGTATGGTTAAATAAATAATTATGGAAAAACGTTTGATCAAATTTTAAGCGTTTTTCAATTATAACCTGTTATTATATGGAAATTTACATAGTTTTATGGGTTTATTTTCAGTTAGTAGCCTACACTTTGGACACCGTTGATGAATATATACTGTTATTGACCAAGTTTAAAAAAAATTATTATTTTTGTTCATTCTAAGAAGTGGTATTGCCTTAAAGTGGAAAAATAATGCCTGTCACAGATGCATAAAATCGTCCTTTGATTGAGCAATATCATTGTGAATTGCACTTAAACCACTAAAAAATCATTAACAATAATTCATGTCAAAAAACATCATCTATAATATTTTGCCTCCTGCCTTTTAACGACATTCTCAAATAAAGGGAAGCACTTGAATCATACATCATAACCATAACACATTCTGAACACAATAAAATCTAGGACACATCTGAAATACAAAACATATTTCATTGTTAAAAATCCTGAATACAAGATAACTCAAGGAATCTTTTTAAAGGGACAGTCTGAATTTTTTTTAGGTCAAAAAATGTTTTGGCTCAAATTTGTGAAAACTTTACACCAAAATCTGTTACTATGTGCCCTTTAATGTATCTGAAAGTTTTAACTAAAAAAATCCAGCCGTTAATTTTTAAACGCTAAAAACATGCTAAAATTTTTAAAAACCTTACGTAAGGTTTTTAAGTGTGTTATGTTTTTTGGACGCTGATAGCAAACTACTGAACGGATTTGAGTAAAATAAACGCCTAATTGTAGAGAAATGTCCCTCTTGTGTATTTAAAAGGTTTCAACTAGAAATATTGAGCCATTTAAAGGGCAAACACAAAAACTAGGTCAAATTGCGTAATTAACAATAAGTACTCCATGTTTGTAATTAACCCTTTAAAACCAAATTCAGTTTGATCAAGAAGATATAGAGATTCAATAAGCATACTTTAAAAATACTCCCAGGTAGCATTTACGATTTTTTTGATAATGGAAACTTTTTTCAAAAATGCAGAATGGCCCTTTAAGATTTTGTGAAACCTTAATTAAAGGGGCATAATCCTCACTTCTACAGACCACATTAACTTGATTCTTCCTCAATTTACTCTTTTCCAGTAAACCCCATTTAAGGCTTCCTAACAATTTATCTATCCCCTCATTTAAAACTTTTTTGTCCTCAAAATTTTGATTTCCCCTATGTAATGTAAACCAATTTCAAGTTGGAAGAGTTTAATGTATTATATAGTATTAAAGGGAGTGTAAAGAGATTTTCTAAACTTTGTATGTGTATCTGACACTGTTAGCATCAATTTGTGCCATTCCAATTTCCATTCCGACTTCTGTGGTTCTTGCAATTCCACTAAAACTAACGCGTTTTATGACAGTGATCTACCATAAGCTACTATTGATATCTATGCAGATCAGTGACGTCATTAAACCAGACTGGTCTAATGGCGATGTACAGATGCCATGCAATGAGATTTGAAGGAAATTTGGCAAAACAGCTGCATTAGCCTAAATAGTTAGACCAATGTAGAATTCAACATGACAATATTATTCAATATTAACTTACTGGAAATTTAAGTCAGTCAGAACCTTCATCATCAAAGATCTCTTCTAAACCATCAAACATAGAACTATCTTGTACATACGGTGATTTTTTACGTTCAGCTAGCTTAGTTTGAGCAAGTCTTTTAGGTCTACCTCTTGTAGCTGCAACAGAAAAAGAAAATCATGCAATTGGTTAAATACTGTTATTTCTGGTGAAATTCAAGATTCAAAATTTTGTTAACAGTTCAGAAATGGAACAGCTACATCAAATTGTAAATTCCTAAGGTTTAGACCTTGAAATCTTCATGTGAGATTTTGTATTTATTTCATATTATGACACATGAAGTGGCCTTTACACATAACGTTGTGATATAATATTTAAAGAGTTTTTTAATTGATTTCGATTTTCAAACATTCCAATTTGCCATAAGTCATCTGTTTCCTGAAATTGTATAACTGCTTAACTGTACATATTATAGTGTATCGGACACATACAAAGTTTAGAAAACCTCTTTACAATCCCTTTTATATCAAACTTACGTTCATCGCTAAGTTTTTCATTCTGTTCATTTAATTCATTCACTTCTTTCTGTAACTTTAAGACTTCCACTTTTTTCATGGTCGGCTCCCCTAAAAAAAATAATAGTGTGGATGAATGATATTGTATGTGTTTAAGTACAATTGTTAGAACAGCAGACACCAGACTAAAACTAAGAATGATGTAAATAATAATATGTAAAGGTTAAGGTAAACCTACACATAAATTCTTCAAAAAACTTTTCTATTTTACCAGACCTTCCATGATCTGACAAGATTTTTTTTCAAATCATGTTCTGTGGAATTTGATCAAAATGTAAGTTAACCAATCGAAAACACTGTTGAAGGTGAGGTTTTTGATGTCTTACCTTCCATCCCTGCATTTTCCAACAGTTCTCGAATACGAGCTACCTTTTCAGCACTAGTGGTACATCCTTGTAATTCTTTAGCATTTCTTAATACCATACCCAGACCTCTACAAATCTGTCGCAGGAATTTTAACTCTTTATCATCTGGTGTGGCAGGATTCTTGGCAGCTGTTTTTGATCTGGCAGGCTGAAAAAAAAGTAGTCAACATTTAGCATGCAATGGCAGAAAAAATCTTTTTTTAATTTTTAAGGAAGTTTTTAGAAAAATGTTAACATAATCATATTTCAGGTGTCTGAAAAAAACGTCCTCAAGTTTGATAGAAAGTATCTCAGCTGCTGAAAAACTTTCATAATTCTCACATATTTACTTCAACATGTAAATCTGTGAGAATTATCGGTCCATCAACAGCTGAGATACTGACAAATTTGGGGACTTTTTTTATGAACACCCGATACATGATATTACTTTGAAATATGTGCAATTTTCATCGAAAATTTAATCAATTTCTTTAATAAATCTTTTCTAGTTTATCAAAATCTAAACAAAATTCATTTACTTATTTTTCAATGAGGAATCTTATAAATCTTGCTATCAATATCATCAACTGTTGTCTGTACGTTATTTACAAATAAATCTTAAAATCCTTAAAGTGAAACTAGTGAATATATTAAAGACATGCCAGGGTAAGTGAATGGGTGATGGTTCCGTAATGATTATCATGCATATTTGAATAAATTTTTGGCTTGGTTCATTTCAAAGGTTTGAATTCAAGAGATGTTTCCTATATTATCATTCCAAAATCATACATGATACTTTGTAAAAAAAAAGACCAGAGTGCTACAGTCTGTGCACAATAAAACTTACACACTGAAACCTAGTAGGCTAATGCCCCTTTAAAAAAAACCTTTGCCAATTGATTTTTAATGGAATGTTTCAAATGTATCAAATATAGGAAACAATCTATTCAATTGCAATTTAGTATCAGTTAAAGCCACATAAGCCCAGACTTGGACATTGAGAAAAAGTCTTCTCATCGTTTTTTTTTAAAGTTAGCACTTAAAAATGAATATTGAAAAAAAAAAATGTTCGATTCCCTTTCGTGGTTCCAATTCTACAGCCATTTGAAAGAAATTTGATTGTTTACATTCCAAACGTCAATAACTCACAAGCTCCGCCCACTACTAGCACGCGCTACTGGAGATTGGTGTATGACGTCATTTAACTAACACGCCCCCCGCTTGACCTCATTAGCATTTTATTAATGGAAATCATTTTATTAGATCCCGATTTTAAATCCAGCTGCATCGAAGCCATCTGAGTACTCAAAGCCGTGAATTGTAGTTTTTTGACTTAATTAAACATCAGAGATTAAGCTAGAATGCCTTTGGTACCGAAATCCCATTTTTTTCATTTTGTAAACAAACGAATCCCGCAATGTGGCTTTAATGTAAGTATCATGAAATCATGACAAAGCAGTGAATTAGTATGAAAATAAGCATTAAAATCTTGCTGATGTCATGCATTATTTTGTATTGGACAACAAATACCTTAGCAGATTCAACAACATTATACACTCTTTGAACAGCAATAGGGTGTAAATCACAGTTGCTATCAAAATCATCTGAATAATCAAGATAAGGATCATAACCATACCACAGTCCTACCTTTTTATTGGGAGGTTTTTTATTTTTAACTTTTCTATTTATAGTAACAGGAAGTGGTTCAGTGATAGTGCTGCTTGTGTCATCATTAGAATCGATAACAACTGCTGGAGTTATATTTTTCCGTTGTCTTTTCACCGGACCGCTAACATTGCTATCAGTGTCGGTGTTTGACAACATTTGATGGACGACAGTTTCATGTGACATGAGCATGACGTCACTGTCACTACTAGGCACTGTTGATTTTTTATTTTTACGTGTCCTTTCTTCATCATTGGATTCCGAAATTTCGTAATTATAGTCATTGTCATCGGAAGAATTATTATGAACACGCTTTATTTTTAAAAGAAGTTTTTTAGCTGGTGATTTGCCCTTTTTCTTCACGACTTTTGAACCTGGAAGGAATGTATTTTTGTCATCGGATTCAGTAATAGAGTCATCTCCCTTTAATCGCTTGGAGAGAGGCTCACTGTCAGATAAGGAGAAAACATCATTCTCATTATTTTGAAAGGAATTAAGTAAGTCTGTTTTGGCAGCGTTCTTTTGAGCACTATTGACTGATGGAGTGTTTGAATTATGTTCATGTTTTGAATTAATTGTTGGAAGATCAATCATTAAAGCACCATTATCACTTTCACTGCCCGATTCTGACACCAGACTTTTACGTTTAGCCGATTTTTTCGCAAACACTGGACTGTCCTCCAATTCATTATCACTGATAATACCGCGTTTCACTGGAGTTATTTCCCCTAAACTGTCATTTAAACTGTCTGAAAGTTTGTATTCGAAATGAGTACGTTTGGGAGTAAAGTATTTAGGCTTAGATGTCAATGTTTTGTCCAAATCAGTTTCAGATTCAGCTTCATAAGCCGATTCTGAAACATCTTCATTAGATTTTCCTGATAATTTTTGTAGCATATCAAAGTCCGAACTAGCATCAGATGGTTCATCCAACCCAGATGTAGCATCAGAATCCTGCACTGCTGCCATAACATCCTCAAATTTCATGTTTCGCTTTGGTGCTTCTTTTTTATCCACAGTTCTGGGAATACGTTTCTTTGGTGGGGACATGATTGTGCTTGCGTCATTTAGTTTCACATCAGTGGGTTCTGATTTAATAGTTATGTTAGTTGTAGATTTAGTATCATTGAAGTTTTGACCATTCACATTAATATCTTTGATAGAATTATTTTCTTTGTTACCATCTTCTGTTTTAATATCTTTTAACACTGTTATTTCAACCTGAAAACACAAACAATACAAATTATTTCTAAATTGGAACTGGAAATAAAATAAAATGTTATAATGGGTTAGGGAAATTTGCTTGAACAACAGCGTCACAGCCTCTTCTGACTTGCATTGCTAGGTAATACTGGGTTGAAAATCTGAATGCATCATGAGCTCTGTTGACAGTTAGTGAGCAAGCGAATAACTCACTGAGCCACCTAATCTACCACTGAAAAAGAAAAGACATTAGTCAAACATTAGTAGTGGAAGGACAGGAACTTTTGCATTGGAAACACACTCTTTCAATTGGTACCTGAACAATATATTCCTTGGTTTACAATATCCTTCTAGTGTGGCCACAAACACAGCTTCAAACTTTGCTGCATGCACTATGTATGACCTGGACAAACATTATGCAAATTGTGTGAAAGTGACAATAAACTCACCTGTGACTGAGCAAGTTCTTCAAGATATTTATCAATAACTTGTTTTAGTTTATCTTTAATATCTGAATCTAATTCTTTAGTACCCAGATGTTCTTTATATTTTTTTCTCACCATTTTCTTTGTCAGAACTCTACAATTGATATAAAAGACATAAAAATCAAGTACTGAAATATTTACTTCAATCTTTTGCCATAGTAAGCTTTTTTTTTATACCTTAAATTATTACCTTTTAATTCTAAAATTGACCATTAGAAAATTGTATTTTTTACCATAAAAGCTGATCAAGAAAATAGATACCACCTTGGTTTTCTTTAAAATTAATTGCATGAGAGACATTGGATATTAACAAATCATTTGCCCACCCTAGAAAGCAAGCTTGTAGTTGAATTATGGTTTTTATATATTTTTGTTCAAAATATGGTCAGAATGCACCAAATAAATCATATTTTAGTTAATTTTTCAATGGCAGAACCTAGTCCAACCCTGCAGAAAGGTTTACACCTTTGACTATGCACTTTATTCAGAATTGCAATAACGACAGACGTTCCCCATTAATCAATCAATCTGTCCTTTATTAGTACACCCAGTCCATGAAGCTGATACTGCCAATAGGTCAATGTCTTGGTAAGATATCAAAAATATATAGTGGCTTACAACAATGTCTTGTGCAAAATGAATGGATTAGTATCAAAACAGCTTTTATTTCTATGCACTTCACTGCACAGCACTAATTAGTTATTTTAATAAGACAATAATAATGTAATCTGAAGATCTACTGCCGATTTTACCAGGTGAGATTAATTGGATGTCGAGTTTGGTCAAACAGATAAATTTAAAAAAAAAAAAGATTTGGTGGCTATGGCCATTTTTCCCCACCATATGTGAACAGTACGTGTCCAAAAGGTCATGAATCTAACTTATTTGATAGTGGTTGCTACCAAGATTACATAGAAATAAAGACCATAAATTGGGCAATAAATGAAAAGTATTAAATTGTAACCTTAAATCTGAGATTTGCAACAAATTTTGAACAAATTCTTCCATTTCTGTGTCCATTGCTCCAAATTTCAGCTGTCAGTTTTTCGACATTTTCTTAAAAGAGTTATCTTCAAAGGGAGGTTATTTTTTTAAGATGACAGACCACAACGAATATGAATCAATCAAATTAATGTGAATTTTTCGATTTTCTCTTCTTGAATCATTTGATTTTCAACAAGACTTAGTGATGAGAAAGATATGATAAGAAAAATACTCATTTCCATAAGTGGTTAAAAATAAAGGTAAGTTCTGATTAGAATCAAAACACTCACATTGCAATAGAATAAACACAATTCTTGTTGTCTGTAGCTGAAAATATTAAAAAGAGTTGTCTCCCATAGAGCACCTGTCAGGAGTAAATTATTCCTTATGGCCATTTAATGTGTCTTTAAAGGTCACTTGCAATTGAAGAGATGTTCCAAGTCGTTTGTGATTCTTATAATGTCTCTAAGATTAAAATATATGTTTTTCTTTGTTTTTTTTCCACTGGAATTGGGGAAATGTGATTTTACAAGATAATATATCTATTTGTTCATGCTGTAAGCGACACCATACCATAAAAAATGTAAACAGGAAATGGCCTTCTGCAAATGGGTGAATTTTAATGAGCTCTGTGTGGAAATTTATGCGGTTCAAGTCCGAACTGAAATCAAAGAGGATTACACCGACCACTTTATCACTTGTCATGAAGGTTTGGAATTTCGATCTTTTTTTTTATTCTTTCACCGTTTACTTTTTTTTGCTAACTGGAATTTCTGACAGATCCCTATCAAAATCACTTATTTATTTATGTCATGACATGTTGGTTGAAATGTCAATATTGTCAATATGGATATCGCACATGATACTGTAGCCTGAGGACACTGATTTGAGGAGTTCTTTGCATTAATCAAAATTCCTTTTCGTTTGTTTTTCATTAATATTTATGTGGTTATTTTGTCAATGTTTTGTTTGGAAATGCCTTCTCTGGCGCCTGGCTTGGCCTTGAATTGTTTTATCATGTTTATCCCAGAGTTGAACTTATTTCTATCAATGACAAAATAGATCTCTTTTTAAGCTTGAAGCCTTGTCTAATGTCTTAAACAATTTTATTTGCTTGAGATTTTCATGACCTTGATGTACGGTAATAATAATGGTTGTTGCTTGATTTTATGCCAAGTGAAGTGTTCCACTTAATTCCCCTTTTCAGTGATGTGGGTTGGAGGGTCTGACATGGAAAAGGCGTCTAGTTGTTTTGATGGGATTATAAACCGCTGCCCATGAGCTACAGGATCTTTATGTTAAGAGATCCCTAGAAGGTTAGAATAGGCCGGGAGGCCTTCTAAATTGGCGACCTGCGATGCCCTTGATAATGGCCCTTAAGAGTGACCCCATCCACTAAAACACTCTCCTCACTATGCTAGCTAAGCTCTTATTTGGCCCACTTGTATGTTTAATAAAATGCATATTTGTACGGTATTTATATATATGTATGCAAATAAATTGAGAAGGCCTGGAATAGGCTAATGCAATTGTAAATCAGTTATATATGCTATATTCAGAACATTTCCAGTCACATGTAGGCCCTGGTACACACATTTTGAATTATTTTAAAAGTTATTGGTTGTTTAACAATATATGACTTCATGATTTATGTACAGTATTACATTTAAAGTACGTACACAGTACAAATTGATAAATCAGTCCAATAGACCCAGAATAGTTTAGGTTGACACAAATGTCTGCATACAAGTATTCACTACAAATGATTATTATGTGAAAACATGTCTAGGGTTTGGAATGATGTAAGACAATAATACAAGGCTGTCAAATATGCTGTTACAAAATGAATATGATCTCATGATCAATACAGAAATTTTGAATCGCAAAGCCTTAATGTTCATTTCATTGTTTTATGGCTATACTTCTCTCTTTTTTTCCTGTATACCCTACTGATGACTGTATAGAGCATCCTTGCCAGGATTGATTTGGTGCTGGGTCCAGGTTTTATGGACGTGAGTTGAGCTGCAGGTCTCCTCCTTAAATTTTTTGAACTAGAAATCTGTAGAGCACATATAAGACAATTCTGAGGTTGCAAAATCCCCATCAAACATCATCTTTTTGATAAGAAGCCTTCTATGGGTCCTGGGGCCCAAACCCCACTCTATTGGCGGGGCTGACTGTATATTAACATATAACATATATAACACAACTACTGTGGATATTTGTTAAGCTTATAAAATGTTGAAAGAGTGAACTTGCCTACCATAAAATTGTGTTCTGTTATTTAATTTTAAGAGGGTGCACTCACACCATACTTGTGAATATAAATGTGAAATAAAAGTAATTAAGTCACATATTCAAATTTCAAACTGAATAATTGAAGATAGGCCTACTGGCTGAACATATATATACAAGTGTTTGTGTGGGTTTCTTTCATGGTAGATGATAGTGAATATAAGAGAGCTTACACCCAGTGCCATTCAAAGCCCTGACATGAGCCATTGTTATAAGTGGAATCAAATTTCAATCTTCAGATCATGCAAGGTTAAAATTAAAAAAAAATACTCTCATTGTTTTAAAAAGTTATCTACCCATACTCTTATGGAAACAGTCAGCATTTTTGTGCGTTGATATGATGCTTGATTTTATGTCAATAGTCAGAAGTACCGGTACTAGAATTTGTGAAATAATAATTTTTACTTGCAATTGTGGAAAGTTATGGATTTGTGTTCAGATGGTGAGCTATGAACATTTTACTGATTAGATTAGCTGAAAAACTGCACTCAATGTACTATAATGGTATACATAGGGCAAGACTGGTGAAAGGCCCCTTTCAGCCCTTTCAAATGACTTGTTTTCCTGAAAACACTAGATATTAAGTAAAAGAATGTTTCATTTGCTATAAACACTCAATGATGTATGGACTGTTTAGGATTTTGGGGTGTAGGATTGTAGAATAAAATGTAAGTTATTAATATATTCAGTAGACTTATTGCACCAAATATGTGATAGAAATACGTATGTCTTTAATTGATCCTTCATTAATAAAGCCTTTGTTTTCTTATACCACATATACTTTAAAAATCAAAGGGGAATGTTCAGCATTTTCAAGGGTCGATTTAGGCCTTGAATTTATGTAAATAGCCTTCAGATTTACTGGAACTGCTCAAAAATCGTACAATCCCTTAAATTATACCCATGCCTTAACAGTTATGTTTCATTTTCTGTTTATGTGTTTTCTATTATAAGTCATAGTCTCGCTAAACGACGAGTCGGATTTTTGACTTAAAAACGCTTATAATTATGGATACACAGGGATTTGAAGACCTGAATTTTGAGATTTTGAAACATTATTACAGATTAGATTAAATATCTAAAAAATTCCAGGTTCTGGGGCTGATTTTTTTTTGATCAAACTGTCTACATTAGAAATATCAAATTATTATGTTAGTTGACCACATTTACCAGGATTTCCTGCATGCAGTATCGGTACTAACAAATTTTGCATCCATTAGTGTAAAAAATGTAAGTAAATACTTATCTCCTGGTCTGCACTAAGTGCTTAAAACTGTACTCAAAATCAAATATACAGTTAGTAAATATTTTTTTGTTTTATTTGCTTAGCCTTGAAATATTCACACTTGCAGAAATCATACAAGCATACATGTTGGTTTTACAATATGTACGTGCTAGGCGATATTGAACAAAGGTGAAAATGTCAATTGTTTTTTTGGTAACATATAATATAACATCATTAATATTTTCATAAATTGTATTGCACATATTTTTCAACTGGATGCAATGTATATTATAGAAATCTCAATTTTTTTATATTAACAATTTCTGTACCTTCTTTAAAGGAATACAACCTCTAAGAATGAACAAAAAATCTAAATTTTCAAACTTGGTCAATAGGAGTATATATTCATTGTGTATATATATACACAGCAGATTACATAAATTATCTGATAAATCTAGAAAACGATGTTTATGTACAATAATTGAAAAACGCTTACTCAAATTTTAAGTGTTTTTCAATAATAACCTGTAATTTAATGGACGATTACATAGTTTTATGGATTTATTTGATTCTGTTTGTATATTTTGGACACCGTTGATGAATATATACATACCAGTATACTCTTTTATACCAAATTTGTTTGTTCATTCTAAGAGGTGGTATCCCTTTGAAATCAATGGACAATACTAATTTACTTTTAAGTGGTGAAAGACAATAACAACATCATTGCAGGTATATTACAGTTTAAATAATAGGCAGTGTAATCAGGTTCAGGTATATGAGACACCTGTAATTTGTTATAATCAGTTACAGCCTTATCTCACCTGTATCTGTCTATCACAAACTGATACTGTAGGCCCTATAGTAGAAATAATTGTCTTGTTGCCAATACTTGGTCAAACTATTTACTATTACCTTCATCAGATTGTACAGAATCAGTATCTTTCTTCTATTCTGGCATGAATTGTGATTAGATTCATTTCAACTATAAGTATCTCATTGTACCTCCTCCATCTTTAGTATTAAGCAGCTATTACCGGTGTTGTTCTAGGCAGTATTTGCTTGCCCTTCTGATAACTTGGAGTCACTTTTCGTCGTTGAATGCTTCCTCGTTGATTCAGGCGTACTGATTGAGTTTGTGAAAATTTGTCATTAAGTCATGGGTTTTCATCTGACGCTTTTTTCATGTTCTTATTTTGTAGTTTGTTTTGTGTATGTTTAACAGCTAGGATGGGTGTGGCGCCAGGCAGGGTATGCTTACTCTTCTAGACACTTGATACCACTTTTAATTATTATACTTATAGTGTAGAGAAAGAGCGTACGACTACAGCAGTGGTTCCAAACCTTTTGCATCCCTTGGCCCTAAAGTCACGAAACTCCCAGAACCGTGGTCCCCCGTGGTTTAATGTGCCTCCTCATCATCCGGAGACCATATATATGCATTTGACCACAAGTAACTACAGACTTACACAACAAAGAAAAGTTAAATAAAATTTGGGTTAGTGAAAAAATTATGCATTGTTTCCCCATGGCCCCAGGTTGGGAACCACTGAACTACAGTACTAATCCATTTAAACTTCATTGAAGCTTCAACTTTAAGTTGTAGAATCTCAAATTTTCAACCACCTTTATCATGTACTATATTTGGCATAGTGCCACTTAAATGTTTTAATTAACTCACCTCTTACTTTGATATAATATAAGCTTACAAAAATGTATATAACTATTAGGTACTGTATTATCAGCAAAGTCTGGGATACATGTACTATATTGTCTTAAAAGTATTCTTTTCAAGATTGCCATTTTGGATAGTGACTTTGGATAGTATAATAATAAACTCTTTATTTTACATGGGTCAGAATTCAGAGAGTTCAGGAATTAGGAATCTCAGGAGAAGTTGTGCTTCTTGTTCAGTCTAAAGTTTGTTGTGCAAATTTGAAGACAGACTATTGCAAATTCAAAAGTGGTGAGTTGTGAGTTTGGATACACTACTTAGTACCCATTCACTTTGTTCAAAGAATATACTGTAATTTCCAGCTAGATTGCTAGAGTCAGATACATTTGAATAAATGATGCTGGAAAAGCCCTTAAATTATGTTTGGAATGCAGTATCGAACCTTTCATTAAAAATCTGTATTTATTTAAGCCTAACTATATAAAATCTGTACTGGTTTGAACCTAACTATAAAAATTTGTACTAGTTTGACTATGTGACAAATGGAATTCAGGTCAGTAGATATTATGACATGAAATGATAAAAATTATTTGATATATTTGTAAAGAATTGACAGGGAGATGTATAAATTGTCATGTAATTATATCTGTATGCTGTATTCTAACCTTTCCAAATGTAAAACGCAATTTCAGTTAAAAAATATTTTCACAATAATACATGTTACTGTACCAGTTTCGCTAATCGCATAAAATTCAAAACATGATTGACAACAAACCAATTATAATGCCAACTGAATGTTGTGTTTCATGTTTTTTTTTTCTGCATGTTACTTGCCATCTGTGATCAGACCTTAGGTCGACACATGGTCGTAGGAAGAGCAGCTGAGTAATGAAATCAAATTTTGTTTTGAATATATTTTGAGGATACATTTAATCCCTCCAAACTGCTTGCTGTTCTATGTCTATGACATAGACATGACATTTTAAATGTGTGAGGAATTGTAAAACATTCAATTTGAAATGTAGAATTGTTTTAACTAACAATTTTTATACGCCCACACATTAATGTGGGCGTATATTGTAGTCACCCCTGTCTGTCTGT
Source organism: Lottia scabra (assembly GCA_029955415.1). Classification (NCBI taxonomy): domain Eukaryota; kingdom Metazoa; phylum Mollusca; class Gastropoda; family Lottiidae; genus Lottia; species Lottia scabra. Next base: position 8,164,216 of record JARJEI010000003.1, on the reverse strand, counting down.
CTGTCCGTCTGTCCGTCTGTCCGCCTGTCTGTCCACAATTGTTGTGGGCACGATAGAGAGCTGGTTTCTTGATGGATTTTGATTTAACTTGCTGTGAGTGTTTGTTATCACCCAAGGATGAACCCTATTGAAAATCAGACGAATCGAAAAATATTTCATGGGTTATTGACCTTGCTTTTGAAAATATGTTGTGGACACTATAGAGAGCTGGTTTCTTGATGGATTTTGATGAAACTTGGTATGAGTGTTCATAATTACCCAAGAATGAACCCTGTTGAAAATCAGATTAATCAAAAAATATTTCATGGGTTATTGCCCTTGCTTTTGAAAATATGTTGTGGACTCAATAGGGAGTTGATTTTTTGATGGATTTCGATTAAACTTGGTGTGAATGTTTGTAATCATCCATGGATAAACCTTTTTGAAATTCAGAAAATTCAAAAAAATATTCAACATAATAAGGTTATTGCCCTTGATTTTAGAGAAAATGTCATTCTCAGAATCTTTCATTTACTGACAACTCTTGTCAACACCCCGGACGAATTGGCTGCCATTACAAAAGTGGGCGTATTACGATTGCCATCGCTATTTTTTTAATTAAATTAGTTTGTAAGCTTATACAATATGAAAAAGTTTAAAGGGATTGTGAAGTGGTTTTCTAAACTTTGTATGTGTATCGGGGACACTGATAGCATCAATTTGCACCATTCCAATTTCCACCCTGATGTCTGTGGTTCTTGCAATTCCAATAAACTAACTTAGTCAAGGCCCTGATAGTCTAAGCCTTCATGGAACATTTTTTTTGTTAAAATTTTACTGACTGCAATGCGACTGAGTGACTGATCAGTGCACACTAATTTAGTAGAATTTCTATCTCAAATATGTGTTGCCAGATGTATACGCTTACTGTTTTGTCAATAAAAACTTTCACTGCACATTTTCTTGTGTGAAAGAATTAGTGTTAATTATATAGCACTTCTGTCTTAAATGTGGCGGGAACTATGCAGTATATAATTTAGCTTACTGCTTTATCGATAATAACTTTCACAACCCATTTTCATGTGCATGAAAAAATGAGTTAATGTTAATTATGTAGAACTTCTGTCTCAATTGTAACAGGACTTAATATACTATATGTATAATTCACTGCTTAGTAGTACAGGCCTTCTCTAATGGCGGCCTGCAGGCCTAATCCGGCCCGCGACGCCCTTGAGAATGACCCCTCAAGAGTGACCTCTTCCGTTAAAACGCTCTGCTATCTATGCTAGCTAAACCGTATCTGGCCCTTATTTTTTTTTTTGTGAAATACATTTGGCCCTCAACAAGATTTAATTGAGAAGGCCTGGCTTAGTATATTGTGTAAGCTTATGGTACTGCTTTTCTTTGTTACGAAGCCAAATCCAATAACATCGGTTGCCCTTGTATAAACTCATATAATAAACTCTTGTGTTATTTAAACAACATCAATTTGTTAGTGATTCAGTTTATTAGATGGGACTTGGCTCGTTGGAATAATTTCTAGTTTGCCTCAAGACAGGAGACATGGAGAGTAGAGATTAGAGAAATAATCAATACCATGTTCGGCCTGTTTTTCATTCTTCTACATTGCTATATATATGATATACACTGTCTATATCACACTATATATAGACCTATATCTTCTAATACACTGGTATACTCCGTCTCTTATTGCCTTCTTTCTTACTAATCAATAAGATTTCAGCTGAAATCACTTGAAATACTAGACTATATTTCAAATTATTTTGATATACTTTGTTTAAAGGTGTTGGTCCAGTTTGGATTCATACAGGGGCGGATCTAAGGTGGGGCTCCCCCGGCTCGAGCCCCCATATTTTTGGTCGACTAATGTCAGAACTCTCTTAATATTTGCCGCTCGCAGTGATTGAATTTGAAGCATGTTATGTTTCAGAGCCCACAAAACGTTGCCCTTTTTTGCATGTCATGGTAGCTTTAAAGGGATATGTTCACTAACCGTTCGACATAAAAAACTTTTAGTCTCAGAACTGGGAATGCTTTTAGCTAATCTAATCTGTAATAATGTTCCAAACTCTCCCTCAAACTTCAAATCCCTGTAT